>CP125976.1:43005378-43653227 GCA_030063025.1 Avena longiglumis | reverse complement strand
ATAGCCCAATGATAATCATGAGTGTAAGAAGTTTCAACATATTTAGCATATACATGACCATCATAGGATTTGCAAAGAATATAAGAGGATTGTTCTTTCCGACCAAAGTTGTCACTTTGCAAGTGGAGGAATATTCGGAGAGGCAATAATAAATTGGTTATTATCGTATTCCTTATTTATGATAAATGTTTATTTTTCATCTTATAATTATATTAATAAGGAAGCGTTAATAAATGTGTGTTTAATAAACAAAAGGAAGTTCCTAGTTATGACTCTCTTATAAACTAGCTCGTTGATTAACAAGATGATCGAAGTTTCTGATCATGGACATTGGATATTTGTTAATAACGAGGTCAAAACATTGGTGTAATGATGTGATGAAAATTCAGGAAATCATAGCATTACGATCAAAGTCATTGAGTTTATATTGCTATAACAACTTACGAAGTGATCCTAATCCTTAGAACATGAGATCATGTCAATCACTAACCTTTGGAAGAGTTTCTTGATAACATCAAGCGTCACACCGCATTGGGTGATTATAAAGATGGATTCAGAACTAATAAAGTGTTATGTTGAGGCCCATGGATCAAGAGGAATTTGTTCATCCGATGGCGGATAGATATACTCTGGCCCTCTCGGTGATATCACATTGATTAGCTTGCAAGCAAGTGATTTGATCACTAGAATGTTATATCACGTGAACAAGAAAAGAGTACATGTCAGTAACGAGATCAAACTAGGTATGGAGATACCGATGATTGAATCTCGGCCATGTAATATATCTCGAAACAAAAGGATTAAGATACCAGCATAAAGGTTCGACAATCACAAGAAAGTCATCGTTGAATGTGTGGGAGTCGATATGGGTCTCGAGATCCCGCTTCGATTATTGATCGAGGGGTCTCGATCATGTCCGCATTATTCACGAACCATGAGGGTGACACACTTAAGAACACCGACATCCATTTGCAGCAAAGTTTCATGCGAAAAAGAATAATAGCGCGGGAATTTATTTCACGAATGCAAAGCGAGTTTTGGGTGAGAGTGAAAGTGTTGCATGTGAAATGAAATACTAGCAAGGGTTATATGTGAATGTTTGTCATTAAAGTAATTGACATAATTCTGAATAATAAAGGAGTTTTTATTTAATGAGATTTTGCATTAAATTTGGTGGAAATTTAATGGGAATTTGAGTGGGTTTTAGTGGAGGGAATTGAAAGGAATTTGAGTGATGGAAGAGGTGGGGCAGCCCATGTTGCCATGGCCCTTAGGTGCCTCTCCCTATAAAGGAGCCCCTCCTCTCACACACACACCTCGTGAAGGATCTCTCCCTCAAGAATTTATCCCCATGGTCTCGGACTAGCGAGATACATGTTCCACGTTGGCTATTCGGCAATAAAGAGTTGTGCTTCATTGCATCGCTGGGCCGAGGAGGCGGAGGTTGCTCGGTGCCTCGAGCGTGTGTCTTGAGCATGGATGAGCTGCTGTTTTTGCGATAGGACTTCCTCTCGATCTTGAGATGGCGAGAGATCGTCTACATCAACCACGAGTTTGGACTCGTTAAGCTGTCGGTCTTCAGGTATGTTTCTCTACGGATATACATCGTTTGTTCTTGTATCTAGTAGATGAATCTCGGTACATAGTTGTGTGAGGGTTTTGTAGCATGGAAAGCAAAAACTTTCTACCGCATACAAACAAACAAGCCAAGATCTATCTACTAGATTGTAGCAACCCGGGTCGATAGATAAATCACCTCGAGATTCCAAAGTGTTTAAGGCGGATTCTAAAGTGGGTGATGTAGTCGTCTGCTTCTTGATCTCAGATCGCAAAGGCGATCCTTCGGGCTATTCGGCAGCGCTCCGCATTCACCGCGTTCGGTGCTGGCGGAAGACCTTCCTCTCCTTGTTCCGGGGCGGCGGTGTAATACTCCTCGCGATTCAGGCAGCTGTGGCGTGGTACAGTAGAGGGAGATCTCGAGCCCGCCTTAAGCGGAGGCGAGTATGGTGGAGTATGAGAGAGTCCTCAGCGATCTAGGGTTTATACCTGCGCCGGGAGGGGCTAGTCCGTGACTGGGGTTTCACCTAGCGGCGTGCTCCCTAGGGCAGCGGTGGCTTGGGGAGCTGAGGTTTGGAGGAGAGGATCTTGTGTGTCTCTAGGAGGAGCCACGCCCCTCCTTATATAGGTGGAGGGCGGGCCAAGGGAGGGAGGAGTCCTTCCCAGCGGCAGGTGGTGGCCGGTGGGAGGAGGACTCCTCACAGCTCATTCCTCCTCCTTTTCCTCTTTCCAAAATTAGCCGTTTGACTTTCAAACTAGCGTTTGACTTTTCAAACTAGGATTTGATTTAATCCTTTATTTTGTTCAGCGATGACACTTAGTCGCGATGCAATCATACCAACTTGATATAACATTCATGCCCTTCCCTCGGTCTGCGGACATTCCGAACCTTCTAGAACATTCTGAGATGGCTCTTGGAACCATTCTCCAACTCCGGCAGGACTTTCCTTATATGAATCTTATTCTCGGACATTCGGATCTCCTCGTGATATCCGAATCCATTGAGACTCGAACAACATTCGGACTCTTTCTCATCATTCCCTAACTACTCAAACAACGCGAATCCTTAAGTGTGTCTCCCTACGGTTAGTGAATTATGCGGACATGATCGAGACACTTCTCCGATCAATAACCAATAGAGGAATATGGAAATTCCATATGGCTCCCACATATTTCTCGACTACTTTGCGTCGAATGAACCACTTACATACAATATCAATTTCCCTTTGTCTCACGATAGTTTACTTATCCGAGGTTATGATGGTCGGTATCTCTGCATACCTAGTTCAACCTCGTTGCAAATAAATACTCTTTTCTCGTTCGTGACATATGATCCCTTGTGAGCCGGTCACATGCTTGCAAGATAATTGGATGACATTTCACCTAGAGGCCCGAGTATATCTATACATCATATGGATGGACAAATCCTCTTGATCCATGTGTTTCAACCAATACTTTCCGAACACTCAATACCACCTTTATAGCCACGATTCACGGTGTGGTGTTTGATTTCATCAAAGCATCCATCGGTAAGGTGATATGCATGATCTCATGGTGGAGAAGAATTAGTTACAATGTATCGAGAAAGCATATAGCAATTGAACTATTGAAATGACTTGATCTTTATGCTCGCTTATCTATAGGAGTATGTCACCATATCATTATCCTAACAATATGATCTTGTTTTTAATAACATCTCAATGTTCATGATAGAAACCACAATCATCTATTAACCAACAAGCTAGTATTATATAGAACTTTTCTAGGACTACAAATTAAGTTTACAAATCACACAAGTATTAATATTTCCTTGTTAATAGTATTATAGCATGAATGTAAACATTTATCATAAACACAAAGATATAATAATAACTACATTTATTATTGCCTCTAGGGAATATCTCCAACAAGTTGTTCCCATCGTTGGAAATTTTTTGTTTTCTATGCTGCGAACCCTACAGTGGTATCAGAGCCGGATCTATGCGTAGATATTTTGCACGGGTAGTACACATATGAGTATGTGGGCGATGATGATCATTTTATTGCTTCTTAGTTGTACTTTGGATATTGGTGGCATAGTGGGATGAAGGCCGGACAAACTTTACATGTCCTGCACATGAGACTTGTTCCACGCTTGACATCAGACTAGTTTTGCATAACAGTGTCTGTCTCTCCTACTATAGTCAATATCTAATTTGCAGAGTTGTCAACAATTTGGTTATCCTCGTTGTGGTTCATGTTAAATGAGTAAGAACGGTTCTATCTTGAAAGCCCTAAGCCACGTAAAACTTGCAATGGATAAATTAGGCGTCTAGTTTAGATTATTCTTTGATCTAGTGTTATGATATGGTGATGTTGTAGTAGAAGTATGAGATGATACTCTTACAACACACATAGCGTGTAAGTTCCATGAACCTTGGCCTTACATAAAGGTATGATAGAGATCATACCACGGTGCACATGATGGAGAACATGTCACGGGAACCATATCATTTCACTTATAAACATGTGATGTTTTGATTGCATCTTATATTGCTTGTTTTGCGTTTTATCGACATAATAAGATGATCCTCATTTAGATATCAAGATAAGAATGTGTGTTGTCCTTAAGTATGCCTTGAAGCAATGTTTATTAAGCTTCAAGACATCACGTGATGATGGTGTACTTGAATCCCACAGTATATCTCGGGTGTAAAAGACACTTTGAATACTAAGGTTCTTAATTGGCGAGCCTAGCATATGCGAAATGGCCTCGAACCACGGACCTCAAAGGTTAAGCATGAGTCATATGTTTTGATATGATGACCATTTGATGCTCTTTGAAACTACCGACTCACGTGATGATCGGACTTGGTGTAGTGGATTTGGTTCATATAATCACCAAAAAGACACGAGGGGTGCCGTTTTTGAGTGGGAGTGCATTTCTAATTTGTATTAATAGAACTCAATCTATCATAAATTAAATCAAAGTGAATTTGCATAATTTGTTGTAGTCATTGGCATTCGTTCACCACCTTATGCATAGTTGTAATTAAGATAATAGAACTATAGAATTCTGGATATATACTTTACGAACTGGTATCGTATTGTGTTGAGTGTCAATCTAAAGTTTAAAATCATATTGCAAACTTTCAGCAAACTCTATTTACTCCGTGAAATTTAATAGTTGGTATTAAATCGAGAGTAACAATTCCAGTGTTAGTATCTTAAGTATCATGTTTGCCTCCATGATTCTTGATTGTTTTAATATCAAGTTTATCTAGGAACTGAAGAATTGTTTGAAACCATCATGTGTGCGAGATATAATGATATAAAACAATGTTTTGGTTGCAATATGATAAAGTATAATATATGTTCTCATATTGGATGAGAATTTTGAAGGGTTGACATAGAAAACAAAAATTTTCCTCGATGTGAACTATATACCAAGATCTATTTATACTAGATACAAACAAGGCGGATGTATATCCGTAGAACATACCCTTGAAGACCGACAAAGCTTAACGAGTCAAACTCGTGGTTGATGTAGGCGATCTCTTGCGATCTCAAGATCGAGAGGAAGTCCTAGCGCAAATCAGCGGCGCATCCGTTGCTCACACTGCGTTAAGAACCTTGGGCAACCTCAGCCTCCTCGCTCCAGCGATGCGGAAGCACAACTCTTTCTTGCCGAAAAGCCACAGGAACATGTATCTCGCTAGTCCGAGACCATGGGGATAAATTCTAGAGGGAGAGATCCTTCACGAGGAGGTGTGAGTGAGAAGTGAGAGGAGGGCTCCTTTTATAGGAGGAGGGGAACCCCAAGGGGTGGCCGCGCATGGGGCTGCCCTTGCCCTCCCTCATCATGTGGGTGGACACTCCACTCACAAAATGACCCTTCAAAAGTCCACTCAAATCCCACTCAAAATCCCATTAAATTTCCACCAAATTTAATGCAAACTCTCATTAAATAAAACTCTTTTATTTTATTCAAATTTTGTCAATTACTTTAATGACAAACATTCACAAATAACCCTTGCTAGAATTCTATTTCACATGCATAACCACTTTATGCAATTTCACCAAAAACACATTTTGGTATCTAGTGAAATAAATTCCTAAACTTATTTATTCTTCGGCATGAAACTTTTGCTCCAATTGGATGTCGGTGTCTCTTAAGTGTGTCACCCTACGGTTCGTGAATAATGCGGACATGATGAGACCCCTCTCGGATCAATAATCGAAGCGGGATGGAGACCCATCACGGCTCCCACATATTCAACGATGACTTTCTTGTGATCGTGAACCTTTTACGCTAGTATCTTAATCCCTTTGTCTCACGATATATTACATGTCCGAGATTAGATCATGGTATCTCCATACCTAGTTTGATCTAGTTCTGGCATGCACTCTTTTCTCGTTCCGTGATATAACATTCTAGTGATCAAATCACTTGCTTGCAAGCTAATCAATGTGATATCACCGAGAAGCCCAGTATATCTATCCGTCATCGGGATGAACAAATTCACTCTTGATCCATGAGCCTCAACATAACACTTTATTAGTTACGAACCCATCTTTATAATCACCACATTACGGTGTGACGTTTGATGTTATCAAGAAACTCTTAGGTGTTAGTGATTGACATGATCTCATGGTCTAAGGATTAGGATCACTTAGTAAGTTGTTATAGCAATATAAACTCAATGACTTTGATCGTAATGCTATACTTGGATGAATGTTCATCACATCATTACACTAATGTTGTGATCCCGTTATTAACAACATCCAATGTCCATGATCGAAACCTTGATCATCTTGTTAATCAACGAGCTGGTTTATGAGAGAGGCAACTAGGAACTTTACATTTGTTTATTAAACACACATGTATTAACGTTTCGTATTAATACAATTATAGCATGCAAAATAAACATCTATCATATACTTGGAATACAATAATAAACAATTTATTATTGCCTCTTGGGCATATTCCCTTCTCTCACTTGCACTAGAGACAATAATCTAGTTACATAGTGATATATCTAACACCCATTGAGTTACGGTGTTGATCATGTTTTGCTCTAGGGAGAGTTTTAGTCAGCGGATACGCTACATTGAGATCCGTATGTACTTCTAAATCTTTATATCTCCATCCTTGACATGCTTTCATGGATGGAGTGAAACCGGCTTAATATGCTTGGAATGCTTGTGAGACCTTGGCTCTTTGGCATTGGCAATGGCACCATTGTTGTCACAATAGATCACCATTGGGTCCAGCAGCACCCTGACTCCTAGTTGGGATATGAACTCCTTCATCAAAGCGCTTCTGGCCGCTTCGAGCGACAACATATTAACCTCGTTGTTGATCCGCTACAGGTTGTTTGGAGCTCCTCCAACTAACGCTCCGCCATTCATGAAAATCGTATCCGGGATTGAGACTTAGAGTCATCCGGATCGGTGTCAAAACTAAGCGTCGACATAACACTTAGCGACGAGCTCTTCTTCACCTCGTATACAAGAAACATATCCTTAGTTCTTCTCAAGTACTTAAGGATATTCTTGACCGCTATCCGATGTTCGAACACGGATCCGATTGGTACCTACTAGTCAAACTAATAGCGTGTGCCACATGGGTCTTGTACATAGCATGGCGTACATTATAGAGCCTATGGTGAAGCATAGGGGACTTTGTCCATTATCTCTCTTTCTTCCATGAAGCCGGACTTTGAGTCTTACTCAATGTCTTGCCTTGCAACATAGGTAAGAACCCTTCTTACTTCCGTCCATTTAAACTTCTTTAAAATCTTATCAAGGTATGTACTGCGATAGCCTATTAGGCGCCTAGATCTATCTCTATAGATCTTTATGCCTAATATGTAAGATGCTTCACCTAGGTCCTTCATTGAAAATTTCTTTGTTTAGATAACTTTTAACTTTGTTTAAAGTTCTATATCATTCGATCAATAATATGTCATCCACATATAGTATCGAAATGCCACATTGCTCCCACTCACTTTCTTGTAAATACAAGCTTCTCCATAAGTTTGGACAAATCCAAACTCTTTGATCACCTCATCAAGCGGAGATTCCAACCGTGATGCTTGCTTCAATCCATAGATGGATCGCTGAAGCTTGCACACCTTGTTAACATCCTTAGGATCGACAAAACCCTTTGGTTGTATCATATACAACTCTTCTTCAATATTACCATTGAAAAGCGGTTTTGACATCCATCGCCATATTTCATAATCGAAATATGCAGCAATTGCTAACATAATCCTAAACTTTAGCATCGCTACGGAGAGAAAGTCTCATCGTAGTCAACTCCTTGAATTTGTGAAACCCCTTTGCGACAAGTCGAGCTTTATAGATGGTCACATTACCATCGACATCAGTTTTCCTTTTGAAAATCCATTTGTTCTCCACGGCCTTTCGGTGAGGTAATTCCACCAAGTTCCAAACTTGATTTTCATACATGGATTCCATCTCGGTTCATGGCTTCTAACCATTTGTTGGAATCGGGCTCATCATCGCTTCTTCATACGTCGCGAGGTCATTATTTTCATCAACCATGAAATTTATGACAGGATTTCCGTCTGACTCGGGAGCTGCAGCGTCTGTTTGACTGCGAGGTTGGTAGTACTCTCTTTCGGAGTTTCATGATCATTATCATTAGTTCCTTCTTCAGCGGTGGAGCCAACTCCGGAGCGACTTCGTATTGCGCTACTCGCCATACTTTGAAGAGAAGGTTCCATAACCTCTTGAGTTCTACCTTGGCTACTCACACCTTTCAGAAACTCTTTCTCTAGAAAGGATCCATTCTTAACAACAAAAACCTTGCCCTCGGATGCTGTGATAGAAGGAATACCCAATAGTTTCTTTAGGGTATCCTATGAAGGCGCATTTTTCCGCTTTGGGTTCGAGTTTATCCGGTTGAAGTTTCTTCACATAAACATGACCCCAAACTTTAAGAAATGACAGCTTAGGTTTGTTTCCAAACCACAATTCATCTGGTGTCGTTTCAGCAGTTTAGATGGTGCCCGATTTAAAGTGAATACAGCGGTTTCTAGTGCATAACCCCAAAATGACAGCAGCAAGTCCGTCGGAGACATCATAGATCGAACCATATCTAATAAAATGCGATTCTGACGTTCAGACACACCATTTATTTGTGGTGTTCGGCGGTGTGAGTTGTGAAACAATTCCACACTCTTTCATGTGAGTGCTAAACTCGTAACAGATACTCACCTCCAGTCGAACCAGTAGAAATTTGATCTTTCTATTCGATGATTTTCCACTTCATTACGAAATTCCTTGAACTTTTCAAGGTTTGAGACTTGTGTTTCATCAAGTAGATATAACGTATCTACTCAAATCATCAAGTAAGTAACAAAATAACGATATCCACCTCATGAAACACTCATTGGACCACATACATGCGAATGTATGATTTCCAATAAATCTGCCGTTCCATTGAACAGGAAAGCGGCGTTCTAGTCATCTTGCCCATAAGGCATGGCTCACATGTATCAAATGATTCATAATCAAGTGATTCTAAAAGTCCATCGAATGGAGCTTCTTCATCGTTTAATGCCAATATGACCTGGGCAGTGCCACATATATCGGATATATCATCACTAAGTTTAATCCTTTTAGCATCAATATTATGAATATGTGTAACATTATCATCGAGATCCAACGAAATAAACCATTCAACATTGGTGCATGACCATAAAGATTTCATTCATATAAATGGAACAACCATTGTTCTCGATTTGAATGAAAACCACTTTGCATCAAACATGATCCGGATACAATGTTCATGCTCGGTCACGGGCACCAAATAACGATTATTTAAGTTTATAACTAATCCCGACGGTAAGTGGAGAGGTAGCGTTAAAGCGGCGATCACATCAACGTTTGATCCATTGCCGACGCATCTTGACCTCACCCCTTGCTAGCGGATGCTTTATTCATGACCCACGATTGAGTTACAAATATTAACAAGCTGAACGGTATCAAATACCGGTGCTCTGCGAGCACTAGTCAAGTACACATCAATAACATGTATATCATATATACCTTTGTTTGCCTTCGGCCTTCTTATGCGCGAGATACTTGGGGCGATTCGCTTCGATGGCGATCCCTTACAATAGTAGCACTTTTCGGTATCGGACTTAGGTCAACTCGGGGTTTCTTTTTAGTGACAGCAGGCTTGCATACTTCCTTCCGTTTTCCTTCTTGTCTTTCTTGAAACCGGTGTTCCTATTGATCATCAACACTTGATGTTCCTTTTGATCTCCATACCGTTTTAAGCATTGGCGAGCTCGGGAGACTTCTTCATGCCTTGCATATTATAGTTCATCACGAAGCTCTTATAGCTAGGTGGCGAGGCTAGAACACGATGGATGCCTAAGTCAATAGAATCGTTATTCCCAAGGACACAAGCTTATCGGCGTAACCCGACATCTTGAGTACATGCTCACTAATTTGTTCTCTTCCATCATCAGACTAAAGAACTTTTACGACATTGTAGCTCTCTGACAGCGACATGTGTGTGAAAATCATTTTCAACTCACCCATTGTATCAAAAGCATTGCCGTTTTGAAAGCTTTGAAGTTCGGCTCTAGCCCATACAATATGCGCAATGAACTAAGTTGTGGTCCTCGGCCAGTCGGATAGACATTCTTCTCCTCGTCGGGGCATCGTCAAGGTGGGGGCCTAACAGGCGCTTCTAGCACATATTGCTTTTGTGCGTGAGAGAGGAGAATCCTCAAATTCATGGCCCATTCGATAAAGTTGCTACCGTTCGTTGCTAGTTTCTCTTTCTCCATGAGCATTGAAATTAAGCGGTGGTGCCATCTACAGCAATTTGTAAAGTTTAGACTAAGTGTATGATAGATTGAGTTCAACTAATCTATATACGAATGAACTCCCACTCAGCGACATCCCTCGTGTCCTTTTGGTGATTACATGAACCAAATCCACTACACCAAGTCCGATCATCACGTGAGTCGGTATAGCTTCAAAGCGAGCATCAAATGGGCATCATATCAACTATGACTCATGCTTAACCTTTGATACGTGTTAGAGGCCATATACATACATGCTAGGCTGCCAAGTTAGAACCTTAGTATTTTTTGTGTATGTTGTCTTACACCAGTATGGTCGAGGATCCAAGTACACCCGATCATCACGTGATGTCTTGGGCAGCGAAAACATAATCGGTGCATACTAAAGGAGAACACATTCTTATCTTGATATTTAAAATGAGGATCATCTTATTATGTAACAAAGCGCTAAACAAGCAATATAAGATGCAATCAAACATCATATGTTTAATAGTGAAATTATATGGTTCCCATGATGATCTCTATCATGTGCATCGTGGTATGATCACTATCATACCTATATGTATAAATCCACAATCTATGGGTTTTACCGCTATGTGTGTTGTAAGAGTATCATCTCATACTTCTACTTACAACACTACCATATCATAACACTAGCCCGACAACAATCTAAACTAGGCGCCTCTAATTTATCCATTGCAAGTTTTACGTGGCTTAGGGCTTTTCGAGATAGAACCGTTCTTACCTCTGAACATGAACCTAGCGAGGATAATCAAATTGTTGACAACTACTTGCAAAATAGATATTGACTATAGTAGGAGAGCAGGACACCCGCTAGCCACTTATGCAAACTAGTTGCATGTCAAGCGTGGAGCAGGTCTCATGTGCGAGGACATGTAAAGTTTGTCGCAGCTTCATCCCACTATGCCACCAATATCCAAAATCACAAAAAGAACAACAACATGATCATCATCGCCCACATACTCATATGTGTACTACCGTGTAAAGTATCTACGCATAGATCCGGCTCGATACCCTTTGAAGGGTTATGACATAGAAAACAAAAATTTTCCTCGATGTGAACTATATGCAAGATCTATTTATACTAGATACAAACAACGGCGGATGTATATCCGTGAAGAACATACCTTGAAGGTGACAAAGCTTAACGAGTCCAAACTACGTGGTTGATGTAAACGATCTCTTGCCGATCTCAAGATCGAGAGGAAGTCCTAGCGCGCATAAATCAGCGCATCCGTGCTCACACACACGTTCGAGGCACCAGCAACCTCCGCCTCCTCGATCCAGCGATGCAGCGGAAGCACAACTCTTTCTTGCGAAAAGCCACGGGAACATGTATCTCGCTAGTCCGAGACCATGGGATAAATTCTAGAGGGGAGAGATCCTTCACGAGGAGGTGTGGTGAGAAGTGAGAGGAGGGCTCCTTTTATAGGAGGAGGGAACCCCAAGGGGTGGCAGCGCATGGGGCTGCCCTTGCCCTCCCTCATCATGTGGGTGGACCTCCACTCACAAAATGACCCTTCAAAGTCCACTCAAAATCCACTCAAAATCCCATTAAATTTCCACCAAATTTAATGCAAACTCTCATTAAATAAAACTCTTTTATTTTATTCAGAATTTTGTCAATTACTTTAATGACAAACATTCACAAATAACCTTGCTAGAATTCTATTTCACATGCATAACCACTTTATGCAATTTCACCAAAACTTGTTTGGTATCTAGTGAAATAAATTCCTGCGCTTATTTATTCTTTCGGCATGAAACTTTTGCTCCAATTGGATGTCGGTGTCTCTTAAGTGTGTCACCCTACGGTTCGCGAATAATGCGGACATGATCGAGACCCCTCTCAGATCAATAATCAGAAGCGGGACCTGGAATTCCATACTGACTCCCACATATTCAACGATGACTTTCTTGTGATCGTGAGAACCTTTTACGCTAGTATCTTAATCCCTTTGTCTCACGATATATTACATGTCGAGATTGATCATCGGTATCTCCATACCTAGTTTGATCTAAATTCTGAGCATGCACTCTTTTCTCGTTCGTGATATAACATTCTAGTGATCAAATCACTTGCTTGCAAGCTAATCAATGTGATATCACCGAGAGGGCCCGAGTATATCTATCCGTCATCGGGATGAACAAATTCCACTCTTGATCCATGAGCCTCAACATAACACTTTATTAGTTACGAACCCATCTTTATAATCACCTGTTACGGTGTGGCGTTTGATGTTATCAAGAAACTCTTAGGTGTTAGTGATTGACATGATCTCATGGTCTAAGGATTAGGATCACTTAAGTTGTTATAGCAATATAAACTCAATGACTTTGATCGTAATGCTATACTTGGATGAATGTTCATCACATCATTACACTAATGTTGTGATCCGTTATTAACATCCAATGTCCATGATCAGGAAACCTTGATCATCTTGTTAATCAACGAGCTAGTTTATGAGAGAGGCTTAACTAGGAACTTTCTGTTTGTTTATTAAACACACATGTATTAACGTTTCCGTATTAATACAATTATAGCATGCAAAATAAACATCTATCATATACTTGGAATACACATAATAAACAATTTATTATTGCCTCTCAGGGCATATTCCCTTCAAATTTATGAAGGTTGGAGATGCTAGACATCATAATCATCCAAAAGGGTTTTGGAAAGTATTGTTATACTCACGATTCGCCTTTATAAGCTACAGTAGCTTGATCATGAAAGTCGTCATGATAAGCATGAATATAAGATGTATGTAAAGTGTTTACTACACTAAAAGATTACTAAAGAATGGATTTTGAAGAATACGATCATTTTGATGATGGTGATCTACTTCAAAATGCAAGTCCAAATGTATTATTATTTGAATATACACGCTTTGGACTACGTGTCATATATGGAGCCACTTTTGATGTTGATAGATTCTTTTAAAAGGAAAAGAAATCTTTGAAGAGAATCTATAAAATATATTTGGCGAGAAAAGAAAAGATTGGAAATATCCAATTTAGGTATATGGATGATATACATGTTATGGTTGTATTCTTTGCTTGTTAAACAATGTGGTTCTTGGGTATTGGATACCGAATTGATTGATATGAAATTTCATACGGAACAACGCAATTCATGAACCACAATGGCCTAAGTAACTAGCAAGAGAATATGTGATGATGTTCATCAAAAACAAACAAACCGTTGTTTGTATTTCTCGTTGACATCAAAGCTTGACTTCAAGATTTGTTTTAATAATTGTTATTTAAATCAGGTATTATGAGAACAAAGGTTGTTCAAATAATTACCGCATTCCATATAAGATGGATGATTTTCAAATCTAGTTGGATAAATCACATCCATAAAACCTAATGCTAAAATGTCACAAGACAAATGATTGAAAGATCACTTATGAAGTGGCATCGCTATTTAAATTATATTGGAAATAAAACATGAAGAAACTCCATTTTCATGGATTTTTGGAGTCTTTGATTTGATCAAGTAACGCTTGTGAGACTTTCCTAGGGATAATTAAAACTTCGTTCAAAGGTCAAAGAAGAACGAACGACTAAAATATTGGAATTTATACATATCGATGTATGTAGTTCATTATGTGTGAGTAAATGGCGATGGGTTTCAACTTCATATGCTTTCTCCGGAAATTTGAGTGAATATTCACTTAATGAGAAAGAAGTATGAAATATTTGAAAAACATTTCAAAGACTTTCAAGATGAAGTGGAAAATCATTGTAACAAGAAAATAAATGGTTTATGATTTTATCATAAAGGGTTGTTTGAGTTACAAGTGTAACAAGAAAATAAATGAATTACGATTTTATCATAAAGGGATTTATTTGAGTTGCAAGTTTAGCAAAACCTAGATTTACATATCGAAACACCATAGGAATATGAAGTGTTTGAGATTTGTAATGAAACCTTGTTTGACATGGTTGGATCAAAGGTGTTATTGATAAACTGCCATTATGTTTAAAAGATTAAAGCTTTAGAGACTTCGCTTTTACATTGAAAAGAGCTCCATCTTGATCCGTTGAAATGACACCATATGAGTTATGGTTTGGGGTAAAACCCAAGTTGTCATTTATTAAATTTTGGTATGATAAACATAAGTAAGATGTTTACAACCAAAGTCGGATGAGCATGTCTTTGTAGGTTATTTGAATAACAATTGGTTATTCCTCCATAACACCAAGGACAAAAGGGTTTGTCGCTTGAAATGTGAAGTTTCTTGAAAAGGAATTTTTGTAAAAGTTAAGTGGGAGGACAATAGAACTTTGATAAGGTTAACGAACCTTAGCTAAATGTCTGATTAGATTCTTGGCGGAAATGATTGGAGGCTGCCATAATGCTCATAGCTTATGTGCCTCAAAGGTTGTGGTTCGGAGATCTAAGTTCTTATTGAACCAAGTCGGTCGAATAAACAATCAAATACTAAATTGAGAGTAAATCATTATTGTTTGACAATGATGAACCGACTATATGCAAAGAAGCGATGATGGGCCTGACTCAGTCAAATGGCTTGAAGCCATAAAATTAAGTGATAGTTCCATACCGAGAAATCAAGTTTTGAACTTGGAAGACCCTCCGGAAAGGTGTAAAAACCTATCGGTCGTATTTGGATCTATAAAGAAACAGACATGGATGTTTCACATCTATGAAATAGTCGACATGTTGTAAAGTATTTTACGACAATGTTCAAGGAGTTGACTATGACAAGATTAGATCTTTCATAGCGATATTTAGTCTAGACGGATTAAAGTAGCAACCACTACATATAATTTGGTATATGGTAGATGAATAAACAAAACAAAATTATTCTAATAGAATGGTTACCTAGGACGTGTACATGACACGGTCCAAAGGGTTTTGTTAAAATTCAAAGGATGCTAAAAGGGCATGAAAACTTCAATGGTTAAAGTAAGCATCGCGGAGTTGGAATCTCCACCTTAATGAAAAGGAGTTTTCATCAGGAGACGATGAAGATGCTTGTATTTGCAAGAAATTAAGTGGGAGCGCTGAGACATATTTATAATACATTATGTGTATGACATCTTGTTGATTAGAAATGATGTATCTTTTATTGACAAAGGTTAAGAATTTCATTTCGATGAAATACTTAGGCAAAACCCGAATTTTAGCGTGAATGTCTATAGTGGATAGGCGTGGCGTAATATGGTTGTGCTAAGCGTACATATATGAGATAATGAAGGAGTTCAATAGAAGCGACAAGAAGCAGTTCTTGTTGTATCGAAGAATTGAATCAAGATTCAAGTGTATCGACACTTGATAAGTGAAACAAGACTCAAGTGCTTTGACACTTGATGAGTGAAATCACGAGAATGTTTTAATCAATCATACCATGATATGTACACATCCAGATATGTCCTATGCTCTAAGTGTTATGAGCATATAATTGAATGAATCATAAAATGATCATTGGACGATAGTGAGGATATTCTTATGATCTTTTTGAAAGAACTAAGAATATATTTGTGTAGAGGTGACAAACAATTACAAATTGTTCATTGTAAAGCATTACATTGATACTAGGTTTGTCACAAGATACAAATTAAGTTTATCTCAATTTAAACTATGAGTGGCACAATGTAATGGAAAGGAGATTCCATGATGGATTTGGATGAAATCCATAGTTAAGACATTGTGACGAATACTACAACAAAAAGGCTAAGTATATGACTGCTATAGTAGCAGCAAAAGAGGGAATTTGTGTCAAGTAGTTTGAAATCAAACTAAGGTGTGGTTCGCAACAGGCTAACACTAAAGATATATTGTATGACAATAGAATCGACATGGTTTAACCCCAAGGAATTAAAGGTCTCACCGAAAGACCAAATTTATACAATGCCATCTCATTAGAGAATGAGTGATGCGTGGAGATGCAAAGATATGCAAATACACACGGACCTGAAAGTGTCAGATCCGTAGATTATGTTAACCACTTACAATCGCGTATATGGAACACCGGAAAGCCATAAGTGTTCAATACGCAAAGTTTTCAAACTAGATTATTGTCTCTAGTGCAAGTGGGAGACTGAAGGGAATATGCTCGAGAGGCAATAATAAAGTGGTTATTATCGTATTCCTTATTTATGATAAATGTTTATTTTGCATGCTATAATTGTATTAATCTGACGTTAATACATGTGTGTTTAATAAACAAAAAGAAAGTTCCTAGTTATGCCTCTCTTATAAACTAGCTCGTTGATTAACAAGATGATCAAAGTTTCCTGATCATGGACATTGGATGTTGTTAATAACGAGGTCACAACATTAGTGTAATGATGTGATGAACATTCATCCGAAGTATAGCATTACGATCAAAGTCATTGAGTTTATATTTCTATAACAACTTACGAAGTGATCCTAATCCTTAGACCATGAGATCATGTCAATCACTAACACTGGAAGAGTTTCTTGATAACATCAAACGTCACACCGTAACTGGGTGATTATAAAGATGGATTCAGAACTAATAAAGTGTTATGTTGAGGCCCATGGATCAAGACTGGAATTTGTTCATCCCGATGACGGATAGATATACTCTGGGCCCTCTCGGTGATATCACATTGATTAGCTTGCAAGCAAGTGATTTGATCACTAGAATGTTATATCACGGGAACGAGAAAAGAGTACATGTCGATGCGAGATCAAACTAGGTATGGAATCTGATGATCGAATCTCGGACATGTAATATATCGCGAAACAAAAGGATTAAGATACTAGCGTAAAAGGTTCCGACGATCACAAGAAATTCATCGTTGAATGTGTGGGAGTCAGTATGGGTCTCCATATCCCGCTTCTGATTATTGATCCGAGAGGGGTCTCGATCATGTCCGCATTATTCACAAACCGTAGGGTGACACACTTAAGAGACACCGACATCCATTTGGAGCAAAAGTTTCATGCCGAAAAGAATAACAAGCGCAGGAATTTATTTCACTAGATACCGAAACGGGTTTTCGGGTGAAATTGCAGAAAGTGTTTCTGCATGTGAAATGAAATACTAGCAAGGGGTTATATGTGAATGTTTGTCATTAAAGTAATTGACAAAATTCTGAATAAATAAAAGGAGTTTTATTTAATGAGAGTTTGCATTAAATTTGGTGGAAATTTAATGGGAATTTGAGTGGGTTTTTGAGTGGAGGGAATTGAAAGGCATTTGAGTGAGTGGAGTGTCCACCCACATGAATGTGGAAGAGGTGGGGGCAGCCCCATGGCTGGGCGCATGGCCCCTTGGGTGCCCCCCTCTCCCTATAAAAGGAGCCCCCTCCCTCTCTCTCACACACACCTCCTCGTGAAGGATCTCTCTCCCCTCTAGAATATATCCCCCATGGTCTCGGACTAGCGAGATACATGTTCCCGGTGGCTATTCGGCAAGAAAGAGTTGTGCTTCCGCTGCATCTGTTAAGGGGTAACCCTGGGGTTGGCCCGATCTTTCACGAATTCCACGAGAAACGAGGGGAACGAGGTGGGGATGAAATCGAGAAGCGATGAAACCACGAACACACACACACACCAAAACACGATACCGCCTACTCCTCACGCCGGTGGCAACGGTCCAACATAATCTCTAGGATCGGTGATGGTGAAGCTCTCTCACGCCAACAACGGGGATGAGGTGCTTGGTGAGATCTTGGCGTCTTGGGGACGAGACAGAGAACCCAAGGCCTTGTACAACAGGCAGCACTAGGCAAGATCCAAGAGGGTGGATAATCCGGTGCTCCTTGGTAGGAGCTTGAGACCAATACATATAAGTCCTCAAAGGGTTTCCTTAATATCTATTATTATCCAAGTCTAGGGTTTACAATGGATGGTGGGGGCTATATATAGTCTAGCCATAAAACAGGGTAGTTTGGGGATAAATAGCGAAATATGGAGGGTTACAAAGTATTTGGGCGAAATGACGAATAGTTTACATCATTGGCGGTAGTACCGCCCGTGACCGATAGTACCGGTCATGCGGTGAATCATTCTGCCCCAGTAGTACCTTGTCGTCTGGGACTTCTTGCTGGGCCTTACATTGGCGGGTGAGTGGCGGTAGATGCTGCCGGTAATACGGATCGAGACAGTAGTACCGCTTGATGTGAGAGCTTTGGGCAGCTCTGGGACCTACATTGTTGGCGGTAGCGTTGGCGGTAATACCATAGCGGTAATACCGGTCGCCGGTCCGTAGTACCCATTGTGACAACATTGGTCTCTTCTGCGCTCTTCGTCTGTGGGTTCTTCTCTTCGTGTCGATGATGCACAAGGCATGGGTATGAAGTAGCAGGCCATCCAAAGGTGTATCGAAGTCACACAAGGAGAGGAGCGAGTTCACCTTAGTTTGAAGGAGTTTGGCTCGGGCGCGAGTCATGGGTCCACTTGGGGGGCTTGTGGGAGTAGATGTAGTGGCGGTCGTAGGACGGGCTACATCAGCTCCCCCCCCCTTGGGAAAGAGCCGTCCTCGACTCTTCAACCGTCTCAACTTCCTTTTCTCCATGGTAGGGTGAGAGGTCCTTGACATTGAATGTCGAGCTCACAAGATACTTGGATGTTGGGATATCGATGACATAAGCGTTGTTGTTGATTCTCTTGAGCACTTTGAATGGTCCATCTCCTCTAGGCTTTAACTTTGAGTCGCGTTCCTTGGGGAAGCGGTCTTTACTTAAGTGTATCCACACAAGGTCGCCCTCTTCGAAGATTATCTCTTTCTTATTCTTGTTTAGCCTTGATGCTTGGCGAAGGACTTGTTGCTCTATAGTAGCTCGTGTGTCATCATGGAGTTTCTTCATTGTGTGGGCGCGCTTGTCAACGTCCATATTGGTACGTTCATGAAGTGGGAGTGGAAGGATATCGAGCGCGGTGAGAGGCTCGAAGCCGTAGACGATCATGAACGGGCTCCTCATGGTGGTGGAGTGCTTGGCGCGGTTGTAGGCGAACTCGGCGTGTGGGATGCATTCCTCCCAGTCTTTAAGGTTCTTCTTTATCAACACCGGAGGAGTGTGCCAAGACTTCGATTAGCGACCTCGGTTTGTCCATCGGTTTGAGATCTGAGGTGGGCGAGAAGAGGATCTTGATGCGAGCTTGGCCATGAGTGTCTTCAGTAGCTCATGAATTTTACGTCATGATCAGGACGATTGTTCTTAACTGCGATGTAGCGAATTATTTCCCTGAAAAACAAATTTGCTACATGTGAAGCATCATCGGTCTTATGGCATGGAATGAAATGTGCCATTTTGGAAAAGCGATCCACTACTATAAAAATGGAATCATGACCATGTTTAGATCTAGGCAAGCCTAACACAAAGTCCATGCTAATGTCCGACCAAGGTGCATGAGGAATAGGCAATGTCATATAAAGACCAAAGGGGTTGGACTTAGACTTAGCTTGGATACATGTAGTGCATCGTTGGACGTGGCGCTCCACGTCGCGCTTCATCTTTGGCCAAAAGTAGTGAGTGGAGAGCATGTCATATGTCTTGTCACGACCAAAGTGGCCCATAAGGCCTCCACCATGGGACTCTTGAAGAAGCAAAATTTGGAGAGACGATTTCGGAATGCAAAGCTTGTTTTGTTTGAAAAGAAAACCCTTATGCAAATAGAAATCATCAATCCCTTTGTCTACGGAACATTGTGCAAATATTGGTCCAAAGAAAGAGTCGGACGCGTACAAAGATTTGATGTCATCAAGACCCAAGACATTGACTTCGAGTCGTGTAAGAAGGCTTGTGTTTTTGCGATACAAGGCGTCTGCTACCACATTTTCTTTGCCCTTCTTGTATTTGACAATGTAAGGAAAAGACTCCATAAACTCAACCCATTTTGCGTGTCGTTTACTCAAGTTGGCTTGGCCCTTAAGATACTTCAACGACTCATGGTCGGAATGGATGATAAATTCTTTGGGCCAAAGATAGTGTTGCCACACTTGAAGAACTCGAACCAAGGCAAAAAGTTCTTTGTCATAAATGGGATAATTGAGGTGTGCGCCTTCAAGTTTCTCACTATGGTAAGCAATAGGACGCCCATTTTGCATAAGGACGCCACCAATGCCAATACCACTAGTGTCACATTCAATCTCAAAGGTTTTTGTGAAATCCGGTAATGCAAGAAGTGGTGCTTCAGTGAGCCTCTTTTTGAGCTCATCAAAAGCCTGTTGTTGTGCTTTTCCCCAAACGAACGTGACATTTTTCTTGGTCAATTCGTTGAGGGGGCAAGCAATGGTAGAAAAATCTTTCACAAAGCGACGGTAAAAGCCATCCAATCCATGAAAACTACGAAGTTGACTAACATTTGTTGGGATGGGCCAATCTCGTATGTCCTTGACTTTTGAGACATCCACTTCTATGCCATTAGAAGACACAACAAAACCAAGGAAAATCAGCTTGTCTTTTGCAAACGTGCACTTTGGGAGATTAGCATAAAGCTTTTCATGACGAAGGATTTGAAGGACCTCCTTAACATGAGTAACATGCTCCTCTAGTGACTTGCTATAGACGAGGATGCCATCAAAGTAAACAACTACACTCTTTCCAATGAGAGATTGCAAAATATGGTTCATGAGGCGCATGAAGGTAGATGGGGCATTGGATAAGCCAAAAGGCATAACCAACCATTCATATAGACCAAGCTTGGTCTTGAAGGCGGTTTTCCACTCATCACCTTCAGCCATGCGAATTTGATGGTAACCACTACGAAGATCAATTTTCGAAAATATAGTGGCTCCACATAACTCATCAAGCATGTCATCAAGACGCGGTATAGGATGTCAATAACGCACGGTGATAGCATTGATTGGACGGCAGTCCATGCATAACCGCAACGTATCATCCGTTTTTGGGACTAGGATCAAGGGGACCGCGCTTGGGCTAGTGCTTACTTGGATCAAACCTTTGGAGACGATTTGGTTGATTTGACGTTCGATCTCCTTCGTCTCTTCCGGGTTTGTGCAATATGCGGCGCGGTTTGGGAGTGGTGCGCCGGGTATGAGGTCGATGCGGTGCTCGATTCCACGAAGAGGAGGAAGGCCATGAGGAAGCTCTTCGGGAAATACATCTTGGAATTCCTGCAAAACAGCCATCAAAGAAGGAGGAACATTTGTCAAGTCGTTAGTTCCTTGCGCTAGTCCCTTGCATACAAGTACATAGTGCAAGATGGATGGGTTGTTCTGCACTTCTCTCATCTCACTTTTGGTGGCAAGAAGAACACTCTTAGTTTTTCCACTCGAGTTTGGCTTGTAGATCTCACTCACTATGGTGTGGTTCTCTCGCTCACCACTCTTCTCACAAGGTGTTTTTGCGTATTGCGCCCTCGCTAAGGCCTTTGCATTGTCCGCAATTATTTGGCTAGGAGTCATTGGTTGCAACACACAAGTTTTATCAAGCCATTTGAAGGTGTAAGTGTTTGAGTGACCATTATGCAAAGCACGCTTGTCATATTGCCACGGCCTTCCGAGCAACATATGGCAAACCGTCATTGGGACCACGTCACACTCGACCGTGTCCCTGTAGTGCCCAATTGAGAACGTCACCGAGACGGTGTGCTTGATCTTGACGGATCCTTGGTCACTTAGCCATTGGATATGGTAGGGGTGTTTATGCGGGAGGAGGGTGAGGTTGAGTTTCTCACACAATTCCGTACTTGCAAGGTTGTGGCAACTCCCTCCATCGATGACAACTTTGATGGACTTCCCATTGATGCCGGCACGAGTTTGGAAGATGTTCGAGCATTGGTCTTCATTTTCATTGGCTTGGGTAGTCAAGACCCTTATGACCACAAGTGATGGACTTGCGTCATGCTCACACACTAGAAGTTCTTGGTCCTCTTCCGAATGTTATCTTGCCATGGCCTCCTTGACCCTTGCATCAAACTCTTCTTCACTCAAGTATTCTTCATCGCCGTTGTCATGGATGAACAAAACTTTCTTGTTTCCACATGCATTCGACTTGTGACCTTTGCCTCCACACTTGTAGCATTCACCGGTGAAAGGTTGATCATCCCTTGTGTGTTTGCCACTTGGGGGCTGTTTTCCTTGAGGGAGAGTTGGCTTGAAGGGAAGCTTGGTTGTACTTGAGGAGCTTCCACTTGGATTTGTTGGAGTAGTGGTTGACGCTTGCTTGAAGGTGAAGTACGTCTTTGGTTTGTTGTACTTGATGTCCTCTTGCACCTGACGCTCGGCCTTCGATGCGATGTGCACAAGCTCAACCATGTTGTTGTACCTTTGGAACTCGGTGATGCGCTTGATAGGATGGTTCAAGCCATTGAGGAAGCGTGCCATTGTTTGCTCATCTCGCTCTTCAATGTTGGCATGGATCATGTTGAGCTCCATTTGCTTGAAGTACTCTTCCACGGTCTTTGTCCCTTGACTAAGCGTTTGAAGCTTGTTGAAAAGGTCACGCGTGTAGTGTGAAGGAACAAAGCGGGATCTCATATGAGCCTTCATATCTTGCCAAGTTGCGATTGAGGCTCTTCTTTTTGCTTCAGCGAAGTTGGACTTGTTCCCACCAAAGGTTGGCATACTCATCAAACTCGAGGGGCGCCATGGCCATCATCTTCTCATTGCTATAGTTGTGCATGCGGAAGATCTTGTCGACCATGAGTTCCCAAGAGATATTCCTCGGGCTCATTGGAACGGTGAACTTTGTCATGGTGAACTTGAGCTTGCAAGTTTCTTCTCCATTCTTGGTTCGGTTTGGCGGTTGCCATGATCTCGACGGTCATCATCATCATCCGAGCTCTCATGTCTTGCTTGGTGATTCTTTCGTTGCTCTTGCGGTTGTTGAGGTGCCGCGTTTGGTTGTGGAACTTGGTTTTGACGACGAGCTTGGGGAGCTTGCTCGTTTTGTTGACGCGGTTGAGGACGAGGAGGAGGTTGATGGTCCTCACGACGAGCTTGGGGAGCTTGCTCTTGTTCTTGTCGTAGTTGATGCCGAGGAGCATTGTCTTGCTCCCTATGGCGAGGGGGGCGTCGAGCCGCATGCGCAATGGGCTGCTCTTGTTCTTCTTCTTGGTGTAGAGGAGGCTCGTCATGACCATCAGGTTGTCGACGTGTACGATCATGTCGATGATGACGCCTTGGAGGATCTTCGAGTGCTTCACGTCGACGGTGATCTTGTTCGTCCTCTTCGGATGCTTCACTTGTTGTTGAAGGGGCATGTCGACGTCGATGGCCTTGGTGGTCCATGCGAGGTTGCTCTTATTGAATCACAAGTGCCCTTGGTTGCCGGTTAAACCCGCGTCTTGGGTCTTGGAGAGGTCACCATCATAGCAGCGTTGCGGCGTGGCGGAGATGGTACTGCGAAGAGCTCATGGATTGAAGCGGGTCCATCCGGTGCCTTGAAGCGTGGCGAGGTGCACTTGATTCACTTGAGGAGCGAGATGAGCTTGATTCAGCGGCGTGGCCTTGCGAGTCCATCAGCGGCGTTGTAGCTTCTCATGCGTTGAGGCGAGTGCATGACCAAGAGCTTCATTTTGATGACCGAGATTGTGTTGCATGGCATGCATTTGGCCACGGACTTCTTCAAAGCAGTTGTCGATGTTCTTGAATTCCACACGGGCCTCGCTAAATTGTTCATCTTGGCGCCTCTCGAGAGCTTCACAACGATAGTTGAATTCTCCTCGGACCTTCCAATGGTCCCATCTTGTCATGAATTGTGTGTCATCCTCCGGAGGTTGTGGTGGTTGGGATGGCTCTCCATGCCTGTCCATGATGAGAAACCAACAAGGGTTGTATATGGAGAATAAGGGTGCGGAGAGTTAGCCTTTTACCTCACCTTGGAGATTATATCAAACCAATTGCCACACAAATGAGCGAAAAGCGTGCAAAGTGAAATGGCAAGAAACTCTCAAAAGGCTTTTGGTGGAAGGTTAGGATTGTGGTAAAACCAAACGAAATGATCCAAGCAAAAGGTTATTGTCCTACGTGGTAAAGAACCAAAGCCCAAAAGCAAAAGGAAACGATCTACAAAAACACGGAAAACACACACGTGGAGAAAAACGGGGTTAGCACGACTATGAGAATGAGCACAAAATGTCCTAACGAAGACTACGCTCGGTTGTCGTGCCAACTCAAGGAGAGACCACAACTCGTTTGCCAAAAGAGGATAATCAATAGATTTGTGCACTTGCCTCGGTGCGCTCTTTATTCTCTCTTTCTTGGCTTACAAGCTTGGTATTCTCTTTGTATTGGGAGACTATGTATCTTTTTCTCTTTTTTTTTGATTCTTTTTCCTTTTTCTCCCTTTCTATGCTACTAAGTTAGCTTTTGTATTTGGCCTCACACTCTCACTTTCCGAAGGCAAGTGCACAATGCTTAGACAAACACAAAATGAGTTGCTCTCATAGGATAGATACACACAAAGGAAGATATGGGGGTTGACAAAGTGGTGCAAGTTATACCTTTGGTATTGTTGGTGACTTGCAACCGTTGGTGGGGGATGATGTTCGAGTGTCGCGGTGTCGATGAGCGCGGGTGACTTTGATGCGGAAGCTTGTGTTAAGATGGCGACAAACACGCGAAACACGAACAAGCTAAAGGGAAAAAAAAGTCAGCAAACGAAAATGAGGCGTCAAGAGGAAGGAAAAACCTTTTGTTACTGGCGGTAGTACCGCTTGGTACAATGTAGTACCGACGGCCAGAGTAATCTGCTTATTCTGGTAGTACCGACGACGGTAATACCGCTTGGAGCAGGCGGTGAAATACAGTGATGATTTCACGAACGAAAAGGAGATCCACTTGACACAAACCTCAAATCCGTGGGAAATCTGACCGAACGGTTGGCTAGGAACAACAGGGGCTATAGATCGACTCCCAAAGCAACAGATCTATGGACCCAAACCACGAAAAACTCACCAAATCCAGAGATCGATCCGAAGGCAAATTGGGGCTCTTTTTGGTGGGATTTTCGATTTAAAGCGGATAAAAGAAAAATTGGGGAAATTAAGTGATCAACCGTGCTCTTGATACCAATATGTTCGGGGTAACCACCGGGTTGGCCCGATCTTTCACGAATTCCACGAGAAGCGAGGGAGGTGGTCGGGGATGAAATCGAGGAAGCGATGAAACCACGAACAAACACACACCAAAACACGATACCGCCTACTCCTCACGCCGGTGGCAACCGGTCCAACATAATCTCTAGGATCGGTGTTGGAAGCTCCTCCACGCCAACAACGGGGATGAGGTGCTTGGTGAGATCTTGGCGTCTTGGGGCGAGACACCGAGAACCCAAGGCCTTGTACAACTTGAGCAGCACTAGGCAAGATCCAAGAGGGGTGGATAATCCGGTGCTCCTTGGTAGGAGCATGAGACCAATAGATATAAGTCCTCAAAGGGTTTCCTTAATATCTATTATTATCCAAGTCTAGGGTTTACAATGGATGGGGGCTATATAGTCCAGCCACAAAACAGGGTAGTTTGGGGATAAATAGCGAAATATGGAGAGGGTTACAAAGTGGGCGAAATGACACGAATAGTTTACATTTGGCGGTAGTACCCGTGCCGGGACCAGTAGTACCGGTCATGCGGTAATGCCAGTTCTTGCCCGATAGTACCGCTGTCGTCAGGACTTCTTTGGGGCCTTACATTGGTGGCGGTAGCGGTAATCTGGTTGCCGAATCCCGGATCCGGGACTAGTACCGCCGATGTGAAGAGCTTTGGGCAGCTCTAGGACCTTACATTGTTGTTGGCGGTAGCGTAGGTACGTGCAGTCGCCGGTCCGTAATACCGCTGACAGAGCATTTGGTCTCTTCTGCTGGCGCTCCTTCGTCCTGTGGGTTCTTCTCTTCGTATCTGATGATGCACAAGGCATGGGTATGAAGTAGCAGGCCATGCAAAGGTGTATCGAAGTCACACAAGGAGAGGAGCGAGTTCACCTTAGTTTGAAGGAGTTTGGCTCGGGCGCGAGTCATGGGTCCACTTGGGGGGCTTGTGGGAGTAGATGTAGTGGCGGTCGTAGGACGGGCTGCATCAGCATCGCTGGAGCGAGGAGGCGGAGGTTGCTCGGTGCCTCGAACGTGTGTGCGAGCACGGATGCGCTGCTGTTTTGCGGCGCTAGGACTTCCTCTCGATCTTGAGATCGGCAAGAGATCGTCTACATCAACCACGAGTTTGGACTCGTTAAGCTTTGTCGGTCTTCAAGGGTATGTTCTCTACGGATATACATCCGCCCGTTGTTTGTATCTAGTAGATAGATCTCGGTACATAATTGTTCCCATTGTAGGAATTTTTTGTTTTCTATGCTGCGAACCCTACAGCAAGATGGTTGGGACATTAGAAGGTCCTTGAGCCATGCCCTTGTTATTTTTATTCTTCTTGTTCTTCATCTTCTTCTTCTTAGTCTTGGCAAGTTGATCCTTCAACACCTTGACCTCCTCAATGAGATGCTCATGCTTGCAACAAGGGTTAGGAGTGCTAGACAAGTCTATAATTTGCAAAGCGGAAGACTTAGCATGTTCACAAGTTAGTTGAGTTTGGAGATGTTCTTGGGCTTCAAAAATACTTGAGAATTTGCTCTCCAAGGCTTTGTGTTCCTCTTTGGGTTTCTCATGATATTCTTGAGTCCTATCATGACCAACCACAAACTTGAAGGAAATATTCCCTAGAGGCAATCATAGAGATGATTATATTTCTTATGTATCCATGAGTTATTGTATTGTTCCTTGAATATCCATATCAGGCAACTTGTATTGATTGGCAATTATGTGATTTTTTTTGAAACTCTTTACTTGTATGGTTATTTAATAGTTATCCCTAGTCGGAGTTCATGTGAGGACACATGTGAATATTAGACTAGCACATCGATTGGTTGATGACTATGTTTCGCAAGTCATAGACATGGAGATGTCAAACCAATGATGTGGACACATGTTATGAACATGGGGTTGGACCCAACTTGAGGCGGCAATTAGTTGCAACTCTCTCTCACACATCGTATGTTTTGTCCTTAGACACGAGATTGTCGCATGTACTTGAGATGTGGATCGACCTACTTTGGGGCTATCGGCGCTACTCAATGGCAGGTAGTTATAAAGGTAGCTTTCGGGTTTGTCCTGAAGCACGCTGCAAGGCATGGTCAATCAAGATGGGATTTGCCCCTCTCTACTTGAGAGGAGATATCTCTGGGCCCCTGGAGTGATCGGATGCAGAAATGCATGGTCGTGCTACATATGGTTAAGAGTTAACCTAGTAAAGGGATTCCGAATCACGGTATCGAGAAAGGGAGGTCAGCATGGAGCTAGACCAAATATCGTGAGGCAAAGGGAAATACATGTACTAAACTTTGTGATGGTTCGTCCGATATGATCTTTGTATGCGTTTAGGAGTTGGCACGTCTTGCTAGAGGCCGCTACCAACTATTGACAGAATAAGTGTATTCTTTCATGTCTATACGTATATGAACCTATAGGGTCACACACACTTAAGGGTCTGGAAGCCTAATGAGGACTAGATCCAAATTAGACCAGGCTTAGGCTACTAATGGGCTGCTAATGTAGAAGGCCACTAGGGACGTCTATATAAGATAGGGTGGGGCGAGCTGACCAGGGTTGAGCCATTCCACCTAGCCGCCACTCCTCACGCTTGTGTTGCACGCGCGGACCTAGCAGTCCGGCGTCTAACGCTTCCACCCCGCACGCGTGGATACCTCGGAGGCGCTGCATCGGTAGCGCTTGGACAAGCCACGCTAAGGGGAGTCGCTCGTGGGACGAGGACAAGGATGAGACGTAGAACATCTACACTGCCTCGACGCGCTTCATTAAGTTCTGCAACTGCGCATCTAGTGGTAATCCCGTGATCTATGACAACAATAATCTTGGTTTATGCGGTAGAAAATTTTGATTTGCGCTTATGTAGCCTACCCGTATCCCTTCAAAACTCAACTTTTTCTTTCTTAAGCACTTTAACCAAAGCAAGAGCATGATCACATTCTTTAACTAGAGAGCACATGGTGTTGTTATGGTCATCAACAAGTTTAGACACACTCTCTTCAAGATTAATTCTCATATTTTGTTCATCCTCAAGACTTTGAGTGAGAGAAGCAATTTCATTGGCAGCATCTCTTTCATTTTACTTAACAAGTCAAGAAGTTCTTCCTTTTCATCTAAAGCATCCCTAACATTGTCAAGTTGTGCAAGCAAGGACTCAAAGCAAGTTTTAGTTTCTTCATCCAAGGTAGCAACAAATTCACACATGTCAATCATCTCTTTCTTCACCTCTAGACCAACAAGGTCAAGAGAAGAAGGCTCACTAGAGATGGGTTGAGGAGTGGGTTTAGATGTTACCTCGGTGGCCTTGGCCATGAGACACTTTTGGTTGGAGGAGATGACGTTTTCATTTGGTGAGTCGAAGAGGGATAATTGTGGAGTAGAGGTAGTGGCAATAGCAGCAACTCCCACAATCTCTCCACCTTGGACTTCATCATCATCTTCATCCGTGCCCGAAAGTTACTCTTCATGGACCACTATTGCTTGTTCCTTGTTGGTGACATTCTTGACGGTGTATTTCTTGTTCAAAGGATGAGGAGGTCTTGACTTGATCTTGCAAATGAGCCGACCACCATTGTCTTCACGGTTCTCAAAGGGACACTTGGCCACGAAGTTACTCTTGTCATTGCAACTGTAGCATGACCTTGCCTTGGGGAACTTGTTGGAAGTGTTGAGTCTTGGGTTGTCCCTTGATCTTGACTTGATGCCGGACTTGTTCCAAAAGGCCCTTGAAGGGAGATAAAGGTGTTCAATGAAGGCACACTTGAGGTCCTCTTGATACCACTCACTTGATGTATCATCATCATCATCAACTCCAATAGCCTTGGCCTTCAATGCAAGATTCACTTTTGTAGATCCAATAGCCCTAGCACGGGCGGACTCCGCGTTCTTCTTGGCAATGGTCATGGAAATCACTTCACTCAAGACTTCTTGGGAGGTCATTAGGTGAAAGTTGGTCCTTCCCTTGATGGAGTTGAGCTTTAGTTATTCAAAAGGAATGAGAGCTTGAATGAACTTTCTCTTCATGAACTTATCATCAACATAGGTGGCACCAAGATCCCTCATAGTGCAACAAAGGACCTTGAGACGCCTATACATGTCTTCGGGAGTCTCATCATCTTGCATTGCAAAGCCATTTTCGTTGTTGACTTCATCAAACTTGGAGCTTTGAATGATTGCATTCCCAACAAATAGCTCGGTGAGTTGATCCCATGCTTCCTTGGCGAATGTGAGCAAAGTCCTTGGGGGTCAACGCCTTTTGAATCATACCCAAAGTCGTGGCATTGAGTTTCTTGTCCACCACTTCACCTTGAGTCAACTTCTTTGGGTCATATGGAGAGAACCCTTCCTCCACAATCCTCATTAACTCAATAGAAGAGCTGGAAATATGCGAGCGCATTAGATATTGCCAATTGGCAAAATTTGAAGTATCTAGCATAGGTGGTGCTCCATGAGGAATGATGTGTGGCATGGGAATGGGTGGATCCGGAGTGTACTTCGGCGGTGGGGGTACCACCGAGTAGTCCTTTCCACCACTTTCCTCTTTGGAAGTTGAGTTCTCGGGCTCCTCGGTGTTCTCGCTTGGAACCTTGGTAGATGTTTGAGCAACAAAACCAAGTCCCAAGTGAGTAGTGACGGCCGCGGGATTCACCCCAGGGGCGGTCACGGTAACGGTGGGAGGAAGCTCAGTGGTTTGGGGTGTGGAAAAAGAAACCACGGGGTTCGGCTTGAGAGATTGCAAAATAGTCATCATTTCCTCGAAATTTTACATCATGGATGTCTCCAATTTCTTGAGGTCATCCATGGTGTCCAAGTTCTTGGAGTTTTCATTTTCACTACCCCCTTCGTCGGCCATTGTCTCTTAGGCGGTAAAGCCCAAAATAAGAGCCTTGGCTCTGATACCAATTGAAAGTACCGACTTTGAACGACTAGAGGGGGGGTGAATAGGCGACTACCAATTTTTAATTCGTTTCACACTTTTAGGCTTAGCAAGAAAGAAAGTTATCTAGATGTGCATCTAGGTGAACAACCTATATGCAAGATAACTTACAACAACCACAAGTACGGTAAAAAGCAAGAAGTAAAGGAAGGGAACAAAGTAACCGGAGCGGGGACACGGAGATGTAATTCCCGTAGTTCACTCCCAAAGGAGCTACGTCTATGTTGGAGAGGTGTCGGGGACACACAAGGTCACCCGAGCGCCACAAAGGCCTCACCTTATTCTCCGGTGAGCTCCCCCACAAAGGAGGCCTCACGATCCACTAACCGGTGACCTTGAAGGCACCAACCGAAACCTTTACAACGAGGTTGAGGGGGAATCTCCACAACTCAATTGGAGACCCTCAACAACACCAAGGAGCCTTACAACACATGCCCTTAGCTCCAAGGATGCCCTACATCGTCTAGGGTTTCAAGAAACCAAAGAGCAACAAGATCCACAAAGGATAGGTGGGGGAAATCAAATCTTCTTTGGTGGAAGTGTAGATCTAGGTCACCTCCCTCAACTCTCAAAAGATCAAGTGATTTGAGTGGCTAGGGAGGGAGATATAGCAAGGTCAAGCTCGAGCTTTAATGGAGGAGAGAGAAAAATATTCGAGTTAGGTGGGAGGAAGAAGGAGAGCGCCTTAAATAGGCTCCTCCACGAACCGTTCTGACCTCAGCGACCACCGGGACTTCGGTGAGGGACGGAAGTTCCGCAGCAAGGCTTCAACGGTCATTAGACTGTTGATGCCCGCTCCAAAAGCTTGACCGGAAGTTCCGGTCAAAATGACCGGAAGTTCCGGCAAAACTTTCGATGCAAGTTCCGGCCCAAGTTCCATCAAATAGACCACTTCTAATGAAGTATCGATCCTTCACGGAACTTGAGCGGAACTAGCGAACATCTGGTCATGAAGCATGTCTGACCGGAAGTTCCGGCGTCTGGGCGGAAGTTCCGCTTAGGAACTTTCTGCTAGGAGCAACGAAAATTCCTCATCGGAACTTCTGGTGCAACTTCCGGTGGAAGTTCCGGCAAATAGAGCATACCCAAACAGAAGGTACTGGGAGCTCACCGGAAGTTCCAGCGGAAGTTGGATCGGAACTAAGTTCCAGATCATCCCACCGAAAAGTCCTAAGCAGAACTTCTGGTCCCTGGCCGGAAGTTCCGATCAGACAGAAACAGCTCCAGCAGATCAGAACCTCGCTCTCTCGCAGATGAGTAGGATGGCTGTGGCGGTGCATATGGGGTTTGTGCAAGAACAAGTGATTTCCCACAGCCTTCCGAGATGGAACCCCTCTTGATAGTACGGCGACCTAAAGCAATAAAAAGAGAGAAACTAGAAAAACTAAAGGCCGCCGTCTTCACGAGATCCCAAAGAGAGCATCCACATGATCCATAAGAATCATCAAAAGCATTTTTCCTGAAACTCAAGTACACAATTACACCACAAGTGGGATTGTCATCATCACCAAAATAGCATGGGAAAATATAGTCCTTTCACCAACCATGTTGAATTATTGAAGAGAGAGAATGAAATGACTATCACAATTATGGTGGAAGATAATTTTCGTTGAATTATAAGCCTCTACTGAATTTAAGGATTTACAAATAGATCACCACACGATTTGATGATGAAAGATAACATGACTTCTTCACATTTGTCGACAATGATTTTCCATGATCTATAAATGAACATTTTGTTTTGGTGATTTCTTGGTTTGCCCATTTGTAAATATGAGGCGATATAGAACCTTAAAACCTTTTGATAATGCCTAAGTATCCTTATTAGGCAAAATGGCATAAAATAATTTTTGCTTGAGTGATTTACATGTGGTATGCATTCATAAAACATCATATCATTAAATAAAACCAAACCAAGGAAATTGGAAAACCTCCAAAATATTAAAACCCTAAACCCTATTTACTATATTCCCAAAACTAGCCATATGTTGCAATATATGCAAATGGCATATTTGATATTTCAATTCTAGTAAAAAATTACTTTCTATAAAGTTAATTTTGTGTGTTTTGAATTTAGAAAAGTTTAGAAAGTGAATTCACTCTATTTGGAGTTATAGAACTTAAACTATAAAAGAAATGCCAAAACACACGCAAAAAAGAAAATAAACAAAAAAATAAAAGTAACCTAACCTAACCGAGTCGGCCAGCCCGCAACTCACCCAGGACAAGCGGACAACCCTTCCTCGAGCAATTGTCACATGATGCATCTGAAAATCACTTTAGAGGACAGGCTCCTCGAGCATGTTTTTAAATTTTTTAAAAATCATCAAATATTTTCGAAACAAATACCTAAGTGTAGCCAACAATATGAAATAAAATTCTATAAATCGACGCTCTCCACGAGGTATGGACTACAAAGATCCGTTTTCTAATTGTACCTGTCCTATATTTTCGATTTTGTTAATGGTGGTAGGACTTTTGTTGAAAGCTGGGTCCTACACGATTGTCACATGAGGCATGGACTTCAAAGCCAGCACGAAGAGAAACGGCTCCAACTTCCCATCTCGTGTTGTTCTCCCTCATCCTCGGCTCACTCTGCTTGCTTCTAACAGCATCTTTAACAGACATTATAAAAGAGCGGAACTGAAAAAATAACCGTTATTTTTGGTTTCGCGTGAGAAAAATAGCCAGATCGAACATCTCAAAATCGACCGAACCGAAAGAAATTTTAGAGCCCCTAAGAAAATACCCCCGGAACCGAGAAAACCCAATTTTCAAGCCCGATCTGGACGCGAACCATATCCCCAGTTTTCGTTGGCGGGAGGGAAGTTTCAGCCACGCCATTTTCGCCGCCGCCACGCTCGATCTGCCGTCCCCGCCCCTCCCACCTCTGTCGAGCCTCACGAAAGGTTGCCATGGACGTCCAGCAGCCGCTGCTGAGCTCCGGCGAGGTCGCGCCAGCAGCGACCTCACGGCAGATGCCGGATCTGATAGCCACCACCGTCGTCTTCGTCCCCGTCGCCGGTCCCCTAGTCGGGGCTGCCGCTGCGACAAAGCGGAAGCGACAGGGTTCCGTCCTCATCCAGGATGGCAGCGTGGGCGCTCCGGCCTCTCCTGCCGGTCCCGCTGCCGCCGCCGCCTCCAAGTCGATTCCTTCCGCTATTTGGATTACTCGACTGCTATGCTGACTCCATCACGTTGACTCTACGCCCAGGGGCTGCGCCAACTCCGTCGTGTTTTCTGATCAAATTTTCGGCTGGGGATGACCTTCTAAAGTCTTCGGTTGCGGGAGACCCGCTAAAATCTTTGGCCACGGCAGCCTGCTAAAATCTTTTGCTGCGACCGCGATCCACTGCGGTCTTCGGCTATGGCGACCCGAGAGGTCGCCGACTTCATTATGCGACCCGCTGCGATCTTGACTCCAACTCGGGGGCTCCCTCCGCTTCGGCGACCTGCTGTGATCTTCGACTCCTACGCGGTCTTCGACCTCGGCGACTCGGGGCTCTCTCGGCTTTGGCAATTCGCTGAATTTTCGGCCACGGCGATCTGCTATGATCCTCGATTGCGGCAACCGCTGCGTCATCGCCGATTTGGTGACCCGCTGCCGCGACGACTCCGGTCCGCCGCATCGCCTCTCGAACGCCACCTCGACCACATAAACTCCACACTCGGGGGTTGTGCCGACTCTGCGGTGTGACCTGCTGCAGTCTCTGGATGCGACAACCAAATGCAGTCTTCGACTGTTGTGGCCTGTTACAATCTCCGGTCGTGGCAACTCGTCATCACCACGCGCCCCGGTCCGCCGTTTTGACTACGTCTGCCGTGTGACCTGTTGCCACGTCAACTACATGTCCGCTGCACAATTCTCGACCGCCACGTTGATAACTCGTCTGATGTCGATCTCGTGACCTGCTACGGTCTTCGACTCCAGCCAGTCGCATGACCCTCTGCAGTCTTCGGCTACCGGGACCTACTACGGTCTTCGACTCTGGCGACCCGGGCTACCTTTGGCTCTGGCGACCCACTGCGGTCCTCGTCCTCGGCAACTCAAGGGCTCCCTCGGCTCCGGTGACCCGTTGAATCTTCGGCCGCGTCAACACGCTGCCGCCATTGGCTCCGGCGATCCGCTGAATCTTCGGCTGCGGTGACCAGTTGCGGTCTTTGACTGTGGCGATCCGCCGGTTGCATCGACTCCCATGACCTGCGGATCGCATAGGCTCCCGCGAATCATTCACCATGGCAACTACCAACAAAGATAAGTTCTTTACTTAGAGTTGATTTCTTTCTTACTTTAATCGCACTCGATACACTCAGGTGTTGCGCCCTCTTCGAGTAACCTAATGTGCCATCGGCTCCACGCACTCAAGCACCTCATACGCGACAGCCCGAGTAGCTGATTCTGCTTGACCGTCGAAACCTTGAACTCTGAGTTCCTCGTCAAGGTACTGAGACTAAGGGTAATCAGGCTAAGGAAAAGGCCTAGCATACAGTACAAAAGTGTCAACTTGATCGACACCAGAATCTTACTATACAAGCCAAAAAGCAAATATTCTTTACAAGATACAAGTACTTCACAATTCTTCATATTTTCTGCAGCTTACAAAGACGTCGGCTGCATCGAGCTATTCTATCAGGTCCTCCAACAGGAGCCAAAAAAAATAACTGGTTACACCATAAACTCAAGACCCGAGTCAAATACCTTCTCGGATGGTTGCGTCGCTTAATGCTACACAAACGCGATGCTAGTCGCGTAATCAACAGGGGCAATGACGTCGACTCCATCCACATCTTCGACTCACCCGGCTAAACGCTGCATGACTCCGCTATGTCGAATCCGACGACATCGTCAATTGCACAATACAAAACTCGAGTCTCTGCCTGAGTCTACAACTTCGCCAAACACTCAGGGGCTACTCCAAACTGGAGCGCTGGTCGCACACACAGAAGATCTTCAAGTGGCACGCTTCGATTCCTCACTCGTATTGACGTTTCGACTGGGGACTCAGGGGATACTCCCATAGGGAGCGCTGGTCGCGCATTCGAAAAAGTGTCGACGTCGATGGCATTCGCAAGATTATCCGAAGAACTTCCGGATCGTTGTAACACGCAACTGACGACTATAAGTTTCTGCTCGAGTCTATGACTCGAACAGACACTCGGGGGCTACTCCCATAGGGAGTGCTGGTCGCGCACCCTATAATCCATTGTGTTGACTACGTCCATAATGCTGACTCCTTTACAACAACCAAACAAATTCAGCCGACCCAATAAACTTTCGGGTGAAGTGCTTCACACTCGACACAACTTTCGACTCCGACATCCAAATGCAAGGTTTAAGACAACTAAGTCTCCACCCGAATCTACGTTTCAGATGGACACTCGAGGGCTACTGACATGGATATTCCCTACGGGTACCCGATGTTAGCCTACCTGGTCTAGCTCGACGGAAGGCCCACTCGACGACCTGCTATGGTCCATGACGCCTATGACGTTTCGGCTACTATGAAGCCCATATGGATGCGGACTCCCAAGCGCACAAGACAAGGAAATCTCAAGACTAGAGTTTGAATACAAATTGTAACCTACTCGTATTGGTACCCGAGACCTAGCCTCCCCATATATAAAGGCTAGGAGGTCCAACGAGGAGGGCACGACACACGCTACGCCATAACCCCCCAATAGATAGATCTACGATCTCCACCTCCAAAATAGATCTACAGATCTAGATCTCTCAACTCACCTCATACACACCACATGCCAAATTGCATCTGCGCACCCCTGTAACTTTCGGTTCCGTCAAGAGAAGACAAACAGGAGTAGGGTTTTCCCTCCAGGGGCCTAAACCTGGGTAAATCTCATGTCCCTATGTTGCTTGTCTGTTAACCGTTCCGCGACTTCCAGCATCCCCATCTTCTCCAAAACCCAAGTCCTTAACAATGGACATTGATGAGATCGAACCTCGTCACTGGCGTCGGGCAAGGTGAAGAGAACGGTCATGAAGCGGAAGGCAGCCCCGGGAAACCATCCGCCGTTGCGAAATCCGCCAAAACAGCATTGGCTAGCCGACCTAGGTATGAAAATTCCCCTCCCCCTTTCGCCGCATCTGTCGCCGACCTAGGTATGAACAATTGATTCAAATTTGCTCTTTATACACAACGATTTGCACGAGGTTCCGATCTCCTACGTCGATTTGTTGAATGACAATGCGGTGAACATCGACAAGGCTCCGCTCGACGGCTATGGGGATGAGTTGGATGGGTCACAAATTTACAATGAGACGGATGGTGGTGTTGACGGTGCAGGTGAAGACGAGGAGGTGGAGGTGGAGGAGGTCGATGGATCGCAAGTGCCTACCCGCGCCCGAGCGAAGAATTTCATGCAAGTTGAAGACGTGACTTGGTAAGTGGTGGTGGCGGTGATGCTTCTCTTGGCTTCGATGCTTGATTATCATCATGGGTTGTGGTGATGATTCATATTTTGGATGATATTCTGTGACATGGTAGCGAGATACTTTGTTAAATTTGGTTAAAACTTGATTATTGTCGCGGTTGAATGGTCGAATTTGTTTAAATTCTGTCATTTATGGTTTAGTTTTACGGTATCGTATTGTTTTTTCCCTAACAGAAACCTGTATAGCGAAACTATAAAAAAGAAATATTCCCTTTTCTGATTCGGTTTTGAGGGGTCTATTCCGTCCCATCGCTCGCTCTTTCTAGAGATACTCTAACCTTCTCACCCTAATTACCCTGTGCGAAAGGGGTTGTGACTTGTGATAGATTTTGTTTGTGACAAACAAAAAAAAAGCACATTTACGACCGTTTCCGTTCCGTTTTCGACCCACGCCAAACTATACCCGCGCCACAAGTTCGTATCACTCGGATAGTCAAAAAAAAAAAAAAAAATCGTATCGCTCCGTTGCGATTACATCTAGAAAATTCTGCTGCCCACCAGGATCAAACCCCTGTACCCACACCCCAAATTCGCGCAACCAGCTCGACCGCTCCAGCCGCCACCCGCAGTCCGCTTATGGAGAGCCCTCGCGGCGGCTCCCACGGAGAGGGCGACCTCTCGCCGTCGCCGGAGGCGGTGCGGATGCTGCGCGAGATGGTGCTACGGGATCGCCAGGAGGGAGAGGAGCCCGATCTGCCGGGCGACCAGCTGCGCTCCAACGACCAGCTCCAGCAAGACGAGGTACCACCACTCCTACCTAGCCTGGGATTCCGTATTCCACACAATTTTGCCTTATTATTACTCGATAGCAGTGTCCAGGCTAGTGCAATTTCGCTCAATTCACAATCGATTGTCGCAGAAAAAAAGGAACATCATTGCAAATCACGATCGATTGTCGGTGTGTGTACCCATGTGTCCGTGACCAATCTGCAGAATGTACTCTTTGTGCTATTGTACAGAATTGTGATTTGGAACGACTCCAACTTTGTAAGATGGTTGCAGAATTAGAGCGACACCTTCCAGATTCCCTGTAGAATGCAGAAATAATGATGGATTTGTTAAAAAATATATCGGCAAATATAGATAAGCTAATACTACAACATATTCTTAGACTGAAGAAATTTTGATGCCAAAAACATGTGTTACAAAAACAGATGGTGAATAAATTTTAGTTTTATCAAATTTTGACGAATGTGCAATATAGTAAATTTCAAAACTCGCCAATGTAATGTTCCTCCGGTATATGATTGCACAGATGATGGCACTGGAGGCAATTTATGGAGACAATCTAGATACCTTTGGTGAAAAGTCTGCACCACGGTCGTTCCAGGTATTATCTGTTTTCTATATTTATTTTCTTGAGGAATTTATTTTTGTTTTAATTGGTTCCATACTTTCAGGACACAGAAATTACAAAAAAAAGTGATACTCATTTTATTTCCCCTTCATTTCTTTTCAGATCCATGTGCATTGTGAAATTCCAGATGGTATCTCTGTGTCCATAGAACTTCTGCAGGGTGTTGATGATTACCCAAACAACCGGTTCTTTGACACATTCAGTGTCCAGCACTTGGCTCCAATATCACTGACATGCATTATGCCTCCATCGTACCCCAGCCATCATTCTCCATACTTCACTCTCGGTGTGCAGTGGTTGGACAGTGTGAAGGTTTCCTCCCTCTGTCACATGCTCGACTCGATCTGGGCGCAACAACCTGGACAGGAAGTTGTTTTGAGTGGGTGCAATGGCTGCAGAGCTCTGCGCTTTCTCATCTTCGCTTTGGCGACAGAATAGTCATCGACAACCTGATGATAGTATCACGGATCCTGTGGATGTTCGTGTTGTCGGAGAGATTCTCTCTGTACGATATTGTTCTACAGTTGATCAACTTCAACGAAGAGCAATGCCAAGAATCATTTCTTCATGGCCTTCATGACTGCATGATTTGCTTCAGTGAGTACAAAGGTAACTTGGTGCCCCATTGATGCTCGGGTACTCTTCCTAGTGCCCATTTTGTACTAAGTTATGTATCAGATCAGCTCTATTCTTCGCAGGACTTGCCATTTGTTATTTCGCAACTTCTGCTGTCATACTGTAAATTTGTTGTTCTTAAACAGTAAGGGAGAGTGCTACGATATATAGTGTATATCTGAGACTGTACTGGGGCTTCATGGAGCAAGGGGACAATGGTTTCAACTTTCAACACAGATACAATCCAAATTCAGATAAATTTTCGAAATTTTAGTCACCGGGTATGTCCATTAGAAGAGTACTTTGCAATGGACATACATTTCAAAGAGAACACTCGTATTCGGATATTGCAGGGCATATCTAATCGCATACTATACAATACTTTTTTTTATATCAGGACATGCTTGCAGTCAAAGCATCATAACAAATAAGGACAATCTTGATTTTAGTTCTAACTTGGTTTAAACTAGTTAGTATACAAGTTAAACCTGACAAAGGAAATACCAATTTTTTGTGTGCCTCATATCTAAATGATACTAACAAATTTGATGCACGACTGCACGGTGCTCCTGCTAACTGTATATAATGTGAGTAAATAAAAGTAATTCACACGGTTCTGCTTAAACCAATGTACAGCACAAATAACTAAAGAACCTAACTTATTCAACGACAAGATTATCTTTCCTGCAATAATAAAAAAAATATATTTTTACAAAGTTTCTACAATTTCCAAGAGTAGCACAATTAATCATGTCCATGTGTCATTCTGCTGATGTATAATCATGAACAATCCAAGTTCAATCATGTCCAGAATCTGGAATTCTAAAAGTTAAATCTGTATCTTTTGTTTATTATCAGGCATTGACTTCATAAAACTTCCATGCCGTCATTACTTTTGCCGGAATTGCATGGAAACATATTCAAGGATGCATGTGAAGGAAGGATCAGTTATGAAATTGGTGTGCCCTGATGACAAATGCGGAGGTTTCGTTCCTCCTAATCTACTGAAGAGCTTGCTAGGAGAGGCAGATTTTGAACGGTGGGAAAGGTTGATACTCCAAAGGACTCTGGACTCAATGGCTGATGTAGCTTACTGTCCAAGATGTCAAACAGCTTGCCTGGAAGATGAGGATAACGCCCAGTGCCCCAAGTGCCTCTTCAGCTTCTGTACCCGCTGCAGAGAACGTCGTCACGTAGGAGAGAGATGCCTTACTCCGGAAGAAAAACTTCTCTCTTTAGAGGTTCAAAATCTCTCTTAACACTACATATTCTCTTGTTTGCAGAAAGTATTATCTACCATCTCATCCTCTATTCAGTCCATCTAAAATCTACATATTCTGTTTTTTTGTCACAAAAATTAGCTGTGATATTCACTATAAGAGTACATTTCAACATTAAGAACAAGGGGACTTGGGGATGCCAAAATTGTTATTAGATATTTCATGATATATAAAACACATGTAGTTCAGAACTTGTAATTTTCTTTGACACTTTAGGCTTGATATCACTTGTAATTTTCTGTCACAAGTACAAGCTGTGATATTCACTATAAAGAGCTAAATTACAACATTTAGAACAAGAGGACTTGGGTATGCCAAAATTGTTACTAGATATTTCATGATATATAAAAATATGTAGTTCAGAACTTGTAAACATGATTTTCTTTGACACTTTAGGCTTGATATCACAGTGTTCACCGTGCTCTTTGTTTTACACAGGAACGTGAAAAGATACGCCAATTAAGCAAAGGCTACACTGGATCTAGTAAGTTGGAAGATGAAATACGCAGTATCAAGGAAATACTTCATTCTTCTGTTCCGTGTCCGCATTGTGGTACTGCCATCTCACGCGTGTCAGGCTGCGACCACATGCGTTGCACGAACTGTGATAAGTCGTTCTGCTATGGCTGTGGCAAGCCACTAAGTGCCACTCATACAAGGTACATTCTTCAGATCAAGTGTGAGCTGTCAAACACATCCTGACCCATAGCTATTCTCTGGATACCAAATCTGAACCTGTGCTCCCCTTTGAAAGTGAGCAATGCAGAAGGGATTACGAGAAGATGACAGAGAAGCTGGACATGGTTGGTACTGTCGAAGAGCTAGTGAGAAAACTGAAACTGGGAGCATGCAAACGGTGTCCGTGCCGAGTTGCCACCAGATAACTTACAAGGTAATTTTTTTTGGCGGCTATAGATGGCTGTGGTTTATTTTTAATGGGATCTGAAGTTTTGTACTAGTTCATTTTGCCCTTGGTTCTGGTAACTGAATACATCGTCTCTGATGTGAACAGGTGGGAAACAACAACCATGTCTATTGCGGGGCATGCCGGGTTCATCACTGTGCTCAGTGCCGGAAGGTGGTGCGGAAGAGCTCGGAGCACTTTGGCCCCCGAGGGTGCAAGCAACACACTGTCGAGCCCGAGATCGCTAAGAATAGACCAAAGAAGAACAACGATTCTCAATCGGAATCCTTGTGAGAATATCTAAGGGTGAGCATTGGTTTCAGGAAATAAGCTGGCACACTTTGTATTTTATTTTATTTTATTTTTTGGAAAAAAAGAAGTATGCGTTGCTTCTTTTTTGCTGCTCTCACATATCATTCTAGTACTTACTTGATCACGAGACATTAAAGGTCTTCTTGGCGTCGCGCTATAGCTGCCGGTCCGTATTGACAGGATCGTCCCTTTTCCTGAGTCCTGACTCCTGGCACCTGACTGAAAACTAGTACTGGTAGGAATATGCCATTAGTAGAGTGATAGCTAGTACTGGGAATTCAACTCACTTGATAATCTACGGGCCTGGTTGTTTGTGAGAAACGCCCTGAACTTCCCTGGTTCAGTCTCAAACGTGGCAATCCCATGTTGATCTCCAGCTTCAGCCCTGAACAGATGGATCTCCTGGCCTCTCCGTTTCGGCGATGGCAAACACTGCCACCAAGCTGACTTCTTGTTTTCCCATGTTGATCTCCATGTGGGTGATCGTGGAAAAAAACGTGAACTGTGACGGTTTTATCGGACGCGCTTCTTTGTGAGATTAACATGCTCTCATCCGGGAAGTGACTTGGATTTGTATGTCTAGATCAAGGAAAAAATAGCGCGCTATTTAGCGCGCTATAGCATATTTTAAGTATAGCATGTTATTTTTTTGTTGATGGGTGTGAACTAAGCGAGCATATGATGAGATTGTGAAGTAAGCAAACATATGATAAAAAATTTGATTGTTAAACTTAAGTGATCGCGTCAAGCTGCCGCCTCCTGCTGCAGCACCCGACGCTGCGTCTAGCTTCAGCCATACTGGTTCTCCTCCAACTTGAATAGCGCCGAAATTGGTTATGCATGTATAAGTGTAACTATGGCCAATTCATTAGTTGCTGAAATTCTTAGTATTCATGATACACATGTTATATTTTTTCAATTTTTATGAAACGCTATTTTGTAAAATAACGCGCTATTAGCACGCTATAACTTTTATAGCGTTTGAAGAAAGGCCGCGCTAAATTGAATAGCGCGCTATTTTTTTCCTTGGTCTAGATACAATCTAGATAAATTTAAATCACTTATTTTATGATGATGAAGGGAGTACGATGAATTCTCGTTTACTGCCTCTTACTGCAAAATTTAGGAGACACGAAGAAATTTGAGCTTACGAGTTTGAGTGGTAGCATGAAAGCCCTAAATTAAAGTCAGAGAGGGCTAGATGAATCGAACTATTGGTAAGAGCGACCAAACAATGTATAGTACTCCCTCCGACTATAAACATGCACTTAGGAGAGTGTGGGAAAGCCATGACCCTTGCGAGTCCCCCTGCTCGCGCGACAACACACCATCTAGGGTGTTCAGTGGGATTCCATCAAAGTTCTACTTTTAGCTCATTCATCAAAATCTAGTTTAAAATTTGAGCAAATATTTACACTAGATTTTGGCAAATGAACTAAAAGTGGAATTTTGGTGGGATCCCACTTGACACCCTAACCCCGTCGAACTTGATAGTGGTGCAGCCGAGGAGTCATACTTTCTTTCCAAAAAAATCGAACAAGTACCAAACATCCACATGCATATTATTTCCTCATTTCCTTAACTTGAATACATATTTTTTTGTTAACTTCCTGCAATTAAGATACAAGAAGTCTCTTGTGTCCCCAACACATCCAATACACTTGTTAGATGTATAGGTGCACTAGTTCAGCGAAGAGATAGTGAAATATAAGTAATATGGATGCTTATAAGTGGTAATTGCAATCTAAAATAAAAATGACAGCAAGCAAACATGTAGCAGGACTGGTTGTAAACGGTGTTTTAATGCTTAGAAACAAGGCCTAGAGATCATATTTTCACTAGTGCACACTATCAACAATGATAACATAATTGAACACATAAATATATTATCTTCATTATGCTACACTAAACTATACTCTTGTTGGATAACGAACACCAATTCACCGTGTAGGGCTATAAAAGCACGCCTTAAAGTTAGCATTTCTCATATAGGTAACCCCACACTGTCACCTTAAGCGCTAGATGGTTCCAGAAAAACACTACAATTTTATAGAGACATCCAACTCAAATTATAACTCATGATAAGTATTTCTGCAATCTTTATCCTAAGAGCCACACACGGTGCACACACTGTCACCTTCACACACGTGGGACAAGGTGTCTCTAGAGATCATATTAATAAAAGCACTTGAGTAGCATAATAGATGAAGAGTAGCATCTACTTATTCAACTAAATTACAAAGCTCATGATCACAATAAGATCACATCGTGGAGAGAGAGATGAACATATAGCTACCGGTAGAGCCCTTAGCCTCGAGGGAGAATTACTCCCTCCTCATCATGGGAGTCAGCAACGATGATGGAGATGATGGTGGAGTCGATGGAGATGGCTCCGGGGGCAATTCCCCGTCCCGGCAGGGTGTCGGAACAGAGACTTCTGTCTCCCGAATCTCCTCTTTGGTGGCGGCGGCGCTGCAAAACTTGTGTGGAATTCTGATATGTTATTTAGAGTTTTCGTCTCGAGGGGAATATATAGGCGAAGGGGCAATGTCGGTGGACGCCCGAAGGGCCCACACCACCATGGCCAGGTGCGGCCAGGGGTGGACTCGCGCCTGGGCCAGGTGTGGACGCCTCGTGGCATCTCTTCGTCACTCCTTCGGGCTTCGTGTTGTGTGTGAAAAAATAGAAACTTCGGCTTTTGTTTCGTCCAATTCCGAAAATATTTCTTTACTAGCTTTTCTGAAACCAAAAACAGCAGAAAACAGGAACTATCACTGTGGCATTTTGCTAATAGGTTAGTTCCAGAAAATGCATAAAAATGCCACAAAGTATAGACAAAACATAAAGCAATTGGTGTAAAACAAGCATGGAGCATCAAAAATTATAGATACGGGGTTTGCAACATATCACTTCCAAAAAAACAAGTTCATATGTACTTAGATATTGGTTCTAAGAGCATCTCTAAGGCTAGACTAAAAGCTGGATTTAAAATTTAACTCCTCTAAACGGTGGCCGCGAGATTGGAACCCAATAACTTAAAGGACTAAACATAGATTTCGATATATTTCGATAGTTTTCAAACCGATTTCATACATAGTTCATACAATTTAACTAAAACATAGACAAAATTTAACTGAATCTTAAACTAAAGCTAATACTAGCCTCTGTTAGGTGCCATTGTCATTGCCGTCGAGGTTGTCGTCGCCATCATAGGTCGCCTAGCCACTTCTCGATCCCCTTGTTGGTGCCGAATTCGTCCTTGTCATCCTCGAGGTCGATGATGACCAAAGAGGATGAGGAGGACACTGGGCGGCCGTGAGCTGAAGACGAAGACGAGGCGATTGGCTTTCTTGGCGGCGTACTTGGCGTACGTCGCGGCCTCCTTCTCCATGATATCAGGGTTCAGACGCATGAGCTCGGACATTTGCACCTCGTCGTTGCGCTCGACCTCGAGGCGCTCCCACGCCTCGCGGTCCTCCCTAGACATCTGGGCCACGTGGCCATGGCTGGGCGACGCGAATATCTCCGGCACCGGCTCCTCGCAGCCGAGAGGAAGTTGAGATGGCCATAGCGGCTGCCGTAGAGACGGACGTTCTTGGCATCGTGTCTCCACGCCGCATGGGCCGCCGATTGGTAGGTCCCTGGCCAGAGGCGCCGACCGGTGTTCCGGTCGGTGATTTCGGTGACCCAGGTGCCCCACTTCCGCTGTCGGACGCCGTGGTAGCGCGATTGTGGCGGCGACAGAAGGCCTGCAGGGACGGAATATCGACGCGACCCACCACCTTGGCAGCTGGCGCTGCATATGGGAGGTGGGGAGTGGCGGCACGAAGATCAAGCCATCTCCTGGCGCGAACGCATTGGCGGTGGGCGATTAGGCGGTGGTCAGAGCTTGGCTCGATGGTGGGGGGAATTTTTGTCACCGCTCGGCGGCCGAGCAAATATAAGAGGAGGTGGGGAAATTTTTGTCACCGATGTCGTAAATATAGGCCGCTAAGTGGTTTTAGGGTTTCGGTTCGAGGCTGCTATAGCCGTTAGAGGAGAAAAAAATGAGCCTCTAAAGTCTTTTTCGGCTTCGGTTAGAGATGCTCTAATGGTCATAAAAGGGAGGGTGCAACGGGGTAGACGGCCGTGTCCATGACTTCCAACCTGTCATCTAGGTTGCCTTATCCGAAGCAACAACTATAGCATGATATACATATTTTTCTAAAAGGAGGCTTAACCTCTAGCATCTAGATCAATTGATGCATGCAACATAACACAATATGTTACAATGTAGCTTGTAGTGGTGAAAGAGGGACAAGTAGTTAGCGAGCATATCCATGTAGAAGAACAACTTCGTTCTTTCAAGTACGCTTTCATCAATTGGATCCAAGTGCAAGGAGATGGTTAATCCAAAGGATGTCGAGTATAACGTCCAACAACTTAGATTGATTTGCAATGGTCGAGTATAACATCGAACAACTTAGATTGATTTGCATAGTTCACATCAAATGTAGAAATGTACGTAAAACAACAAACATAAGGTACTAGCATTTTCATGAGATCTAAGTATCTAACAGTTTAAGAGCTAACATGGTACATAGAAAAAGAAACATGAGGAAGTATGATTCTAAAAGGGCATTTCCCGGTATTGGTGTTAATGGGAACATTATCAGCGGATTAACCATGCGCTCAAGAATTATAGATCTATCCCGATACTGCACAAAGAATGGTTGGAGGACCCTCAAAGAGAGAAGACGATCTCACATCGTTTTTTCATTTGTTTGAGTTGCTACGAAACCATGCATACTATCGATAGGAGATCCAGATCGGAACCGTATGGGTGGAATCGAATTACTCGTACACACAAACTAAATTTCACCCACTAAACCCTCCTCCTTTCACTTCAGAGAGACCCTCCAAATCCAACCGCCAAGTTGTTGGTTCTATAGGTCTAGAACTTTTCGGGGTTAAGAGCATCTCCACTCGGCTACCCAGGACGCCAATCCGGACGCCGAAAATAGGTCCGGACGCCGAAAATCCCACCATGTCGCCCAAGAGCTTTGTCAAAAACAAATCGAACCTCGGCGAAGCTTCGGGGGAGAAGAAGGCGAGGAAGCCGAGAGCGCTGGCGACGAAGCCAGAGGGCATGTCCAGCGCCGAGTGGACGGCCAAGGCGCAGAGCCGGAAGATCGCGTTGAAGAAGCGAAAGGAGAGGCGGCTCACAAGAACAAGAGCAGGCGGCGGCGGAAGAGCAGGCGGCGATAAGGGCAAACCAGGTGAAACAGGCGGTGGCGACGAGGGCGGCGATGATGGCAGCGCCGTTTGCCCCCTCCTCCCACTGGGGGAGCCAGGCAAGCGTTGGCTCGCCGGCCGGACTCTCGCCGATCTCTCCGGCCGGCTTCCAGGAGAGCCGGAACGCCGCGAGGTACTCCTTATCCCTCGAGTTCGACGGTGGGTTCAACCCGAGCGTGCTCTTCCCCTGGGAACTCGGCGGGTTCAAATTCGAATATGTCGCTGTTTTCTCTTCGCCTGGGAACTCGGCATGGGAATGCGAGTGGAAAACTCGGCGTTTCCAGGCCGAAAACGAGTTTCGTCCGGCCAAAAAAAGATTCGAATTTCGGCCCAAAACGCCCAACCAGTGGGAATGCTCTAAAAGCCTGGAACTTCCGGCCAGGGAACATCCGGATATATACAATATGTGTTGTCAAATATTGGTGATGCGTAGCCAAATTGTGACAACCCTCTATATAAGTACAGAAGTTTAGACCAGAAGTCAATCGGGTACTTCCGGACCAGGACTTATGTCCCTTAACCTGAACTTCCGGCCTGCCGAGATAGCCGAACAAATCGGTTTAGGGGACCATATAAAGCCTTCTTCTTCTGCAAGTAAAGGAGTCCTCTTTCCTCCCTCTCCACTACTTTATGCCAAATCTCTAATTGCCTAATTTTCTCTTCCTAGTGCTCGAATCTTATTCATTCTCTAGGGTTTGGGGTGAAGGTCTGGATCCACTAATCCATCAATCTTATATGACCCGAGCTGCACGCTGCGTCAAGGATAGCCGCTAAGGCATCAACCATGAAATCGAAGAGTAAAGGTGAGATAGGGTCACCGACCCTATCTCACCCCACGCTTGTTCCGAAAGAAAAGCCCAATGTTGCCGTTGATGTTTATAGTCGTTTGACCATCCATAATCAACTGCATCAAATGGTGCACATTGCCTGAATCGAAGCCCTTTCAAATCAGAACATCACGCAGAGAAGGCCAACTCACTCTATCGTAAGCCTTTTTGAAGTCGAGTTTCAGAATTACTGCCGCCGAGTTCTTTATTTCTCAAGTCATGGATAATCTCGTGTAAAGCCAGGGCACCATCGTGGATCAACCACTACAGGAATGGGAAGCTACGCCGACGGCCGGTCGCTACGCCGACGGCCAAACGTCAGGGCCGTCGGCGTAGCCATCGTCCAGGCCAGCCCCGCCAAGCAGCCGTCGACGTAAAATTGCCCTCGGCATATTCTATGCTAGCATGACGGCTGCCTCGGCGTAGCATACGCGACGGCTGCCCTCGTAGCTATTTTTTATTTTATCTCATTAAATTTTGAAAAATCATAACTAAATCATTCTAATTCGGAAAAATACAAATAATATATCAAAATTTGCATAAAAATAAGACCTATCTATCTACACTCAAATATTACACATTTATAAATAAAAATTAAGTAAAACATAAAACATTATATATAGTTTAAAACGGGCATAAAAAATTCAAAAACGATCGAAACAATGCGAAACCTTCGCGTGGTGTTATATTATGTGACATAGTTAGAAGGAAAAATATCAAACTTGGTATATTGATTATGTCTCAAAGAAACCTTTACAAAATGACCTATCTCATTCGAGGTTTCTTGACTTTCGGGTCAAATGACCAATGTTATGACTAGAATCAAGGCATAGTTTGTGATAATATGCCCATATTGTGCATACACATGTATCATGGGATGGCGAACAATGTTGCAGGAGGAAGTTTTCCTTTTCGTCGCACCAAAAAGCCATTTCCCATTTTCCGAGCATAAAAAAGGCCGGTTTTGTGAAGCAACCACCAAATGGCTAATTCAAAATACTACCACCACATTTTACAAAAGTACTATACCACCTTATACGGACAATGTACCAACAGGGGAATCCGAAACCTTTCCGTCCACCTTTGATGAAAAAGACAAATTCCTGCCGAATCGGCAGGAAGTGGGTCAGATATGAACTACAGGTACATGATCTGATGCTCATGTTTTTTTACAAAAATCATTTTTAGGTTCACAATATGCTATTTTATCAAAGATATAATGAAAGTTTAGCGAGGCTCTGCCCCGAGCTAAGAATCTTTATGTTCGCCGTTCGACAAAGTTTGACGATAGTTTAAAACGGGCATAAAAAAATCAAAAACGATCGAAACAATGCGAAACCTTCGCGTGGTGTCATATTATATGACATATTTATAAGGAAAAATAGCAAAGTTGATATATTGATTATGTCTCAAAAAACCCTTCACAAAATGACCTATCTCATTTGAGGTTTCTTGGCTTTCGGGTCAAATGACCAATGTTATGGCTAGAATTAAGGCATAGTTTGTGATAATGTGTCCATATTATGCATACACATGCATCATGGAATAGAGAATAATGTTGCAGGAGGAAGTTTTCCTTTTCGTCGCACCAAAAAGCCATTTTCTATTTTCCGAGTATAAAAAACGGACGGTTTTGTGAAGCAACCACCAAATGGCTAATTCAAAATACTACCACCACATTTTACAAAAATACTATACCACCTTATATGGACAATGTCCTAACAGGGGGATCCGAAACCTTTCCGTCCACCTTTGGTGAAAAAGACAAATTCCTACCGAATCGGCAGGAAGTGGGTCAGATATGAACTACAGGTACATGATCCGATGCTCATGTTTTTTTACAAAAAATCATTTTTAGGTTCACAATATGCTATTTTATCAAAGATCTAATGAAAGTTTAGCGAGGCTTGGCCCCGAGCTAAGAATCTTTATGTCTGCCGTTCGACAAAGTTTGACGATAGTTTAAAACGGGCATAAAAATTCAAAAACGATCGAAACAATCCGAAACCTTCGCGTGGTGTCATATTATGTGACATAGTTATAAGGAAAAATAGCAAAGTTGATATATTGATTATGTCTCAAAAAACCCTTCACAAAATGACCTATCTCATTCGAGGTTTCTTGGCTTTCGGGTCAAATGACCAATGTTATGGCTAGAATCAAGGCATAGTTTGTGATAATGTGTTCATATTATGCATACACATGCATCATGGGATGACGAACAATGTTGCAGGAGGAAGTTTTCCTTTTCGTCGCACCAAAAAGTCATTTTCTATTTTTCGAGCATAAAAAACGGACGGTTTTGTGAAGCAACCACCAAATGGCTAATTCAAAATACTACCACCATATTTTACAAAAAAACTATACCAACTTATATGGACAATGTCCCAACAGGGGGATCCGAAACCTTTCCGTCCACCTTTGGTGAAAAAGACAAATTTGTGGCATCCCGCAAAACCACTACTAGAAAATCGCGTTGAATTTGTGCATTGCATCGTCATCATCATGCATTGTTTGCCAAAACTATTTTCGCAAAGCCCGTTTTGTTTTCTAAAACGCCCCATCTTTAATCAAATACCAAACCCCGGTCTCCGGATTATGTTTGTTTGAGTGCTATCGGTTTGCAAACGGTGTTGACAAAACAAATAAAATTTATATTATTTTTAGTGGGCAATGAACGGTAAGTAGACCCGAACGACCACCCCTGTTTTTAAATCGGTCCAAATAGACCGGCCCTCTAAATCCTAAACTCACCAACCTATCCTACCCACACTCCCTGGCCACCTCACCCCCTCCAATCCCTGCTTGCCACCTCACCTCCTCCCTCTCCCTCAACCACTCACACCACGCCACGTCACTCCATCACCCCCCCACTCTCTCTCTCCTACCTCTCACCCAAACCCACACAGCAAACACACCCACCACACCACGCCTGCGCGCAGCACACACGCACGCGGTTTTCCCCCCACACAACCGCTGCCAGCCCTGACCGCTCACCTGCCCGGGTCCCACCCTCAGACCCAGTCAACCCACGCGCCCTGGCCACTCCCAACCCGCGCCTCCCCCAACTGTCCCCGACCCCACCTGTCCCCTACCCGGTCCACGTGGCCACGCCTCTCCCTCCTCTCTTTCTTCCTCCATGACAGCCTCATGCCCCGCAGCCCTTTCCCGCTGCCCGACGCCCAGACGGCTAGCCCGCTCCTCTCCGGCCAACTGCTCGCTCCCACACCTCACCTGCTCCCTCTCCCTCCTCCGCGCCCGTCGCTGCATTCGCCTCACCCCCACACGCCGCCCCACCGCCCTTCAACCTCGCCACCTCCGCCGCCATTAAGCCCTCGCCACAAGCCAAGGCCTCGCGCTGGCTTGCCGCCACAGCGCCGCCCGCCCGCTTCACGCCTCCGCCGCCCGGCCGCCATGTAGCCTCACCACGCCTCGGCTGCCTCCTCCGCCTCCTCCGGACCAGCAGCCGGAAGCCCAGCCGCCACAAGGCTGCGCTCGTCTCCAGCGCCGCCCATCTCTCGCCTGCGGTGCCCGCCCGCCTCGCTGCCCGCCGCGCGCCAAGGCCCACGCTCCCCGCCGCTGCCGCCCGCGCCGTCCAGCGCCTCCCGATCGCCGCGCCACGCCAGCTCCGCGATTCCGTCGGGCGCCTTCCACGAGCCCGCCGCCGCCCGAAACCCTTGCTGCCGCCCGCCGCGCCGCCCCTCGCCGCCACCGGAGTTCCCCAGAGCGCCGCCAGCGTCCGCCGTCTGCATTAACGCCGCCTGCGGTCCCACCGTCGCTAAGCCGCCAGCGCCTCCTCCGCTTCCCGTGGCCCCGCTCCGAGGCCATCCGCCTGTAAGCAGCAGCCTCGGCGTGCTACCGCTCGCGGTGATCAAGCAGCGGCGCACCTTTGACCCACGTGCGTTTTCGTGTGTTGTGCGATGTTTCCCCCAAAACGCCCGAGAGCTACAACAAGATCTACATCGACCCGATGCAAACCCGAAGAACCATCGACGCCGCGCCCGAGTTCCGGCATTGACAACCGAGCCCTCCGAGGAATGATGCAAGCCCTCCATCATGGAACCCGGAAGATCCCGGTGTCGACTCCAAGTTCGTCTCCGATGATCCAGAGGGTACCCCAAGATCTCCATCGCATGTGTCGAGTCCAACACCAAGCAATGACAAGATCTACCGATGCCCGAGAACCCGGATACGCCAAGCACTTCGCCGCGGAACGCCAAGGCCGCCCCGGAACGCCAAGTTCTCCCTCTCGTAACGCCATGACCGACAACATGACCCGAAGACCCCGGATGCGCCAAGACCTACCCCTGAATCCGAGAACGACCCCGTCGAACCCTAAACCCTGGACCCCGAGACCGAACCCCGAACCCCGGATCCCCAAGATCGTCGAGACCCCTAATGTGTGAACCCCTTCCTGCAACCCTATTTTATAACATAATAACAACTTGTCGCGTATTGAATTGTCATACTCGCATGCATCTTATCATGTGGTTTGGGGGCCTTATGCCGAGTCACCTAATAATTAAATATGGGGCCCATATGCGGACAAATCTAGTCTCATATTGGCCTCATTTAAATTGATGTAGTGAACCGGTACCATATTTTGGCCATGTTAATACAACATTTAAATTGCGGGGGTTCTAAATAACATGAACCATTCAACTAATTGTCGGGCCCCCGGTTCCGCTTAATATGACCTAATTGCATCGCACCTTGCCATGCCATACATCATACATGCATCATGCCGATCTTCTGCCGAAATCTTAAATATTGCATCCGGTGTTTCTTCTAGTGTTTTGCTTCTTCATGATAAGGCCGTTGAGTTGATGTGAGTCACCGATCTTGGGAAAACCTTCGACAATGTTTTCAAAGAGCATCTCCTTTCTACCTATCTTACTTTTATAGTCTTTATTCCCTCCTGTTGATCTATTGCTATCGTGTTGCGATGCTCTAGATTCCGCATCGTGATATACCGTGCAGCCCTATATTGCCTTGGACACATCCTATTACCTGTTGTTTGGTAGATAGTTGGACTTGCGCGTCGTAGTTGCTTGCTCAAGTGCTGATGCGTGTCGTCATATGCCACAGTTGCTGATGTATTGCCGCATGTTGATGTTGGAGATGGTTCTAGTTTTACTTATCGTCACTTTAATTTCTGTTTAACAACTAAAATTGAAATAAGCAGAGGCATCGGTGGGTGATAGAAAATATTTGGTTTCCGAACGCCCACTTGTGTCCCGTAAGACCCCGAGTACTTGATACCTGTTCCTTGATTTATCGCGCTATCCACATCCGGGAGGTATATGGGACCCCCCTGAGCCAGAGCTTGATTCAGTCTTATTTCTTGGGGCCACAAACTAGTTTGAGGTTTTATTTACGATCCTGTACTTATGCCATGCTACTTTCTGTATTTAAATTGTGCGAGGTACTGCACACTGTACTGTTTAGGATGGCGGAGTGATTACGCGGTATCGACACCCCGAGTTTTCGGGTTCCCGATCTTCTGACCATTGGCGCTAACCTTGAGTCCGTCTCGAGCTAGCTTACTTCTGCTAAGGATCTACTCAAAGGTGGCCCCGAAATATTTCAATCCTGTGATTGTTCAGTCGTGAAAGCCTCGTTGGGTTTTGATTTGGTTTTTCCGAGGTTGATCGAGCGTGTGTTGCTATTGGTGCACCCCGGCCGGGTAAAACTTTCTGAAAGCCGTGTCCGCGGATATGGACGACTTGGAGCACAGTATCTCGATCATAGACAAGCATAACTAAAGTTTATTGTTGTAAATTTGACTTATAATGACTAGTAATCAGCTTCACTATAATGGAATGGCTAATTAATACTGCCCACAATTGCTTGTTTGGTTGTCGCTACAATTGTACCGACTAGTAAATCTTGCAACTACAACGAAATGGCTGAATAAAAGTACCAACAACTGCTGGGTTTTTGGGTTATCTCATGATAAATGTATCTGACTAGTAAGTGTTGCCACTATCACGGAATGGTTAACTAAAAGTGCCCACTGTTTACTTTATCAGGATGATTATCTAAACCTGAATAGTAATTGCCACAACGATAACCGAATAAATAAAACTGCCAACTGTGTGAGTTCCTCGGTTGACTTCCTCGTTTGGTCTCGAGGGGGAAACACCAGGATGGGTTGTTTGATGATAGAATCAGGTTGGTTCGAATAGGTCCTTCTTACCCTCTCGATTGGCCGCTTGTATCGAGTCTCTATAGGTTGTTTAGTGCGTCTTTGCCTTGCCGCTTGATCCACCATACCGTGTAGGCGAGGACCGCCAATTCTAGCCTCGCCGTGTCTTGGCCTCGATCGACGCCTCCTTCTTTTCCTTTGCCCTTTGTCGGCACCCTTTTGTTTAAGCAGGTTTTGAGATCGGCGTCGTTAGCAGTGGTTACACTTCCGCTTGGCTGGGCGGGGTTATGGACGCCATTGGTTATTCTTCGTGGCTCTTAGCCCCATTTGCATCTTGTCCGTAGTCGGACGCTCCATCGCTTTCAAGGTGATTTGGATCTTTGTACTTAGTATATTTGTATTCTTGACTCTTTGAGTCATTGTTATATATATATCTGCTGTGGGTCCCATCGAGGACTGTTGTGTAATGTTATTACTTCGTTTTCCACCCGCACGAAAGTGCCTGGTGGGCACCTTTGAATCGTTTCTATGCGGGTTTGGCGAATTTTGCTCAAACTTGCATAGGTCCGATTCTGAGGGTGTTACAGAGTGGTATCAGAGCTCAGCAGTTACGATACCCCACAAGTCCAGCCTGTAGGATAACCTAGCTAACGGCCGAAGTAGAAGTGTCAAAAACTATTTTGAAAATCGGTTGGATAGTTCTGATTAGGTCTGATTTTTACTCCTTACCCCTCTGCTGATCCCCTCTTATCTCGACGTGTTTTGAATCCGCTCTCTTCTCTTTCTTCGAGTCCAGGTTTTCTCGTGGTTGGGTTTCCGTCGTACCTACAGGGTTTATCTTTCTCCCTTTTGCAACGGAGGTGCTACTATCATCAATCTGCAACTTGTCTGTTGTACCCTTCATCCAATCTTTTGTTCTTGAGCTCTTGATCCATATGTGTTCCTTGCTGGATATCAGTGTCGTTGAAAAACATATGAGAAGGACGAGCATTGGTGAAGTTGGAGTATACCTTGAGCATGTGTTGTTCATGCCAATGGAACCATCGCTGAACCTAATCATTGTGTCTTTCATACGATTTCTGCTGGCATCATCCCTATGTTCCGGATACCTCCTATGAAGATCTTCAGTCTAAATATCGAGAGTTGAGTTGCCTGATTCTCCTACTCATGTATAGAGTTGATAGTGTGGGTACGGGATGGACTGATCACCCTACCCGACTCTTATCATTCGCCTGCATATCGAACTGGTGGATCAATGTAACTTTTCCCTCTTCTAATGGAAGTTAGAGGTGGCCTTATCGCTTGATACCTCTACCTTCGTCCTTTGTTTCTCCGGAGTTTTCTCTCGACGATCAGGAACAACGAACCTTTGTTGGTGGTGTCGCCGATTTCAAGATGGAGGATGAACCCTTGTTAGTGGTGTCGCGAGGATCTACACAAAGCGAGAAGACGCAGATCGCCGACTTTTCTTTCCGGTACCATGAGGCGGATCTCGAGGGCGAGATCCATTGTTAGTGGTGTCGAATTGTGGCATCCCGCAAAACCACTACTAGAAAATCGCGTTGAATTTGTGCATTGCATCGTCATCATCATGCATTGTTTGCCAAAACTATTTTCGCAAAGCCCGTTTTGTTTTCTAAAACGCCCCATCTTTAATCAAATACCAAACCCCGGTCTCCGGATTATGTTTGTTTGAGTGCTATCGGTTTGCAAACGGTGTTGACAAAACAAATAAAATTTATATTATTTTTAGTGGGGCAGTCGAACGGGCCGAGTAGACCCGAACGACCACCCCTGTTTTTAAATCGGTCCAAATAGACCGGCCCTCTAAATCCTAAACTCACCAACCTATCCTACCCACACCCCCTGGCCACCTCACCCCCTCCAATCCCTGCTTGCCACCTCACCTCCTCCCTCTCCCTCAACCACTCACACCACGCCACTCCCTCACCCCCCCACTCTCTCTCTCCTACCTCTCACCCAAACCCACACAAAGAACACACCCACACACACGCTGCTGCCCAGTTTCCCACACACGATCACGCTGGTCCCAACCACCTGGTCCCACCGCCTGTTCCACTCGGCAGCCACTCCCAACCCAGCCTCCCCAAGCGTCCCCACCCCACTGTCCCACGTCCACGCCACGCCTCTCCTCTCTTTCTTCCTCTCCCTGACGCGGCCCCTGCAGCCCTTCCCCACGCCACGCCGCCGCCAGACCAGCTGCCCCCGCCTCCTCTCCCGGCCGTCGCTCCCCACCTCACCTCCGGCTGCTCCTCGCCACCCCCGCTCGCCCCACCGCCTCACCACCTCGCCGCCTCTCCGGCCGCCCTTAAGCCCCACCGCCGCCGCCGCTTCCGCCCTCCAGCTGGGCCGCTCCTCGCCTCCGCCGCTGGCTGCCGACCGCCTCTCAAGACGCCCCGGCCACGCCTCGCGCTTCGCCTCCTCCGCCTTGCTCCGGCCGCTGAGCTGGCTGCCGCTGCCAAGCGCTTCTCGCCCGGCCGCTGCTGCCTCCCGCCGCGGCCGCCTGCCACGCTGCCGCCTCGCGCCCCAGCGCCGCCGCCCGCCGCAGCGCCTGGCAGCTTCCCACGAGCCCGCCGCCGCTCGAGCCTTCGCCGCCTCGGCCGCCGCGCCGCTCGCCACCGGAGTTCCTGGGCCGCCGAGCGCCGCGTCCCGCCGTCCGTACAACGCCGTCGCCTGCGGTCCCCACGTCGCTGTTTAGTCTAACCGCCGCTTCCTCCGCTTCGTGGGACCCGCTCGAGGCCATCCGCTCACCAAGGCCGCCTCGGCGTGCTACCCGCCTTCGTCAAAACAGCATGGCCGCTTTTGACCCACGTGTGTTGTGCGATGTTTCCCCCAAAACGCCCGAGAGCTACAACAAGATCTACATCGACCCGATGCAAACCCGAAGAACCCTCGACGCCGCACCCGAGTTCCGGCACTGACAACCGAGCCCTCCGAGGAATGATGCAAGCCCTCCATCATGGAACCCGGAAGATCCCGGTGTCGACTCCAAGTTCGCCTCCGATGATCCAGAGGGTACCCCAAGATCTCCATCGCATGTGTCGAGTCCAACACCAAGCAATGACAAGATCTACCGATGCCCGAGAACCCGGATACGCCAAGCACTTCGCCGCGGAACGCCAAGGCCGCCCCGGAACGCCAAGTTCTCCCTCTCGTAACGCCATGACCGACAACATGACCCGAAGACCCCGGATGCGCCAAGACCTACCCCTGAGTCCGAGAACGACCCCGTCGAATCCTAGACCCTGGACCCTGAGACCGACCCCGAACCCCGGACCCCCAAGATCGTCGAGCCCCCTAATGTGTGAACCCTTTCCTCGACCCCTATTTTATAACATAATATAACTTGTTGCATATTGAATTGTCGTCTCGCATGCATCTCATTGGTTTGGGGGCCTTATGCCGAGTCACCTAATAATTAAATATGGGGCCCATATGCGGACAAATCTAGTCTCATATTGGCCTCATTTAAATTGATGTAGTGAACCGGTACCATATTTTGGCCATGTTAATACAACATTTAAATTGCGGGGGTTCTAAATAACATGAACCATTCAACTAATTGTCGGGCCCCCGGTTCCGCTTAATATGACCTAATTGCATCGCACCTTGCCATGCCATACATCATACATGCATCATGCCGATCTTCTGCCGAAATCTTAAATATTGCATCCGGTGTTTCTTCTAGTGTTTTGCTTCTTCGCGGATAAGGCCGTTGAGTTGATGTGAGCTTCGCCCCGATCTTCGGGGAAAACCTTCGATAATGTTTTCAGGCGAGCATCTCCCTCTTTCTACCTATCTTACTTTTATAGTCTTTATTCCCTCTTGTTGATCTATTGCTATCTGTGTTGCGATGCTCTAGATTCCGTACCCGTGATATACCGTGCAGCCCTATATTGCCTTGGACACACCCTATTACCTGTTGTTTGGTAGATAGTTGGACTTGTGCGTCGTAGTTGCTTGCTCAAGTGCTGATGCGTGTCGTCATGCCACGATTCTTGATGTATTGCCGCATGTTGATGTTGGAGATGGTTCTAGTTTTACTTATCGTCACTTTAATTTCTGTTTAACAACTAAAATTGAAATAAGCAGAGGCATCGGGTGATAGAAAATATTTGGTTTCCGAACGCCCACTTGTGTCCCGTAAGACCCCGAGTACTTGATACTGTTCCTTGATTTATCGCGCTATCCACATCCGGAGGTATATGGGACCCCCGAGATGTAGCTTGATTCAGTCTTATTTCTTGGGGCCACAAACTAGTTTGAGGTTTTATTTACGATCCTGTACTTATTCCATGCTACTTCGTATTTAAATTGTGCGAGATAGCACACGCATCGCTTATGAAGGCGGAGTGATTACGCGTATCGACACCCCGAGTTTTCGGGTTCCCGATCTGACCATTGGCGCTAACCTTGAGTCCGTCTCGGCTAGCTTACTTGCTATGGATCTACTCAAAGGGTGGCCTGAAATATTTCAATCTGTGATTGTTCACCGTGAAAGCCTCGTTGGGTTTTGATTTGGTTTTTCCGAGGTTGATCGGCGTGTGTTGCTATTGGTGCACCCGGCCGGTAAAACTTTCTCGAAGCCGTGTCCGGATATGGACGACTTGGAGCAAGATTCTCGATCATAGACAAGCATAACTAAAGTTTATTGTTGTAAATTTGACTTATAATGACTAGTAATCAGCTTCACTATAATGGAATGGCTAATTAATACTGCCCACAATTGCTTGTTTGGTTGTCGCTTGCGACAATTGTACCTGACTAGTAAATCTTGCAACTACAACGGAATGGCTGAATAAAAGTACCAACAACTGCTGGGTTTTTGGGTTATCTCATGATAAATGTATCTGACTAGTAAGTGTTGCCACTATCACGGAATGGTTAACTAAAAGTGCCCACTATTTACTTTATCAGGATGATTATCTAAACCTGACTAGTAATTGCTGCAACGATAACTGAATAAATAAAACTGCCAACTGTGTGAGTTCCTCGGTTGACTTCCTCGTTTGGTCTCGAGGGGGAAACGCCATGATGGGTTGTTTGATGATAGAATCAGGTTGGTTCCGAATAGGTCCTTCTTACCCCTCTCTGATTGACGCCAGTTGTATCGAGTCTCTATAGGTTGTTTAGTGCGTCTTTGCCGCTGATCCACCATACCGTAGTGGCGAGGACGCGAATTCTAGCCTCGCTGCATCGCCTCGATCGACGCTCCTTCTTTTCCTTTGCCCTTTGTCGGCATCCCTTTTGTTTAAGCAGGTTTTGAGATCGGCGTCGTTAGTGGTTACCCTTCCGCTTGGCACGGGGGTTATGGACGCCATTGGTTATTCTTGTGGCTCTTAGCCCCATTTGCATCTTGTCCGTAGTCGGACGCTCCATCGCTTTCAAGGTGATTTGGATCTTTGTACCGTATATTTGTATTCTTGACTCTTTGAGTCGTTATATATATATCGCTACGTGGGTCCCATCGAGGACTGTTGTGTAATGTTATTACTTCGTTTCCACCGCGAAAGTGCTGGTGGCACCTTTGAATCGTTTCTATGCGGGTTTGGCGAATTTTGCTCAAACTTGCATAGGTCCGATTCTGAGTAAATACAAAATTCTCTAATCGTGGGAAGTGGTCGATATGAACTACGTGTACATGATCCGATGCTCATGTTTTTTACAAAAATCATTTTAGGTTCACAATATGCTATTTTATCAAAGATCCAATGCAAGTTTTCCTTTTCATCGTACCAAAAGGCATTTTCATTATCCGAGCAAAGGGGATTTTCTAAAGCAACCACCAAATAGCTAATTCAAAACGGAGGGTTTGTGATTAGTTGATATGGATATCATATTTGGATTCCTCTCATTTTCTAATCAATTTAAACATATTATTTGTTGAATTTCGATTTACAGATTTAAAGATATTAATTATTCTATATTAAATAGAAAATACAAAAAAAAATTATTATATTTTTATTTGAATTCAATAATATTTTTACTTATTCATTAATATTTACTTAAATAATTGTTTGTAATTTCAAAAAATACAAACATGTGACATGATGATATAAGAGTTAATAAGATTGATATCATAGTATTGACACCAATGTATGAATTACTTTATGAAACGAATTACGGAAGAGCGAGGAAGTTAAGCGTCTTTGAAAATGGAGTAGTATTAGGATGGGTGACCTGCTGGGAAGTTTGACTAAGACCGGAATTTAATCAAATAGTAAGTATAATTAGTATTAAAAATGTTCAAAGTAGGAGATTAACAAGTGAAACAATTTAAAGAATAAAAAAATTGAGAAAAAAATAATTATTATTTTTCAAAAATAAAAAAAATAATAAAAAAATATTTTTGCAACCGGTCGACAGGCTATGCCGACGGCCGCTACGCCGACGGCAAAGCCCTCGGCGTAGCATACGCCGACGGCATTTTGATACGCCGACGGCTTGACTGTGCTCCGCCGAGGAAGATCTTTGCCGAGGAGGCTACGCCGAGGGCAGCCCACGCCGAGGGCATTTTGGCCTACGCCGACGGCCTTTTGCCCTCGGCGTAGCGTGCGTGTCCCGTAGTGAACCGACCATTGATGAACGCAGTTTGTGAAAGGGAAATCGTGTGATGCGCTATCGCAGATAACCTAGATGCATAGGCCTTGGAGATGAGTTTGAAAAGAACGTTTATCAGGGAAATGGGACAGAATTGTTTGATCGAATCTGCACCAGGAACTTTAGGGATTAGACAAAAGGATACCAAAGTTCAAACGGGGGATCTCCAAACGGCCCGGAGCAAAATCGTTCAACAACTGAAGAACCAAAGGTTTAATACAGGCCAAAAATATTTAAAGAACGCCACTGGAAAGCCATTGGGGCCAGGAGCGGTATCAGTTTTGGTATCCTTCAACACCTGGTCTCAGTCGTGAAAGAAAGGGACAGATCATGTTTTTCCTCGTCTGAAACTTTAAGTCGCTCTGGCCAAAGGTTCGGAACAAGGGAGATCATGTAAGGCTCCTTTGTCCCCATGAGATCTCGATAAAACTCGTAGATGTGCTGTTGAATCTCTATAGGATTAGAAATGACGCCAGAACTCGAAAACAGTTGAATAAGGCATTTCCTTCTTCTACCGTTGGCCAACGCGTGGAAATACATTTGTCTGTCACCAACTGCTTGAAATCAGGGAGCTGCAACCAGTTGGTCTCAAAGAAGAAACAAGTAGGCTGGGATGCTGACACCTCACCTGTGTCCAATAGGAGAGGGGTATGATCAGATCCGATATTGGGTTCCGCACACAGCGAAACCAAGGGGAACTTATCTTCCTACTCAGGAGCCACAAACACCCGATCAGGACACTCCTAATCAGAATTAGCTGGTGATTAGTCCAGGTAAATCTTGCCCCAGAGCAACTAAATCAAAGCATACTCCCTAATACCTTTTCTTTTTCTCAAATAGAGAATTGCAATCGCCATAGCATAATGTAACTAAGAAATTTCGGATGATTTTTGCAGATAACTTGGATATAGTTGGCTGATTATCCCGGTCTAATTTTTTCGCGAAACAATCAGTTGATACATTCTACTCATTCCTGCAGCTTACTATGGAACAATCGGTTGCTTGGCTGTAATGATTTGTGCAACTCGATGGCCTTTTTTTCCATGCAGTTTCTCGATTGCCCGTTTTAGGACCACAACATGTTTTTTCTCTGTGGGATTCACATGGTTACATGCTAATTGCAGCTAATCCACACTGTCGGTTGATCTAGTCATGATATTTCTTTTTAAAAGAGTCGATTGACTGGACTGTCAACTCGTTGTAGGTGGAGTACTTCCATCCTTGCAAAAGTAAGTATGGCATGTTTGGTCTGCATAAAAAAATTCATCAATGCGATAATAATAGTAGTCACACACCAAAACTATACTAAACTAAATAAATGAAATTATAATTAGTCATTTACCAACAAGTACGATACACCCAATTGGGTGCCTCAACGAGAAGGAAGGCGAGGTGAAGCACACCTCACCCTCATTGCTACTATTTCTTCCTCTTATGGAGTGTAAACAAAATAGGATTCCTATTATACAAGTAGAAGATGAAATAGTATTAATAAAGATGGAAGAAATAGGTCATTGTAGACATAACCAACCACATAAAGTCGTGGCAAAAAAAAAATCATTTCACACATAAGCAACCACATAAAAGAACATATAAAAAATCATTATGAAGATGGACATATCATGAAAAGAGCATTTTACAAAGAGCGCTCTTACATACAATGGAATAAAAATTTACATATCATGGCACCCGCCAGACAGTAAAACAAACGCTATCATTACCACACATGCATAACTGGCAAGGAGAAATAAAACTCTTATGGACAACCAGAAATTACAAAAAGTACAATTGTTTTTTTTCTTCTTACTATAGTTGCAGAGCTAGCAGTGCAATATGAAGAGGTCTCGTTCAGAATTAAACCACGGTTGGCGACCAACGGCTGACATCAACCAGACCACCGAGCGCAAACAGCCCAACAGCCGTTTTAAGCAAAACTGAACCCCAAACCATAAACAGCTTGGTAGCGTCCTGAAAAGGGAGAGTGGCCATGCCGACTTTTTCGGGCCACAGACGTAGAACCAAAACTACTATGCAGGTTATTGCCCCGGAGGCGGCAGATGACTTGCCGAGCCAGTAGAGCCTGTGGAACAAATAATATTCATCTTCTGGGGCTACCACTAATAAGTACCCACAGATAGCAGCTAGCACTGGCATCAAAAAAAAGTTCTCACTATCCTTTATCTTGTGAACGTCGACGATAGAGGTGCGACGGTCAAGGTGTAGGCTAAACCATAGGAGCGGAGGAACAACCTCCGGCAACAGGAGCAGCACCACTTCCTTGCCAAATGAATCGACTGCCACCACGTGTGCCGTCAAAAGAAGCACCACAAGGGACGCCTTGTAAAGGAGCTCTGATGCCGGTTCTATGCCGCGAGAGACGCCGGCGGGTAGCCTCAGCATCATAAGCGTTAGGTGTAGCAGCATGCAGATCAGGAAGAGGCAAAAATTGGAGATGTCGTAATTGTTCCCATCATGGTCCGGATCTCCGAGCATCCCGAATACGCAGAGTATGAAGTGCGGTGCCAGGATTGCAACGATGTTGAACTTTTTGGGGATCACTACTGTGGCTTTCGTGCCATTATTGTCATTATCAACATCACTCCTAATTTCTCTCTGCTGGTTTTTACCATTATTATTACCACCAGTCAAATGATTGTTGTGCCTCATGCACAGCACGCCGATGAAGGAAATTGCGGTCAAAGGAAAAACTGCTAGGCTGAGGTAGCCCAGGTTGATGCGGAGTAATGCCAAATAACATACGAGCACATCAATGGCTGTGCCAATGTAGATCTGGAAGTTAGCAGGCAACTTTTTAAGACCAGGTAGTATCAGTAGCTTTCGACGGATCAGGTAAAATATCTCCTGAATTAGCTTCACAAACACATTGCAGCCGATGAGACATGGAAACACCTCATCTGTTAGACACTCCTTATATGCATTGATGGCACGGGATGAATACTCCACTTGGAAACCCAGATAGCCCTCACAAAACGCCAACCATGAAAGTGCCACATCATGTAATCCCATTATTTATTTGCTTAAAAAAAAGAACAACACAGAGAGAAAGGGTATCAGTAAACTCTTGTTTTCTATTATTTTGAAATAACTACGTACAGTACTATTATTGTTGGGAACAAATATACTACTAGTGCACCTTTTCTATTATTCATAGATGGCATATATATAGCGAGTCCCAAACTTCCTAATTTACGGTTGAGGCTGAAGACTTCTATGCTGGACCTAGGCCTCCTGCTCTAGTAGTCTCTCCGACATGGTGCAAAGTTCGTAATGATCCCATTCTATGCACGGCACTTCGTACCCGACGTGTCACCGGACTTGGCAAATCTGGTGTGGTGCCTCGACTATGATGGCTTCGACAACATCGAAATCGCCATCGACACTCTCATCGGTGACTGCCTTGGTCGGGTCTTCGTCATCGAATCGACGACGCTCCCCTAAAACCGAGGTTCCACATGGAGCTACCTCGACCACGACTACATCGTCCAACGATGTTGGCTACGTCAGCGTCAGTAAAATGGCTTTCACCTTGTCTAAAGTGAAGGCGGCACGCTCCCGCTACGCCTATGGAGGATGCCATCCAGTTGGTTTCTACCTTTGGTATCTGCACTGCTCCGGTTGTCTGCGGTGGGTGTTCTGATATATTGAGGACATTATTTAGAAGTTTAAAAAATCCTTTTTTACCTCCATAAATTTTGTTAAATAATGTAATATATTTTGCCCTATGTAAAAAAGACAAAAATTATGGTTCCCAACAGAAAAAATCGATCGTTTTTGTTTTGTAGAAAACATATTTTGGGAAAAACAATATATGCAGAGATACTGAACAGGTAAAATGCACGAGGGAGGATTTTTTGAAATTAGTTTAGAATTTCCAAGATATGGTTTTCCAAGCTTTTCACTGCAGCTACTCGCTGAGAGGCTTTTTGAGAGAGAGAGAGAGAGAGAGAGAGAGAGAGAGAGAGAGAGAGAGAGAGAGAGAGAGATGCCAATTATTTCGAATTGAACACACACTGGTTGCCGAACATTGTGCACCCCCACCGTTCTTGTCACAAAATAAGCGTCCAGACACATGCCACCGAATGGAGAAGAAGAGAATTATTTCAGAAATAACAACAGGAAGATCAAGTATATGAACAACGTCTCGAGCACAAAATTAACCAGAAGGAAAAAAATTGCTCGACAGGGAGAATAATGCTTACCGCCGTGTGACTGTATGAAATACTTTTGCAGGACTCTGCTGACCATGTCGCTGCTGCGTGTTTGCCTGAACTTGGCCTGCCTGCATATATAGGGCTTAGTGGACGGTAGAGCGCGGTTGCGTGTCCTTGTTTACTATGCATGCCGATTGACTTTTTGGCGGAGCGCAGTAGAGTGCCATATTTCCCAACCTCGCGCGCTGTCGATCGCCATATGGCGTTAATTTACACAGTTATATCGCCACATCACAGAGAAGACTTTGCCCTTTGCCCACCAATCAAAGAGCGCCCTGTTTGGAAACACCATATTTTGCTAAAACACGAAGATTTCTGTATCTTGTCTGTCCAATGGCGTCCCGTAGGTGGCGGCCAACGCGTCGATTAAGTGATCGAATGACCGAGACATGGTCAGTCGCTTCAACGCTCACGAAACACGTTAAAGTTCCTCCAACATTTTTTATTTATTTTTTGAGGGAAGTTCTGCCAAAACTGTAACACGTCAAGAAACAAACATATTGGTTCTTTATTACAAGTACTCCCTCCGTCTATAAATAACTAACTTAATTTTTCCTAGATATATATGTATCTAGATACTAAAATACGTCTAAACATATACGTATCTAGATAAATCTACGTCAGTTATTTGTGAACGGAAAAAGTACTATTGTTGGCTTATAATATTTTACTATTCATGACAAGCGCCTTCCTCGCTCTCATAGCTCAGCCAAACCCATATGCGCTACCCACTGCTTGCAATACGAGGAGCATCCCTTCGCCATGTGGCGACACAAAAATGGATCATTTGGGATGTCAGCCGCATCTCACACGGTCTACGAGGAGTATGAGAGAAGGACCATTCTCCTACATTGGAAACGGCTCCATCCGAGTAAATGTGTGCGCTACATGGCTAGGTGTGTGCATCAATTCGACGACACAATGCCAACATGGATATCCTCTTTTCCAAGAAAAACCATGTGCCATTTGCCTCGCATCATAATAGCATCTCTAGCAGACTCCTTATCCCGTGAGACTTTAAAACATGGATAAAGTGCACGGAAAACGTGTTTTGAGGTCTTGTGCGGGCTAAGTCCGGGGAGATCCCGCAAATAGAAACGATTCTCTTTTACCATTCTTTTTTTGTTGGATCTGCTCGATCACACCCTCAATCCCCCCTCCCCTGATGTTGGTATCTCGGCGAAATAATCTCGCATGTCGTTTCCGAGTTTGAGGTTGCGAGGGATGCAAAGGAGGCCGACTTTAGAGCCTCGCCGCTTCTTTCTCTTCCCGTCCCCGTGCTCCTTCAAGGCGGGACCGACCACCAAAATTTGCTGCCGGTGGTTGTCAAGCAATGCCTCAAATGTCCGAGTCATAGGAAAATGATGGGTCATCAAAGAAAAATTGTTCGCACGGGCTCAAATCCATCTACAAATCGCGCAAAGATTCATAAGAACTCGTGCAGAAAATGAACCAAGCCGCACATAAAATCGCAAGGAGAAAAGATGAATTTACCGTGGCGACGTGCGGCGGTCGGGCGCTTCCGTGGCGTGGGCGAAGCTCGGGTGAACCGCAGGGCAGGGCGCGACCAGTCCGTGGTGTGCGCGACGGCATGTCGTGGCCTCAAGCTGGCGGCCCCGAGCTATGCGCGGGATCTAAGCTGGTTGCGATCGTTCGCATCTCCACCATGAGAGAGATCTCCATCGCGCAACGATCTCTGACCTACCACGGGCGGGGCATGGTGGCGGCGGGCGGCTGGGGCCTTCTTTGTGGCAAGAATCGGCAGGGCACGACCGAAATCAAGGACGGGGCAGCGGCAGGGTGGCACTTGGCGGCGGAAGGAGGGGGAAAGAAGTAACACAAGCTGAAATGTCCCTCATGTCAATGGTTCCGCGTGATAGAGGGCACCATCGAGTCAGCCACCAAACCCTCATATCTGCGGGTTGGGGATGCGATTTTTCTTCCCCCCTCAAATTGTGGTGTCTGGTTGGGACACTTTTTTATGAAACGGTAAACTGGTAGTTATTTTGAGGATCCGCACGTTATAAGGAGTCTGCTAGAAATACTCTAAACGAGGCCTTCATATACTTGTTTAGGCACTACATCACGGAGCTCAGCGCTGACGCTTATAGACGCCGAGGCACAACCTTAGACACCGCGATCTTGCTGGCGCGGCAAAAAAAAGCCACTAGGGATACTGCGTCGGGAATTCGAACGATTTTTGATTTTGGCGCACAATATGATCTGCCGACCTAGAGCTTCCGCGGCGTAATGCTTACACGACCCTTGTAGGGCGGCACTAGATACATGTCGTGGCAGCCGTGTGATTATGGCATAACGGCAATGCCTCGTAATGTCTTTGTCGATGCATGCTATATGGAAATTTTGCAATTCGGCCCCCACTAAATATTTAATATCTATATTACATATCAACCTAACAAAAAACATAACAAAAAACTCATAACACACAGAGTGCAACTTCAGCTGAATTAACATAAGCATTCATTATATATATATATATATATATTAAATCTCAATCCAACAAGTTCATAGCTCACAAAACATGCAACTAATTCCAACAAGCACAAACCACGCACTACAAAAGATGCACCATCACGATCGGCGAACCCGCTTTGACTGCAAACTAGAAGGCACAAACATCACCTTCCTCGAGATTGTGTCGGCGAAAGTATTCTCCCCAGTTTGATATGAAAATGACAGAAGTTTCATTATCACACGACTTCGCTTGAACGATTTCTCCAGATAAGTAAGACATAATATACTTCCTAGCAAAACTGGATGAGAAACCCTACACAGGAAAGATAGAAACAATTTAGATTGTTACGATACTAGGCATGTTGGAGTTCAAGAGAATTATAGTACTACACATGAAAGAGAATTACCATATTTATTTTGTGGTCTATGGTTTTTCTTGAGGGTGCAAACATAGTAAGAAATTTCTGGCCTATAACTTCTAACAATTATGCTTCAGATTCTTCATTCTTGTGCTGGTCATGTCCACTTCATTTCCAAACCTATATCGAAGGGAGCACTTCTCTAGTGATAGAATATTGGAACCTGAAACACCAAGTGAAAGAATATTGGTCATGTTAACTTCATTCCCAAACCTATATCGAAGAGTGTATATTTTCACAGTTATATGTGTCTTGTGTTGATCGAGTTGTATACTAAGATCAAGTTTACCTCGCATAGTAGAGGCCACATGTTGTTGAGACCTTGGAACTTTGTTACTATTTTTGTTCACCATAGAAATTTAAGACAGTTTAACATCACTGCTTACTACCTAGCAATGTTAGTGTTTAGATCCCAAGGCACAACAAACCATAAAATAATGATATACTAACAAATCCGGCGTGGCGCAGAAGGTGAGCATGGTCGGGGTCAGCGCGGCTGCAGAGATGGTGCGATCCGGCGTGGCGCAGGAGGTGAGCGCGGCCAGGGTCAGCGCGGCTTCGGAGATGGTGCGATCCGGCGTGGCGCAGGAGGTGAGCGCGGCCAGGGTCAACGCCACCGCGGATGACGGTGCGGTCCGGCGTGGCGCATGAGGTGAGCGTGGTCGGGGTCAGTGCCACCGCGGAGGACGATGCGGTCTGGCGTGGCGCAGGAGGTGAGTGTGGTCAGGGTCAGCGCCGCTGTAGAGGACGGTACGATCCGGTGTGGCGCAGATGGTGAGCGCGGCCGAGGTCAGCGCCGTCGCGGAGGAAGGTGCGGTCCGGCATGACGCAGAGGTTAGCACGGCCGAGGTCAGTGTCGCCATGGAGGACGGTGTGGTCCAGCGTGCCGTAGAGGTTCATGCTGTTGGAGATATGCCCTAGAGGCAATAATAAATATAGTTATTATTATATATTTGTGTTTATGATAAATGTTTACATTCATGCTATAATAGTATTAACAAGGAAATATTAATACTTGTGTGATTTGTAAACTAAATTAGAGTCCCTGATAAAGCATCTTTATAATACTAGCTTGTTGGTTAATAAATGATTGTGGTTTCCCTATCATGAACATTGAGATGTTATTAACAACAAGATCATATCGTTAGGAGAATGGTATGATGGACATACTCCTATAGATAAGCGTAACATAAAGATCAAGTCATTTTAATAGTTCAATTGCTATATGCTTTCTGATACATAGTAACCTAATTCCTTCGACCATGAGATCATGCATATCACCATCACCGGAAGGATGCTTTGATGACATCAAACACCACACCGTAACTGGGTGGTTATAAAGGTGGAATTGAGTGTTTGGAAAGTATGGGTTGAGACACATGGATCAAGAGTGGGATTTGTCCATCCATATGACGAATAGATATACTCTGGGCCCTCTCGGTGGAATGTCATCTAATTGGCTTGCAAGCATGTGACTGGATCACAAGGGATCACATATCACGGGAAAAAGAAAAGAGTACTTATCAGTAACGAGGTTAAACTAGGTATGCAGAGATACCGACGATCAAAACCTCGGATAAGTAAACTATCGTGAGACAAAGGGAAATTGGTATCGTATGTAAGTGGTTCATTCGATCGCAAAGAAATCGTAGAAATATGTGGGAACCATATGAATTTCTAGATTCCTCTATTGGTTATTGATCGGATAAGTGTCTCGATCATGTCCGCATAATTCACGAACCGTAGGGAGACACACTTAAGGATTCGATGTTGTTGAGTAGTTATGGAATGATGAGTAAGAGACCGAATGTTGTTCGGAGTCTCGGATGGGATCCGGGATATCACGAGGAGATCCGGAATGGTCCGAAGAATAAGATTCATATAAGGAAAGTCCTGTTTCGGGGTTGGAGAATGATTCCGGTGTTTTCATCGGGAATGTTCTAGAAGGTTCTGGAAGGTCCGGCACTCCGGAGGGGAAGGGTACATGAATGTGTCATAACAAGTTGGAATGGTTGCATCATGTACTAGGTGTCATCGATGAGCAAAATAAAGGGATAAATTAAATCCTAGTTTGAAAAGTCAAACGCCAATTTGAAAAGTCAAACGACAAGTTTGCTTGGTGGAGGGAGAGTAGGAAACCTACTTGGGGAGGAGTTCCTCTCCCTCCACCGCCGGCCTTGGAGGCCGAGTTGGGGGAGGACTACCTCCCCCTTGGCTGGCGCCCTCCACCTATAAAAGGAGGGGCAGGGCTGCCCCTCTAGACCGATACCTCCACCACCCAAAACCCTAGCCCTAGCCGCCGGCCCTCCTGCAGCCGCCGCCTCCCTAGGGCAAACCCTAGCCGCCGACTTGGGGCTTTCCCCAAGCCCTAGGCGCCGGCCTAGCCCTCTTCCCTTGGTGTGTCTAAACCCTAGATCACCGAGGCCTCTCTCATAGTCCACCATACTCGCTTAAGGCGGCCTCAGGAGATCTCCTCTACTTCCTGCACCACTGCCGTGTTGCCGGAATCGCGAGGAGAGTGCTACAACCTCCGCCGCTTTGGAACAAGGGAGAGGAAGGTATTCATCGATCAACGATGTGACCCATGAGCGAAGCCGCTTTAAACGCATGGCGGAAGGATCGTCACACGATCTTGAGATCGGCAAAGTACGACTACATTGACTCGTTGCTACAATCTAGTAGATAGATCTTGGCTTGTTTGTTTGTATGCGGTAGAAATTTTTGTTTTCCATGCTACGAACCCCTACGGGTATCGAGCCGTGTCTATTTGTAGATCTGTTGCAGTAGAACACAATGGTCATTGTGGGCGGTGGTGCTTTTATTATCAATTGCTTATTGTGTACTTTGCATCTTGCGGTATGATGGGATGAAGCCGGCTAACCTTACATGACATCGCTCATGAGACTTGCTCCATGCTCAACATGCAACTTGTATTGCATAAGTGGCTTTATGGTGTCTGTCTCTCCCATTATAGTATAGATCCAATTTACAACAGGCACTTGATAGTTCAAACATCAACGTTGTGGTTCTTGTTCGTAAGTTAGATCGACACTTATTGAAAGCCCCAAACCACGTAAAATATGCAAAGAAATTAGAGGCGTCTAACTTTGTTTTGCAGGGGTGTGCTGTGATGTGATATGGCCATGATTGTGATTATATTTGATGTATGCAATGTTCCTTATTGTAATTTGGCAACCGGCAGGAGCCATATGGTTGTCTTTAAATTCTGTTAAAGACCCGCGTGTATATTCAAAGTAGTTGTAATAGTTTAAGCCGGTGGACGTCAATCATGGAGCAGCGTCATTGACCTTGATGCAATGCCGGTGATGATGGAGATCATGTTCGTGCTTGAAGATGGAGATCGGAAGCACAAAGAAGAAAGGCCATATCATATCACATATTATGAATTGCATGTGATGTTATTCCTTTATGCATCTTGTATTGCTTAGTTAACGATGGTAGAATTATAAGATGATCCCTCATGCACATGAATTTCAAGTTCTAAAGTGTTCATCCTTAGTAAGCACCGTTGCTAAAGCTTGTTGTTTCGAAGCACCACGTGATGATCGGGTGTGTTAGATTCTACAAGTGTATACAACATGAGCAAGCCAGGTTTGATCTTGAAGAGCCTAGCATGTACAGACATGGTCTCGGAACACGGATCACCGAAAGGTAAAGCATAAATCATATAGTAGATATGATGAACATGTCGATTGTTCGCCATTGAAGCTACATCAACTCTCGTGATGATCGGTTTTGATGTGGTGGATTTGGTTCGTGTGATCACTAAAACAATGTGAGGGATATTGTTTTGAGTGGGAGTTCACCTAGATTAATTTAACTATTAATTAGAACTCAATTTGTCATAAAATTAGTCTAAACTATTGAAAATATGTTGTAGATCAATGGCGGACCCTACCATCAATTTTAATGCGTTCCTAGAGAAAGAAAAGTTGAAAAACAATGGAAGCAACTTCGCGGAATTGTTCCGCAATTTGAGGATTGTCCTCAATGCTGGTAATTTGACCTATGTGCTGGATGCACCATTGGTGACCCACCGCAGCCATCGCTACCGATGAAGTAAAGAATGTTTACCTCGCCTAAGACTCAAGATCTCCACAGCTGTGCTATCTTGTATGGTTTGGAATCGGAGCTTCGTAAAAGGTTTGAGAATTCAGACCCACATGATATTGTCCGTGAACTCAAATTGATATTTGAGACTCACGGAAGTTGAGAGCTATGAGGCTTCAAAAGTTCTTTAACTGCAAGATGGAAGAGGGCAGCTCAAGTGAGCATGTGCTTAAGATGTCCGCACGCAAACAAACTCCAAAGATTGGGTATAGTGATTCCTAATGCTTTGGGGATTTACCGTCCTCCAATCACTACCACCAAGTTACAAGAACTTTGTGATGAACTACAATATGCAAAGCATGAACAAGCAACGTTTAACTCTTCTCCATGTTAAAATCTGCGTATGGGGATCAAGAAAGAGCACCAAGTGTTGATGGTCAATAAGACCACCAAATTCAAGAAAGGCAAGTCTAAGCAAAAGGGACACTTCAAGAAGGGTGGTAAGAAAGTTACCGCGCCGACGAAGAAGACCAAGGCTGGACCTAAGCCTGATACTGAGTGCTTTTACTGCAAGGGAGAAGGTCACTGGAAGCGGAATTGCCCAAAGTACTTGGCGGATTTGAAGAACGGTAACATCAAGAAGAAAGGTATATCCGATATACATGTTATTGATGTGTATCTCACTAGTACTCGTAGTAGTGCCTGGGTATTTGATACTGGTTCGGTTGCTCATATTTGTAACTCGAAACAGAATAAACGGAAGCTAGCGAAGAACGAGGTGACGATGCGTAGGAAATGGATCAAAGGTTGATGTGATCGCGATTGCACGCTACCTCTTCATCTACCATCAAGATTAGTTTTATACTTAAATAATTGTTATTTGGTGCCTGCGTTAAGCATGAACATTATATCGGGATCTTGTTTATTGCGAGACGGTTACTTGTTTAAGTTCGAGAATAATGGTTGTTCGATTTATATGAGTAATATGTTTTATGCACATGCACCTTTGATAGATGGTCTATTATTATTGAATCTCGATAGTGGAAATACACATATTAATAACATTGAAGCTAAACGTTTGAAATTGAGCGATAACTCGACTTATATGTGGCAATCGCTGCCTTGGTCACATTGGAGTGAAGCGTATGAAGAAACTCCATTCCGATGGACTTCTTGAATCACTTGAAAGATGCGAAGCATGTCTGATGGGTAAAATGACTAAGACTCCATTTTCTGGTATGATGGAGCGAGCTACGGACTTATTGGAAATCATACATACCGATGTGTGTGGTCCAATGAGTGTAGCTTCACGCGGTGGTTATCGTTATGTTCTTACCTTCACGGATGACTTGAGTAGATATGGGTATATCTATTTCATGAAACATAAGTCTGAAACTTTCGAGAAGTTTAAGGAATTTCAAAGTGAGGTGGAGAATCAACGCAACAAGAAGATTAAATTTCTATGTTCTGATCGTGGAGGTGAATATCTAAGTTACGAGTTTGGCGAGCATTTGAAGAAATGCAGAATACTTTCACAATTGACACTGTCGGGAACACCACAGCGTAATGGTGTGTCCGAACGTCGTAATCGAACTCTCTTAGATATGGTTCGTTCTATGATGTCACTTACAGATTTACCGCTATCATTTTGGGGTTATGCATTAGAAACAGCCGCATTCACTTTAAATAGGGCACCATCTAAATCCGTTGAAACGACACCATATGAGTTATGGTTTGGGAAGAAACCTAAATTGTCGTTCCTTAAAGTTTGGGGTTGCGAAGCCTATGTAAAGAAGTTACAACCGGACAAGCTTGAACCCAAAGCGGAAAAATGCGTCTTCATAGGATACCTGAAGGAAACTATTGGGTATATCTTCTATCATAGATCCGAAGGCAAAATCTTCGTTGCCAAGAATGGATCCTTTCTAGAGAAGGAATTTCTATCGAAAGAAGTGACTGGAAGGAAAGTAGAACTCGACGAGGTTGTCGAACCTTCTCTCGAACTTGCGAGTAACGCAACACCGGAAGAAGTTCCTGTGATGCCTGCACCAATAAGAGTGGAAGCTAATGATGATGATCATGAAACTTCGGTTGTAGTTGCTACAGAACCTCGCAGGTCAACGAGAACTCATACCACTCCTGATTGGTATGATCCCGTTATGAGTGTCATGTTGGTGGACAACACCGATGACCCTGCGACATATGAGGAAGCGATGATGAGCCCAGATTCCAATAAATGGCAAGAAGCCATGAAATCCGAGATTGGATCCATGTACGAAAACCATGTATGGACTTTGGTGGACTTACCGGATGGCCGGAAGGCTGTCGAGAACAAATGGATTTTCAATAAGAAAACATATGCTGATGGTAATGTTACTGTCTATAAAGCTCGACCTGTCGCAAAAGGGTTTCGACAAATTCAAGGAGTTGACTACGATGAGAATTTCTCACCAGTAGTGAAGCTAAAGTCTGTGAGGATTTTGTTAGCAATCGCTGCATATTACGATTATGAGATATGGCAGATGGATGTCAAAACAGCGTTCCTCAATGGAGACATTGATGAAGAGTTGTGTATGATGCAACCCAAAGGTTTTGTCGATCCTAAAGATGCTAACAAGGTATGCAAACTTCAACGGTCCATATATGGATTGAAGCAAGCATCCCGAAGTTGGAATCAACGTTTTGATAAGGTGATCAAAAGTTTTGGTTTTATACAAACTTATGGAGAAGCTTGTATTTACAAGAAAGTGAGTGGGAGCTCTATAGCATTCTTAATACTATATGTAGATGACATATTGTTGATTGGGAATGATGTAGACCTTCTTAATAGTGTCAAGGAATATTTGAATAATAGTTTTCAATGAAAGATCTTGGCGAAGCAGGTTACATATTAGGCATAAAGATTTATAGAGATAGATCGAGACGCCTAATATCATTGTCACAAAGTACATATTTGGACAAAGTTCTAAAGAGATTTGGAATGGAAGATAGCAAGAAAGGGTTCTTGCCCATGTTGCCCAATACGACCTTGAGTAAAACTCAAAGTCCAAAGAACGCGTAAGATAGAGAAAGGATGAGTAAGACTCCCTATGCCCCAGCCATAGGATCTCTAATGTATGCTATGCTATGTACTAGACCCGACATTGCATATGTTGTTAGTTTAACTAGCAGATATCAAAGTGATCCAGGAGTGGATCATTGGACAGCGGTCAAAAACATCCTTAAGTACTTGAGAAGAACTAAGGATATGCTTCTTTCTTATGGAGGTGATGAACAACTCATTGTTAATGGTTACACCGATGCTAGTTGGAACACCGATTCAGATATTCTAAATCTCAATCTGGATACATATTTACTTTGAATGGTGCAGTAGTTAGCTGGAGGAGTGCAAAGCAAAGCGTTGTGGCGAAATCTTTAACTGAATCGGAATACATAGCTGCTTCGGAGGCTTCACAAGAAGCGATATGGATGAAGGAGTTCATTACAGAGCTCGGTGTGGTTCCAAGTGCGCTGGACCCAATGTCTATCTGAAGGGTTTCGCGGCATAGTAAATCAAAATTTTCTACGGATGCGAACAAAGGGAAAGCCAAGATCTAATCTAGGAGATGCAATCAACAAGAGAGATTGGATTAGATCTTCATACCCTTGAAGATTCGCGACAGCGAACGCTCATTTTAACGTGGGTGATGTAGTCGTACTCGCTTCTCCTCCTCGCGATCCGATCCGATCTAGCACCACAAGTGGCGGTGCCTCCGTGAGATGCACACGCAAAGACCTCGACGTCTCCTCCTTCCGGACCAGCAAGTATGGTGGAGAGATAGATTGGATCTACAACACGACGGCGTGGTGTATATGGTGGAGAATTTCTCAGCAGGCTTCGCCACAAACAAATGGAGGGAGAGAGGAAAGCTAGCAAGGCGGCTAGGGTTTGAGGAGAGGTGTCGGGGTTGGTGCGCCCCACCCTCTTTATATAGAGGGGCGCAGCCCCAGCCCTCCCCCAAGCCCAAAGGATAAGGAGTGGGGGCATGGACTCCCTCTTCTAGAAACCCTATCTCTAGTTTAAACGATTTAAACTCTAGGATCGGGCCCTATGGGGCCTTGTGCCCTGGCCCAAAGCGGCCAGGACACTCCTCATAGGCCCATGCCCCTCCGGAAGGTGGGGCCACGTTGGTCCCTTCCGAAGGTTCTAGAAGCTTCCGACAATACCGATTAACCCTAACAATTCAACTCCAAAATTGCACCGCCTTATATGAGTCTTATTCTCCGGACCATTCCTAACCTCTCGTGATGTCCCGGATCCCATCCGAGACTCAACAAAAATTCATAAACCAATTATCCAATCTATCCTAGCGCCGAGACACGTTATGTGTGACCGCGGGTTCGAGAATATGCGCACATGATCTTCTATCAATAATCAACAACGGGTCAGGCACCCATATTGACTCACACATTCATCGATGATCATATCGGATGAACCACGATGCCAGATTCAATCAATCCCATATATATATTCCTTCGTCTCGCGATATTTTACTTGCCCGAGATTCGATCGTCATTGCGCCATACCTAGTTCAATCTCGCTCACAACAAGTACTTTACTCGTTCAATCCGATATCACTTTGTGATTAACTCCTTAACCACATGCTTGCAAGCGGTGTTGATATCGACACGAGTGGCCCAAGTATATCTCTCCGACTTGGGAGGGACAAATCCCATCTCGATACATACAACCCAACAGATACTTTCCGATCACCGAGAGACACCTTTATGATCACCCTCTCATAGGATGACGCTTGATGACCTCAAAGCTTTCTTCCGGTACTGTGGAGTTGCATTATCTCATGGTCTAAGGAATACAATATTTGACATAGGAAAAGCTTCGCAAAGATGAACACGATGATACGATCTAATTGCTTCGCTTAGTTTGGTCTGTCCATCATATCATTCTCCAATGTTATGATCTCATTATCAATTGACAACTCATGTCTATGGTTAGGAAACCTTAACCATCATTGATCAATGAGCTAGTCCATAGAGGCGCATTAGGGACACGGTGTTGTTCACAAACCACACAAGTATTAAAGTTTCCGCTAATACAATTCTAGCATGGAATATAAACTTTATCATGAACAAGAATTATAATAATAACATCTTTATTATTGCCTCTAGGGCATAATTCCAACAGTCTCCCACTTGCACTAGAGTCAATAATCTAGTTTACATTTGGCAACAATCTCACACCCATGGCAATCGAGGTGCTGATCATGCTTTACACGTGGAAGAGGTTTAGTCAATGGATCCGTGACATTCAGATCTGTATGTACTTTGCTAATCTTCGATCTCCATCCGCAATATAATCTCGGATTATATGAAACTTGCGTTGATATGCTTGGTCTTTGGATGATATCTTGGTTCCTTAGCGAGTGCTATGGCGCCATGTTGTCACACAATATCTCCAGTGGGTCCAATGCACTTGAACCACACCAAGCTCGATGATGAAGTTTCGATCCAAACTCCTTCACTTGACGCTTCAAGCAGCCATGTGTTCCGCTTCATCGTAGATCTCGCGATCACGCTTTGCTTGCAGCTTCTCCAGCTCAGCTCCTCCATTCAAAATATAAACGTATCCTGTCTCGAGATTTAGAATCATCCTTGTCGTGTCAAAACTAGCGTCGACGTAACCTTTACGACAAGTCGTTCATCACCCCATAGACTAAGAACATTTCTTTAGTCCTATTTAGGTACTTTAGGATGTTCTTCACGGCTGTCCAAAGGTTCCACTCGATCACTTTGATATCTCGTCGTCAAACTAAGAGCATTGGACACATCCGGTCTAGTACACAACATGGCATACATGATAGAACCTATGGCCGAGGCATAAGGCACTTTGCTCATAGCTTCCCTATCATTTACCGTAGCTGGACACTGAGCCTTGCTCAATATCTTACCTGACAACATAGGTACTGAACCTTTCTTTGCCTTATCCGTTCTAAACCTTTTCAGAACTTTGTCTAGGTATGTACTCTGGCTTAAAGCTATCGTGCCTTTTGTCTATCTCGATAGATTTTGATGCCCAATATATAAGCAGCTTCACCTAGGTCTTTCATTGAAAAACACTTGTTCAAATAACTCTTCACATCGTTAAGCATGTTGATGTCATTTCCAATAATCAATATGTCATCCACATATAGTACCGTAAACGCCACCGAGCTCCCACTCACTTTCTTGTAGATGCAAGCTTCAGAGCAATTTGGAACAAATCCAAAGCTCTTGATCACTTGATCAAAACGAAGGTTCCAACTCCGAGATGCTTGCTTCATCCATAAATGGAACGCTGAAGTTTGCATACTTTACTAGCATCCTTAGGATCGACAAAACCTTCGGGTTGCATCATATACAACTCTTCATCAATGTTGCCATTGAGGAACGCAGCCTTGACATCCATCCGCCATATTTCATAATCATGAAATGCAACAATTGCTAATAAAATCCGAATGGACTTAAACATCGCCACGGGAGAGAAAGTCTCATCGTAGTCAACACCTTGAACTTGTCGAAAACCTTTGCATAAAACCGTGCTTTATAGACGGTAACATTACCATCCGCTATCCGCTTTCTTCTTGAATATCCATTTGCACTCAACGCCTTTCGGTCGCTAGGAGGATCCACCAAAGTCCATACTTGGTTTTCGCTCATGGATCCCAATTGGATTTCATGGCTTCCAGCCATTTCTCGAGTCCGGCTCATCATCGCTTCCTCATAGTTCGTAGGTTCACCGCCTTCTACTAGCAAGACCAAGACAGGTTGCCGTACCACTCGAGGGGCACCTTGTCGACCTGCGACGCTCAAGAGCAAAGATCGTCCAAGCTTGATGATCCTTGTCATTAGCTTCCTCTATTGTTGGTGCAAAGCGCATCGAACAATTTCAGGTGTGCGCTACTCTCCAACTCAAGAGAAGGTTCAATAACCTCGTCAAGCTCTACTTTCCTCCCACTCACTTCTTTCGAGAGAAACTCCTTCTCAAGAAAGGAACCGTTTCTGCACAAACACTTTGCCTTCGGTTCGTGATAGAAGGTATACCCAATAGTTTCCTTAGGGTATCCTATGAAGACGATTTCTCCACTTTGGGTTCGAGCTTGTCCGCATCAACTTCTTGACGAAGCTTCGCATCCCCAAACTTTAAGAAACGACAACTTAGGTTTAGCACCAAACCACAGTTCATACGGTGTCGCCTCAACGGATTTAGATGGAGCCCTATTTAAAGTGAATGCAGCGTTTCTAATGCATAACCCCAAAATGATAACGGCAAATCAAGAAGAGACATCATTGATCGGACCATATCTAATAGGGTTCGATTCGGCGCTCGACACACCATTATACTGTGGTGTTCCGGTATGGAGTTGTGAAACGATTCCACTTGCTTTAAGATGCGTGAGAAAATCATAACTACAATATTCACCTCCACGATCGGATCGTAAAAACTTAGTCTTCCTGTTACTATGGTTCTCCACTTCATTCTGAAATTCCTTGAACTTTTCAAATGTTTCAGATTTATGTTTCATTAAATAGATATACCCATATCTACTTAAGTCATCGGTAAAAGTGAGAAAATAGCGATATCCACCGAAAGTCAAACACTCATCGGTCCGCATACATCAAGATGTATGATTTCCAACAAGTCCGTTGCTCGCTCCATCATACCGAGAACGGGTTTTGATCATCTTGCCCATGATGCATGGTTCGCATGTGTCAAATGATTCAAAATCAAGAGACTCCAAAAGTCCATCGAATGGAGTTTCTTCATGCGCTTTACACCAATATGACCTAGACGACAAAGGCCACAAATAAGTAGTATTATCACTATCTACTTTGCATCTCTTAGCCTCAATGTTATGGATGTGTGTTTCATCCCTTTCGAGATTTATAAGAAATAAACCATTTACAAGAGGTGCATGACCATAAAATATGTTACTCATATAAATAGAACAACCATTATTCTCCGATTTAAATGAATAACCGTCTTGCAATAAACACGATCCAGAAATAATGTTCATGCTCAACGCAGCACATAATAACACTTATTAAGGTTTAAAACTAATCCCAAGGTAAAACTAAGGAGAGCGTGCGACGGCCATCACATCAACTCTTGATCCGCTGCCAACGCAGCATCGTCACCTCATCCCTCACAAGCCGCCGCTATTCCGTAGCTCCTGCTTCGAGTTACAAATATTAGCAACCGAACCGGTATCAAATACCTGTGCACTACAACGAGGGCTAGTAAGGAAAACATCAATAACATGTATATCAAATATACCTTTGATGGTACCAGCCTTCTTGTCCGCTAAGTACTTCGGACAGTGCCCAAAGGACCCTTGTCCTTGCAATAGAAGCACTCGGTGTCCATTTAGGACCAGACTTGAGCTTCTTCTCCAGGAGCATTAAACTGTCCGCCCTTCTTGAAGGGCTTCTTTGCTCCTTACCTTTCTTAAAGGAGGGCTTGTTGACCATCAACACATGATTATCCTTCTTGATGTCCACCGCAGCCTTCACTTTGCGAAGAGCTCGGTGATCGATCAAGGAGCCAATCTGATTATGAGTCACTACAAAACTTTTGCGGTGGGAGGAGTGATTGCGAGAACCTGTCAATCTTGAGCTCCTCTGGAATCGTGCATTCCAGCTTGCTCAAGGCGTTGAGTGTAGCCCGACATCTTTATGGCGTGCTCACTAACGGAACTCCCTTCCTCCATCTTGCGCTTAAAGAACTTCTGAGATCTCATATCTCTCGAACGGGCTGAGTCTCAAACATGGTTTTCAGCCTCGAGAATCTCGAAGGGCCCGGATACTCTTCAAAACGATTTTGAAGCTCCGCCCATAACAAACAACATGGTGCTCTTAATCACACCATAATCATCTTTGCTTGATCGATAGATAGCTTTCTCATCACCGCAGCTTGCAAAGGGGGTCACCTAACGCTTACCAAGGACATAGTCCTTTGTCCGCCAGATAGTATGATTCTTAGATTGCGGAACCAATTGGTGAAGTTAGACCCATTGTTTCTAAGCTTTTCCTTCTCAAAGAAAACGTTGAAGTTGAAGTTGGATTTGGCCATGTGATCTACAAGATTTGCAAGTACAATTTAGACTATGTTCATGATAAATAGTTCAACTTAATCAAATTACTAGATGAACTCCCACTAAATTCAACATCCTCACGTTGTTTAGTGAACACGATCCAAATTCACCACACCTAATCCGATCATCACGAGAAGAGATGTGGTTTCAATGGTGGACAACGAAGTGTCGATCATATCATTCATATGACTCATGCTTAACCTTTCGATTCTTGTGTTCCGAGGCCATGTCTGTACATGCTAGGCTCGCCAAGTTAGACCCAAGTATTTCCGCAGTGCAAACTGGCTTGCACCTTGTATGTGAGCGAGAGTCTATAGCACCCGATCATCATGTGATGCTTGGACACGACGAACTTCGCAACGGTGCATACTTGGGGAGAACACAGTTTTTATCTTGATCTTTATGAGGAATCATCTTATAATGCTACCGCGATCTAAGCATAATAAGATACATAAAAGGATAAACATCACATGCATATAACTTTATGTGACATGGTATAGCCAATCTTCAAGCAATGATCTCCATCTTGTGCGTTCCGCATGATCTCCATCACTACACCATGATTGCCTCCACCACGAATAGCAACTACAACTATTGCTAACTACTTAGCGATAAAGTAAAGCTATTACATGGCGATAAGAAGTTGACTCGCAGGTCATACACAATTATAAAGACAACCATATGGCTCTTCCGTTGTGTACTCATCGACATGCAAGTCGTGAAACATTACAAAAACATGATCATCGCATACAATATACACATCACATCTTGGGCCATACCATATCACAGAAAACACTCCCTGCAAAAACAAGTTATACGCCTCTACTTTGTTGTTGCATGTTTTACGTGGCTTATGGGAGTAGATGCTAAGAACGATTCTTACCTACGGAAAGCCACAACGGTGATATTATGGTTGCCAAACTCCGGTGTTAATCCCATGACAACTATAGTGAGAGAAACTGACATCCACCAGCCGCATGTGTGGTACAAGCCACACGTCAAGTGCGGAGCCGGTCTCGCGAACGACGTCGCGTAAGGTTGGCCTGGACCGCTTCAATCTCACTATCCCGCGTCATAAGAAGAACACGAAAAAGAGGCTTGCAACAGAAAACATCAACGCCTGCAACAACCATGTTGCGTTCTACTCGTGAAACACATCTACGCATAGATCTAGCTCTGATACCACTGTAGGGTTTCGCGGCATAGTAAATCAAAATTTTCTACGGATGCGAACAGAGGGAAAGCCAAGATCTAATCTAGGAGATGCAATCAACGAGAGAGATTGGATTAGATCTTCATACCCTTGAAGATTCGCACGGAACGCTCGCTTAACGTGGGTGATGTAGTCGTACTCGCCTCCTCCTCGCGATCCGATCCGATCTAGCACCACAAGTGGCGGTGCCTCCGTGAGATGCACACGCAAAGACTCGACGCCTCCTCCTTCCTCGGACCAGCAAGTATGGTGGAGAGATAGATTGGATCTACAACACGGCGTGGTGTATATGGTGGAGAATTTACAGCAGGCTTCGCCTACAAACAATGGGAGGAGAGAGAAAGCTAGCAAGGCGGCTAGGGTTTGGAGGAGAGGTGTCGGGGGTGCGCCCCACCCTCTTTATATAGAGGGGCGAGCCCCAGACCCTCCCCAAGCCCAAAGGATAAGGAGTGGGGGCATGGACTCTCCCTCTTCTAGAAACCCTATCTCTAGTTTAAACGATTTAAAATCTCTAGGATCGGCTGGGCCCTATGGGGCCTTGTGCCCAAAGCGCCAGGACACTCCCTCATAGGCCCATGCCCCTCCCGGAAGGTGGGGCCACGTTGGTCCCCTTCGAAGGTTCTAGAAGCTTAAGGTACAATACCGATTAACCGGAACAATTCAACTCCAAAACTGCATCGCTTTATATGAATCTTATTCTCCGGACCATTCCGGAACCTCTCGTGATGTTCCGGATCCCATCCGAGACTCCGAACAAAAATTCATAAACCAATTATCCAATCTATCCTAGCGTCGAGACACGTTAAGTGTGTGACCCTGCGGGTTCGAGAATATGCAGACATGATCTTCTATCAATAATCATCAGCGGGGTCTGGGCACCCATATTAACTCCCACACATTCATCGATGATCATATCGGATGAACCACGATGCCAGGATTCAATTAATGCCATATATATATTCCCTTCGTCTCGCGATATTTTACTTGCCCGAGATTCGATCGTCGGTACCGTCATACCTAGTTCAATCTCGTTCACAGCAAGTACTTTACTCGTTCCGTAACCCGATATCACTTTGTGATTAACTCCTTAACCACATGCTTGCAAGCGGTGTTGATATCGATTACCGAGTGGGCCCGAAGTATATCTCTCCGACTTGGGAGGGACAAATCCCATCTCGATACATACAACCCAGATACTTTCCGATCACCGAGAGACACCTTTATGATCACCCTCTCATAGGATGACGTTTGATGACCTCAAAGCTTTCTTCCGGTACCAGGGAGTTGCATTATCTCATGGTCTAAGGAATACAATATTTGACATAGGAAAAGCTTCGCAAAGATGAACACGATGATACGATCTAATTGCTTCGCTCCAATGATATGATCTCATTATCAATTGACAACTCATGTCTATGGTTAGGAAACCTTAACCATCATTGATCAATGAGCTAGTCCATAGAGGCGTACTAGGGACACGGTGTTGTTCACAAACCACACAAGTATTAAAGTTTCCGCTTAATACAATTCTAGCATGGAATATAAACATTATCATGAACAAGAATTATAATAATAACATCTTTATTATTGCCTCTAGGGCATAATTCCAACACTATCTATTGTGATAACATGGGCTCCATAGCCAATGCGCAAGAACCAAGGTCACACAAGAAGCTGAAGCACATCAAGCTACGTTTTCACGCTATTCGCAAACATGTCCAAGATGGTGACATAAAGATTTGCAAAGTACACAAAGATCTAAATGTGGCGGATCTGTTGACTAAACCTCTCCCAAGGGCAAAACATGACCAACACCAAACTGCCATGGGTGTTCGGTATATTACCATGTAATCTAGATTAGTTGACTCTAGTGCAAGTGGGAGACTGTTGGAGATATGCCCTAGAGGCAATAATAAATGTAGTTATTATTATATCTTTGTGTTTATGATAAATGTTTACATTCATGCTATAACAGTATTAACAAGGAAACATTAATACTTGTGTGATTTGTAAACTAAATTAGAGTCCCTGGTAAAGCCTCTTTATAATACTAGCTTGTTGGTTAATAAATGATTGTGGTTTCCCTATCATGAACATTGAGATGTTATTAACAACAAGATCATATCGTTAGGAGAATGGTATGATGGACATACTCCTATAGATAAGCGTAGAATAAAGATCAAGTCATTTTAATAGTTCAATTGCTATATGCTTTCTGATACATAGTAACCTAATTCCTTCGACCATGAGATCATGCATATCACCATCACCGGAAGGATGCTTTGATGACATCAAACACCACACCATAACTGGGTGGTTATAAAGGTGGCATTGAGTGTTCGGAAAGTATGGGTTGAGACACATGGATCAAGAGGGATTTGTCCATCCATATGATGATAGATATACCGGCCCTCTCGGTGGAATGTCATCTAATTGGCTTGCAAGCATGTGACTGGCTCACAAGGGATCACATATCACGGGAACGAGAAAAGAGTACTTATCAGTAACGAGGTTGAACTAGGTATGCAGAGATACTGACGATCAAAACCTCGGATAAGTAAACTATCATGAGACAAAGGGAAATTGGTATCGTATGTAAGTGGTTCATTCGATCGCAAAGTAATCGTAGAAATATGTGGGAACCATATGAATTTCTAGATTCCTCTATTGGTTATTGATCGGAGAAGTGTCTCGATCATGTCCGCATAATTCACGAACCGTAGGGAGACACACTTAAGGATTCGATGTTGTTGAGTAGTTATGGAATGATGAGTAAGAGACCGAATGTTGTTCGGAGTCTCGGATGGGATCCGGGATATCACGAGGAGATCCGGAATGGTCCGGAGAATAAGATTCATATCAGGAAAGTCCTGTTTCGGGGTTGGAGAATGATTCCGGTGTTTTCATCGGGAATGTTCTAGAAGGTTCCGGAAGGTCCGACACTCCGGAGGGGAAGGGTACATGAATGTGTCATAACAAGTTGGAATGGTTGCATCATGTACTAGGTGTCATCGCTGAGCAAAATAAAGGGATAAATCAAATCCTAGTTTGAAAAGTTAAACGCCAATTTAAAAAGTCAAACGGCAAGTTTGCTTGGTGGAGGGAGAGTAGGAAACCTACTTGGGGAGGAGTTCCTCTCCCTCCACCGCCGGTCTTGGAGGCCGATTTGGGGGAGAACTCCTCCCTTGGCGCCTCCACCTATAAAAGAGGCGGGGCACCTCTAGACCGACACCTCCACCACCCAAAACCCTAGCCCTAGCCGCCGGCCCTCCTGCAGCCGCCGCCGCCCTAAGGCAAACCCTAGCCGCCGACTTGGGGCTTTCCCCAAGCCCTAGCCTCCGGCCTAGCCCTCTCTCCTTGGTGTGTCTAAACCCTAGATCACCGAGGCCTCTCTCATAGTCCGCCATATTCGCTCCGGCTTAAGGCGAAGCCCTGCGAGATCTCCCCTCTACTTCCGGTACCACACCGTCGTGCTGCCGGAATCGCGAGGAGAGTGCTACAACCTCCGCTGCCTACTGAAACAAGGGAGAGGAAGGTCTTCATCGAGTACCGAACGTGTGACGATCATGAAGCGCCGAACACAATACGGAAGGATCGTCTACACGATCTTGAGATCGGCAAGAGTACGACTACATAACCCACGAGAATCCGCTCTCGTTAAACACTTTGGAATCTTCGAGGGTGAGTTATTCCATCGACTCGTTGCTACAATCTAGTAGATAGATCTTGGCTTGTTTGTTTGTATGCGGTAGAAATTTTTTGTTTTCCATGCTACGAACCCCTACACGTGCAGCCGGTTCAGCGCCGCCATAGAGCTGGGGCTAGGGTTAGGGTTGGTGGGGTGGGGGACTTTTTCAGATAAGGATGGGAGCGACTTGTGTGGGACTAAGGAGAAAGAACTAGTAAGATTCGTAACTACACCGACCTTTTCATTATCGATTTTTTGGCAAGTCAAAACGTGTCGCATATTTCCCAACATTCTATTTTATTAACATTCGTATGGATTAGCAAACCAACAAAAGAACACACCAAAAAGGGGAAAGTAGTAATTTGCATATATGGGGGAGATATCAGTACACATGTACTTGCACACGAGTCGTGGCATTGCACTGCCTAAAATGAAGAAGCCACTAAAAGAACACTACAGATTACTCGATCTACTACAAGATTAATTAGTACTAAGAACTAATACTAGCAACATAGTCAACTCTAACTCTATTATATCTATCAGCAAGTTTGTCCAATCTATGTATAATGGCTTGCATCCTGCTAGCCAATCTAGTGCATCGCTCATTCAACGCTGCAACACGATCATTCGCCTCATTTACATTCCTGATTGCAAGTTCCATGTGTTCGTCGTACGTGACATGCCTTCTTTGTTTGTTGTCCTCCATCTCGCCCTGCCAGATCTCGCAGAACAATTGTTGGAGGTGGATTGGGTGTTCTCGACCAACCCATTGCACCCAACGACATGAAGCTACACCTCGACGACGACACGAGAAGAACTTGTGGCCGGTGTCCTCTACGAAGTTCTTTTCGTAGTCCATGTATTGCCAGGTGATTACATGGTCAGGGCATTGACAAAACACATTCGCATTGTGTTCCCCGTGCCATTGCAGGTCACGGATGTGCTCCGGTACTATAGGAACGTCGAACTTGAAAGAAAAATAGCAATGCGCATTGGTGAGGTCGAGAAATCAAGAAACTTTGGGGATAAACACAGGAACAAAAACCCCAAATGCGAAATTCAATGGCAATGAAATCGAAAAACAACAACTGCATGTACCGGTATCGTGCTTGTCTAATAGAACGATAGCAGTACGTCTAACACCGATGCCACTCGAAGCTTCGTGAGAGAGAAAGACAAAGGCTGAAAAATGACAAAGTACGCGATGTGGAAGAGCCTTCATGCTTCCCTGCGTAGTGCGTGGTCTTCATGGTTCGCTGCGCAGTGCTGCTTCCTCGCCTCTTGTTGAATGTGGCTCCCACACCGCGCTGGTAGACGAGGACGCTGGGGTTCCCCGCAACGCCTACCAGGAATCCCCAGGTCTGCGTAGTGATATGTATGTGACACTCCGCCATGACACAACTTGTAAAAGCGGTGTGCTACCCCAAGATATGTGGGCGCACATCACGAGATGACAACATACATAAATATCATCACAAACATGCATATAAGTGCTACAAATGGTTTATATGACCATCAAGGAAACATAATACATCATGACAAGCATGGCTCAAACAGGGTTTTAACTAGCAGCGGAAGACATATATGAGGCAATGTCTTGGTGCTTCTCCATTCCACATACCTCTGGATGGGCTACTGTTCCTAGCACGTCTCACTTCACCTCCAAGCTAAGGTAGAAGGTGATCCTCATCGAGAATCTGGCAATACAAAGCCAACCGATGAGTAGATTGAATGTACTCGCAAAACCAAACATGAGAGTATGTATAACGACAACAAGATAATGCAAAGGAAGCATGGCATAGCAAACAATAGATATTGAGGATACCGAGTCTAAGCCTGGAGGGGTTGGATCGAGTACCGCATTCAATCAACGACTTACCTAGTTGAAGATACGTTTGTACCATGTGAGACCCTAGAACATGGCTTAATAAGATTGATAGTATACCCATATCAACAAGTTGCAACTTCTTTTTCGAAAGCTCATCTGAAAAGAACTTTGAGGTTAAGCGTGCTTGGCTTGGAGCAATTTGAGGATGGGTGCCCGGCAGGAAGTGGGTACCGGCCACCGGATGCGCACGAGTGAGGATAAAGTGCGTAAAAAAGACTCATATTGGTCTCTGGGGTTAGTCTAGAGATCCAATTGAGCTACCATGAGTGACAGCCGCTGGTCCAGAGAGGCTAGAGTGTTACAAGTGGTATTAGAGCCGATCCTCGCGGTTACACGAGCGTGTGCAAGTCAGTGGCGGACATGTGGAACATGGAGCGTGTGGCCCGGAGTGGACACGGCATGACATATGTGCCTTCACTAGACACACAACCTTGTACCAAGAGAGGACGTTCCTGGCTAGTGGTTGATCGACGAGGGTGTCGATCTTCTAAGGGTGGGTGTATGTGAGACCCTGACACATGGCTTAATAGGATTGGTAGTATACCCATACCAACAAGTTGCAACTTATTTTTTGGAAGATCATCTGAAAAGAACTCTGAGGGTAAGCATGCTTGCCCTGGAGCAATTTGAGGATAAGTGACCGACCGGGAAGTGGGTACCGAATGCGCACGAGTGAGGATAAAGTGCACAAAAAAGACTAGTGTTGGTTTATGGGGTTAGTCTAGAGATCCTATTGAGCCGCCAGGAGTAACAGCCGCTGGTACGAAGAGTCCAGGATGTTACATACCATATGGTACCAAGTAATCATAATCACTCAGTTTCTTATCTCAATCACATGGGAATGCACGATCCATAATGGTTTTCCCCCGGTGGCATCCAACTATCATACCGCCAACCCATACGACGCGGACTCGACAAGGAATCAACTAGTGTGACCGACACTGAAATGTTTCAAAATGCGGGAATAGGGTAGCTGCTAGCTTGACTCTCGAGAGGGTGCTATTATCATCAATCAGGATGCACCTACCGACGCTTAAGGAGGCCAATCCTAAAGCACCCGACAAGTACACTCACGCAGTATTTCACACTAGCAAGACAATCTCCCTAGCCACCGACCCAGTCCTAAGACATAGTCTTATGAAAAAGTGAATCGGGCACGCCCCTTAAACCAGCTAAGAAATGCCTACCTCTGGAACATTCGCAAGATTTAGCCCCGACCACCCTAGGGATGACTTACTAAACCTTTCTATGTGGGTGGCATAAAAAATATGCTTGGTTAGGCTACATAATCTAGGGTCTTCCCATATATGGACAACACCGATAAAAGTGTTCTAGGTTCATATATGTGCTCGCAGATTAGCATCGCGCTCAACCAGTTCAGCCTTTATCAAGAACCTCTCTGATGTCAAGCTCCTTTCCGAGTAGGTGATCCTCTTCTTGATACCCATACTTGCTTCTTTTCCTATAGTTACTCAATTCTACTTGCTAGTATGTGGAATTCAGTTGATTGGATGCTCTTCCTTAGCTTCTCTGACATGGTCATATCAAGTTCCAAATCTATTTCTTTGGCTAGAGAACCTTGTATACTTAGATACGTTAATGCATGATATATATATATATATATATATATATATATATATATATATATATATATATATATATCTTTTAACACAACATAGAATAATTAATAAGACTTAAGAGCATCTCTGACCAATACCCTAAAATTGGTTAGAGGAGTAAAAATACGCAGCGACAGTACCTAACCGAACTCCTAAACGGTTAGAGGAGTAAAATTATACTCATCGGAGGAGTAAACGTGGCAGCCGACTCCTAAATTTACTCCTCCGAGGCCACTTCCGAGAAAACCTCCCGCCTCCCGACCTCCTCTTCCCATTCCCGTCGGCATCGCCGCTGGTGACCCCCATACCCCGCCGCCCCCATCCTGGTCCCTCCGCCGCCCTCTGGCCTACCTCTCCCTCGCTCGTCACCTCTCTCCGTCGCCGGAATCGACGGGGCGAGCTCGTTTTCGCCGGTCGCCGCCCCGATTTGGAGCAAATCGGGCTTCGTCGCCGTTGATTCGCCGCAACTTCGAGTCGTCAGAAGCTGGAGAGGCTGCAGAAGGCAGGCACCGTCGCCCTCGACGCCTCCTTTGACCTACCCGACGATCGCCCGGCCAACCTCGTCACCTCCTCCGCTTGTGAGGTGTTCGACCAAATAGCAAGGTGAGGTTTTTAGACAAATTTATTTGTTTTGGTTTTCAAATTTGACTGGCGCCGTCGTCGTGTAGATGAAGAGGTTGAGGGAGTACATCTTGGATGACTCATCATCGAAGGAAGAGGAGGAGGAGGACGACGACGACGTCGAGATGGCCATGGCCATCATTTTGAACGATGAAGTTCGGCATCGAGGCTAGGATCGCAGTTCGGTCGCGCATACATCAACCGGGATAGAGCCGAGGGCCATGCCAAGATCATGCGCGACTATTTCAACCCCAATGCCACATATCCGGAGAAGTACTTTTACCGACGTTTCCGTATGCACAAGAGCCTCTTTCTCACCATTGCCAAAGCGGTGGAGAAGCATGATGATTGGTTCAATGTTCGGAGGAGTGCATCCGGTGAGATTAGCGCAAGCCCGTTGATGAATTTATTTGGTTTGTAAACTTAATATTTATTCATTCGTAAACATTTTATTTGATTGTATGTGAACTATGCCGAATGTTTGGCTATTGATAGTTTGATTTCTATAAAAAAAATGTTTTACTCCTCTAAAGCTTAAGGGTTCGGTTCGGCGCCGACTTCCTTTAGAGGAGTATATATATTTACTCGTCTAAAGTTTAGACCTCCGTTTACTCCTCTAACCAATTGAGGATCGGTTAGAGATGCCCTAAAGTTGCTTTCCGAAAGGTTTTTGACTAGTCATAACTAAAATTCTTTTTGATTCAAGACTTGACTAATTTTTTATTTGTTCTGAGAGGAAGACTTGACTAATTATACAAGTTGTGCGGCCAATTGATAGCTAGTGACAGCGTGGCAAATGTTTTGTAAAGCCACTTTGCCGGCACATATGTTATACGTACATAGACTCATGGTTAGTAGCCAATGTGTGGATGTGCTGTGCGAATGTCCACGCGAAGTCGAAGTCTTGGCTGTTTTCTAATTCTACGAGTCATTCAGCAGCTTGCCAAGTCAGAAGTTTGTTGCATTCAACCACCCTAACTCGCTAACCACGTCCCGGTCCCTTGGTTGTTCGCATTGTTGCTTGCTGTGTTGATTCCGCGTCCTGTGGTTCCCCCTTCAGTTTAAAACGGTGGGTGCACCAATTCCCGCAGCAGCCGCATGATTCGGCATCCGTTCAACTTACTTCAACTATCGTCCTCTTCGTCCTGCCCTCCAAAGAAGAAACTCAAGGTGATTATTCATTTATGTTCCATCAGTTTTTATGTGTAAAGTATTGGTCTTGCGCTGAACATGAGTTTAAGCAAGTGCAATGTGATCTGTTTGCAGCAGCGTCTTCGGTTCATACGTTACCTTGACAAATTTATCTCCAATAATTTCACTTATACGTATTGAGATGGTACGGTAACCACTCTCTATCCCTGGAACTGTCTCTGCATAGATTTATGAAGCCAAAAGGATACTGCTCCATTACACATCGTTAGAATTGCAAGTGGGGAATGGCAAATTCAGCACATTCTATTAACATTTAATTCCAAATTATTATTAGGCTCTGTTTGGCAACATAAATACATGTTAAGTAACTAGGTAGTTTAACCACAGAAATTAGCCTAATTATCTAGGTTGGTGCTCGATTGGGTTTTGGGATAAATAGTAGTGTTTTGGTGTGTTCGATCACATCAACAGGTTAGTATGTAAGCAACATAAGTGGCTCTTCATGCATTGAGTAAATTCCAGTTTTTACCTTCTGGTTTGACAATTCTTAAGGTAACTAACACATTTAGCGAGTTTTCATCCCAAACACACCAATTCAGTTAAAAGTTGTGTCAATTTTTATTCCCTCCAAATTTTTGAGCCATTCGATAAGTAGCCCTATCCATTAGGTATAGGTTGCGTGTGACATAGACTGTTTTCATGTACCTTGGTACAACCCGTTGGACTGCCAGATGTACCCGTTTCCTTTAAGGCGTCATTCAAGATGTTGCCCATAATATACCGTGTCAATCCTGAAGGCGGCCGCTTTCGCGGGCTTATGCGGGTTGCCGCTTTCGCGGGCTTATGGATACCCCAATTTTTCTTTCACGGGTTTATGCGGGTTGCCGGTTGCAACCCTACTACCTGATGTGGGCTGCCGTTGCCCCCCTCTGTCTTTAGTTTCAATTCCATTTCCGTGATACAGATTCCAACAACACCTTTGGAAGTAATGGCCCCAAAATTGTGTTGGAGTGCAGTTTGTAGACTGAAATTCGGAGTGTGTAAAAAGTGGTATATGTTTTATTAAATGGGGTAAGTAGGATGAAAACTTGCTAAATGAGGTAATTAGAGTCAAAATTGTCACATTAGGGGGTAAAAACTGAAATTTACACTTATAGTTTCCGAATTTTACACAATAGTCTCTATATGTTTGAGGAATTATGACGTATTATTATTTTGCGGGTCCTAGCACCTGTTGACCCTGACATTAATTAACCGTGATCTTCCGTTATTTAGGATGATTTGTCGAACCGTTCCCGTGCTTTTGCGGAAGCAGTGGTTACTATGGTATGGCTGGTGCTTCTTGCGGCCGCTATCAACAGGAAGAGTGAGGTGGCTGGACTTGACGTCCCAGACTATGTTCTCATCCTTGCAGGTGGTACCACCATAACTGGTATCTGCCCGTTGATCGCTTGCTGTATCTTCAACAATCCCCGTACGATCAGTGAAGTGACAGCCCTCTTTTCCGCGGCAATACTCTTCTCTCTTGCAATCTGGATTGCATCATTTACCCTCACGGAACTCTCAGGCCTGATGGTGTCGTGTTTTGCCGGCCTATATCTGTGTTGTACGATGCTTCGTATATTCTCCTACAGGGAGGAATCCAACAAACAGTACTGTCATAATAAGAAGGTGAGAACTAAAGAATTCAACACTATACTGGATGGCTCACATGAGTTCTTGTGTTGTATGACCGGAATTCACTTTCTGTGGTTGGAAAGCTTGGCCTTGGAAAGTCTGATCAGCAAAGCAGGCCATGGAATAATACAGAATGATCTCTCCGAATTCATAGGCATCGTCAACATTCTGTTATGCACTGTCGGTCTGTGCACAATGCTCATCGAGATGGCGCCCCCTCTTACGTCCACTGAATTGGTCCATATTGCCGGGCCTCTCTTCGGGTTCGACACCTTCATGGTCTTCAGCATTGGCACAGTAGTGGTAGCTGCCATGTGGAAATCATTGGTATTTCCAGTGTTGCTGCGGCTCGTCGTAGGTTCAGTGATATTCATTGGTCCATTAATAGCGGTTCTTGTACTCGTGTTACATGTCGGTTGCCCGGAAGAGGCAGGGAGTGGCCAAGGCAACGAGCCACCTAAACTGGCTCCCCTGGGTTTGACTAAACTCATGGTTACCGGATTCCTGACCGTTTCCATCAGCATTAGTTCACCCGATGTGTCCATCAGCAACTGGTTCCTAGTATTTGCAGCAGCGGCTATTCTTTCTGGCCTAACATGGAGGCTTCTGACGCAGGCTCAAGTAAAGAAAATGTTGGAAAATAAAGAAGAAATCATACATGTTACTCAAGAGCCTCCGACGCAGGACGATGAAGAAAGGGAGATGCCGGATATGAAAGATATCATTTCTACTCCAGAGCTTCGTACGCAGGATAAAGAAAAGGAAATGTCGGGAGGAAGTAAAGAAGTCGATCCTAGCCGAGAGCTTCTGGAGCAGGGTAGAGTTTGGGAAACGTTGGAAAATAACAACCCCAATTCTGTTTCTCAAGCGAGAATAGATAAAACTGCAGCTATAGCTTCTTCTGCCAAAACGGCATGCTTCTGCGCCCACATCTTCGTTGCAATTGCCACCGTCCTACTTCTGCTTGATATATGTAATGTCACGCAGTCCACGGGTGCGGCAGCCCCTACACCGGCTCCTGCACATACCTAGCTAACAATCTTATGTGCAACATGTTATGACTTCTGCGAATGCAACAGGTGTGGGCTTATATGCAATCTAAGAAATACAAAGCTTAGTATACACATTTTACGCAATATAGTACTGGCAAAGGCTAAATACCACGAATTCGTACAATGTGCTTTGGAGCAGCTATTCGGTTTAATAATCCATTTTTATAAGAGTGAACTTCTCTGCTGTGGTGAGCCCCAAGCCACTAACGCAGACTCATATAAGAATGGAAACAAGTGGAGAAAACAATCCACAAAAAAGTCTCGTTACATGGAAAATAAAAAATGTCACTATCACCATCTTATTTCTAATAGTCCAGTTGAGAAAACTCGACGAGAAAAGAACGGTTCGACCCGCTCCGCGTCGCTCCCGCAGGCAACCGGAGCGGCAGCCACAAACTCTAGCTCTCGGCCCGTCTCCCTCCTCTCCGCCGCCGCCGGTGAGCGCCGTCGAGCAAAGCCCGCGCGGTTTTGGCGGCGGCGGGCCTTCCTTTCCCCGGCGCATGGAGTTCCGAGCGGGGCGGAACTTCTTCATGGCGGCGGTGTGTTTCGGCAGAGGCTGGCGAGGTCTGGCGCGCCGGCGGCGGGGGCGACCTCTCGCAATTGGAGGCGGCACCGAGTACCTAGGGTGGATGTGCGGCGCTGCGGTGACGCGGCGGCGTCCTCTCTGCTCCGTGGTGGCGGCTCTTCCTGGGGAGACACGGGAGAACAGCGCGTCGGTCTGGAGGTGGCGGCGGTGGAGAGGCACGCGCGAGCAGGAGTTGGCGGCAACGGCGACGGCTCTACTGCAGCACATCGGCAAGGGCTTTACGGGCTCTATTTTGGGCCCGGACGGGCCTTGACGGGCCTGGTGTGACCTTACTGATGTGTCCGATCTGTAACCGCTTATGGCGGTGGATGTTGATCTCATTCGGGATGCTGCGATGCTGCTGCCCTCCTGCTCCATGGATTCGAACCTATGGGCTGGGATCCGGAGCTTGCCTAACCACTCCGCCTTGCAAGCCGCACTGTGCGTCTTCTCGCGTGCCACGGGTTCGAGTTCGTGGATTCCGGGGCGGCGGCCCTGGAAGGAGAGGCTGGATGGCGGCTCTCGGCAAGCAACATCTCAGTGGTGGTGGCCAACCCTTTGGTCATTCGGATGGTGAGGGGCATGGCAGCGGGTGATCCTGGTGTCGGTGTGAGCGGCTCCCTTGTCAAGCTCTGGAGGACTCGTGCTGGCATGGTGGCCTTTCCCTCGGGTTGGGTCGTCCATTGGTATCTCCGATGGCATGGGGTGGATTTGAGCGAAAGCTCCGCGCTTTGACGCTGGCAATGGTGACGTCTGCGGGTGCCACTGCCCTCTTGGGGGCGTTGCTTCTTTATCCCCTCTATGACTGAGCTCCGGGTGAAAACTCTAGCCCGATGTGGGCTCGGCGGCGGCGGCGTGACACGTCGTTATCCTCTTGGGGGCGTCGTCGGGGAGCTCAGGTTCTACCTGGGTGCAGCTCGTGGAGTCTATGTCTCGACTTCAAGCTTCTTCGGCTTCGATGTGTTCGATTGTCTAGGTTGCCTCAGTTGGGCGTGGCGTCTCCTGCTTTCTCTTTTGTTTATCTTTGTGACCTGCTTGTAAAGAGGATCTCCTCTCCACTTTGTATCGGTTTGGCCGTTTGGCTTTATTTATAAAGCGGGGTGAAAGCCTGTATCAAGGATTTCTAATAGTCCATAAGAACCAGACCGTTGCAGCAAACTCTAACCAAAAGAGACGCCTCTTCCCCTACCGTGCAGTTTGTCAGCACTGCCTGAAACTCGCCAGGGTCTAGAGTCTGACACTCAGGTCGTATAGTCTCAGACCAAGTTTCAAAGGAAGTGGACAACATGACAAAAGAAGAGCATGTGTTAACTAGATTCCAATGTTAAACATATATAATGCCTAGTACTCCCTCCATTTCATATTTTAGAAAACGTTCCGACAGCACAAAATACATAAGTTGGACAAAACTGCCCTGGATGACATGTCCGATCCATCTTTTGAATTTTGAATCTTCCCGAATCATCCGGATCACCTCGAGCTCACATCCTCCCGAATCCCGATCCTGATCACCTCCAGCTCGCATCCTCCCGAACAGAGCGCTCACATCCAGCTGATCACCTCCACCTCACTCGAATCGATCCACCAAAATTGATCCAGTTGAGCACCTATGCTGCAGATCTAGTAGAACACCACCACGCGAGGCCGGCAGATCACCTCCACGCGAGGCCGGTAGATCACCTCCACGCATGCCTAGCACCGCGTCCAGCACCTGGAGGTCCAGGTGCGCCCTCAACCTCCCAGCTGCGCAAGAGGGACTATCGGCAGCTCCGGCAGCTTGCCCCGGCCTCCCAGCTGTGCAAGTGGAAACACCGGCAGCTCACCCCCGGCCTTCCAGCTGTGCGAGAACGTCGGCAGCTCTAGCAGCTTGCCTCCGACCTCCCTCTTGCTCTGCTCTTTCTAGGGGCCCAAGAACATGCTGCCGGACGCCGACAAGACCCAGCACCTCGCCACCGGCGATCTATAGCAACAATACCTCACCGGCTTCCTCCTTGCCGCCCGTGGACTTTCTTCTCACCCAGCACCTCGCGTTCAGCAAACACTGCAAGGAGCCTACTCTAGCAAGGAACAGGAGGGCTCGGGCCTCAATTGCAAGAATGGTGTAACCACTTTTTGACCTCAACTTCACTCCGCCACCTGAAGAACAAGAGGGCGATCAGAATCAACATGCAGGTATACTAGTACAGATTTATGTGTATGAGACCTCAATTGCAGAAATGGAAGAACAAGAAATGCAAGAACAAGAAATAGAAGATCACGATGAGCAGGATGCTACAGGTAATTACGACGATGAAAACAGTGTGTATTTAAGGTATACACCATAGTATCCTAGATTATGAGTACCGGATTATATGACGGTAAAAACAGGTTTAGCTAAACAACATGGCAAGTGCTTAATCTATTTGTTAAGTGATACAACTTGGTAAAATAATGTCTTCTGCATGAGAGTAATAGCATCATAACCACATCTTTTTGTTAAGTGAGCATGTCCAGTCTTCCATCCATATCTGCAGCCAGAATATATGGGAAAACTACTGAGCTTGGTGGTTCACTATAAATGAATAGCAAAATTTGTAGAATATGGATCATGAGGATTTAAGAGGCTACTAACACGACCCTTGCTTCGGTACCCCCCCCCCCCCCCCCCCATCCAGCGATTTTCAGCTTTTAACGGGTTTGGGTGCGCGTAGTCTGGTTGGAAACCGGGTGGAGTTAGAGACCATATACTATACGTATATACTGTAGTACGTGATCAGGCGGACCGGGATCGATTGCGAGGAGATCGAGCATCGTACGACCGGGGTAGAGTCGAGGCATTTTGTATAGCCAGGGAATCACGATCGTTCGCACAGCTCTCGCCGCTGCACCTCTCGCTCGCGCAGATCGCTCGCCGCCCTCGCTCATCGCTCTCGCTCAGTTCGTCCACCTCCCCTCGCTCCTCCTCGCGCAGATCACCCGGACGTCGTCCCCTCCACCGCACGGCTTGGGAATTAGTTGGGCGCCATTGCTGGACTCCGCGCAGATCGCCGTCGGACTCTCGCTCGCCGCCCTCCTCCACCTCCTGTCGAATCCTCTCCTCCCTCGAGAAACAGGCTCGCGGCCACAACCGTCCGGCAAATTCTCAGTCGAATTCATCCTCCAACATTCGTCCCTGGGGTCCAATCCATCCTCCAACATCTCTCCACGACGCCATCTCTCCTCTACTGTTGGCTGCGAGGATACAATTCCTTCCATCGCCTCCACCAACGGCCGGCCGGTGGTGGCCGACTGGAGTTCGCCGGAAGCTCGCCAGGAGCGATTGGGGACGGACGGGAATCGACGGGTAGGTCAATCGATCTCCACCTTATCCGCCTAAATACATACCATACAACTATACATACGTACAGAGGTTTCGCAAAAAAAAATGTAAACAGGCCTCCGCTCTGACCCGGAACCCACTCAAAACAAACCCCATAACCCGTTTTCGTAGACAAAATTTTCTCAAGGGGGGATACCGAAGCAAGGCTCAACTAACACAGGCAAAGGCAGTGCATAAACACTATCAGCAAACACTATCTAAGCTATCAACAACAAAATCTGGGAAGACAAATTCTAAATTCAGTGCAAGAAGTGTATGAAGATGTGCACTGAAGTTCAGTGCAATCTACTGTATACACTACGGGATGCGCGCGCTACGCCGAGGCGTAGGCCAAAATACCCTCGGTGTATGGTACGTCGAGGGCTGTCCTCGGCGTAGCCTCCTCGGCAAAGATCTCCCTCGGCGGAGCACACTCAACCCGTCGGCGTATCGAAATGCCATCGGCATAGCCTGTCGGCCGGTTGCAAAAATATTTTTTTAAAAATATATATATATTTTTTTGAAAAATAATAAAAAAATTATTTTTTTTATCAATTTTTTTATTCTTTGAATTGTTTCACCTGCTAATCTCCTACTTTGAACATTCTTAACACTAATTATACTTACTATTTGATTAAATTTCAGTCTTAGTCAAACTTCTCAGCAGGTCACCCATCCTAATACTACTCCAGCTTCAGCACGCTTAACTTACTAGTTTCTTCAGAATCTGTTTCCGCAAAATAATTCATACATTGGTGTCAATACTATGATATCAATCCTATTAACTCTTATATCATCATGTCACATGTTTGTATTTTTTGAAATTACAAACAATTATTTAAGTAAATATTAATGAATAAGTAAAAATATTATTGAATTCAAATAAAAATATAATAATTTTTTTTTGTATTTTTCTATTTAATATAGAATAATTAATATCTTTAAATCTGTAAATCGAAATTCAACAAATAATATGTTTAAATTGATCAGAAAAATGAGAGGAATCCAAATATGATATCCATATCAACTAATCACAAACCCTCCGTTTTTGAATTAGCTATTTGGTGGTTGCTTTAGAAAATCCCCTTTTTGCGCTCGGATAATGAAAAATGCCTTTTTGGTGCGATGAAAAGGAAAACTTGCATTGGATCTTTGATAAAATAGCATATTTTGAATCTAAAAATGATTTTTGTAAAAAAACATGAGCATCAGATCATGTACCTGTAGTTCATATCTGACCCACTTCCTGCCGATTCGGCAGGAATTTGTCTTTTTCACCAAAGGTGGACGGAAAGGTTTCGGATCCCCCTGTTGGGACATTGTCCATACAAGGTGGTATAGTATTTTTGTAAAATGTGGTGGTAGTATTTTGAATTAGTCATTTGGTGGTTGCTTCACAAAACCGTCCGTTTTTTATGCTCGGAAAATAGAAAATGGCTTTTTGGTGCGACGAAAAGGAAAACTTCCTCCTACAACATTGTTCGCCATCCCATGATGCATGTGTATGCATAATATGGGCACATTATCACAAACTATGCCTTGATTCTATCCATAACATTGGTTATTTGACCCGAAAGCTAAGAAATCTCGATTGAGATAGGTCATTTTGTGAAGGTTTTTTTGAGACATAATCAATATATCAAGTTTGATATTTTTCCTTATAACTATGTCACATAATATGACACCACGCGAAGGTTTCACATTGTTTCGATCGTTTTTGAATTTTTTATGCCCGTTTTAAACTATCGTCAAATTTTGTCAAACGGCGGACATAAATATTCTTAGCTCGGGGCCGAGCCTCGCTAAAAATTGATTGGATCTTTGATAAAATAGCTTATTGTGAACCTAAAAATGATTTTTGTAAAAAAACATGAGCATCGGATCATGTACCTGTAGTTCATATCTGACCCACTTCCTACCGACTTGGCAGAAATTTGTCTTTTTTACCAAAGGTGGACGGAAAGGTTTCGGATCCCCATGTTGGGACATTGTCCATATAAGGTGGTATGGTATTTTTGTAAAATGTGGTGGTAGTATTTTGAATTAGCCTTGGTGGTTGCTTCACAAAACCGTCCGTTTTTTATGCTCGGAAAATAGAAAATGGCTTTTTGGTGCGACGAAAAGGAAAACTTCCTCCTACAACATTGTTCGCCATCCCATGATGCATGAGTATGCACAATATGGGCACATTATCACAAACTATGCCTTGATTCTAGCTATAACATTAGTCATTTGATCCGAAAGCCAAGAAACCTCGAATGAGATAGGTCATTTTGTGAAGGTTTTTTTAAGACATAATCAATATATCAAGTTTGATATTTTTCCTTATAACTATGTCACATAATATGACACCACGCGAAGGTTTCGCATTGTTTCGATCGTTTTTGAAATTTTTATGCCCGTTTTAATCTATCGTCAAACTTTGTCGAACGGCGGACATAAGATTTTTAGCTCGGGGCCGAGCCTGCTAAAAATTCATTAGATCTTTGATAAAATAGCATATTGTGAACATAAAAATGATTTTTGTAAAAAAACATGAGCATTAGATCATGTACCTGTAGTTCATATCTGACCCACTTCCTACCGATTCAGCAGAAATTTGTCTTTTTCATCAAAGATAGACGGAAAGGTTTCGGATCCCCCTGTTAGGACATTGTCCATATAAGGTGGTATAGTATTTTTGTAAAATATGGTGGTAGTATTTTGAATTAGCCATTTGGTGGTTGCTTCACAAAAACGTTCGTTTTTTATGCTCGGAAAATAGAAAATGGCTTTTTGGTGCGACGAAAAGGAAAACTTCCTCCTACAACATTGTTCGTCATCCCATGATGCATGTGTATGCATAATATGGATACATTATCACAAACTATGCTTTGATTCTAGCCATAACATTGGTCAATTGACCCGAAAGCCAAGAAACCTCGAATGAGATAGGTCATTTTGTGAAGGTTTTTTTGAGACATAATCAATATATCAAGTTTGCTATTTTTCCTTATAACTATGTCACATAATATGACACTACGCGAAGGTTTCGCATTGTTTCGATCGTTTTTGAAATTTTTATGCCCGTTTTAATCTATCGTCAAACTTTGTCGAACGGCGGACATAAAGATTTTTAGCTCGGGGCCGAGCCTGCTAAAAATTCATTAGATCTTTGATAAAATAGCATATTGTGAACCTAAAAATGATTTTTGTAAAAAAACATGAGCATCAGATCATGTACCTGTATGTAACACCCTCAGAATCGGCCCTATGCAAGTTTTAGCAAAACTCGCCAAACCCGCATAGAAACGATTCGAAGGTGCCCACCAGGCACTTTCGTGCGGGTGGAAAGCAAAGTAATAACATTACACAACAGTCCTCGATGGGACCCACGTAAGATATATATACAACAATGACTCAAGAGTCAAGAATACAAACATATTATGCAAAGATCCAAATCACCTTGAAAATGACAGAGTCCGACTACGGACAAGATGCAAATGGGGCTAAGAGCCACAAGAATAACCAATGGCGCCCATAACCCTGCCAAAGCCAAGCGGAAGGGTAACCCCGCTAACGTCGATCTCAAACCTGCTTAAACAAAAGGGTGCCAACAAAGGGCAAAGGAAGAAGAAGGAGCGTCGATCGAGGCCAAGACAGCGAGGCTAGAATTCGGTCCTCGCCTACATAGGTATGGTGGATCAAGCGGCAAAGAAGCACTAAACAACCTATAGAGACTCGATACAACCGGCGGATATCGAGAGGGATAAGAATGACCTAACCGGATCCAACTGAAGCTATCACCAATCAAACCCATCCCGTGTTTCCTCGAGACCAAACGAGGAAGTCAACCAAGGAACTCACACAGTTGGCAGTTTTACTCATTCAGTTATCGTTGCAGCAATTACTAGTCAGGTTTAGATAATCGTCCTGACGAAGTAAGCAGTGGGCATTTTTAGTTAACCATTCCGTGATAGTTGAAGCACTTACTAGTCAGATACAATTAGCATGAGATAACCCAAAACCCAGCAGTCGTTGATACTTTTACTTAGCCATTCCGTTGTAGTGAAGCTGATTACTAATCATATCGGATACAAGTCAATTTAAACAAGAACTTTAGTTATAGTTGTCTATGATCGACATCGTGCTCCAAGTCGTCCATAACCGTGGACACGGCTTCTAAAAGATTTAACCGCAGGGTGCACCAAAGTATCCACAGCACTTGACCCTTTTGCGATCGGTTAACATACACCCATCGGTATGTCGGTGGGGCCTAAGTCACCGTTCCTGCACACAAAGCAAGTACGTGGGGCCACCACCAAGTCGACACCAGAACGAAAATCGCCGGTCTTCGAGACGGACTTGGGTTTGGGAAGACGGTGAACGAAAGAAATCCCCAAACGGGACCGCCGACACATGGAATCGTGGCCCGCTCCTAAACAGTACAGTGTGCTCCTCGCACAATTTAAATACAGAAAGTAGCATGGCATAAGTACAGGATCGTAAATAAAACCTCAAACTAGTTGTGGCCCCCAGTACAATACTTTGAAATCAGGTAATTATCAATGGGGGGCCCATATCTCCCCACCTGTGGTTAGCGCGCTCGATCTAGGAACAGGTGTCAAGAACTCGGGTCCTACGGGACACAAGTGGGCGGTCGGAAACCAAATCTTACCTATCACCCACCGATGCCTCTGCTTAATTCAATTTTAGTTGTTAAACAGGAATTAAAGTGATACCATAATTGAAGCTATGATCATCTCCAACGTCAACATGCGGCAATTCTCCAACAAAGGTGGTACTTGACGACAAGCAAAACACTTGAGCAAGCGACTACGACACGCGGGTCCACTATCTACCAAACAACAGGTAATAGGATGTGTCCAAGGCTATATATGGCTGCAAGGGATATCACGGGTACGAAACTAGAGCATCGCAACACAGATAGCAAAGATCAACAGGAGGGAAGTAAATACTAGCAAAGTAAGATAGGTAGAAAGGGGGAGATGCTCGCCTGAAAACATTGCCGAAAGGTTCCACCGAAGGTCGGGGCGAAGCTCACATCAACTCAACGGCCTTATCCGCGAAGAAGCAAAACACTAGAATAAACACCGGATGCAATATTTAATACACGGCAGAAGATCGGCATGATGCATGTATGATGTATGGCATGGCAAAGGTGCGAGGCAATTAGGTCATATTAAGCGGAACCGGGGTTCCGACAATTAATTAGGTGGTTCAAGTTGTTTAAAAACCCCGCAATTTAAATGTTGTTTTAGCATGGTAAGAGATAGCACCGTTCGTTTATCAATTTAAATGAGGCCAATATAAGGCTGGATTTGCCCGCATATGGGCCCCATATTTAATTATTAGGTGAATCGGCATAAGGCCCCCAAACCACGAGATATGCATGCGAGTATGACAATTTAATATGCAATGTGTTTGTTATCATTTATAAAATAGGGTATCGAGGAAAAGGGTCACACATTAGGGTTCGCAGATCTTGGGGTTCCGGAGTTCGGGTTCGACAGGTCTGTGGTCCGGCCTCGGGTCCGTGGTTCGACGGATTGGTCTCGGCGGAACGTTCTCGGACTCGGTCGTTCTCGCGCATCCGGTCTTCGGTCACGTTGTCGGTCATGGCGGCGTCGGGACTTTCGTCGCAACGGGTTCTCGGCGGACTCGGTGTCCGGTTTCTTCCAAAACCGTGGCGCGTCCGGAGGCGATCTTAGCGTCGGTCATCCTCGGGTCGAACTTGCGGGTCATGTATACGGAAGATCTTGTGGCTCGATGTCCGGAGGCGATCTTGGAGTCCAGGCCGGAGGTCTTGTCGGTGGTCTTCGTGAGGTTCTTGCCTTGTTATCCGAGACGCAGATCTTGTCGCATGTGGTTGCCGTCCGCGACATGGGCTTCGGGTAGGTCGGCACATGTCGAAGGTCTTGTCGAGGTAGTCCCGATAGGCGTTCACGAGCATCTCGGTGGTAATTGCATCTATGGAAGATCTTGGCCAACATCAACACACAAGTCCAACAAAGGGACACCTGTACATACACACGAGGACAGCCACGGCAGGGCAGACCGGCGGGCAGGGTGGGTCAACCACAGTGGGCGCTGGCGAGGCGCGGACGCGCAGATCGAGGAGGAGGAGCCCGGCGATGCACGGAGGGCAGAGGCTGCGGGGAGCCCGACGGGATGCGGAGGGGAGGCCGACGGCGGGCGGTTCGAGCACGCGGAGGGCGGCACCGCTGCAGAGGTTGCGGCCCGGGGCGGCGAACGGCTCGGAGGGCGTGACGCGCGCTGCAGAATCGAGGGAGGCGGCGGCGGAGGCCGGTGCCGGGCGGCGGCGCTGGCGCCGGGTGAGGCAGCGGCGGAGGCCGCAGCGCGGAGCGGTCCGCGGGGACGGGCGCGGAATCGGGCAAGGCGGACGGGCGTTGCAGAATCAAGTGAGGGGCGGCCGGGAGGCGGGAGCGCAGAGGGGCGAGGTGGGGCCGCGAGCCAAAGGGGTGGGGCGGTGGATGCGGGCAGTGGCCACGTGGGAGGCGGCGGTGGTCGCTGGGGCGGGCACCGCGAGGAGGAGAAAGGCGCTGCTGGCGGCGAGGGGCTTGCGGAGGTGGCGGGCCGGGCGAGGGAGTACCAGAGGAGGTCTTGCCGGAGGACACGGGGGGATGGGGCGGTCGAGTGGAGAGGTGGTGGGGGAGAGGGAGCGCGGGTGGAGGAAGAAGGAGCACGTGGAGCGGCTGCAAGGGGTTAGTGGGACCGGGTGGCTGGCAGGCGTGCAGCGTGCAGGTTGCGTGTGGCAGAGGCGTGTGTACTGGGTGAGTTTGAGTGGTGGGGAGAGAAAGGAGAGAGAGAGGGAGGGAGGTAGGCTAGGTGGCGGCACCTGATTGGGTGGGGGAAGAGGAGAGGGTGACGTGGCAGATTGTGATAGGTGGGAGTGAGGTGGCCAGGGTTGTGGGTAGGATAGTTGGTGGGCTTAGGATTTAGAAGGCAGGTGTAGGGTGGACCGATTTGTTTAATACGGGGGTGGTCGTTCGGGTCGGGTTGGCCCGTTCGACTGCCCCCACTAAATAAATTAAATATTTTATTATTTATAAACGGGACTTTTGCAAACCGATGCAAGACAAAATAAAATAATCCGGACAAGCCCGGGTTTTGGGTTTTGAATAAAGATGGGGCGTTTAATATAGAAACCCAAATTAGGGTTTTAAGCAAAATGGTTTCAAACAGATAGATGCATGCCGATGTTATGCTGATGCACCGGGACAAGACATGCGATTATGATGATACGATGCACAAAATCAACGCGATTTTCTAGTAGTGGTTTTTGCGGGATGCCACAATTCGACACCACTAACAATGGGTCTCGCCCTCGAGATCCGCCTCATGGTACCGGAAGGGAGATCGGCGATCTGCGTCTTCTCGCTTCGTGTAGATCTTCGCGACACCACTAACAAGAGGTCGTTGATCCCGTTCGTCAAGAGAACACTCCGGATAAATACCGGACGAAGTTAAAGGTAAGGCCACCTCTAACTTCCATGGAAGGAGTAAAATTGCATCGATCCACCATTCTATATACAAAGCAAATGATAAGAGTAGTGGTATGGTCGCGACTCCATCCCGCACTCAAAGCATTACTCTGTACACGAATAGACAGATATGCAACCAACCCTCAGATTCAGACTGAAGATCTCGACAAACGAGGTTCGGAAACAAAGGAGTGATGCGGACTTTGCATCAGATCTGGCGTAGAGGATGCCGTCGCGTCAGAAAACACCGGAAGGCACAACCAAGGAACAAAGAATGGTACCACAGACAAGGATCACTCAGGCAGTAGGAAGACCGGATGTAGCAACACCGTCATCAAAGAAGGAAGCGAAACCCTGAAGGTACGACGGAAACCCAACCACGAGAATTCCTGGACTCGAAGAAAGAGAAGAGAGCGGATTCAAAACACGTAGGGGTAAGAGAAGAACAGAGGGTAAGGAGTAAAATCAGACCTAACGTAATCGCCCAACCGGTTTTGCAAAATAGTTTTGACACTCTACTTGCCGTTAGCTAGGTTATCCTACAGGCTGGACTTGTGGGTATCGCAACTGGCTCGATACCACTCGAACACCTCGAATCGGCCCTATGCAAGTTTTAGCAAAACTCGCCAAACCCGCATAGAAACGATTCAAGGTGCCCACCAGCACTTTCGCGGGTGGAAAGCAAAGTAATAACATTACACAACAGTCCTCGATGGGACCCACAGCAGATATATATACAACAAATGATCAAGAGTCAAGAATACAAACATATTATGCAAAGATCCAAATCACCTTGAAAATGACAGGCGTCCGACTACGGACAAGATGCAAATGGGGCTAAGAGCCCGAAGAATAACCAATGGCGCCCATAACCCTGCCAAGCGGAAGGGTAACCCCGCTAACGGCGCCGATCTCAAACCTGCTTAAACAAAAGGGTGCCAACAAAGGGCAAAGGAAGAAGGAGCGCCGATCTTGAGGCCAAGACAGCGAGGCTAGAATTCGGTCCTCGCCTACATAGGTATGGTGGATCAAGCGGCAGCGGCAGCAAGCACTAAACAACCTATAGAGACTCGATACAACTGGCGGATATCAGAGAGGGATAAGAATGACCTAACCGGATCCAACCTGAAGCTATCACCAATCAAACCCATCCTGGTGTTTCCCCCTCGAGACCAAACGAGGAAGTCAACCAAGGAACTCACACAGTTGGCAGTTTTACTCATTCAGTTATCGTTGCAGCAATTACTAGTCAGGTTTAGATAATCGTCCTGACGAAGTAAGCAGTGGGCATTTTTAGTTAACCATTCCGTGATAGTTGAAGCACTTACTAGTCAGATACAATTAGCATGAGATAACCCAAAACCCAGCAGTCGTTGATACTTTTACTTAGCCATTCCGTTGTAGTGAAGCTGATTACTAATCATATCGGATACAAGTCAATTTAAAACAAGAACTTTAGTTATAGTTGTCTATGATCGACACGTGCTCCAAGTCGTCCATAACCGCGACACGGCTTCGAAAAGATTTAACCTGCAGGGTGCACCAAAGTATCCACGTGCACTTCACCCTTTTGCCGATCGGTTAACATACACCCATCGGTATCGGCGGGGCCTAAGTCACGACGCTCCTGCATACAAAGCAAGTACGTGGGGCCACCCCACCAAGTCGACACCGTAACGAAAATCGGCCGGTCTTGAGACGGACTTGGGGTTTGGGAAGACGGTCAGAACGACAAAGAAATCCCCAAACGGGACTGCCGACACCATGAATCGTGGCGCTCCTAACAAGACAGTGTGCTCCTCGCACAATTTAAATACGTAAAGCATGGCATAAGTACAGGATCGTAAATAAAACCTCAAACTAGTTGTGGCCCCAAGACAATACTTTGAAATCGTAATTATCAATGGGGCCCATATCTCCCACCGTGGTTAGCGCTCGATCTAGGAACAGTGTCAAGAACTCGGTCCCACGGACACAAGGGCGGTCGGAAACCAAATCTACCTATCACCCACCGATGCCTCGCTTAATTCAATTTTAGTTGTTAAACAGGAATTAAAGTGATACCATAATTGAAGCTATGATCATCTCCAACGCCAACATGCGGCAATTCTCCAACAAAGGTGGTACTTGACGACAAGCAAAACACTTGAGCAAGCCAGCGACGACACGCTGGGTCCACTATCTACCAAACAACAGGTAATAGGATGTGTCCAGGGCTATATATGGCTGCAAGGGATATCACGGGTACGAAATCTAGAGCATCGCAACACAGATAGCAAAGATCAACAGGAGGGAAGTAAATACTATAAAAGTAAGATAGGTAGAAAGGGGGAGATGCTCGCCTGAAAACATTGCCGAAAGGTTCCACCGAAGGTCGGGGCGAAGCTCACATCAACTCAACGGCCTTATCCGCGAAGAAGCAAAACACTAGAATAAACACCGGATGCAATATTTAATACACGGCAGAAGATCGGCATGATGCATGTATGATGTATGGCATGGCAAAGGTGCGAGGCAATTAGGTCATATTAAGCGGAACCGGGGTTCCGACAATTAATTAGGTGGTTCAAGTTGTTTAAAAACCCCGCAATTTAAATGTTGTTTTAGCATGGTAAGAGATAGCACCGGTTCGTTTCATCAATTTAAATGAGGCCAATATAAGGCTGGATTTGCCCGCATATGGGCCCCATATTTAATTATTAGGTGAATCGGCATAAGGCCCCCAAACCACAGATATGCATGCGAGTATGACAATTTAATATGCAACAGGTTTGTTATCATTTATAAAATAGGGTATCGAGGAAAAAGGGTCACACATTAGGGTTCGGCAGATCTTGGGGTTCCGGAGTTCGGGGTTCGACAGGGTCCAGGGTCCGGCCTCGGGGTCCAGGGTTCGACGGATTGGTCTCGGCGGGAACGTTCTCGGACTCCGGGGTCGTTCTCGGCGCATCCGGGGTCTTCGGGTCACGTTGTCGGTCATGGCGTTCGGGACGAAGCACTCGTCGCAACGGGTTCTCGGCGGACTCGGTGTCCGGGTTTCCAAAACCGTGGCGCCCAGAGGCGATCTTAGCGTCGGTCATCCTCGGGTCGAACTTGCGGGTCATGTATACGGAAGATCTTGTGGCTCGATGTCCGGAGGCGATCTTGGAGTCCAGGCCGGAGGTCTTGTCGGTGGTCTTCGCATTCGGGTTCTTGCCTTGTTATCCGAGACGCAGATCTTGTCGCATGTGTGGTTGCCGGTCCGCGACATGGGCTTCGGGTAGGTCGGCACATGTCGAAGGTCTTGTCGAGGTAGTCCCGATAGGCGTTCACGAGCATCTCGGTGGTAATTGCATCTATGGAAGATCTTGGCCAACATCAACACACAAGTCCAACAAAGGGACACCTGTACATACACACGAGGACAGCCACGGCAGGGCAGCACTGGCGCGGCAGGGGTGGGGTCAACCCTGGTGGGCGCCGGCGAGGCCGCGGGACGCGCAGATCGAGGAGGAGGAGCCCGGCGATGCACGGAGGGCAGAGGCTGCGGGGAGCCCGACGGGATGCGGAGGGGAGGCCGACGGTTCGAAAGCACGCGAGGGCGGCACCGCTGCAGAGGTTGCGCCGGGCGGCGCGAACGGCTCGAGGGGGCGTGACGCGCGCCGGCAGAATCGGAGGAGGCGCGGAGGCGGGTGCCGAGCGGCGCGGCTGGTGCCGGGTGAGGCAACATGGCGGAGGCCGCAGGGCGGAGCGGTCCGGCGACGGGCGCGACCGCGGCGCGGACGGCGGGGCGCGTAATCGGGCGGAGGGGCGGCGGAGGCAGCGGGCGCAGAGGGGGCGAGGCCGGGCGAGCGCGGGGTGTGGGCGGTGGATGCGGCGGTGGCGCGGGCCGTGAGGGCGGCGGTGCTGGGGGGCGGCACCGCGAGGAGAAAGGAGGCGGCCCGCGGCGAGGGGCTTGGCGCGTGAGGGTGGCGCCGGCGCAGGAGTACCGCCGGAGGAGGGTGCTGGCCGGAGGACACGGGGGGGATGGGGCGGTCGAGTGGAGAGGTGGTGGGGGAGAGGGAGCGCGGGTGGAGGAAGAAGGAGCATGTGGAGGCCAGCGTCTGGGGGTTGGTGGGACCGGGTGGGCAGGCGTGCATGCGGCGTGCGTGTTGCGTCAGGGCGTGTGTGTACTTGGTGAGTTTGAGTGGTGGGGAGAGAAAGGAGAGAGAGAGGGAGGGAGGTAGGCTAGGTGGCGGCACCTGATTGGGTGGGGGAAGAGGAGAGGGTGACGTGGCAGATTGTGATAGGTGGGAGTGAGGTGGCGGGGTTGTGGGTAGGATAGTTGGTGGGCTTAGGATTTAGAAGGCAGGTGTAGGGTGGACCGATTTGTTTATCACGGGTGGTCGTCGGGTTGGCCTGCTCGACCGCCCACTAAATAAATTAAATATTTTATTATTTATAAACGGGACTTTTGCAAACCGATGCAAGACAAAATAAAATAATCCGGACAAGCCCGGGTTTTGGGTTTTGAATAAAGATGGGGCGTTTAATATAGAAACCCAAATTAGGGTTTTAAGCAAAATGGTTTCAAACAGATAGATGCATGCCGATGTTATGCTGATGCACCGGGACAAGACATGCGATTATGATGATACGATGCACAAAATCAACGCGATTTTCTAGTAGTGGTTTTTGCGGGATGCCACAATTCGACACCACTAACAATGGGTCTCGCCCTCGAGATCCGCCTCATGGTACCGGAAGGGAGATCGGCGATCTGCGTCTTCTCGCTTCGTGTAGATCTTCGCGACACCACTAACAAGAGGTCGTTGATCCCGTTCGTCAAGAGAACACTCCGGATAATACGACGAAGTTAAAGGTAAGGCCACCTCTAACTTCCATGGAAGGAATAAAATTGCATCGATCCACCATTCTATATACAAAGCAAATGATAAGAGTAGTGGTATGGTCGCGACTCCATCCCGCACTCAAAGCATTACTCTGTACACGAATAGACAGATATGCAACCAACCCTCGATTCGATCAAGATCTCGACAAACGAGGTTCGAAACAAAGGAGTGATGCGACTTTGCATCGGATCTGGCGTAGAGGATGCCGTCGCCGAAAACACCGAAGGCACAACCAAGGAACAAAGAATGGTACCACGCACAAGGATCACTCAGCGAGGAAGACCGGATGTAGCAACACCGTCATCAAAGAAGGAAGCGAAACTCAAGGTACGGAAACCCAACCACGAGAATTCTGGACTCAAGAAAGAGAAGAGAGCGGATTCAAAACACGTAGGGGTAAGAGAAGAACAGAGGGGTAAGGAGTAAAATCAGACCTAACCGTAATCGCTCAACCGTTTTGCAAAATAGTTTTGACACTCTACTTACCGTTAGCTAGGTTATCCTACAGTTGGACTTGGGGTATCGCAACTGCTGGGCTCGATACCACTCAGAACACCTCGATCGGCCCTATGCAAGTTTTAGCAAACTCGCCAAACCCGCATAGAAACGATTCAAGGTGCCCACCAGCACTTTCGTGCGGGTGGAAAGCAAAGTAATAACATTACACAACAGTCCTCGATGGGACCCATGTAAGATATATATACAATGACTCAAGAGTCAAGAATACAAACATATTATGCAAAGATCCAAATCACCTTGAAAATGACAGAGCGTCCGACTACGGACAAGATGCAAATGGGGCTAAGAGCCACAAGAATAACCAATGGCCCATAACCTCGTGCCAAGCGGAAGGGTAACCACCGCTAACGGCCGATCTCAAACCTGCTTAAACAAAAGGGGTGCCAACAAAGGGCAAAGGAAGAAGAAGGAGCCAAGATCGAGGCCAAGACACGGCGAGGCTAGAATTCAAGGTCCTCGCCACATAGGTATGGTGGATCAAGCGGCAGCAAAGAAGCACTAAACAACCTATAGAGACTCGATACAACTGGCGGATATCAGAGAGGGATAAGAATGACCTAACCGGATCCAACCTGAAGCTATCACCAATCAAACCCATCCTGGTGTTTCCCCCTCGAGACCAAACGAGGAAGTCAACCGAGGAACTCACACAGTTGGCAGTTTTACTCATTCAGTTATCGTTGCAGCAATTACTAGTCAGGTTTAGATAATCGTCCTGACGAAGTAAGCAGTGGGCACTTTTAGTTAACCATTCCGTGATAGTTGAAGCACTTACTAGTCAGATACAATTAGCATGAGATAACCCAAAACCCAGCAGTCGTTGATACTTTTACTTAGCCATTCCGTTGTAGTGAAGCTGATTACTAATCATATCGGATACAAGTCAATTTAAAACAGTAAACTTTAGTTATAGTTGTCTATGATCAGACACTGTGCTCCAAGTCGTCCATAACCGCGGACACGGCTTCTCGAAAAGATTTAACCCTGCAGGGGTGCACCAAAGTATCCACAGCACTTGACCCTTTTGCCGATCGGTTAACATACACCCATCGGTATGTCGGCGGGGCCTAAGTCACGACGTTCCTGCACACCAAAGCAAGTACGGGGCCACCCCACCAAGTCGACACCGAATCTAAAATCGGCGGTCTTGAGACGGACTTGGGGTTTGGGAAGACGGTGAGAACGACAAAGAATCCCCAAACGGGACCGCCGACACCATGAATCGTGGCCCGCTAACAAAGACAAGGTGCTCCTCGCACAATTTAAATACGTAAAGTAGCATGGCATAAGTACAGGATCGTAAATAAAACCTCAAACTAGTTGTGGCCCCCAAGACAATACTTTGAAATCGGGTAATTATCAATGGGGGCCCATATCTCCCACCGTGGTTAGCGCTCGATCTAGGAACAGTGTCAAGAACTCGGGTCCCACGGGACACAAGTGGTCGGAAACCAAATCTTACCTATCACCCACCGATGCCTCGCTTAATTCAATTTTAGTTGTTAAACAGAATTAAAGTGATACCATAATTGAAGCTATGATCATCTCCAACGTCAACATGCGGCAATTCTCCAACAAAGGTGGTACTTGACAAGCAAAACACTTGAGCAAGCGACTACGACACGCGGGTCCACTATCTACCAAACAACAGTAATAGGATGTGTCCAAGGCTATATATGGCTGCAAGGGATATCACGGTGCGAAACTAGAGCATCGCAACACGTATAGCAAAGATCAACAGGAGGGAAGTAAATACTAGCAAAGTAAGATAGGTAGAAAGGGGAGATGCTCTTTGAAAACATTGCCGAAAGGTTCCACCAAGGTCGGGCGGCTCACATCAACTCAACGGCCTTATCCGCGAAGAAGCAAAACACTAGAATAAACACCGGATGCAATATTTAATACACGGCAGAAGATCGGCATGATGCATGTATGATGTATGGCATGGCAAAGGTGCGAGGCAATTAGGTCATATTAAGCGGAACCGGGGTTCCGACAATTAATTAGGTGGTTCAAGTTGTTTAAAAACCCCGCAATTTAAATGTTGTTTTAGCATGGTAAGAGATAGCACCGGTTCGTTTCATCAATTTAAATGAGGCCAATATAAGGCTGGATTTGCCCGCATATGGGCCCCATATTTAATTATTAGGTGAATCGGCATAAGGCCCCCAAACCACAGATATGCATGCGAGTATGACAATTTAATATGCAACAGGTTTGTTATCATTTATAAAATAGGGTATCGAGGAAAAAGGGTCACACATTAGGGTTCGGCAGATCTTGGGGTTCCGGAGTTCGGGGTTCGACAGGGTCCAGGGTCCGGCCTCGGGGTCCAGGGTTCGACGGATTGGTCTCGGCGGGAACGTTCTCGGACTCCGGGGCCGTTCTAGGCGCATCCGGTCTTCGGTCACGTTGTCGGTCATCATGGCGTTCGGGACGAAGCACTCGTGCAACGGGTTCTCGGCGGACTCGGTGTCCGGGTTCTTCAAAACCGTGGCGCGTCGGAGGCGATCTTAGCGTCGGTCATCCTCGGGTCGAACTTATGCGGGTCATGTATACGGAAGATCTTGTGGCTCGATGTCCGGGAGGCAGATCTTGGAGTCCAGGCCGGAGGTCTTGTCGGTGGTCTTCGCATTCGGGTTCTTGCCTTGTTATCCGAGACGCAGATCTTGTCGCATGTGTGGTTGCCGGTCCGCGACATGGGCTTCGGGTAGGTCGGCACATGTCGAAGGTCTTGTCGAGGTAGTCCCGATAGGCGCTCACGAGCATCTCGGTGGTAATTGCATCTATGGAAGATCTTGGCCAACATCAACACACAAGTCCAACAAAGGACACCTGACATACACACGAGGACAGCACGGCAGGGCAGACCGGCGCGGGCAGGGGTCAACCACAGTGGGCGCCATGGCGAGGCCGCGACGCAGACGAGGAGGAGGAGCCGCGACGGACGGAGGGCGAGGCTGCGGGAGCCCGACGGATGTGGAGAGGCCGGCGCGGGCGGTTCGAAGCACCGCGGAGCACGGAGCCCGGGCGGCAACGGCGGCAGGCGTGCAGGGCGCGCTGTGCGTAAATCGAGGGAGGGCGGCGGCGGAGGTCCAGCGGGCGCGGGCGGCGCTGGGGTGAGCAGCAGGGCGGGCAGCCGGAGCGGTCCAGGCGAGGCAGGCGCGGAAACGGCCGGCGCGGCGGGCGGTTGTAGAACTGGGCGGGCGGCCCGGCGGAGGCGGGAGCGCAGCGGGCGAGTGGCTGGGCGGCAGCCAGCGGGGCAATGGGCGGTGGATGCAGGCGTGGCGGCCGGCGCCCAGTGCGAGGAGCGGGCGGGCACCGCGAGGGAGGAGGCCTTGGCTGGCGGGGAGGCTTGGCGGCGTCTTGGGAGGTGGCGGCCACAGGAGTACCGCGAGGGAGGAGAGGTTGGCCGGAGGACACGGGGATGGGGCGGTCGAGTGGAGAGGTGGTGGGGGAGAGGGAGCGCGGGTGGAGGAAGAAGGAGCAGGAGCCTTGGCGCGTGCGGGGTTGGTGGGACCGGGTGGGCAGGCGTGCAGCGTGCGTGCGTGTGTTGCGTGGCTGTAGGCGTGTGTACTGGGTGAGTTTGAGTGGTGGGGAGAGAAAGGAGAGAGAGAGGGAGGGAGGTAGGCTAGGTGGCGGCACCTGATTGGGTGGGGAAGAGGAGAGGGTGACGTGGCATTGTGATAGGTGGGAGTGAGGTGGCGGGGTTGTGGGTAGGATAGTTGGTGGGCTTGGGATTTAGAAGGCGGTGTAGGGTGGACCGATTTGTTTAACGGGTGGTGGTCGGTCGGTTGGCCCGTTCATTGCCCACTAAATAAATTAAATATTTTATTATTTATAAACGGGACTTTTGCAAACCGATGCAAGACAAAATAAAATAATCCGGACAAGCCGGGTTTTGGGTTTTGAATAAAGGCAGGCGTTTAATATAGAAAACCAAATTAGGGTTTTTAGCAAAATGGTTTCAAACAGATAGATGCATGCCGATGTTATGCTGATGCACCGGGACAAGACATGCGATTATGATGATACGATGCACAAAATCAACGCGATTTTCTAGTAGTGGTTTTTGCGGGATGCCACACTGTAGTTCATATCTGACCCACTTCCTACCGATTCAGCAGAAATTTGTCTTTTTCATCAAAGATAGACGGAAAGGTTTCGGATCCCCCTGTTAGGACATTGTCCATATAAGGTGGTATAGTATTTTTGTAAAATGTGGTGGTAGTATTTTGAATTAGCCATTTGGTGGTTGCTTCACAAAAACGTTCGTTTTTTATGCTCGGAAAATAGAAAATGGCTTTTTGGTGCGACGAAAAGGAAAACTTCCTCCTACAACATTGTTCGTCATCCCATGATGCATGTGTATGCATAATATGGATACATTATCACAAACTATGCTTTGATTCTAGCCATAACATTGGTCAATTGACCCGAAAGCCAAGAAACCTCGAATGAGATAGGTCATTTTGTGAAGGTTTTTTTGAGACATAATCAATATATCAAGTTTGCTATTTTTCCTTATAACTATGTCACATAATATGACACTACGCGAAGGTTTCGCATTGTTTCGATTGTTTTTGAATTTTGTATGCCCGTTTTAAACTATCGTCAAACTTTGTCGAACGACGGACATAAAGATTCTTAGCTCGGGGCCGAGCCTCGCTAAACTTGCATTGGATATTTGATAAAATAGCATATTGTGAACCTAAAAATAATTTTTGTAAAAAAACATGAGCATCGGATCATGTACTTGTAGTTCATATCTGACTCACTTCCTACCGATTCGGCAGGAATTTGTCTTTTTCACCAAAGGTGGACGGAAAGGTTTCGGATCCCCCTGTTGGTATATTGTCCGTATAAGGTGGTATAGTATTTTTGTAAAATGTGGTGGTAGTATTTTGAATTAGCCATTTGGTGGTTGCTTCACAAACCAGCTTTTTATGCGGAAATGGGAAATGGCTTTTTGGTGCGACGAAAAGGAAAACTTCCTCCTGCAATATTGTTCGTCATCCCATGATGCATGTGTATGCACAATATGGGCACATTATCACAAACTATGCCTTGATTCTAGCCATAACATTGGTCATTTGACCCGAAAGCCAAGAAACCTCGAATAAGATAGGCCATTTTATGAAGGTTTCTTTGAGACATAATCAATATACCAATTTTGATATTTTTCCTTCTAACTATGTCACAGAATATAACACCACGTGACGGTTTCGCATTGTTTTGATCGTTTTTGAATTTTTTATGCCCGTTTTAAACTATATATAATGTTTTATGTTTTACTTAATTTTTATTGATAAATGTGTAATATCTGAGTGTAGATAGATATGTCTTATTTTTCTGCAAATTTTGATATATTATTTGTATTTTTTTGAATTAGAATGATTTAGTTATGATTTTTCAAAGTTTAATGAGATAAAATAAAAAATAGCTACGCCGAGGGCAGCCATCGGCGTATGCTACGCCGAGGGCAGCCGTCGGCGTAGCATAGAATATGCCGAGGGAATTTTACGCCGACGGCTGCTTGGCGGGACTGGCTTGGACGATGGCTACGCCGACGGCCCCGATGTTTGGCCGTCGGTGTAGCGACCGGTCGTCGGCATAGCTTCCCATTCCTGTAGTGATATATTTATGTGCAAGCTTTGAATTCAACAATGCAAGTACAGTCAAACTTTGGAGCACAAGCACAATTATTTTTTGCATCAACACCAAAATACTCCACCTTATACAGATAAACAATGAAGCTTGAGTAATTCACAAGCACACAGATAAACAATTCAACATAGGTTGTTTCTGTAGGAGTACTAATAATATGTTGAACAAGTTTGTGTACAAATTACTTTACTGGACATGCTGAACAGGTTACTTCTGCTGGACATGCTGAACAGATTCCTCACTACAGAGGGAGTATGTCCTACAGTAGCAAGCAAGGAATCAAAGCTACAGATTCTACGTTTGAGTAATATGCAGAACATTTATCTTTGAATGGATATTAATTCTGCCGTACATACTCGCTATGAGTGGGCGATTGATGAATGCCAAGATTGTAGTGTGGTGGTACCAGAGTATATGATACGAAGTAGTACTCTAACTGTATAAATAGGCTCATGTATATGCTACCGTAGGGCCTATTCTACCCTATATAACAGCAACAAGAGGCCCTATAGGCTATGGTTTCCGCCCACACTTTTTTTCATGATATCAGAGCAGCTTAATATACACATTTTACGTAAGACTAAATGCCACGAATTGGTACAATGTGCTTTGGAGCAGCTCTTCTGTTTAATAATCCATTTTTATAAAAGTGACCTTTAATTTTCTGCTGGTGAGTCACTGAGTTCCAACACTACGGAAAAAATGTCGTTGCCGCATAGACACGTTTTTGCCGTGTGTCAAACGGACCGGAACACGACAAAGTCTGTCTGTCGTGTGTAACCCAGAAAATACACGACAAAGTACATGAACACACGACAAATTTCTAAAAAAGAACACGACAAAAAAATACACGACAAAGACCCACAAAGGAACACGACAAAGAAAATACACCCGGCAAAGTCGACAACGGCACAAGGCATAGGTGTTGTCACGGCAACGAGGTGGAATCCATTGATACGTCGGAAACGTGTCTATAATTTTTATGCTCCATGTTTGTTTACTATCTACTTTAATTTGCTTTGTCCACACTTTGAGGTATTTTTATATCTTTTCTGGACTAAACTATTAATAAGTTGACACAGTGCCAGTTGTATGTTTTCTTCTGTTTCCAGAAAGGCAGAAAATCAATATTCTTGGAATTGGATGGGACAAAAGCCAAAGTCAATATTTTACCGTGGGCGTCACGAAGTCCAGAGGGAAGACAGAGAGGCGAACCAGGGCCACCACACCCCCCTAGGCGCGGGTGGGCCCATCCCGTGCCTAGGCAGGGTGTAGGGCCCCTGGCCGCCTCCTAGCCTCGCATCTTCGCCTACAAGAAGCCCCCGATGCATAAACCCTAGGCACCCGATCAAAAATCCACGAAACCTTCTGTACCCGCCGCCACCGTCGTCCCTAGATCGAGGGGATCTGAAGTTCTTCCCGGTACCCTGCCGGAGGGGAGATCATCTCGGAGGCCTTCTTCTCCGGTATGATGTGTGAGTAGTTCCACCTTGGACTATGGGTCTATGTAGTAGCTAGATGGTTGTATCTCCTCCTTGTGCTTTCATGTATAGATCTTGTGAGCTCCGTTCATTATCAAGATCTAATCTATTTGTAATCATACATGTTGTGTTTGCGGGGATCCTATGGATATTGAGATTACTATGTCAGATTGATTAATGGTTTTGTCTATTTGATACTATCATGTCTATGTTGTTTGCGATCTTGCATGCTCTCTGTTGTTAGTAGCTATCTTGGCCAAGTAGTTGCTAGTGACTCCAAGAGAGGATATTTATGCTCGATAGTGGGTTCATGCCTCTAGTTTCCAAGGGAAGTGATAGAAATCTCTTTGGTTGTAGATGTGTTGTTGCCACTAGGGAGAAAACAACGATCTCTTGTTCATGGAATAAGTGGATTGTTTACCTTACACACTTTGCTTAAAGCAGTTGTCTGTTGCTTGCAACTTAATACTGGAGGGGGATCGGATGATAACCTGAAGGTGAACTTCTAGTCATAGATGCAGTTGGATGGCGGTCTATATATATTGTTGTATTGCCCAATTGAATCTCATAGGATCTTTTTGTCTGGTATTGCATTGTTATGCCTTGCTCAGTTCCTGTCAATTGCCCTGCTGTAATTTGTTTACCCTTCGTGCCATGTTGTTTATCTAAGGAGAGCACCTCTAGTGAACTATGGACCCCGATCCAATCTTTATCATTGATACATCTTCCACTTTTACTTGTTTACTTGCTGCAAACCATTACCTTCCACACCATACATTTAATACTTTGTTACAGCAAACCGGTGAGCTTGAAAACCTCACTGATTCGTTGGGCAAAGTCTTGAGTTTGTGTTGTGCAGGTCTCCGTGTTTCTTACAACACCTGTGTGACGTTTCCTTCCTCCTACTGGTTCGATAACCTCGGTTTCTTACTGCGGGAAAACTTGTTGTTGTTCTGCTTCCCACCTTGCTCTTGGGGTTCCCAACGAAGCGCTCCTATATCAACTCAGCGCTGCATCAAGTCTTTCTGGCGCCGTTGCCGGGGAGGCTAAGGATGTCTTCACAAGGGGAGTCCTCCACTTCCTTTCTCTTTACTTTATTTTTAGTTTGCTTGTTTTCTTTTGCCTGGTTTTGTTTGCCTCTCTTCAAAAACTCCAAAAAAATAGTTTAGTTTGGTTTGCTTTCTCTTATAAAAACACAAAAGAATTAGTTCCTGCTCTAGCTGCTGTTGTTTTTGGCTTGCCCACCTTTGCCAAAATGAACTCTGCCGAGAACACCATGTTGCTCCCCAAGTTCACCCTGAAAAACCTTTCAATAGGTAGTAGATCCATAATTGGGAAAGATAATATTGAAGAATTCTTTAATTATGTTAGCAAGCATGAGGATATTGAGGATAAATCTATAGCAGAGCTTGCTCCTAATTATGAGATTGTCGTAGCTTCTTTAGTTCATATGTTGGAGGCTAGGTTTGTTAGCCTTAACCCCATGATGCAAATTTTGTTCCTAAATCTAAAGAAAGAAAATAATGTTGAAAAGAGAGAAGTTATTCTTGAAACTTTACTCAAAGAGTTCCGTGATGTTGCTAAGGAAGCCAAAAAGGTCTTTGAGCGTTTTAATATGCTAGGCTCATGTGTAGATGTTGTGGGTGCTTCTGATAAAACTAAGCCTAGAGAGGAATTAAGATACCCATACCCTTTAATCTTGTTGGAATGCATGAAACCTTTGAAAAGAATTTTGATTGGATTGTTCCTAAAAATCCTTTTGATGAAAGTAGTAAACCAAAGAGAGATGAGAAAGGATCCTCCAAGACTCATTTGTATGAGATGCCTCTCATAGTTGAAGACTTTGCAAGTATTGATCTCCATTCTTCATTTGAAAATACTTGATTCTTCTTGCTTCTTGTGCCTAACTTAAAGGCGTTAAAGAAAAGTACTTGTTGGGAGATAACCCAAGAGTTTCCTTGAGTATTGGAAGTTATTACTTATGTAATGACCTCTCTTTATCCTTTTTGTTTGATTTTTGTGCCAAGAATAACCTCTAATGAGAGGGAAGTAAGATTTGGGGAGTTGTTGTCCCGAAACAGATTTGTGTCCTCCACCATAAAAATTCGTGAGGAGTATCTGTAAATCTGATTGAGTTGAAAATTTACAAATAAATCCCCTAGTATGTTAGCTAACTTTCGTTATTTCAACACTTTTTTATTTGAGCAACAGAAGATTTTCTAAAAAATCGGTTTCTACCTGCTGGTCTGTTTTGACAGATTTCTGCCATTATTTCTATTTGCTTCTTATTGATTCCTTTTTGAGTTCTCTTTAGGTGAATTGAGATTTTTGAAGGAGTTGCTACAGTATCTTGTGCTTTTAGTGAAAAGTCTTGTTGTTCCAAAGTTTTGCCTAAAGGTCTATTATCTTTTGAATACACTAATGTTGCTAATGAAGATTGTGTGAAGTTCTCTATGAAGAAAATATTTCAGGTGTAGAGAGAGAATGATGTAATAAGATGAAGAATGGACAAAAGCTCAAGCTTGGGGATGACACCCCGTATCACCCCAAGAAATATCCAAGAGGTACAAGCTTCAAAGCTTGGGGATGCCGCATCCCCTTCTTCATCAATAAAAAGCCCAGGTCTGTCTAGACACTTCGTTTTTATTGTTTTTTGCACAAGTTGTGTGGTTCTTGGAGCGTCTTAGTTTTTGTTTGGTTTGCTTAATTTTTTAGTTTGCTTGAAAAAAGTATTTTGGACCCCCGTTCTCGATGTGTTGTTTGCAAATAAGTTGCTTGGTGTTGGAAAGGAGTAGAAAGTTCCTGCTTGAAAGTGCAAGAGGAGCTTGCATTGACTGTGACTTAGACTTTAGCATGACATGCTAGGTGTTGTTTTAACCTTATGCTTAGTGGTTATTGCTGTAGCATGTCTTGTTCCAAACAATTGGGATTGCTTAGTATGCCTTGAAGAAATTATGCGTTGTTTTAGCATACAAAAGCATAGTATTGTGGTATTCTCCTTTGATGCTTTGTTTGGGTTGACTTGGCACATGCTCACACCATGTTATGACTACAAACAAGTCACCATAGCCTCTATGATCATTTAGTCCTTGACTTCTAGTACCACTCTATGCTTTGATTAGTAATATTTTGTTGCTCTGCATGATTATGGCCATTATTGCTCTCTTAGTTGGTTGCTCCCAGTCTTTTGCTAGCCTCCACTTGTATGAGTAAGTTCTACTCATGCTTCCAACTCCCAAGAAACCAAGTTATTCCAAAGTGTCCACTATAAATTCCTATGCATGGTGTGTTGCACCATTCCAAGTATATTCTTGTTTTCAGCTATCTTCCAATTAAAAACTATTTTGTTATGTGAAAACTTAGTGATTAAAGCCCTCACAAACTTGATGTCACACTTTATATTCTTTGCCCCTAATAAACTTGAACCATAGTGTCATCTATGTTTTTTATGCTTGCACTTATACGTTGAAATTAGCAGAACCATGCTGTCATGGGGAACGTTTTCAACATTGCACTTGTACTTTGTACTCAGTTGATATCATGCTATTTTTTCTATGGATGTCACCGGTGTGAAATAAAGAGGGAACTTGTAAGTCCATGGAGTTTGTATCCGGTGTTAGATAAACGCCAGGGCCGCTAGCCTAAGCCATGCCTAATCATGGTGGAAACTTGCAGCATCACCATAGTGAGATATCTATGAAGCATCCTCAATAAAAATCTATGAATATAGTAAATAAAAAGATCGATGGGATGCTCATTGTCTGCTTGCCTTGTCATTTTTGTTATGGATAGCTCTTGTACCATGTGCAAGGGGTACCCCGTTGGCGGTTCTCTATGATACGCATGTACTTACAGTGACAAGAATTTACAGGTGACTGAAGTTGAGTAGCATGAGGTGTGGCCAACTTATACTTTGTCAATCATATACTCCATAGTTTGTTCACTTTAACCTTAACCACTTCAAGATGCTTATGATAGGGGCAATGAGGGCTCAAAGCTAACAAGTACCATAATTTTTGGAAGCTCTTTTTAAAACTTGAAATCCCTGCTCCCTTTATGAAAGGGCCTTTCTTCAATCATTATTTGAGTCTCCACCTTCTACTTTTAGGCACTATTAAGAGAGCATAGTTGCCATTCTGTGTGCAGTGTCCCAAAACTTATTGATTGATGCATATTGTGATATTACTTGTTCATGTGCTACTTGTTTCTAGTCACCCTTGTGAACTTTGAAGGTGTCATATGCATCTATTTTCTACTCCATGAGGGACAAGATGAATGCCACTATGCTATGTTTTCTGTATGTGAAACACAAAACGTTTTTCAATGCATGTTATTCATGATATTTGTTTGTAGCCTTTCATGTTGCATGCATAGTTACTTTGTCCTATTGTTAGAACTCCATATTTCATGCACATGTTTAGAGTTCTTTGATTCCAGCTTTCAATGCTTGCAAATGGTTTGATCTTGGTTTTGATGGTGAATGTCACCTAAAAAATTATTCTTTTATAACTTACCTACTCGAGGACGAGCAGGAGTTAAGCTTGGGGATGTTTGATACGTCGGAAACGTATTTATAATTTTTTATGCTCCATGCTTGTTTACTATCTACTTTGCTTTGCTTTGTCCACACTTTGAGGTGTTTTTATATCTTTTCTGGAACTAACCTATTAACAAGTTGCCACAGTGCCATTTGCTTGTTTTCTTCTGTTTTTGGTTCCAAAAAGGCAAAAAATCAATATTCTCGGAATTGGACGGGACAAAAGCCAAAGTCAATATTTTACCATGGGCGTCACGAAGTCCCGAGGGGAGACGGAGAGGCAAACCAGGGCCGCCTGATGACCCACAAGTATAGGGGATCGCAACAGTCTTCGCGGGTAGTATTACCCAATTTATTGATTCTACACAAGGGGAGCCAAAGAATACTTGCAAGCCTTAACAACTGAGTTGCAGTTCAGCTGCACCTGGAAATAGTTCTTGCTCACGGAAGTTTATCATTAGCAACAGTTTATAGTAGCAACAACAAAGCAACAACAACAGCAACAGTGAAACAGGAGCAATAGTAACAGTAATGGTAACAGTAGGATTCGAGTGCGGTAGGCATAGGGATGGATGGACGGGCGTTGCATGGACGAGTCTAAACATGTAACTTCAAGAACTACGGCACTGCAGATAAATAATAACAAGCATCCAAGTACTAAACAATCCTAGGCATGTGCTCCAAATATTGTCATACGTGCTCACAATGAGAACTTGCACAACATCTTCTGTCCAACCAGCCTGTGGCAGCGGGACCTCTAGGGAACTACTGGCAATTAAGGTGCTCCTTTTAATAGAGCACCGTAGCAAAGCATTAACACTCCATGAACACATGTGATCCTCACACCACAGCCATCCCCTCCGGTTGTCCCAATTATTGTCAATTTGGGGCCTTTGGATCCGGACAATGATATGTATACACAACTTGCAGATAACATCACAAACAATACTATCATAATGATTCAATAATAAGTTCAGATCTGAGATCATGGCACTCGGGCCCTAGTGACAAGCATTAAGCACAACAAGTTGCAACAAAGTGAAATAGCACTAATAGAGATACTAGGCATTATGCCCTAACAGATCTTATTTGATTACATGATAGAACTCATCCAATCCCTACCATCCCCAAGCCTACAGCGGGGATTACTCACTCATGGATGAGGGAAACATCGGTGGTTGATGGAGATGCGTTGGTGATGACGATGGCGATGATCCTCTCCAAATTCCCTGTCTGGCAGGTGCGAACGAGTTTCGGATCCGAATCTTGGTTTTCGTGGCGGCGGAGCGGAACTCTTTCTAGAAAACTATCGAACCCCCCCTGAGTTTTTAGGTCAGAAGGCAACTTATAGGCGCGGAGGGAGGACGAGGCTGCAGGGTGGCTGAACCCCTCAGCGGGGTCAGTGGGCCCGCTGGGTGGGTCTGGGCCCCCCAGGCCTCGTCTCTTTCTCCCCTTCTAGCTCCGTGGATCTTCTGGTGAGAAATAGTTTTTGGCATAATTTCCGGAATTTTCCTGATAGTTCATTTTCTACACAAAAACAAGACACCAAGGTAATTCTGCTGAAAACAGCGTCAGTCCGTGTTAGTTGTATCCAAATCACACAAGTTTAGAGAAGAAACAATAGCAAAGTGTTCGAGAAAGTAGATACGTTTTGGACGTATCACCGCCACACCCTCCTAGGCGCGGGTGGGCCCACCCCGCGCTTGGGCAGGGTGTGGGGCCCCTGGCCGCCTCCCAACCTCGCCTCTTCGCCTATAAGAAGCCCCCGATGCAGAAACCCTAGGCACCCAATCAAAACTCCACGAAACCTTCTGTAGCCTCCGCCACCGTCGTCCCTAGATCGGGGGGATATGAAGTTCTTCCCGGCACCCTGTCGGAGGGGAGATCATCCCGGAGGCCTTCTTCTCCGGTATGATGCGTGAGTAGTTCCACCTTCGACTATGGGTCCATGTAGTATCTAGATGGTTGTATCTCCTCCTTGTGCTTTTGATGTATAGATCTTGTAATCTCCGTTCATGATCAAGATCTAATCTATTTGTAACCATATATGTTTTTTGCGGGGATCCAATGGATATTGAGATTACTATGTCAGATTGATTAATGGTTTTTTCTATTTGATACTATCATGTCTATGTTGTTTGTGATCTTGCATGCTCCCCGTTTTTAGTAGCTATCTTGGCCAAGTAGTTGCTAGTGACTCTAAGAGGGGTTATTTATGCTCGATAGTGGGTTCATGCCTCTAGTTTCCAAGGGAAGTGACAGAAATCTCTTCGGTTGTAGATGTGTTGTTGCCACTAGGGAGAAAACAACGGTCTCTTGTTCATCGAACAAGTGGATTGTTTACCTTACACACTTTGCTTAAAGCAGTTGTCTGTTGCTTGCAACTTAATACTGGAGGGGGTTTGGATGATAACCTCAAGGTGAACTTCTAGTCATAGATGCAGTTGGATGGTGGTCTATGTATTTTGTTGTATTGCCCAATAGAATCTCATAGGATATTTTTGTCTGGTATTGCATTTTTATGCCTCGCTCAGTTCCTATCAATTGCCCTGCTGCAATGTCACATCCCAAAATTTTCCAAATTTTGAAATGTGAAAAATAAATAATTGTTAAAATTTAGGGTGAAAAGAAACTTTTTGTTTTAAAATGGAAACATCAAAACCCATCTTGAACAAACTTTGAATAAAATTTGAATCCAACTAAATTCAAATTAAGTGAGATGCATTCTTCATAAATGCATCTTGAAATTTAAATACTTGGAAAATAAACCAAAACCGTAATGGAAGAAAATCATTTCCAAGATACCTCAAAGACTATGGATTTTATCCATATAAAAATTTGTCAACAAACATTTATAAATGATCAAGGATGATAAATAAAAATATTATAAAACCATAGAAATTGATTTCATTCAATTTGGAGCCATGGATAAAAACTTATGAATTTAATAAGATAAAGAAATTAAATTGCAAAGCTAGCAAAGCCCCTGTCTAAAATCCATACCAAATTGAGAGCAAAATAATCCTAAAGAGATTTAAAGGGATAAAGAATATTCAAAATAAAAATAAAATGACTTTAACCAAATTCTATTCCATTTGATTAAAGACAAAATCCCTAATAAAAATGATTAATTAAATCATGGGAAAATAATAATTGGAGTTTACCCAAGTGGAATAAAAGTTATGTAATTAACTTAAATGGAATCAAAGAAATCATCTAAATAAAATTATATGGAATTAAAACCATATTTGATTTTATTGGAATAAAAACATTTGCCCAATTTAAAATGATTAATAAAACATATGGAAACACTTTAAATAATTCAAAGTAAATTATTTAACACCCCATTGAATAAATAAAACCTATTGAAAAGGTTTAATGAAAATTAGAATTTAAATAAAGAGTTTTAAAATGTAATTAAATCTTGTTTGAATAAAAAACATTTGTCTATTTAAATAAATAACAAACCATGTGTAAATGAAATGATTATTCTAAAAATGGATTTTAAATGTATGTTTAAAACAGTACAGAAACTTGCTGTAAAGTTTGAAAATATTTGAAAAGAAAAAGGGTTTGAAATCATTTGAATAAAATCAAAACGGAAAATGAAATCAGAAAAAGAAAAGAAGACAGAACAAAAAAATGGAGAAGAAGCAGCCCAGCCCAACCAGCCCACTAGGCCTAACAAGCCCACTCCCTCGAATCATTTCTATCACTCACACAACAACCCGCAGAGACGCTGACCGCTGGACCCCACCGTCCTTCCCTCTCTCTCGATGAACGCCAGACTCCACCTGCCAGACCGTTGTTCCCACCCGCACGACTGGTTCTTTCTCCCTCCTCTCTCTCCCGTTACTGCATGGTTTCCGTGGCTTAATTCGACATAATTTCGCAAGTTAATCGCCGCTGTAACTACGCTCGTCAACACGCTTCGCTCCCCTCTATCTTTCCCCCAGATGCCCCGCACTCACTGCCCATAGGCTGCCTTGATTTTGTGCTTGAGCATCATTTGCTCCGACGAACCTTTTCTCCGATTCAGGCCACCATCGCCATCCCCACTGCCCCTAGAGCACACAGGCGTGATCCCCAGCCTCTTGCACACCCCCCTGTGCCGCCCGTTCAGCCGCGCGAGCACCGTAACCTCGACAACATTGACAACTAGACATCGCCTTCCACTGCCTCGACTCCAGCGAGTTTCCCCGGTGAGTTCTGACCGCCCCTCTCCCTCTAGTTGATACACACATGATCACCGACCTCGTGCGTAGCTAACGCAACCTTTATCTTGTCTTATTGCGGTCCGAAACGTCACCAACGACGACAACCCGAGCACACCGCCGCCAGAAGCTTCTCCGGCGAGAAATTGCCGACAACTCCAAGCGCCCCCTGCCTTCCCGCGAGCAAGTTGAGCATCAGCAACGCATTGCGATCACTGTGAGCTATTTCTCTCCCTCTCTTGCTTCCTATATCGCTGGAACCGCCACTATCCGAGCGTCGCCGCCGCCAGCCATCGTCGAGCGCCGCTAGAGTTTGGTCAAGCCACTCAGGACCGTTAGATCTGGATCCAGCGAGTAGGATATATTTACTTAAATCGAACTGGTACGCACATATGTGCCGCACGATCTACTTTAAATCCATCGCTCCATGTTAGCTGATCCGCACGAACCGTTTTTGGCCAATCAGATTTAGACGCGTGGCACTGACTCTGTTTTAAAAACATAAAATGTTCTATTAGATGTTTAAACTTGCAAAATTCATTACTTTTGTTCCACACGTCCAAATTTTGCAAATTTTATATCAATAGAATCAGCAAAACAAATAATTTCCAACCATGTAATTTGTTTAGTAATTTGCTTCTGTAAACTTAGTTGTTTTTGCAGAAACTTGTGTAGGCATAATTTGAACATCAAAATTATTCTAGAAATATTTTTAAGGTAACATATTTGGTAAATGGTTTTTTTTTGAACCTACTGACCATAGAAACCAACTTATGGATTTAAAAGTGTATTTTGTGAAGCTAAAGAATAAATCTTTGAATAAAAGCATTTCTAGTTAAATAAAAATATGGTTTATGTTTTAAAAATGCTTTTTGAGTAAAACCTTTTGAAAATGGTTTGATTTAAACTCCCTGACCCTAAAAACCAAGTTTTAAGATTTGAAAATATATTTGGTGAACCCTATAAAATTATTACTTTGTTCAAGGCATTTCCAACAAAATAAAATATTGCCTGGGTATAAAAATGGTTCATAGGTAAAACCTTTTGCAAATGCTTTTAATATTAAACACTTGACCTTAAAACACTAACACTTGTGTTTAAAAATATATTAGAAAAATAGTACTTTGATTTGAACCATTTCTAGCAAAACAAAAATGACTTAAAATGGCCATTTTCACTAACATGATATCAAAAGGATTTTGCCACATTTATAAATGACCAATAGGTGTTTTAAAATGTTTATAACCTATTAGAAACCACTTTTCCAAATAAAACAATCTTTGGAATGCTTGCATGCATTACTTTGTTTTTATTATTCTATGTGATGAACTGCTTGAATGGTAGATTGAATATGTGCCTTGCTTGATTGAATTGTAGTGAACTTTGAAGAGTGTGACTATTGCAAGATCAAGGAGTGAACTTATATTCTCTACCAAAAAGGCAAGTGGTGCTTCATACTTTTGTCCCATTATTTTCACTATGCATTAGTGTTATTTCTAAGTAGGACTTGCATGGAATTTTTGCTAGGTATAAACTATGCCATGGTAAATCCTAGTAGATGAAACCTTAGTAGAATTTTCCTAAGTCAAGATTCCTACTACTATTATGCTTAGCTTAGCTAGTAGAAAACAAGGGTGGATTATATTCATGCTATGGAATATTTCTAAGTCTATGACTTGTGTTTTATTTAATAAAACAACAATGTGAATGAATCACCTAGGTGGAATGGTGAGAATGGTTTGTGTTGAGTGGTTACTCAGGGCCCATTTCAATGGACTACCCTGGTGTATCTCACTTGTGGAAAGCCACCCAGGAACAAAGAGATTTGAGATGTCAAATGTTGAGAAGCTTCAAGTGCAACCACTTGGCATTATGGGCTCTGCCTGGATCATATAGGTTGCAATAACTTAGCCAAATGGACAGTTGGTGGTAGGGTATGATAGGTTTGGAGCGCGTCCATTCTGGTCTAAGGGAAGGCTTCTAAAAGATCTTGTCTCGATGCATGTCGAGTCTTGTGGGGAATGTGCACCACTTCTGCAGAAGGAAAAATCTAAGTACTTAGCCGTGTCCTCGGAAATGGAGAAATTGAGCATCAAGACATGGAAGCTATCAAGAATCTCCTCATCCCAATTTCTAAGTTAAAAACTTGTGGTTGAATAAGGGTTAAAGGACCTTCAATCTTTGATTGGTAGATGCCTTGGGTGATTTTGACAAACAAAAACTTAGTGTTTTTAAATGATAAGGAAAATCTATTTTGAGCAAAGCAAGCCTAAGCTCCACTTAGCCAAATTCATATAGATGATAGTTACCACTATACTACCATAGTATCACTTGCCAATACAATTCAAATGTATTGACCCTTGTGGCTGTAACTTATTATGTTGCAGGTTTGTTTGATGTTAGTGAAGTATGTTGATTAGGATTACAAGTCTACTACCAACATGATTGCCTGTGGCACTTTGAAGATGAAGGACTCCATGCTATAGTTATTTCTGCTGCATTGTAATGAGATAGTCAAATGAGCTATGTAAGATGTAATGAATTATCTTATTCCTGGTTATAAAGTTGTATTATGACCTTTGTTTCTTGATATTACATCTTAACTATGGATGCTAGCTATTGATTCAGGGACTAGCATTGTAAACACAGGGATCTCTACCTTATTAAAGGTTGGGACCTCTACATGCAATTTGTTTACCCTTCATGCCATGTTGTTTATCTAAGGAGAGCACCTCTAGTGAACTATGGACCCCGGTCCAATCTTTACCATTGATACATCTTCCACTATTACTTGTTTACTTGCTACAAACCATTACCTTCCACACCATACGTGTAATCCTTTGTTACAGCAAACCGGTGATTTTGACAACCTCGATGATTCCTTGGGGCAAAGTCTTGAGTTTTGTTGTGCAGGTCTCCACGTTGCTTACAACACTTGTGTGATGTTTCCTTCCTCCTACTGGTTCGATAACCTCGGTTTCTTACTGAGGGAAATTTTGCTACTGTGCTTCTTCACACCTTGCTCTTGGGGTTCCCAACGAAGCGCTCCTACATCAACTCAACGCTGCATCACACATGACCCCACAGGTCCACTTGACGGGAGAAGCTAACGGCTGGTCTCTTTGCTGTGTGTCCTCACCGGCCCTTTGCCGTGTGTATTCTGCAGTATATGCAACAAAGGCCCTTTGTCGTGTGTATTCCGCAGTACACACAGCAAAGTCCTTTTTTTTCCCTTTTATCACACTACTCTTAGGAAAATCATAAAAAAATTATTCTAATTCAGAAAATACAAATAATATATCAAAATTTGTAGAAAAATAAGGTCTATATATCTACACTAAAATATTAGATATTTATATTGAATAAGAATCTTCATGCTCGCCATTTTGATCATTTAGAACATGCATAAAAATTTCAAAAATGATCGAAACAATATGAAACCTTAGCGTGGTGTCATATTATGTGACATAGTTGGTAGGAAAAATATCAAACTTGGTATATTGATTATGTCTCAAAAATACCTTCACAAAATGCCCTATCTCATTCGAGGTTTCCTGGATTTCGGGTCAAATGACCAATGTTATGGCTAGAATCAAGGCATAGTTTGTGATAATGTGCCAATATTGTACATGCATGTGCATCATGGAATGGTGAACAATATTGCAGGACGAAGTTTTATTTTTCGTCGCACCAAAAAGTCATTTTCCAATTTTCGAGCGTAAAAAACAGGGGTTTTTGTGAAGCAACCACCAAATGGCTGATTCAAAATGCTACAACCCCATTTTTCAAAAATTCTAGACCAACTTATATGGACAATGTCTCAATAGGGGGATCTTAAACCTTTGCATCCACCCTAGATAAAAAAGACAAATTCCTTCCAAATCGATGGGAAGTGGATCAGATATGAACTACATGTACATGATCTGATTCTCAGGAATTTTTAAAAAAATCATTTTTAGGTTCATAATATGCTATTTCATCAGGGATCCAATACAAGTTTAGTGAGGCTCAGCCCCGGGCTAAGAATCTTCTTGTCCGCCATTCGACAAAGTTTGACGATAGTTTAAAACAGGCATAAAAAATTCAAAAATGATCAAAACAATGTGAAACCTTCGTGTGGTGTCATATTATGTGACATAGTTGGAAGGGTGTAACACCCTCAGAATCGGCCCTATGCAAGTTTTAGCGAAACCCGCCAAACCCGCATAGAAACGATTCAAAGGTGCCCACCAAGCACTTTCGTGCGGGTGGAAAACGAAGTAATAACATTACGCAATAGTCCTCGATGGGACCCACAGAACAGATATATATACAACACGACTCCAAGAGTCAAGAATACAGATATACAATACAAAGATCCAAATCACCTTGAAAATGATAGAGCGTCCGAGTACGGACAAGATGCAAATGGGGCTAAGAGCCCTGAAGAATAACCAATGGCGTCCATAACCCTGCCCAGGCTAAGCCGGAAGGGTAACCCTGCTAATGACGTCGATCTCAAAACCTGCTTAAACAAAAGGGGTGCCGGCAAAGGGCAAAGGAAAAAGAGAGAGCGGTCAGTACTGAGGCCAGTACACGGCAAGGCTAGAATTCGGCGGTCCTCGCCTACATAGGTGTGGTGGACTGAAGCGGCAGCGCAGCATGCACTAAACAACCTATAGAGACTCGATACAACTGGCGGCTATCAGGGAGGGATAAGAAAGACCTATTCGGAACCAACCTGATACTACCACCAAACAAACCCATCCTGGCATTTCCCCCTCGAGACCAAACGAGGAAGTCAACCACGGAACTCACACAGTTGGCAGTTTTATTTATTCCGTTATAGTTCCGGCAATTACTAGTCAAATATAGATAGTCATCCTGATAAAATAAGCAGTGGACACTTTTAGTTAACCATTCCGTTGTAGTTGCAACACTTACTAGTCAGATACAATTAACATGAGATAACCCAAAACCAGCAGTTGGTGGTACTTTTATTTAGCCATTCCGTTATAGTTGCAATACTTACTAGTCAGATACAATTAGCATGCGACAACCCAAACAAGCAATTGTTGGCAGTTTTATTTAGCCATTCCATTATAAAGTCAAATTTATAGCACTACTTTAGTTATAGTTGTCTATGATCGAGATACTGTGCTCCAAGTCGTCCATAACCGCGGACACGGCTTTCAGAAAGTTTTACCTAGGGTGCACAAATAGCAACAACACTGATCAACCTCGGAAAAACCAAATCAAAACCCAACGAGGCCTTCACGACAAAGCAATCACAGGATTCAGAAATATTTCAGGGGGCCACCCCATTGAGTACACCCGCAACGAAGATAGCTGACTCCGAGACGGACTCAAGGTTTGGGTGGACGGTCAGAACGATCGGGAACCCAAATCGGGCTTGTCGATACCGCAACGTGTCCCGATCCTAAAAGCAAAGTGCTCCTCGCACAATCGTAAATAAAGCGAAGGCATGGCATAAGTACAAGATAGTAAATAAAACCTCAAACTAGTTTGTGGCCCCAAGAAATAAGAATGAATGAAGCTCGCTCGTGGGGTCCCATAATCCTCCCGGATGTGGATAGCGCGAATATTCAAGGAACATGTATCAAGTACTCGGGGTCCTACGGGACACAAGTGGACGGTTAACAACCAAATAACATCTATTGCCCACCTGTGCCTCTGTTTACTTACTTCAATTTTAGTTGTTAAATAGTAATTAAAGTCTTGATCATCTCCAACAATAAACACACGGCAATACTCCAACAACTGTGGTACTGGACGACACGCAGCACTTGAGCAAGCGACTACGATGCGCAGGTCCAACTATCTACCAATCAACAGGTAATAGGAGGTGTCCAAGGCATTATAAGGCTGCAAGGGATAACACGGGTACGAAAACAAGAGCATCGCCACACAGATAGCAATAGATCAACAGGAGGGAATAAATACTATAAAAGTAAGATAGGTAGAAAGGGGGAGATGCTCACCTGAAAACATTGCCGAAGGTTCATCCGAAGATCGGGGCGAAGCTCACATCAACTCAACGGCCTTATCCGCGAAGAAGCAAAACACTAGAATAAACACCGGATGCACTATTTAATACAACGGCAAAAGAGCGGGCATGATGCATGTATGATGTATGACATGGAAAAGATGCGATGCAATTAGTCCATATTAAGCGGAACCGAGGTCCCGACATTTATTTAAACGGTTCAAGTTATTTAACTACCCCGCAATTTAAATTTTGCATTATCAAGACAAAAGATAGCACCGGTTCGCTACACAAATTTAAATGGGGCCAATATAAGACTAGATTTGTCCACATACGGGCTCCATATTTAATTATAAGGTGAATCGGCATAAGGCCCCCAAACCCACAATATGTATGAAAACATGACAGTTGATTTAATATGCAACAATTTGATATTACATTATAAAATAGGGCTCGAGAAAGGGGTCACACATTAGGGTTCGGCGACCTTGGGGTTCCGGGATTCGGGGTTCGGTCTCAGGGTCCGGATATAGGGTTCGGCCTCGGCGGGATCGTTCTCAGATAACGGAGGTAGATCTTGGTATCCGAGAAGAAGGACTTGGTTGGCGTCGGGGGCGCATCGGACTCGTCCTGATCGCTGTCGTTCTTGTCGTCGTGAAGACCTTGTCGGGTCCGCGGTTCGGGTCAGACTTGACATCCGGGGTGAAGTGCTTGACGTCCTTCGGTTCCATGTCGACGGCCTTGGTGTCCTCGATGGAGAACTCGGTGTATCCGTGACGTGGTTCTTGGCGGTTATCGGGTTCGGTCTTCGGTTCCATGACGGAGATCTTGAGGGTCCATGCCGGCACACTTGGCGCCTTCAGATCCGAAGATCGGGTCTCATGTCCGTGTAAGAGTGCTTGATGGTCCGAGAGGGAGTTCTTGTCCGTGATTCTTCGAGCACCTTCGGGGTACGGGGATTTTGATGGCGTCGAAGGGATCTAGTCCGAGGTCCTGGAATGTGAGCGTAGTTCTTGGGCACTGCTTTGTTACAACAACACACAGGCACCAACAGATACATGCGCAGACACCAGCGTGCGTCACCTGGCCTCCGTGGACCTGCGAGCGAGGCAGCGGACAAGGAGATTCCCGGCGAGGTTGTCTTGCAGCCGGGCAGGAGGCAGGGCCTGCGGGGCCGACGACCACGGGCGGCCTAGCGAGGGCGGCGGCCCGAGAGGCGGTCGGGAGAAGGGACGGCCCCGGCGGGGAGGCGGAGCAGAGGCCAGCGGCGCCTGCGGGTGGAGGGCGAGGTCGCTGGTGAGGGGGAGGGTGCAGGACGGCGAGGTCGGGGCCAAGGCGCCGAAGGCTGGTCCGAGCGGGGGCGCGGGAGCAGGCTCGGCGAACCGAGAGGAGACGGAGAAGGGGCGCCAAGAGATGCGCGACGGGCCGGGCGGGTGGAGCTCGGGGCGGCGAGGGCAGCGGCGCTGGGAGACGTGGGGTTGGCGGTGAAGGGCGGCGACGCAGAGGAGGCCCGGGGCCGGGCCGGCGCAGGCGAGAGAGCGGACGGCGACGTGCTCGGGGCCAGCAGGACGGAGGAGAAGCGAGGACGCGAAGAGGGCGAGGGCCACCGGGCAAGCAAGGTGAGGCTGCAGCGCGGCCGAGATTGGGAGGGATGGGAGGAGCGGGAGAGCGATGAGGAGCGAGGGCCGACGGGCGACGCCGCAGGCGCGGAGAGGAGGCGCCCGGGGAGGATGTGGGCGGCGCGCTCGCCGGAGAGGCAGAGGGGAGGGAGCATGCTTGCTAGCAGAGGAGGAAGAAGCGGGGGAGGGCGGCTCGGGAGTGGTGGGTCACGGGGGAGGGGGAGAAGGGAGTGTGCGTCAGGGACGCTGGCAGGTGGGGCCAGGAGAGGGCAGGTGTGGGTCGGTTCAGGGGTTGGTGGGAGTGTGGAGAGAACGTGTGGTGTGGGGGTGGCTGTGGTTGGGCCAGGAGGTGGGGATCGGTGGGGTGGGGAAAAAGGGGTGGGGCCAGATGGAGTGGGGCCGGGTGCTGTGTGGATGGTGTGTGGGGCTGTTGGGTGTGTGTGTTGGGGGTGGGGCCAGGGTGTCGGTTGGAGAGAGGGAGTGGCTGCGGGGACAGGGGAGAGAGAGAGAGGGGAAGGGGTGGTGAGATTGGTGAGGTGGCTGAGCTGAGGATGAGGTGGAGGGAACGGTGAGGTGGCAAGATGTGGTTGGTCGGGGTGAGGTGGAGGGGGCTGGGTAGATTAGGACTGGGTGGAATTAGGACTAGATATTTTAGACTAGGGTTTTCTTTTGGACCGGTTAGTAGGTGGTCTGGTCCAATTGGGCCTCTGGCCTGACCGGTCGGACCGCCTCTTCGGACAAAATATTTTATTGTTTTAATTTTTTTTGTAAAACATTTTTGTAAATACTTTTTAGACAAATAAAAGATCTGAACAGACCGATATTTTAATTTGAAATAAATATTTAGAAAACAAAACTAGGCGTTTCGAAATAGTTTCAGACAAACAATGCATGATGATGACGATGCAATGCACCAAAACAACGCGATTTTCTAGTAGTGGTTTTGCGGGATGCCACAAAGGGAAAATATCAAACTTGGTATATTGATCATGTCTCCAAAATACATTCACAAAATGACCTATCCCATTCGAGGTTTCCTGGCTTTCGGGTCAAATGACGAATGTTATGACTAGAATCAAGGCATAGTTTGTGATAATGTGCCAATATTGTGCATGCATATGAATCATGGGATGGCGAACAATGTTGCAGGTGGAAGTTTTCCTTTTCGTCACACTAAAAAGCCATTTTCTATTTTCCGAGCATAAAAAACGGGGGGTTGTGAAGCAACAACCAAATGGCTAATTCAAAATGATACACCCCATTTTTCAAAAATAATAGACTACCTTACATGGACAATATCTCAACAGGGGGATCTCAAACCTTTCCATCCATCCCAGGTAAAAAAGACAAATTTCTGCCGAATCGGTAGGAAGTGGGTCAGATATGAACTACATGTACATGATCTGATGCTCATGATTTTTTACAAAAATCATTTTTAGGTTCACAATATGTTATTTCATCAGATATCCAATGCAAGTTTAGCGAGGCTCAGCCCCGAGCTAAGAATCTTCTTGCCCGTCGTTCGACAAAGTTTGACGATAGTTTAAAACGGGCATAAAAAATGCAAAAATGACCAAAACAATGTCAAACCTTTGCGTGGTGTCATATTATGTGACATAGTTGGAAGAAAAAATATCAAAGTTGATATATTGATCATGTCTCAAAAAACCTTCACAAAATTACCAATCTCATTCGAGGTTTTCTCGCTTTCGGGTCAAATGACCAATATTATGGCTAGAATCAAGAATAGTTTGTGATAATGTTCCAATATTGTGCATGCATGTGTATAATGTAGGGGTTCGTAGCATGGAAAACAAAAAATTTCTACCGCATGCAAACAAACAAGCCAAGATCTATCTACTAGATTGTAGCAATGAGTCTATAGAGGAACTCACCCTCGAAGATTCCAAAGCGGTTAACGAGAGCAGATTCTCGTGGGTGATGTAGTCATACTCTTAGCGATCTCAAGATCGCGTAGATGATCCTTCCGGCGCTGCGTTCCGGTAGCGCTTCCGCAGTCGGTCACACGTTCGATACTTGATGAAGACCTTCCTCTCCCTTGTTCCAACAGGCAGCGGAGGTTGTAGCACTCTCCTTGCGATTCCGGCAGCACGACGGCGTGGTACCGGAAGTAGAGGGGAGATCTCGCGGGGCTTCGCCTTAAGCCGAAGCGAGTATGGTGGACTATGAGAGAGGCCTTGGCGATCTAGGGTTTAGAAGGCACCAAGGGGAGAGTGTAGCCGGCGGCTAGGGTTTGGGATCACCGCAACTCGGCGAGTTGGTGGTGCCCTAGGCGGCGGCAGCAGCAGGGGTGGTGGCGTCGTCGGCTTAGGGTTGGGGTTTCGGGGTGTGAGAGGTGTAGGCTAGAGGGGCAACCCTGCCCCTCCTTCTATAGGTGGGAGGGCGCCGGTTGGGAGGAGGGAGTCCTCCACCAACTCGGCCTCCTTGGTCGTCGGGTGGACGGAGGAGGACTTCCTCCCCAAGTAGGTTTCCTACTCTCACTCCACCAAGCAAACTTGCCGTTTGACTTTTCAAATTGGCGTTTGACTTTTCAAACTAGGATTTGATTTCTCCCTTTATTTTGCCCAGCCATGATACCTAGTACATGATGCAACCATTCCACATTGTCATGACACATTCATGTACCCTTCCCCTCCGGAATGCCGGACCTTCCGGAACCTTCTAGACCATTCCCGATGAAAACACCGGAATCATTCCCCAACTACGAAACATGACTTTCCTTATATGAATCTTATTCTCTGGACCATTCCGGATCTCCTCGTGATATCCCGGATCCTATCCGAGACTCTGAACAACATTCAGTCTCTTACTCATCATTCCATAACTACTCAACAACATCGAATCCTTAAGTGTGTCTCCCTACGGTTCGTGAATTATGCGGACATGATCGAGACACTTATCCGATCAATAACCAATAGAGGAATCTAGAAATTCATATGGCTCCCACATATTTCTACAATTACTTTGCAATCGAATGAACCACTTACATACGATACCAATTTCCCTTTGTCTCACGATAGTTTACTTATACGAGGTTTTGATCGTCGGTATCTCTGCATACCTAGTTCAACCTCGTTACCGATAAGTACTATTTTCTCGTTCCCGTGATATGTGATCCCTTGTGAACCAGGCACATGCTTGCAAGCTAATTGGATGACATTCCACCGAGAGGGCCCAGAGTATATCTATCCGTCACATGGATGGACAAATCCCACTCTTGATCCATGTGTTTCAACCCATACTTTCCGAAAACTCAATGCCACCTTTATAGCCACCCAGTTATGGTGTGGTGTTTGATGCCATCAAAGCATCCGTCTAGTGATGGTGATAAGCATGATCTCATGGTCGAAGGAATTAGGTTACTATGTATCAGAAAGCTTATAGCAATTGAACTATTAAAATGATTTGATCTTTATGTTATGCTTATCTATAGGAGTATGTCCATCATATCATTATCCTAATGACATGACCTTGTTATTAACAACATCTCAAATGTTCATGATCAAGAAACCATGATCATCTATTAATCAACAAGCTAGTATTATGAAGAGGCTTTACTAGGGACTCTAATTTAGTTTACAAATCACACAAGTATTAATGTTTCTGGTTAATACTGTTATAGCATGAATGTAAACATTTATCATAAACACAAAGATATAATAATAACTACATTTATTATTGCCTCTAGGGCATATCTCCAACAGTCTCCCACTTGCACTAGAGTCAACTAATCTAGATTACATGGTAATATACCGAACACCGATGGCAGTTTGGTGTTGGTCATGTTTTGCCCTCGGGAGAGGTTTAGTCAACGGATCCGCCACATTCAGATCTGTGTGTACTTTGCAAATCTTTATGTCACCATCTTGGACATGTTCTCGAATAGCGTGAAAACGCAGCTTGATGTGCTTCAGCTTCTTGTGTGACCTTGGTTCTTGCGCATTGGCTATGGCGCCCATGTTATCACAGTACATAGACATTGGGTCCAGCGCACTTGGAACCACATCGAGCTCTGTAATGAACTCCTTCATCCATATCGCTTCTTGTGAAGCCTCCGAAGCAGTTATGTATTCCAATTCAGTTGAAGATCTCGCCACAATGCTTTGCTTTGCACTCCTCCAGCTAACTGCTGCACCATTCAAAGTAAATACGTATCCGGATTGAGATTTAGAAGCATCCGGATCAGTGTTCCAACTAGCATCGGTGTAACCATTAACAACGAGTTGTTCATCACCTCCATAAGAAAGAACCATATCCTTAGTTCTTCTCAAGTACTTAAGGATGTTTTTGACCGTTGTCCAATGATACACTCCTGGATCACTTTGATATCTGCTAGTCAGACTAACAGCATATGCAATGTCGGGTCTAGTACATAGCATGGCATACATTAGAGATCCTATGGCTGAGGCATAGGGAGTCTTACTCATCCTTTCTCTATCTTCTGCCGTTGCTGGACTTTGAGTTTTACTCAACGTCAGATTAGCAACATGGGCAAGAACCCTTTCTTGCTATCTTCCATTCCAAACCTCTTTAGAACTTTGTCCAAATATGTACTTTGTGACAATGATATTAGGCGTCTCGATCTATCTCTATAAATATTTATGCCTAATATGTAAGCTGCTTCGCCAAGATCTTTCATTGAAAAACTATTATTCAAATAATCCTTGACACTATTAAGAAGGTCTACATCATTCCCAATCAACAATATGTCATCTACATATAGTATTAAGAATGCTAAAGAGCTCCCACTCACTTTCTTGTAAATAAAAGCTTCTCCATAAGTTTGTATAAAACCAAAGCTTTTGATTACCTTATCAAAACGTTGATTCCAACTTCGGGATGCTTGCTTCAATCCATATATGGACCGTTGAAGTTTGCATACCTTGTTAGCATCTTTAGTATCGACAAAACCTTTGAGTTGCATCATATACAACTCTTCATCAATGTCTCCATTGAGGAACGCCGTTTTGACATCCATCTGCCATATCTCATAATCATAATATGCAGCGATTGCTAACATAATCCTTATAGCCTTTAGCTTCATTATTGGTGAGAAAGTCTCATCGTAGTCAACTCCTTGAATTTGTCGAAACCCTTTTGCGACAAGTCGAGCTTTATAGACAGTAACATTACCATCAACATCTGTTTTCTTCTTGAAAATCCATTTGTTCTCAACAGCCTTCCGGCCATCCGGTAAGTCCACCAAAGTCCATACTTGGTTTTCGTACATGGATCCAATTTCGGATTTCATGGCGTCTTGCCATTTATTGGAATCTGGGCTCATCATCGCTTCCTCATACGTCGCAGGGTCATCGGTGTTGTCCACCAACATGACACTCATAACTGGATCATACCAATCAGGAGTGGTACGAGTTCTCGTTGACCTGCGAGGTTCTGTAGCAACTTCAACCGAAGTTTCATGATCATCATCATTAGCTTCCTCTATTATTGGTGTAGGCACCACAGAACTTCTTCCGGTGCTGCGCTACTCGCAAGTTCGAGAGAAGGTTCAACAACCTCGTCGAGTTCTACTTTCCTTCCAGTCACTTCTTTCGAGAGAAATTCCTTCTCTAGAAAGGATCCATTCTTGGCAACGAAGATTTTGCCCTCGGATATATGATAGAAGTTATAGCCAATAGTTTCCTTCGGGTATCCTATGAAGACGCATTTTTCCGCTTTGGGTTCAAGCTTGTCCGGTTGTAACTTCTTTACATAGGCTTCGCAACCCCAAACTTTAAGGAACGACAATCTAGGTTTCTTCCCAAACCATAATTCATACGGTGTCGTTTCAACGGATTTAGATGGTGCTCTATTTAAAGTGAATGTGGTTGTTTCTAATGCATAACCCCAAAACGATAGCGGTAAATCTGTAAGTGACATCATAAAACGAACCATATCTAAGAGAGTTCGATTACGCTCGGACACACCATTACTGTGGTGTTCTCATGTGTCAATTGTGAAAGTATTCCACATTTCTTTAAATGCTCGCCAAACTCGTAACTTAGATATTCACCTCCACGATCAGAACGTAGAAATTTAATCTTCTTGTTACATTGATTCTCTACCTCACTTTGAAATTCCTTAAACTTCTCAAAAGTTTCGGACTTATGTTTCATGAAATAGATATACTCATATCTACTCAAGTCGTCTGTGAAGGTAAGAACATAACGATCACCACCGCGTGATGCTACACTCATTAGACCACACACATCGGTATGTATGATTTCCAATAAGTCCGTAGCTCGCTCCATCATACCAGAAAATGGAGTCTTAGTCATTTTACCCATTAGACATGCTTCTCATCTTTCAAGTGATTCGAAATCAAGTGATTCAAGAAGTCCATCGGAATGGAGTTTCTTCATACGCTTCACTCCAATATGACCAAGACGACAGTGCCACATATAGGTCGAGTTATCGCTCAATTTCAAACGTTTAACTTCAATGTTATTAATATGTGTATTTCCACTATCGAGATTCAATAAGAATAGACCATCTATCAAAGGTGCATGTGCATAAAACATATTACTCATATAAATCGAACAACCATTATTCTCGGACTTAAACAAGTAACCGTCTCGCAATAAACATGATCCCGATATAATGTTCATGCTCAACGCAGGCACCAAATAACAATTATTTAAGTATAAAACTAATCCCGATGGTAGATGAAGAGGTAGCGTGCCGACCGCGATCACATCAACCTTTGATCCATTTCCAACGCGCATCGTCACCTCGTTCTTCGCTATCTTCCGTTTATTCTGCAGCACCTGTTTCGAGTTACAAATATGAGCAACCGAACTAATATCAAATACCCAGGCACTACTATGAGTACTAGTGAGATACACATCAATAACATGTATATCGGATATACCTTTCTTCTTGATGTTGTCGTTCTTCAAATCCGCCAAGTACTTTGGGCAATTCCGCTTCCAGTGACCCTCTCCCTTGCAGTAAAAGCACTTAGTATCAGGCTTAGGTCCAGCCTTGGTTTTCTTCGCCAGTGCGGCAACTTTCTTACCATCCTTCTTGAAGTTTCCCTTTTTCTTAGACTTGCCTTTCTTGAATTTGGTGGTCTTATTGACCAACAACACTTGATGCTCTTTCTTAATCTCCACTTCTGTAGATTTCAACATGGAGAAGAGTTCTAGCAACTTCTTGTTCATGTTTTGCATATTGTAGTTCATCACAAAGTTCTTGTAACTTGGTGGCAATGATTGGAGGACACGGTAAATCCCCAAAGCATTAGGAATCACTAAACCCAAACTTTGGAGTTTGTTTGCGTGCCCAGACATCTTAAGCACATGCTCACTGACGGAGCTGCCATCTTCCATCTTGCAGTTAAAGAACTTTTCAGAAGCCTCAAAACTCTCAACTGCCGCGTGAGCCTCAAATATCATTTTGAGTTCACGGACAATATCATGTGGGTCATGGTTCTCAAACCTTTTCTGAAGCTCTGATTCCAAACCATACAAGATAGCACACTAAACTGTGGAGTACTGATTCTTCCGAGTGAGATAAACGTTCTTTACTTCATCGGTAGCATCACCGCAAAGGGTCACCAATGATGCATCCAGCACATAGGTCAAATTACCAGCATTGAGGACAATCCTCAAATTGTGGAACCAATCCGCGAAGTTGCTTCCATTTTTTTTCAACTTTTCTTTCTCTAGGAACGCATTAAAATTGATGGTAGGGGCCGCCATTGATCTACAACATATTTGCAATAGTTTAGACTAAGTTTATGAGAAATTGAGTTCTAATTAATAGTTAAATTAATCTAGGTGAACTCCTACTCAAAACAATATCCCTCACATTGTTTTAGTGATCACACGAACCAAATCCACCACATCAAAACCAATCATCACGAGAGTTGATGTAGCTTCAATGGCGAACAATCAACATGTTCATCATATCTACTATATGATTCATGCTTTACCTTTCGGTGATCTGTGTTCCGAGACCATGTCTGTACATTCTAGGCTCATCAAGATCAAACCTTAGTTTCCGCATGAGCAAATCTGGCTTGCTCACGTTGTATACACTTGCAGAATCTAACACACCCGATCATCACGTGGTGCTTCGAAACAACAAGCTTTAGCAATGGTGCTTACTAAGGATTAACACTTTAAAACTTGAAATTTATGTGCATGAGGGATCATCTTATAATGCTACCGCCGTTAACTAAGCAATACAAGATACATAAAGTATTAACATCACATGCAATTCATAATATGTGATATGATATGGCCTTTCTTCTTGTGCTTCCGATCTCCATCTTCAAGCATGAACATGATCTCCATCATCACCGGCATAGCGTCAAGGTCAATGGCGCCGTTTCATGGTTGTCGTCCACCAGCTCCAACTATTACAACTACTTTTAATAGACCCGCGGGTCTTAACAGAATTTAAAGACAGCCATATGGCTCCTGCCGGTTGCCAACTTATAATAAGGAACATTGCATACATCAAATATAATCACAATCATGGCCATATCACATCACAGCACACCCCTGCAAAACAAAGTTAGATGCCTCTAATTTTCTTTGCATATTTTACGTGGTTTGGGGCTTTCAATAAGTGTCGATCTAACTTACGAACAAGAACCACAACGTTGATGATTGAACTATCAAGTGCCTGTTGTAAATTGGATCTATACTATAATGGGAGAGACAGACACCCGCAAAGCCACTTATGCAATACAAGTTGCATGTTGAGCGTGGAGCAAGTCTCATGAACGATGTCATGTAAGGTTAGCCCGAGCCTCTTCATCCCATCACACCGCAAGATGCAAAGTACACAAGAAGCAATTGATAATAAAAGCACCACCGCCCACAATGACCATTGTGTTCTACTCGTCTGTGATCTACATATAGACACGGCTCTGATACCACTGTAGGGGTTCGTAGCATGGAAAACAAAAAATTTCTATCGCATGCAAACAAACAAGCCAAGATCTATCTACTAGATTGTAGCAACGAGTCGATAGAGGAACTCACCCTCGAAGATTACAAAGCGGTTAACGAGAGCAGATTCTCGTGGGTGATGTAGTCGTACTCTTGCCGATCTCAAGATCGTGTAGACGATCCTTCTAGCGCTGCGTTCCGGCAGCGCTTCCGTAGTCGGTCACACGTTCGGTACTCGATGAAGACCTTCCTCTCCCTTGTTCCAGCAGGCAACGGAGGTTGTAGCACTCTCCTTGCGATTCCTGACGGCGTGGTACCGAAGTAGAGGAGATCTCGCAGGGCTTCGCCTTAAGCCGGAGCGAGTATGGTGGACTATGAGAGAGGCCTTGGCGATCTAGGGTTTAGAAGGCACCAAGGGGAGAGTGTAGCCGGCGGCTAGGGTTTGGGATCACCCCAACTCGGCGATTTGGTGGTGCCCTAGGCGCCGGCGGCGGCAGCAGCAGGGGTGGTGGCGCCGGCGGCTTAGGGTTAGGGTTTCAGGGTGTGAGAGGTGTAGGCTAGAGGGGCAGCCCTTCCCCTCCTTATATAGGTGGGAGGGCGCCGGTTGGGAGGAGGGAGTCCTCCCCCAACTCGGCCTCCTTGGCCGGCGGGTGGAGCGAGGAGGACTTCCTCCCCAAGTAGGTTTCCTACTCTCCCTCCACCAAGCAAACTTGTCGTTTGACTTTTCAAATTGGCGTTTGACTTTTCAAACTAGGATTTGATTTCTCCCTTTATTTTGCCCAGCCATGATACCTAGTACATGATGCAACCATTCCACATTGTCATGAAACATTCATGTACCCTTCCCCTCCGGAATGCCGGACCTTCCGGAACCTTCTAGAACATTCCCGATGAAAACACCGGAATCATTCTCCAACTCCGAAACAGGACTTTCCTTATATGAATCTTATTCTCCGGACCATTCCGGATCTCCTCGTGATATATCGGATCCTATCCGAGACTCCGAACAACATTCAGTCTCTTACTCATCATTCCATAACTACTCAACAACATTGAATCCTTAAGTGTGTCTCCCTACGGTTCGTGAATTATGCGGACATGATCGAGACACTTCTCCGATCAATAACCAATAGAGGAATCTAGAAATTCATATGGCTCCCACATATTTCTATGATTACTTTGCGATCGAATGAACCACTTACATAAGATACCAATTTCCCTTTGTCTCACGATAGTTTACTTATCCGAGTTTTTGATCGTCGGTATCTCTGCATACCTAGTTCAACCTCGTTACCGATAAGTACTCTTTTATCGTTCCCGTGATATGTGATCCCTTGTGAACAAGTCACATTCTTGCAAGCTAATTGGATGACATTCCACCGAGAGGGCCCAGAGTATATCCATCCGTCATATGGATGGACAAATCCCACTCTTGATCCATGTGTTTCAACCCATACTTTCCGAACACTCAATGCCACCTTTATAGCCACCCAGTTACGGTGTGGTGTTTGATGCCATCAAAGCATCCTTCTAGTGATGGTGATAAGCATGATCTCATGGTAGAAGGAATTAGGTTACTATGTATCAGAAAGCTTATAGCAATTGAACTATTAAAATGACTTGATCTTTATGCTACGCTTATCTATAGGAGTATGTCCATCATATCATTCTCCTAATGACATGACCTTGTTACTAACAACATCTCAAATGTTCATGATCAAGAAACCATGATCATTTGTTAATCAACAAGCTAGTATTATAAAGAGGCTTTACTAGGGACTCTAATTTAGTTTACAAATTACACATGTATTAATGTTTCTGGTTAATACTGTTATAGCATGAATGTAAACATTTATCATAAAACACAAATATATAATAATAACTACATTTATTATTGCCTCTAGGGCATATCTCCAACATATAATGGGATGGCAAACAATATTGCAGGAGGACGTTTACCTTTTTGTCGCACTAAAAAGACATTTTCCATTTTCCAAGCATAAAAAATGGGGGGGTTTGTGAAGCAACCACCAAATGGCCAATTCAAAATTATACCACCAAATTTTTCAAAAATACTATACCACCTTACATGGACAATATATCAACAGGGGGATGTCAAACCTTTCCGTCCACCCTAGGTGAAAAAGATAAATCCCTGCTGAATCGGGAGGAAGTGGGTCAGATATGAACTACAAGTACATGATATATCCAATGCAATTTTAGCGAGGCTCAGCCCCGAGCTAAGAATCTTCTTGCTCGTCGTTCGACAAAGTTTGACGATAGTTTAAAACAGGCATAAAAAATTCAAACATGACCAAAACAATGTGAAACCTTCACGTGGTGTCATATTATGTGATATAGTTGGAAGGAAAAATATCAAACTTTGTATATTGATTATGTCTCAAAAAAACTACACGAAATGACCTATCTCATTCGAGGTTTCCTTGCTTTCGGGTCAAATTATGGCTAGAATCAAGGGATAGTTTGTGATAATATGCCCATATTGTGCATGCATGTGCATCATGGGATGGATAAAAATGTTTCAGAATGAAGTTTTCCTTTTCTTCGCACCAAAAAGCCATTTTTCATTTTCCGAGCGCAAAAGGGGGGGTTTTGTGAAGCAACCACCAAATGGCTAGTTCAAAATGCTACCACAAATTTTTTCAAAAGATTATATGTATGTCATATTTGGATTGCTCACATTTTTCTGATCGATTTAGATATTTTATTTGTCGAATTCTAATTTATGGATTTAAATATATGAATTATTCCATATTAAATAAAAAAGGCAAAAAAATAAAATTATTTTTATTTTTTATTTGGATTCAATATTATTATTACTTATTCATTGTTGTCTACTTAAAAAATTGTTTGAAATCTAAAACTGAGATGTGTGACATCATGGTCCAAGAGTCAATATGATTTATATGAAAGTATTATTGACTAGGTATGATTTCTTTCTCGAAAGCTCACTTGGAAAGAACGAAGAAGTTAAGCGTGCTAGTGCTAGAGTAGTGTTAGGATGGGTGACCGAATGGGAAGTTTGATTATGAGTGCAATTTGACCTAATATTAAGTATACTTAGGATTAAAATATCCTATATGAGATTAATGTGTAAAAAATATTTAAAAAAGTTTGAAAAACAATTGCTTTTTTGCAATTGCTTTTTAAAATGCAGCATCTTTGCCATCTATTTTTCCACGAGACACACGGCAAAGGCTTTGCCGTGTTCCGGATGGCCTTTGCCGTGTGCGGGTGCCCACACGATAAAGAATCTTTGTGCAGTAGTGCAAGCACTACATGAAACCGGGGCGGGGCCGACGGCTGTTTCCTACGTCGACGAATTTTAGTTGGGGTCGTTGGCGTAGACCCCGAGCTGGGCAGCCTAGCAACCAGGCCATCGGGGTAGGACCGGATGGGCCAACAACAGCCGTCAGCGTAGATAGGGTCGTCAGTGCAGCATCCGGCTGGCCGTCGGCGTAGGGGGTGGCATGTGGCCCATATTTTTTCTTTTATTTTTATAGGCATATATTAATACTCTATTTATTACTCTCAATTATTTTAATGGGGTTATACACCAATTAGAGGGATTCATACCCTCGGAATAGCAGTCTCCACCCACCTAAAATGACGTCACGAATCTTGTCTCTCACGGGCTCATAGCTGCACGTCGAGAAATTGTGTAAGTATTATCGCATGCGTGTGAATATTATCTCTCACACATTTTGGGGCAGAAGTTGTTCAAAGATTCCATGTTGTTCCTTGGACGGAGAAGGGTAGTGTCAAGGCTGATCCATGTGGCCCGCTAAAATTTTCTCTTAGTTTGTGTCTGGTTAGTTCATATAATCATGCTAAACCATTTTGGGTCACAATTTTTACAATGATTCCATGTTGTTCCTTCACCGAAGTGGCGTAGTCCGCCCCTGGGCATCCTAAAACCGATGGAAATATGCCCTAGAGGCAATAATAAATTGTATTATTCTATATTTTCTATTCATGATTAAGTTTATTATTATGTACTATAATTGTATTGGTTCCGTATAATGAGTATTTGGAGGAAACCCTAATACATGTATGGAATCATAAAAACCATTTAGATATCCCTAGTCTCGCCTCTAAGACTAGTTCATGTATCATTGATAGTTCTGGTTTCCTCGCTATGTGGAAAACGACAATGTGTTGTGGAGTGGCCAGTAATATATGAGATCGAAGTTGTTGGGAGAACAATGACGATGGATAGACCCAACATTATATACCGTGAAACGCGTCGCCAATACTGTTATCGATAGTTTCTCATAAGCAAGTATTGCCTTTAGTAAAGATCGTGTGACCACGAGACACATATGCACTTGGGTGCAATGTGAACGTGGCAAGGTTCTTCAAACGTTGCTCGTAATGGAGTAATCATAAAGTTGATACTTTCTCTTACCCGATGGTATGCCAATTATTCACATGAGTTACTTGTGGAAATTGATACTCCTGACAATGAAGAGATACACTATGGGCACACTCATGTACTATGATGTTCGCCATCGTCTGGCCAGACACGTGATCAAGTTGTTGAACATATCAACATCAATAGTATGGTAGGAGTAAAGAGTATATACCAGGTAACAGGTAACGAGAATAACCTAGTGTTTCATCTCGGTCAATGTAAAGTATAGACAAAGTAATATGATATGTATCAGAAATAATATAATTGTTCACATGATAAAGATCTTCGTGTTATTTGCGGGGTTCCTAAGTGTATCAAGACGCCAATAGTAATCATTATCATGGAATTAGTTCCAGACATGTCTGCAAATATCCAAACCCATAGGGTCACACACTTAAGAGTTCAATGGCATTTAAAATTTGAGTGTGAATGAAGATTTTGTAGACACGTAATTCAGAAGGTGTTCGGAGTGTCTCGGGATATTTCGGAGGTGTCCGGAATATTCCCGAGAGTATTCAAAATAAGTTTTAATCATTAATGATATGATATAAGGGTTCTAAGAGTATGTCGGATGGTCTCTGAATGGTTCCGAAAGGTCCCGAGTGATCCCGTAAGTGTCCAGAATGCTCCCGGGAGTATCCAGAATGGTTCCAGACATATATGGATGGTTTTGGAAGGAGCCAAAGGTTCCGATAGGTTATGGAAGGTTCCGAAAGGTACCTGGGTCACCCGGGTCATCTTAGGATGTCCAGAAGGTTCCATAATAGCTGCATCTATGTTGCCGTAAAGGGCAAGAAAATATACACAAGTCAAATTTAGAGTTGCAAAAGGAAGCAGCTTTGGAGTAGGATTGGTTTGACCTATACCTATCGGAACTCGCTCAAACTTGGGGGATGAATTTAGGACAACCCAAGGGGACTTGCCGCCTATAAAATGGCACCAAGGGGCATTCCAAGTCCTGGCCTGCACCCCCACCGTCTCCTTCAAACCCTAGCCGTCACACGTGTGGCCTGTCGCCGCCTCGTGCGCCATCATCGCCTCCCTCTCATCGTCCCTTCTCCATGTCTTGGACTCAAACCCTAGGGCGGGCATGCCCTAGGTTATTCTTATACTATGACACTGAGGCACTGTCCGATTTCTACCTCCATTTGTATCTAATCTAGACGGGACTGCAGAAGCATTGCCGGATCTGCATCGACATGTTCACACTTCGACCGTGTGTTCTTGATCACACCTTGATGCGGTGCCGCTGATATTTTACATGTGGATGCTGGATATATGCCCTAGAGGCAATAATAAAAGTAGTTATTATTATATCTTTGTGTTTATGATAAATGTTTACATTCATGCTATAGTTATTATTATATCTTTGTGTTTATGATAAATGTTTACATTCATGCTATAATACTATTAACCGGAAACATTAATACTTGTTTGATTCGTAAACTTATTAGAGTCCCTAGTAAAGCCTATTTGTAATACTAGCTTGTTGGTTAATAGATGATCGTGGTTTTCGGATCATGAACATTGAGATGTTGTTAACAGCAAGATCATATCATTAGGAGAATGTTGTGATGGACATACTCCTATAGATAAGCGTAGCATAAAGATCAAGTCATTTTATTAGTTCGTTTGCTATAAGCTTTCTGATACATAGTAACCTAATTCCTTCGACCATCAGATCATGCTAATCACCATCACCGGATGGATAATTTGATGACATCAAACACCACACCGTAACTGGATGGCTATAAAGGTGGCATTGAGTGTTCGGAAAGTATGTGTTGAGGCACATGGATCAAGAGTGGGATTTGTACATCCATATGATGGATAGATATACTCTAGGCCCTCTCGGTGGAATGTCATCCAATTAGCTTGCAAGCATGCGACTGGCTCACAAGGGATCACATATCACAGGAACGAGTAAAGAGTACTTAGTGGTAACGAGGTTGAACTAGGTATGCAGAGATACTGACGATCAAATCTCAGATAAGTAAAATATCGCGAGACAAAGGGAAATTGGTATCGTATGTAAATGTTCATTCGATCACAAAGTAATCGTAGAAATATATGGGAGCCATATGAATTTCCAGATTCTCTATTGGTTATTGATCGGTGAAGAGTCTCGGTCATGTCTACATAACTCACGAACCGTAGGGACACACTTAAGGATTCAATGTTGTTTAGTAGATATGGAATGTAAGTAGGAAGACCGAATGTTGTTTGGAGCCTCGGATGGGATCCAGGATATCACGAGGAGATCCGGAATGGCCCGGAGAATAAGATTCATATAAGGAAAGTCCAATTCTGGAGTTCGGGAATGATTCCCGTGTTTTCACCAGAATGATCTAGAAGGGTCTAGAAGGTTCACCGGACTGAAGGGGAAGGGTACATAAATGTGTCATGACTAAGTGGAATGATTGCATCATGTCCTAGGTCACTTGGTTGGACGTTTAAAAGAAATAAATTATACTCCAAAATTGAAAGTCAAAAGGAAAGTTTGAAAAGTCAAACTAGGACAATGTTTCCTAGTGGAGGAAGGAGAGAATCCTTCTCTCCCTCCACCACGCGCCTAGAAGGAGAGGGAGTTGGGGAATGATTCAAACTCCCCTCTCCCTAGCTGCCCCCTCTCATAAATAGAGGAGAGGGGGTGCCCTCGCAAAGACCACAACAAGCCCTGCCGCCTCCTGGCACCGTCGCCACCCTAGCCGCCACCGGCCCACCTCCTCCTCTCCGTATTCTAAACCCTAGACGCCGGGGAAACCCTACTACTCCACCATAGTCCACTCTGGCTTAAGATAAAGCCCTGCGGGATTTCCCCTCTAACTCCGGCACCACGCCGTCGTGCTGCCGGAATCGCGAGGAGAGAACTACAACCTCCGTTGCCTACTGGAACAAGGGGTTACTAAGTGTATCAAGACGCCAATAGTAATCATTGTCATGGAATGAGTTCCAGACATGTCCGCAAATATCCAAACCCATAGGGTCACACACTTAAGAGTTCAATGGCATTTAAAATATGAGTGTGAATGAAGATTTTGTAGACACGTAATTCAGAAGGTGTTCGGAGTGTCTCGGGATATTTCGGAGGTGTCCGGAATATTCCCGAGAGTATTCAAAATAAGTTTTAATCATTAATGATATGAGATAAGGGTTCTAAGAGTATCTCGGATGGTCTCTGAATGGTTCCGAAAGGTCCCGAGTGATCCCGTAAGTGTCCAGAATGCTCCCGGAAGTATCCAGAATGGTTCCAGACATATATGGATGGTTTTGGAAGGAGCCAAAGGTTCCGAAAGGTTATGGAAGGTTCCAAAAGGTGCCTGGGTGACCCGGGTCACCTTAGGATGTCCATAAGGTTCCATAATAGCTGCAGCCACATTGCCGTAAAGGGCAAGAAAAGACACACAAGTCAAATTTAGAGTTGCAAAAGGAAGCACTTTTGGAGTAGGATTGGTTTGACCTATACCTACCGGAACTCGCTCAAAATTGGGGGATGAATTTAGGACAACCCAAGGGGCCTTGCCGCCTATAAAAGGGCACCAAGGGGCATTCCAAGTCCTGGCCTGCAGCCCCACCGTCTCCTTGAAACACTAGTCGTCGCACGCGTGGCCTGTCGCCGCCTCGTGCGCCATCATCGCCTTCCTCTCGTCGTCCCTTCTCCATGTCTTGGACTCAAACCCTAGGGCGGGCATGCCCTAGGTTCTTCTTATACTATGACACCGAGGCACTATCCGAGTTCTACCTCCATTTGGATCTAATCTAGATGGGACTGCAGAAGCATTGCCGGATCTTCATCGACATGTTCCCACTTCGACCGTGTGTTCTTGATCACACCTCGATGCGGTGCCGCTGATATTTTAGATGTGGATGTTGGATATATGCCCTAGAGGCAATAATAAAAGTAGTTATTATTATATCTTTGTGTTTATGATAAATGTTTACATTCATGCTATAGTTATTATTATATCTTTGTGTTTATGATAAATGTTTACATTCATGCTATAATACTATTAACCGGAAATATTAATACTTGTGTGATTTGTAAACTTATTAGAGTCCCTAGTAAATCCTCTTTGTAATACTAGCTTGTTGGTTAATAGATGATAGTGGTTTTCGGATCATGAACATTGAGATGTTGTTAACAGCAAGATCATATCATTAGGAGAATGTTGTGATGGACATACTCCTATAGATAAGCGTAGCATAAAGATCAAGTCATTTTATTAGTTCGTTTGCTATAAGCTTTCTGATACATAGTAACCTAATTCCTTCGACCATCAGATCATGCTAATCACCATCATCGGATGGATAATTTGATGACATCAAACACCACACCGTAACTGGATGGCTATAAAGGTGGCATTGAGTGTTCGGAAAGTATGTGTTGAGGCACATGGATCAAGAGTGGGATTTGTCCATCCATATGATGGATAGATATACTCTAGGCCCTCTCGGTGGAATGTCATCCAATTAGCTTGCAAGCATGTGACTGGCTCACAAGGGATCACATATCACAGGAACGAGTAAAGAGTACTTATTGGTAACGAGGTTGAACTAGGTATGCAGAGATACTGACGATCAAACCTCAGATAAGTTAAATATCGCGAGACAAAGGGAAATTGGTATCGTATGTAAATGTTCATTCGATCGCAAAGTAATCATAGAAATATGTGGGAGCCATATGAATTTCTAGATTCTCTATTGGTTATTGATCGGAGAAGAGTCTCGGTCATGTCTACATAACTCACGAACCGTAGGGACACACTTAAGGATTCAATGTTGTTTAGTAGATATGGAATGTAAGTAGGAAGACCGAATGTTGTTTGGAGCCTCGTATGGGATCCAGGATATCACGAGGAGATCCGGAATGGCCCGGAGAATAAGATTCATATAAGGAAAGTCCAATTCTGGAGTTCGGGAATGATTCCCGTGTTTTCACCAGAATGATCTAGAAGGGTCTAGAAGGTTCACCGGGCTGGAAGGGGAAGGGTACATAAATGTGTCATGACTAAGTGGAATGATTGCATCATGTCCTAGGTCACTTGGCTGGACGTTTAAAAGAAATAAATTATACTCCAAAATTGAAAGTCAAAAGGAAAGTTTGAAAAGTCAAACTAGGACAATGTTTCCTAGTGGAGGAAGGAGAGAATACTTCTCTCCCTCCACCAGGCGCCTAGAAGGAGAGGGAGTTGGCGAAGGATTCAAACTCCCCTCTCCCTAGTTGCCCCCTCTCATAAATAGAGGGGAGGGGGTGCCCTCACAAAGACCACAACAAGCCCTGCCGCCTCCTGGCACCGTCGCCGCCACCGGCCCACCTCCTCCTCTCCGTCTTCTAAACCCTAGACGCCAGGGAAACCCTACTACTCCACCATAACCCACTCTGGCTTAAGACAAAGCCCTGCGGGATTTCCCCTCTAACTCCGGCACCACGCCGTCGTGCTGCCGGAATCGCGAGGAGAGAACTACAACCTCTGTTGCCTACTAGAACAAGGGAGAGGAAGGTCTTCATCGAGTACCGAACGTGTGACCGACTGCGGGAAGGCTGCCGGAACGCGGCGCCGGAAGGATCGTCTTAGCGATCTTGAGATCGGCAAGTGAACGACTACATCACCCACGAGAATCTGCTCTCGTTAACTGCTTTGGAATCTTCTAGGGTGAGTACTCTAATCGACTCGTTGCTACAATCTAGTAGATAGATCTTGGATTGTGCATGTTCATGCGGTAGAATTTTTTTGTTTTCCATGCTACGAACCCCTACATTGGTATCAGAGCCGTGTCTATATATAGATCTGTTGCACGAGTAGAACACAATGGTCATTGGCGGTGGTGCTTTTATTATCAATTGCTTTTTGTGTAGTTTGCATCTTGCGGTATGGTGGGATGAAGCGGCCCGAGCTAACCTTACATGACATCGTTCATGATACTTGATCCACGCTCAACATGCAACTTGTATTGCATAAGTGGCTTTGAGGGTGTCTGTCTCTCCCATCATAGTAAAGATTCAATTTACAACGGGCACTTGATAGTTAGAATGGTACTTATTGAAAGTTAGAACGATACTTATTGGAAGTCCCAAACCACGTAAAATATGCAAAGAAAATTAGAGGCGTCTAACTTTGTTTTGCAGGGGTGTGCTGTGGTGTGTATGGACATGATTGTGATTATATATGATGTATGCAATGTTCCTTATTGTAAGTCAGCAACCGGCAGGAGCCTTATGGTTGTCTTTTAATTTCGTTAAGACTTGCGTGTCTATTATTCAAAGTAGTTGTAATAGTTGATGCTGGTGGACGACAACCATGGAGCGGTGCCATTGACCTTAACGCCACACCGGTGATGATGGAGATCATGTTCATGCTTGAAGATGGAGATCCGAAGCACAAGAAGAAGGCCATATCATATCATATCACATATTTTAAATTGCATGTGATGTTAATACTTTTATGCATCTTGTATTGCTTAGTTATAAAGATGATCCCTCTCGTTATAAAGTATAACATGATCCCTCTCACAAAAAACATTGGAGTGAAGCGTATGAAGAAACTCCATTCTGGTGGACTTCTTGAATCACTTGATTTTGAATCACTTGAAAGATGCAAAGCATGTATGATGGGTAAAATGACTAAGACTCCATTTTCTGGTATGATGGAGCGAGCTACGGACTTATTGGAAATCATACATACTGATGTGTGTGGCCCAATGAGTGTAGCATCGCGTGGTGGTTATCGTTATGTTCTTACTTTCACGGATGACTTGAGTAGGTATGGGTATATCTATTTCATGAAACATAAGTCCAAAACTTTCGAGAAGTTTAAGGAATTTCAAAGTGAACTAGAGAATCAACATAACAAGAAGATTAAATTTCTACGATATGATCGTGGAGGTGAATATCTAAGTTACGAGTTTGGCGAGCATTTAAAGAAATATGGAATACTTTCACAATTGACACCGCCGGAAACACCACAACATAATGGTGTGTCCGAACGTCGTAATAGAACTCTCTTAGATATAGTTCGTTCTATGATGTTACTTACAGATTTACCTTTATCATTTTGGGGTTATGTATTAGAAATAGCCGCATTCACTTTAAATAGGGCACCATCTAAATCCGTTGAAACGACACCGTATGAATTATGGTTTGGGAAGAAACCTAAATTTTAGTTCCTTAAAGTTTGGGGTTGCGAAGCTTATGTAAAGAAGTTACAACCCGACAAGCTTGAACCCAAAGCGGAAAAATGCGTCTTCATAGGATACCCGAAAGAAACTAATGGTATACCTTCTATCATAGATCCGAAGGCAAAATCTTCGTTGCCAAGAATGGATCCTTTCTAGAGAGGGAGTTTCTCTTGAAAGAAGTGACTGGAAGGAAAGTAGAACTCGACGAGGTTGTCGAACCTTCTCTCGGATTTGAGAGTAGCGCAGCACCAGAATAAGTTCCAGTGGCGCCTACACCAATAGGAGAGGAAGCTAATGATAAAGATCATGAAACTTCGATTGAATTTACTACGGAATCTCGCAGGTCGATGAGAACTCGTACCACTCCCGATTGGTATGATACCCGAGTGTCATGTTGGTGGATGACACCGACGACCCTGCGACATATGAGGAAGCGATGATGAGCCCAGATTCCAATAAATGTCAAGAAGCCATGAAATCCGAGATTGGATCCATGTACGAAAACCAAGTATGGACTTTGGTGGACTTACCGAATGGTAAGAAGCATCGAGAACAAATGTATTTTCAAGAAGAAAACAGATGATGATGGTAATGTAACCGTCTATAAAGCTCGACTTGTCGCAAAAGGGTTTCGACAAATTCAAGGAGTTGATTACGATGAGACTTTCTCACCGGTAGAAAAGCTAAAGTCTGTGAGGATTTTGCTAGAAATCGTTGCATATTATGATTATGAGATATGGCATATGGATACCAAAACGGCGTTCCTCAATGGAGACATTATTGAAGAGTTGTATATGGTACAACCCAAAGGTTTTGTCGATCCTAAAGATGCTAACAAGGTATGTAAACTTCAACGGTCCATTTATGGATTGAAGCAAGCATCCCAAAGTTGGAATCAATGTTTTGATAAGGTAATCAAAAGTTTTGGTTTATACAAACTTATGGAGAAGCTTGTATTTACAAGAAAGTGAGTGGGAGATCTGTAGCATTCCTAGTACTATATGTGGATGACATATTGTTGATTGGGAATGATATAGACCTTCTTAAAATTGTCAAGGATGATTTGAATAATAGTTTTTCAATGAAGGATCTTGGCGAAGCTTCTTACATATTAGGCATAAAGATTTATAGAGATAGATCGAGAAACCTAATATCACTTTCACAGAGTACATATTTGGACAAAGTTCTGAAGAGGTTTGGAATGGAAGATAGCAAGAAGGGGTTCTTGCCCATGTTGCCCAATACGACCTTGAGTAAAACTCAGAGTCCTGCTACGACAGAAGATAGAGAACGGATGAGTAAGACTTCCTATGCCTCAACCATAGGATCTATCATGTATGCCATGCTATGTACTAGAACCGACATTGCATATTAGTTTAACTAGCAGATATCAAAGTGATCCAGGGGTGGATCATTGGACAGTGGTCAAAAACATCCTTAAGTACTTGAGAAGAACTAAGGATATGGTTCTTTCTTGGAAAAATCTATTAGAAAGCGCCGCATCGCACGCTCTCCTGTGCGGAGCATCTTGATTCAGAAAAAACACCGCGTGTCTTGTAGGGGTTCGTAGCATGGAAAACAAAAAATTTCTATCGCATACAAACAAACAAGCCAAGATCTATCTACTATATTGTAGCAACGATTCGATGGAATAACTTACCCTCGAAGATTCCAAAGTGTTTAACGAGAGCGGATTCTCGTGGGTGATGTAGTCGTACTCTTTCCGATCTCAAGATCGTGTAGACGATCCTTCCATTGTTAAAGCGGCGCTCCTTGATCGATCTGCGTTCGGTACTCAACGAAGACCTTCCTCTCCTTGTTCCAGCGAGAAGCGGAGGTTGTAGCACTCTCCTCGCGATTCGGCGGCACTGGCGTGGTACCGGAAGTAGAGGGAGATCCATGAGGCTTCGCCTTAAGCGGGCGAGTATGGTGGAGTATGAGAGAGAGCTATTAGTGGTCTAGAGATTAGACACACCAATTAGAAGGCTCTAAACCAGGCTAAAGCAATTAGAAGCTCTAAACCAAAACGGCTCTAAGCGGAGATTAGAGGATAGGAACTTGTGTGTCTAGAGGAGGCCCTGCCTCCTTTTATAGGTGGGAGGGAGGCCAAGGGAGGAGTCCCTCCCAAGTCGGCCTTGGTTGGCGCGCCGGCTTGGAGGACTCCTCCCCAAGTCGGTTCCAACCACCTCTTGCTTGTTTCCACAGTTTCTGTTTCCCAGTTTCTTGTTTTCCACAGTTTCTGTTTTAGCCGTTTGACTTTCAATGGCGGTTTGACTTTTCAGTTTTGGAACAGCAAGAACACTTAGTACATGATGCAATCATTCAATATGTAATGACACATTCATGTACCCTCCCCCGAGTGCGGACAATCCGAACCTTCTAGAACATTCCGATGAAAACACGGAATCATTCCCGAACTCGAAGCAGGACTTTCCTTATATGAATCTTATTCTCCGGACCATTCCGGATCACCTCGTGATATCCGGATCCCATCCGAGACTCGAACAACATTGGTCTCTTTCTCATAATACCATAACTACTCAAACAACGTCGAATCCTTAAGTGTGTCTCCCTACGGTTCGTGAATTATGCGGACATGATCGAGACACTTCTCGAACAATAACCAATAGAGGAATCTGGAAATTCATATGGCTCCCACATATTTCTATGATTACTTTGCGATCGAATGAACCACTTACATACGATACCAATTTCCCTTTGTCTCACGATAGTTTACTTATCCGAGGTTATGATCGTCGGTATCTCTGCATACCTAGTTCAACCTCGTTACCGATAAGTACTCTTTTCTCGTTCCCGTGATACGTGATCCCTTGTGAGCCAGTCACATGCTTGCAAGCTAATTGGATGACATTCCACCGAGAGGGCCCAGAGTATATTTATCCGTCATATGGATGGACAAATCCCACTCTTGATCCACGTGTTTCAACCAATACTTTCCGAACACTCAATGCCACCTTTATAGCCACCCAGTTACGGTGTGGTGTTTGATGTCATCAAAGCATCCATCCGGTAAAGGTGATATGCATGATCCCATGGTCGAAGGAATTAGGTTACTATGTATCAGAAAGCATATAGCAATTGAACTATTGAAATGACTTGATCTTTATGCTACGCTTATCTATAGGAGTATGTCCACCATATCATTCTCCTAACGATATGATCTTGTTGTTGATAACATCTCAATGTTCATGATAGGGAAACCACAATCATTAATCAACCAACAAGCTAGTGAAGTATAGAGGCTATACTAGGGACTTCAAATTAAGTTTACAAATCACACAAGTATTAATGTTTCCTTGTTAATAATATTATAGCATGAATGTAAACATTTATCATAAACACAAAGATATAATAATAACTATATTTATTATTGCCTCTATGGCATATCTCCAGTCTCCCACTTGCACTAGAGTCATCTAATCTAGATTACATGGTAATATACGAACACCCATGGCGGTTTGGTGCTGGTCATGTTTGCCCTCGGGAGAGGTTTAGTCAACAGATCCGCCACATTCAGATCTGTGTGTACTTTGCAAATCTTTATATCCCCATCTGGATATGTTCTCGAATAGCGTGAAAACGCAGCTTGATATGCTTGACTTCTTGTGTGACCTTGGTTCTTGCGCATTGGCTATGGCTCCCATGTTATCACAGAGATAGACATTGGGTCCAGCGCACTAGGAACAACACCCCTCTGTAATGAACTCTTTCATCCATATCGCTTCTTGTGAAGCCTCGAAGCGACCATGTATTCCGATTTAGTTGAAGATCTCGCCACAACGCTTTGCTTTGCACTCCTCCATTAGCTTCTGCACCATTCAAAATAAATCATTATCCAGTTGTGATTTAGAATCACCGGATCGGTGTTCCAACTAGCATCGGTGTAACCATTAACAACGAGATGTTCATCACCTCCATAAGAAAGAACCATATCCTTAGTTCTTCTCAAGTACTTAAGGATGTTTTTGACCATGTCCAATGATCCACTCTGGATCACTTTGATATCTGCTAGTTAAACTAACGACATATGCAATGTCGGGTCTAGTACATAGCATGGCATACATTAGAGATCCTATGGTCGAGGCATAGGAGTCTTACTCATCCTTTCTCTATCTTACCGATGTCGGACTTTGAGTTTTACTCAAGGTCGTATTGAGCAACATGGGCAAGAACCCTTTCTTGCTTTCTTCCATTCCAAACCTCTTTAGAACTTTGTCCATATATGTACTCTGTGACAATGATATTTGGCGTTCGATCTATCTCTATAAATCTTTATGCCTAATATGTAAGTCGCTTCGCCAAGATCCTTCATTGAAAAACTATTATTCAAATAATCTTTGACACTATTAAGAAGGTCTACATCATTCCCAATCAACAATATGTCATCCACATATGGTATTAAGAATGCTCTGAGCTCCCACTCACTTTCTTGTAAATACAAGCTTCTCCATAAGTTTGTATAAAACCAAAACTTTGATCACCTTATCAAAGCGTTGATTCCAACCGGGATGCTTGCTTCAATCCATAGATGGACCGTTGAAGTTTGCATACCTTGTTAGCATCTTTAGGATCGACAAAACCTTTGGGTTGCATCATATACAACTCTTCATCAATATCTCCATTGAGGAATGCTGTTTTGACATCCATCTGCCATATCTCATAATCATAATATGCAGCGATTGCTAACATAATCCTCACAGACGTTAGCTTCGCTACTGGTGAGAAAGTCTCATCGTAGTCAACTCCTTGAATTTGTCGAAACCCTTTTGCGACAAGTCGAGCTTTATAGATGATAACATTACCATCACATCTGTTTTCTTCTTGAAAATCCATTTGTTCTCGGACCTTTCGGCCATCCGTAAGTCCACCAAATTCCATACTTGGTTTTTGCTCATGGATCCAATCTCGGATTTCATGGCTTCTTGCCATTTATTGGAATCTGGGCTCATCTTCGCTTCCTCATATGTCTCGGGGTCATCGATGTTGTCCACCAACATGACACTCATAACGGGATCATACCAATCTGGAGTGGTACGAGTTCTCGTTGACCTCCGAGGCTCTGTAGCTACTTCAACGAAGTTTCATGATCACCATCATTAGCTTCCTCTCTTATTGGTGCAGGCACCACAGAACTTCTTCCGGTCTTTGCGCTACTCGCATTCGAGAGAAGGTTCGACAACGTCGTCGAGTTCTACTTTCCTTCCAATCACTTCTTTCGAGAGAATTCCTTCTCTAGAAAGGATCCATTCTTAACGAAGATTTTGCCTTCGGATCTATGATAGAAGGTATACCCAATAGTTTCCTTGGTATCCTATGAAGACGCATTTTTCGCTTTGGGTTCAAGCTTGTCCTGTAACTTCTTTACATAGGCTTCGCATCCCCAAACTTTAAGGAACGACAATCTAGGTTTCTTCCCAAACCATAATTCATACGGTGTCGTTTCAGCAGTTTAGGCGGTGCCCTATTTAAAGTGAATGCGGTTTCTAATGCATAACCCCAAAATGATAGCGGTAAATGTAAGTGACATCATAGAGCGAACCATTTCTAAGAGAGTTCGATTCGACGTTCGGATACACCATTACTGTGTGGTGTTCCCGGGTGTCAATCAGGAAAGTATTCGCATTTCTTCAAATGCTCGCCAAACTCGTAACTTAGATATTCACCTCCACGATCGAGCGTAGAAATTTAATCTTCTTGTTACGTTGATTCTCTACCTCACTTTGAAACTCCTTAAATTTCTCGAAAGTTTGGACTTATGTTTCATGAAATAGATATACCCATATCTACTCAAGTCATCCGTGAAGGTAAGAACATAACGATAACCACAGCGATGCTACACTCATTGGACCACACACATCGGTATGTATGATTTCCAATAAGTCCGTAGCTCGCTCCATCATACCGTAAAATGGAGTCTTAGTCATTTTCCCATCGAAATGCTTCGCATCTTTCAAGTGATTCAAAATCAAGTGATTCAAGAAGTCCATCTAATGGAGTTTCTTCATCGCTTCACTCCAATGTGACCAAGGCAGTGCCACATATAGGTCGAATTATCGCTTGATTTCAAACGTTTAGCCTCAATGTTGTTGATATGTGTATTTCCACTATCGAGATTCAACAAGAATAGACCATCTATCAAAGGTGCATGTGCATAAAACATATTACTCATATAAATCGAACAACCATTATTCTCGACTTAAACAAGTAAGTCTACGCAATAAACAAGATCCCGATATAATGTTCATGCTCAACAGGCACTAAATAACAATTATTTAAGTATAAAACTAATCCCGATGGTAGATGAAGGGGTAGCGTCGACGCGATCACATCAACCTTTGATCCGTTTCCCACGCGCATCGTCACCTCGTTCTTCGCTAGCTTCCGTTTATTCTGCGACTTTTTTGAGTTACAAATATGAGCAAGCGAACGATTATCAAATACCGAGCACTACTACGGTACTAGTGAGATACACATCAATAACATGTATATCGGATATACCTTTCTTCTTGATGTTGCCGTTCTTCGATCCGCCAAGTACTTTGGGCAATTCGCTTCGGTGACCTTCTCCCTTGCAGTAAAAGCACTCAGTATCAGGCTTGGGTCCAGCCTTGGTCTTCTTCGCCGGCGTGGTAACTTTCTTACCACCCTTCTTGAAGTGTCCCTTTTGCTTAGACTTGCCTTTCTTGAATTTGGTGGTCTTATTGACCAACAACACTTGGTGCTCTTTCTTGATCTCCACTTCTGCAGATTTTAACATAGCAAACAATTCTGGCAACTCTTTGTTCATGTTCTGCATGTTGTAGTTCATCACAAAGTTCCTGTAACTTGGTGGTAGTGACTGGAGGACACGGTAAATCCCCAAAGCATTAGGAATCACTATACCCAAGCTTTGAAGTTTGTTTGCGTGCCCAGACATCTTAAGCACATGCTCACTGACGGAGCTGCCCTCTTCCATCTTGCAGTTAAAGAACTTTTCAGAAGCCTCATAGCTTTCAATTGCCGCATGAGTCTCAAAAATCAATTTGAGATCCTCGACAATATCATATGGGTCTGACTCTTCAAACCTTTTCTGAAGCTCCGATTCTAAACCATACAAGATAGCACACTGAACTATGGAGTACTGATTCTTCCGAGTGAGGTAAACATTCTTTACTTCATCGGGAGCATCAGTGGAGTCACCCAAGTGCATCCGACACATAGGTCAAATTACCACCGTGAGGACAATCCTCAAATTGCGGAACCAATCCATGAAGTTGCTTCCATTGTTTTCAACTTTTCTATCTCTAGGAGCATTAAAATTGATGGTAGGGGCTGCCATTGATCTACAACATATTTGCAATAGTTTAGACTAAGTTTATGACAAATTGAGTTCAAATTAATTAATGAAATTAAACTAGGTGAACTCCCTCAAAACAACATCCCTCACATTGTTTTAGTGATCACACGAACCAAATCCACTACATCAACACCGATCATCACGAGAGTTGATATAGTTTCAATGGCGAACAATCGTCATGTTCACATATCTACTATACGATACATGCTAGGCCGTAAAGATCAAACCTTAGTTTCGCATGAGCAAATCTGGCTTGCTCACGTTGTATACACTTGCGAATCTAACACCCGATCATCACGTGGTGCTTGAAACAACAAGCTTTAGCAGTGCTAACTAAGGGCGAACACTTTATGACTTGAAATTGATGTGCATGAGGGATCATCTTATAATGCTACCGTCGTCTACCAAGCAATACAAGATGCATAAAGGATTAACATCACATGCAATTCAATAATATGTGATATGATATGGCCTTTCTTCTTTGTGCTTCCGATCTCCATCTTCAAGCACGAACATGATCTCCATCATCACCGGCATTGCATCAAGGTCAATGACGCTTCTCCATGGTTGTCGTCCACCGGCTTCAACTATTACAACTACTTTGAATAGACACGCGGGTCTTAACATAAATTAAAGACAACCATATGGCTCCTGCCAGTTGCCAACTTACAATAAGGAACATTGCATACATCAAATATAATCACAATCATGGCCATATCACATCACTGCACACCCCTGCAAAACAAAGTTAGACGCCTCTACTTTCTTTGCATATTTTACGTGGTTTGGGGCTTTCAATAAGTGTCGTTCTAACTTATGAACAAGAACCACAACATTGATACTAGCATTATTGATCACCCATTGTAAATTGGATCTTAACTATGCTAGGAGAAACAGGCACCCGCAAAGCCACTTATGCAATACAAGTTGCATGTCAAGCGTGGAGCAAGTCTCATGAACGATGTCATGTAAGGTTAGCCCGGGCCGCTTCATCCCAACATAACGCAAGATGCAAAGTACACAAGAAGCAATCGACAATAAAAGCATCAACGCCCACAATGACCATTGTGTTCTACTCGTCTGAGATCTACATATAAACACGGCTCTCCACCCTTTGTAGGGGTTCGTAGCATGGAAAACAAAAATTTCTATCATACAAACAAACAAGCCAAGATTTATCTACTAGATTGTAGCAACAAGTCGATGGAATAACTTACCCTCGAAGATTCCAAAGTGTTTAACGAGAGCGATTCTCGTGGGTGATGTAGTCGTACTCTTTCCGATCTCAAGATCGTAGACGATCCTTCAGGCGCTGCGTTCCAGCGCTTCGCAATCGGTCACATGCGTTCGGTACTCGGAAGACCTTCCTCTCCCTTGTTCCAAGGCAGAGGAGGTTGTATCACTCTCCTCGCGATTCGGCGACAACGGCGTGGTACCGAAGTAGAGGAGATCCGCAGGCTTCGCCTTAAGCCGAGGCAGTATGGTGGATTATGAGAGAGAGAGATATTAGTGGTCTAGAGATTAGACACACCAATTAGAAGGCTCTAAACCGAGGCTAAAGCAATTAGAAGCTCTAAACCAAAGCGGCTCTAAACCGGAGATTAGAGGATAGGAACTTGTGTGTCTAGAGGAGGAGGCCCTGCCCCTCCTTTTATAGGTGGGAGGGGCGGCCAAGGGGAGGGGAGTCCCTCCCCAAGTCGGCCTTGGTTGGCGCGCCGGCTTGGAGGGACTCCTCCCCCAAGTCGGTTCCAACCACCTCTTGCTTGTTTCCCACAGTTTCCTGTTTCCCACAGTTTCCTGTTTTCCACAGTTTCCTGTTTTAGCCGTTTGACTTTCAAACTGGCAGTTTGACTTTTCAGTTTTGGAACAGCAAGAACACTTAGTACATGATGCAATCATTCAATATGTAATGACACATTCATGTACCCTCCCCCCCCCCCGGAGTGCCGGACAATCCGGAACCTTCTAGAACATTCCCGATGAAAACACCGGAATCATTCCCGAACTCCGAAACGGGACTTTCCTTATATGAATCTTATTCTCCGGACCATTCCGGATCACCTCGTGATATCCCGGATCCCATCCGAGACTCCAAACAACATTCGGTCTCTTTCTCATAATACCATAACTACTCAAACAACGTCGAATCCTTAAGTGTGTCTCCCTACGGTTCGTGAATTATGCGGACATGATCGAGACACTTCTCCGAACAATAACCAATAGAGGAATCTGTAAATTCATATGGCTCCCACATATTTCTACGATTACTTTGCGATCGAATGAACCACTTGCATACGATACCAATTTCCCTTTGTCTCACGATAGTTTACTTATCCGAGGTTATGATCGTCGGTATCTCTGCATACCTAGTTCAACCTCGTTACCGATAAGTACTCTTTTCTCGTTCCCGTGATATGTGATCCCTTGTGAGCCAGTCACATCCTTGCAAGCTAATTGGATGACATTCCACCGAGAGGGCCCAGAGTATATCTATCTGTCATATGGATGGACAAATCCCACTCTTGATCCATGTGTTTCAACCAATACTTTCCGAACACTCAATGCCACCTTTATAGCCACCCAGTTACGGTGTGGTGTTTGATGTCATCAAAACATCCATCCGGTAAAGGTGATATGCATGATCCCATGGTCGAAGGAATTAGGTTACTATGTATCAGAAAGCATATAGCAATTGAACTATTGAAATGACTTGATCTTTATGCTATGCTTATCTATAGGAGTATGTCCACCATATCATTCTCCTAACGATATGATCTTGTTGTTGATAACATCTCAATGTTCATGATAGGGAAACCACAATCATTAATCAACGAACAAGCTAGTGAAGTATAGAGGCTATACTAGGGACTTCAAATTAAGTTTACAAATCACACAAGTATTAATGTTTCCTTGTTAATACTATTATAGCATGAATGTATACATTTATCATAAACACAAAGATATAATAATAACTATATTTATTATTGCCTCTAGGGCATATCTCCAACATGTCTGTCCACAACCAACCGATCAGGGCATGGCCTTATCCCCTCAATCCTGCATGCACCTTATCTCTTGCCGTCGACCACACAATTCCTCCCTGTCTCTCACACACGTTCTCTCTCTTCCTCTCAAACCACCACGCGAGGCAAGCACCAGGTAGTTCGAGGAGCACTACGCCGGAGAAGCAGCCATAGCGCGAGCACACATCGGGACGCTTCCACGCGCGAGCAGGGGCTAGCAGAGGTGGTCCCCGTCGTTGATCACGCATCGGAGGAGGCCACCGCCGCCGAGCGGCCCTGGAGCACACAGTAGCAGAGGAGGTCTCCGTAGTCGAGGACACATCGGAGATCTCCACCGTCGAGCACACTACGAGGAGCCTACACCGATGATCGCAAGGAGGCACGCATGAGGAGGTGTTCATCATCGAGAGCGGGGATCAAGAAGGCCGTCGACGACAAGCATGGAGCAGGGAAAGCTCCACCGAGCATGCAGCGGGGAGGCGCCGCAGCCGAGAGCGAGGAGACGGCCACCGCCCGTGAGCACGACTATGCCATCGATGCCTGAATTTTCCTCTTCCCCCTACACCTAAATATGTAGGCTGTGTTTCAACTTGATTTATTTCTGGCATCAAACAAATTTTATCTGGCAACCAAGCTAAATTTATCCGAAAACCATAACTAGATAATTTGGCAAGTATATTTTTAGATATTTCTAATGATTTTACCTTTGGGTTAACTGGCAACCAAGTGTAATTAATCTGGCTACCATACCTGGTTAATCTGGCAAGTATATCATTTTTACATTTTCTTTGATGACTTCGCCTTAGTTAAAGCTTTGCAACCAAGCGGAACTTATCTTGGCAGTCATTCATAGTTAATCTGGCAAATTTACTTTTTACTATTTTTTAATGTAATTCACCTTTGTTAAAGCCTGGCAATCAAGTTGAATTAATGTGGCAATCATTTTTAATTAACCTGGCAATTATACCATTTTTGCAAATTCTTTGATGACTCACATTTTCTAGCTAGCATGTATCGAAGTGGTCATTCACAAGGAGTACTACTTTCTTTAGCTTGCCATGATCAGAAAGCTAGCTGCAGCCTATGACAAGCTTATCAGCTTTTGACATGTCGATTGTGCACAGGGGTAATGAAAAATGTGGCTTTGGATTTTTGCGTACCATACTGCATGCATGTTTGAGTAGTTTGCAGATGTCAGGGGTAAGCAAATTAGTACGGAGTATTCTTTTAACACATAAAGTCACCCATAGTAATGCGATTTGCATGTTAGCTCTAAAGACAAACACTGGATGGGAAATAACCAAAGTAGCGAATTGTCAGCGGCCGCCGCACGCAGGTGAAAATATGCGGCGCCGCTCTATAGCAGTCCTTCTTTCTTATGGAGGCGATGAACAGCTCATTTTTAATGGTTACACCGATGCTAGTTGGAACACCAATCCAGATGATTCTAAATCTCAACCTGAATACGTATTTACTTTGAATGGTGCAGCATTAAGCTGGAGGAGTGCAAAGCAAAGTATTGTGGCAAGATCTTCAAATGAATCGGAATACATAGCTGCTTCGGAGGCTTCACAAGAGGCAATATGTATGAAGGAGTTCATTACAGAGCTCGGTGTGATTTCCAGTGCGCTGGACCCAATGTCTATCTACTATGATAACATGGGAGCCATAGCCAATGCGCAAGAACCAAGGTCACACAAGAAGCTTAAGCATATCAAGCTACATTTTCATGCTATTCGAGAGCATGTCCAAGATGGTGACATAAAGATTTGCAAAGTATACACGGATCTGAATGTGATGGATCCGTTGACTAAACCTATCCCGAGGGCAAAAACATGACCAGCATCAAACCGCCATGGGTGTTCGGTATATTACCATGTAATCCAGATTAGTTGACTCTAGTGCAAGTGGGAGACTGTTGGAGATATGCCATAGATGCGGTAATAAAAGTAGTTATTATTATATCTTTGTGTTTATGATAAATTTTTACATTCATGCTATAATAGTGTTAACCAGAAACATTAATACTTGTGTGATTTGTAAACTTATTAGAGTCCCTCTTTGTAATACTAGCTTGTTGGTTAATAGATGATCGTGGTTTCCGGATCATGAACATTGAGATGTTGTTAAAAACAAGATCATATCATTAGGAGAATGTTGTGATGGACATACTCCTATAGATAAGCGTAGCATAAAGATTAAGTTATTTTATTAGTTCATTTGCTATAAGCTTTCTGATACATAGTAACCTAATTCCTTCGACCATCAAATCATGCTAATCACCATCGCCAGATGGATAATTTGATGATATCAAACACCACACCATAACTGGGTGGCTATAAAGGTGGCATTGAGTGTTCGGAAAGTATGTGTTGATGCACATGGATCAAGAGTGGAATTTGTCCATCCATATGATGGATAAATATACTCTAGGCCCTCTCGGTGGAATGTCATCCAATTAGCCGCAAGCATGTGACTGGCTCACAAGGGATCACATATCACAGGAACGAGTAAAGAGTACTTATTGGTAACGAGGTTGAACTAGGTATGCAGAGATACTGACGATCAAACCTTGGATAAGTAAAATATCGCGAGACAAAGGGAAATTGGTATCGTATGTAAATGGTTCATTTGATCGCAAAGTAATCGTAGAAATATGTGGGAGCCATATGAATTTCCTGATTCCTCTATTGGTTATTGATCGAAGAAGAGTCTCGGTCATGTCTGCATAATTCACGAACTGTAGGGAGACACACTTAAGGATTCAATGTTGTTTAGTAGATATGGAATGTAAGTAGGAATACCGAATGTTGCTCGAAGGCTCGGATGGGATCTGGGATATCACGAGGAGATCTGGAATGGTCCGAAGAATAAGATTGATATAAGGAAAGTCCAATTCCGGAGTTCGGTAATGATTCCGGTGTTTTCACTAGAATGATCTAGAAGGGTCTGGAAGGGTTCACCGGACTGGAAGGGGAAGGGTAAATGAATGTGTCATGACTAAGTGAAATGATTGCATCATGTCCTAGGTCACTTGGCTGGACGTTTAAAAGAAATAAATTAAACTCCAAAATTGAAAGTCAAAAGGCAAGTTTAAAAAGTCAAACTGGGACAATGTTTCCTGGTGGAGGAAGGAGAGAATCCTTCTCTCCCTCCACCATGCGCCTAGAAGGAGAGGGAGTTGGGGAAGGATTCAAACTGCCCTCTCCCTAGCTGCCCCTCCCTCTCATAAATAGAGGGGAGGGGGTGCCCGTCGCTGCCTGCCGCAGTCGCCGCACTGTCATCGCCGCCCTAGCCGCCGTCGGCCCACCTCCTCCTCTCCGGCTTCTAAATCCTAGATGCCAGGAAAACCCTACTACTCCACCATAACCCGCTCCCGCTTAAGGCGAAGCCCTGCAGGATTTCCCCTCTAACTTCGACCCCACGCTGTCATGCTGCCGGAATCGCGAGGAGAGAACTACAACCTTTGTTGCATGCTGGAACAAGGGAGAGGAAGGTATTCATCGAATACCGAACGTGTGACCGACTGTGGGGGCGCTGCCGGAACACGGCGCCGGAAGGATCGTCTTCGCGATCTTGAGATCGCAAGTGAACGACTACATCACCCACGAGAATCTGCTCTCGTTAACCGCTTTAGAATCTTAGACGGTGAGTACTCTAATTGACTCGTTGCTACAATATAGTAGATAGATCTTAGCTTGTGTGTGTTCATGCGGTAGAATTTTTTGTTTTCCATGCTACAAACCCCTACAGTGGATACCGGTGGAGGTGCGACCCTTGGAGAACTTGATCGTGCGGATTTTCACAAGGAGAAACCTTCTCGCGGCTAGTCGACTAGCTGCGGGAATTGATTCACCGACTACTTTGACAATGACGTATTCATCAGTGCATGTTCATGGGAGCCGTCCGTGGGATAATAAATCTCCTCGCGACTAGCTAAGGCTTGTTACAGGGATCGACACATGACCAACCTCGTCATCGACAAACTTCCACTAGTACGATATTCGAGGTATGATATGTTGCCTCTCCTTGCATATGATCTTGGTTATGCGCTAGATAAATTTTGTTTTGCATAGCGCGTTCCCCAACATTGGAATCTGAGTGGTCTATGCATATTCACATGTACGGATAGAGGAATAATTGAATTTTGATCTCGGCGGTATTGTGTGATTGGCGGCTCGAGCAGAATTTACGATCTTCGGATCGATACTAGTTTGTAAAGTGTATTTCGGGTGCACAAAACAACTTTGTGGGGTTCCTGTTTTTCCACAATAGCATGCGAAAGATATTTTGCATGTTGGGCTTCTGCGGAGTTGGTTGAAATCCGCATGGGGGGTCAAGCGTAAAGACAAAGTCTGGTGAAGCAATAGTTGATATTTATAGCACTATGGGGACACACTCCGGATAAGTTAAATTGCAAACAATTGAATCATGGTGCTTTCTTACCATGTGGGTAAAGAAAGGTTCTCTTCGCAACCATAGAGCTTCGTAATCTAGCAAAGCGTGTTAGAGGATTCTAACTTGTTTTTGCAAGGAAAAGTGATGTGGTATAGCTGAAGTTTGCATTGTGACGTATGAAATATTTAATGTTGTAATTTTCATAGGGCATTAGTGGCAGGAGCGGCGATGATTGTCATATTACTATTGTAATAGCCATAGTTCTTTTACTTTATAAGTCAGAGTAGCAATAGTTGTAAAAGCAAGGTGTGGCAATGATGATCAAGCAATGATGGACCTCGATGCTATGACATGGCACGTGAAGATGTTCCCGGTGCCAGAATACGTTGATGATGGAGATCATTGGCGTGAAGTGATATACCATATCACTATATAAATTGCATGTGATGTTAATCCTTTTATGCATTTTATTTGGTGCGTGGTAGTCGTAATAAATAGGGTGATCCTTCACTTATAAAATTATCAAGTTAAATATGTTCTCCCTAAGTTAGGCCCCACATAACATGAGTTTTGAACTGGTATGGGTCATGTAACAAGGGTGCACCTAGCGAAAATCATAATGTGTGTGCAAGACTATCACACAGCCGGTGTACTAAGGTTCACTTGACATACTACCTAGAAAGTCTAGAGTATAGAGCACAAGAATCTAAAGATTAACAAGAATCATATGGATATGTGATTTGTATGATTACCTGCCGGTTTTTCTCCCTGGCATGCGATGTGACATTGGTGTCAGGAAAGTAAGACATGCATCTTGAATCACTAAGTACGTTTTTGTATTAGCTTTGCAAACGTTAACGATATTGGAATCGGTTGACAGGTGGTAATGGTAACAGAATGGTAAAAATCCAAATTTGTTTGTTTCACACAGTTAATGGAAATAGATATGACAAAACTCCTTTTTCTCTCTCTGCCATATCTTCGGTTCATCAGCACCATCATAAATCCCAGGAAGTCATCAGGGATCAAAAATTCAAAGATTCAGCAGATGTGAGCTGGAAGAACTGGACTCATCCTCGGGTGGGGAATCCGGGAAAATAACAAACTCAAGCAACAGGTTGGGAATCGACAACCTCCACTGCTCCTCCTATGGTGCCGCTGCTCCTCCCCAGACACGGCTGCATGTGAAGTAGAGGAACTCGAGCGAAAGATTATTGGCCTCAACTCTGGTGTCGGCGACGCGACTTGATACGCCCAATTTGCATCATCACTCTATATCATAATTTACCTCTATTCATTGATATTTGTCTTATTATGAGGTATTACTTATGGCTTTTCATCTGTTTATGCATGTTGGATGATTCTTGGAGGATGGACTGCCGGAGTCTAGATTCTGATGGAAAAGAAGGCGTTTTGGTGCAATTTCACAAAGATCAGAAAAATACCAGATTTTACCAGAAGACGAAGGAAGCCAGAAGGAGGGATGGATATGGGCCTCAGGGGGCCCACACCCCCTAGGCGCGGGCCCACCTAACCCGCGCCTAGGGCAGGTGTGGCCCACCTGCCTGGCCTCCAACTCCGCCCATTTTCCTATATCTTCCCTACGGAACTCTAATACCGGGGGAGCAACCACAGATAGATTTCCGCCGCCTCTGGGGGCGGAAAACACCGAGAGAGAAAGATCTCTCCGGCAGACAGATTTCTGTAGGGGAATTCCTTCCCGGAGAGGGGAGACCGTCGCCATCAACACCGTCATCAAGGTAGGCTTCATCGGGATCCCTCTTGCAGCGCCAGCGAGTGGGACTGCAGGACGGCTACTGGATTGAGATTTGGCGTGGACTCCAGCGACTGGAAGCTGAAGGCCCAGAAGTGTAGATAGGCCCAGTCGGACTAGGTCGTAGAATCACCGAATCCTTAACTAATTCGGTTGAGATCTGTAAACCCTAGGGAGGTGAGTCTATATAAACCTCCCTAGAGGACACTTAGAGGATATGTTCCATCATAGACCCTAGTGACTCGCCGCCTAGCTGCCGAGCTCACCCCATTGTACTCTCATCATAATACAATCTAGCAGGAGTAGGTCTTTACCCTCCGGGGGCCAAACCTGGGTAAACCCTTGTGTCTCAGCCCTCATCTCGCACCGCAGATGGCTGGCCTCCCTTGACCCATGTTCTACTACTCGCTGCCAATTGCAGCATCTGCCGTGGTCATTCCCACGACAGTGGCGCCCACCGTGGGGCCTGGCCGGTGTTCTGCACCGAGATCCAATCTGCCAATCAACGAGTCGATCGCCACCGGCCGCATGATCGCGATTGGCGAGATGCTCCAGATCTTGCCGAGCAGCTACGTCCCGGCGGCTCGACCTGTCACGCATAGCATGATCCTGCCGGTCGGCACGATCAGCCTCTTCGTCGGTCTCATCGACGTCATCATCTCGGAGGACTCGGCTCGCATACGCGAGTCGCCGCCACATGACCGGCTCTCTGAGAGCAAGGTCCGCACGATTCACCGCCTCGCCTCCGAGTACGACTCGGCCCACAGCAACGTGGCCGAAACCACCGCAGCCGCGGAATACGCGACCCTTAACGAAGACGCCGATTCGGCAACCCCGGCATCACTCGCCGGATCCATTGTCGCCGCGTCACCCGCGGGCTCCATCACCCAGGTCTCCAACGTCGGAGACTTCGAGGATTCCTCTATCCTCGGGATCTTTGACTTCGACTCCGGGTCGGAGAACTCCGCCAACCTCCGCGACGGAACCGGCGGCCACGTCGCGACCTACATGGCGACTGGCGCCGACCTGCCGGAAGATCCATTCTCCATGACGATCCCACCAAACGCCACGGAAATGGAGGTCGAGGAACTCCGCCTGAAGCTGGCGGAAGCAGTCCGCAAGGAACAAGCCGAGCGCAAAAAATTTCGCCTCGGCGGTGATAAGCAGAGGCTGTCGCTACCACCAGCTCAATCAGTCAGCGCTGAACCCCATCGGGCGTGCCTGAATTTCGATGACGAACGACCCGGCCGGCGGTGGCCGCGCGATCTGCGAACGCGCCACCCAGGAGGAAGCACTCGGCCCCACCGGGGCGGCCAATGGCGCCCCGCCACCACCCAACCGCGCACCCCCCCTAGGGACTAGCCAAGGATCATGGTCTCCTCACGAGAGCGAGACGCGAACGGCCTCCCGCTGTTCTCCACCCCAATGGACAACCTCGTCGTGGGCCGAGCAGCAGTCGACAACATCGCGGCCACTGGTGAAGGCGCCCTGCAGATCCAATACGCCAAGGCTCTGCTCGCCAAAGCGGTCGAGCAACAAAATGCAGTCGTCGATTCGCAGGGTCGGATGTACTCGCGTTCATCGGGCAACAGAGCGGCCTCAAGCGGCCGCCCCATGGCGGCGAACACCCTCAACTGCCCGCCACCCGAACCACTATAGCTCCAACACCAACCCGTGAACGACGCACTTTCCACCAACTACCCCAGGCCGGCGACCAACTTCGTCGCCGCCAACGGGCAACCCGTCGACGCCCGCACCCACATCATCAACAACCAGAGCTGGCGCGCACGCCAGCCCGACGACCTGCGGCATACCCTCACCAACCGCCACGACGGTGAGCCGAGGGGATCGCTGAGCCGGCTCGGGCCCCGGTGCTTCGGACTGATGATCCGAGGCGAAAGGTACCTGGCAAACTTCAAAGCGCCGAAGGAAATAGAGAAGTACGACCCTTCGTACGATCCCTCCGTGTGGCTGTACACCTACCTCATGGCAATGGGGATCGCCGGCCACACCGATCTACTAGCCGCCCGCTACCTTCCCCTGATGATGGAGGGCGTGCAGCGATGGATTAATACTCTTCCGCGGATAGCATCGACTCCGGGAAGAGATGCACGACGCCGTTAGGGCACCGAGGTTCATACACCCGCCACCACCATCGAGGACTGAACGTGCGTCCAGGGACCCCGCGAGTCGACCCGCGGCTGGGTCCAACGGTGGCAAGATCTGTGGTACAACGCGGTCGGCATCCACCCAGACACCGCGATCCACTACTTCAAGACCTCGTGCCGCTACGAGCCCCTGGTCGCCAAGCTCAAACGAGCGTACCACACACTCGACAACATACCGGATCTCCTGGAGATCGCAAAAAGGTACACGGATGAGGACCCAAACCAGGAAACCGATGACGAGTCGGGAGGACACCGCCGCACGAATGGCCACGACAACAGGAGACGACCCGATCTACGCTACAGCAACACTCACCTCACCAGCAAGCGCCGCAGTGACGGGCGAGTCGACTTCGTTGCCAATGCCGGATATGCGCAGCGCGAGCCCAAGAGCTTCCGTCGTGACGGGGGACAATGCCGCGACGGTGGCAACTACAAGGCGAAGCCGAGGTTCGACCCCGCGGCCCTTCTTAACCAACCTTGTGTATTCCACATCAGGGAAGGAAAGCCCGCCACGCACATGACCGCCGACTGCCACTCTCTCAAGGAGATCGAGAAGGCACAGCGCGCGCGGGAAGACCCCGACAACAACCCACCAAATGGCAGAAAATTCGGCAGCATCGCCGGCTCGCTCCACACCTTCACATGCTTCAACACGAAGCGCGAGAAGAAGGTCATCGCCAGCGCCGTCGCGCGTGGCGGTGGCCATAGACATCCCCAGTTCCTCAAATGGTCGGAGCAACCAATCACTTGGAGCCGCCAGGACCACTCGCCACGCATCGAGTACCTAGGCCGAGTCGCCCTGGTAATCAAGCCCAAGGTGGGAGAATACTGGCTCCCCAAAACATTGATGGACGGCGGCAGCTCCATCAACATCCTGTACCTGGACACCTTCAGGCGACTGCGGCTCCCGCAGTCGATGATCGAGACGACCTACACCACGTTCCACGACATCGTCCCCGGTTGGAAGGTGTACCCGATCGGCAAGGTGACTCTGCCAGTCACCTTTGGCACACCAGCAAACTTCTGCACCGAGCGGATCGTCTTCGAGCTGGTGCCCTTCGACAGCCCCTACCACTGCGTCCTGGGGCGCCAGGCGTTCGCCAAGTTCATGGCAGCACCCCACTATGCGTACAACGCGATGAAGCTACCCGGTCCGTGCGGCGTCATCACCATCCACGGCGACCCCGACATGGCCGCCGAGTGCAAGGCCAAAGGAGCTGAACTCGCCGACGCCGTCATCGCGACAGAGGCCAACCACGCAGACGAGCTCGCCAAGTACGCGAGCGGGGTCAACAACGATGAGCCCACCATACTCAAGAAGCCCAACTCGGAGGGCGGCAACCCCACCACCTTCGAGGCAACGACGCATACCCGCACCGTCGAGCTGGTCCCAGGCGACTCCAGCCAGACGGTGAAGATCGGGACGGGCATGAGCCCAGCATAGGAAGGCGCGCTCATCGAGTTCCTCCGTGAGAACAGGGACATCTTCGCGTGGAAGCCCTCTGACATGCATGGTGTCCCGAGGGAACTCGCCGAGCAGAAACTCAACGCCGACCCCAAAGTGCGACCTGTTAAGCAGTCGTTGCGGCCCTTCAATGAAGAGCGTCGCCAAGCCATCGCCGAGGAGGTGCAGCGTCTACTCGCTGCAGGCTTCATCCGGCCGATCAAGTACTCGAAGTGGCTGGCAAACCCAGTCCTGGTCGAGAAGAAAACGGACCGGAGGATGTATCGATTACACAAACTTAAACAGCCGCCTGAAGGAGCAATTGTCCTCCCGGATCGACCAAATCATCGATTCCACCGCAGGCTCGAGTCGCTATGCTTCCTCGATGCCTACTCGGGTACAACCAGATCAAAATGGCCGCCGAGGAAAGAGAAGACGGCGTTCATCACGCCATTCGAGCCTTCACATCGCCATGACCTTCGCCTCATGAACGCCGGGCGACCTACGGCGGTGCATGCAGAGTGCCTTGGCCAAATTGGCCACAATATCCACATCTACATCGATGTGGTGGTGAAGTCCGCCGCGAACGACCTACTGACTGGCGGAAACATTCGCCAACCTGCGGAAGTACAAGATAAAGCTAAACCCAGGCAAATGCACCTCCGGTGTACCAGCTGGACAGCTACTGCGATACGTTGTCTCCAAGCGCGGGATCAAAGTGTAACACCCTCAGAATCGGCCCTATGCAAGTTTAGCAAAATTCGCCAAAACCCGCATAGAAACGATTCGAAGGTGCCCACCAGGCACTTTCGTGCGGGTGGAAAAACAAAGTAATAACATTACACAACAGTCCTCGATGGGACCCACAGAACAGATATATACAACAGCGACTCAAAGAGTCAAGAATACAAATATTATATACAAAGATCCAAATCACCTTGAAAAGAGGGAGCGTCCGACTACGGACAAGATGCAAATGGGGCTAAGAGCCCTGAAGAATAACCAATGGCGTCCATAACCCTGCCCAGGCCAAGCCGGAAGGGTAACCCTGCTAACGGCGTCGATCTCGAAACCTGCTGAACAAAAGGGGTGCCGACGAAGGGCAAAGCAGAAAACAAAGAAGGAGCGTCAGTACTGAGGCCAGTACACGGCGAGGCTAGAATTCGGCGGTCCTCGCCTACATAGGTATGGTGGACGGAAGCGGCAAAGATGCATTAACAACCTATAGAGACTCGATACAACCGGGCGGATATCGAGAGGGATAAGAATGGCCTAACCGATCCAACCTGATACTAGCATCAAACAAACCCATCTGGCGTTTCTCGTAACCAAACGAGGAAGTCAACCGAGGAACTTACACGGTTGGCGCTTTACTTATTCGTTATTATTGCAGCATTTACTAGTCGTTTAGGTAATCGTCCGATAAAGTAAACAAGGCACTTTTATTTAACCATTCTGTTATAGTTGCGAATTACTAGTCGGTACAATGATCAGAGATAACCACAAAACCCAAAGCTTGTTGGTACTTTTACTTAGCCATTCCGTTGTAGTGAAGCCGATTACTAATCATATCGAAACAAGTCATTTTAAACAGTAAACTTTAGTTATAGTTGTCTATGATCGACATCGTGCTCCAAGTCGTCCATAACCGCGACACGGCTTCTAAAAGATTTAACCTGCAGGGTGCACCAAAGTATCCACAAGCACTTCACCCTTTTGCCGATCGCTTAACATACACCCATCGGTATGTCGGCGGGCCTAAGTCACGACGTTCCTGCACTCCAAAGCAAGCACGGGGCCACCCACTAAAGTACACCCGCAACAAGTCGGCCGGTCTCGAGACGGACTCGGGGTTTGCGTCGATGGTAAACGACACAGATCCCCAATCGGGACCTGCCGATACACGAAAACATCCGCCTAAAATAAAGATTAAGGTGCGTTACCGCACAATCGTAAATAAAGCGGTAAAGCATGGCATAAGTACAGATAGTAATAAAGCCCCAAACTAGTTTGTGGCCCCAAAGACAATACTTTGAAATCAGGTAATTATCAATGGGGCCCATATCTCCCCACCGTGGTTAAGCGCTCGATCTCGAATGTGTCAAGAACTCGGTCCCACGGACACAAGTGGGCGTCGGAAACCAAATCTTACCTATCACCCACCGATGCCTCGCTTAATTCAATTTTAGTTGTTAAACAGAATTTAAAGTGAAACAATAAGTAAACCATGATCATCTCCAACGTCAACATGCAATTCTCCAACAATGGTGGTACTTGACGACAAGCTAAACACTTGAGCAAGATCACGACACGCGGGCCCACTATCTACCAAACAACAGGTAATAGGATGTGTCCAGGGCTATATATGGCTGCAAGGGATATCACGGGTACGAAGCTAGAGCATCGCAACACAGATAGCAAAGATCAACAGGAGGGAAATAAATACTAGCAAAGTAAGATAGGTAGAAAGGGGGAGATGCTCGCCTGAAACATTGTCGAAGGGTTCGACCGAAGATCGGGGCGAAGCTCACATCAACTCAACGGCCTTATCCGCGAAGAAGCAAAAACACTAGAAGAAACACCGGATGCGATATTTAATACAACGGCAGAAAATCGGCATGATGCATGCATGATGGATGGCATGGCAAAGATGCGATGCAATTAGGTCAAGATTAAGCGGAACCGGGGTCCCGACAATTAATTAAATGGTGCAAGTTGTTTAGATCCCCGCAAAATAAATGTTGTTTAGCAAGGCAAGATAAGATACCGGTTCGCTACCCAAGTTTAAATGAGGCCGATATGAGACTAGATTTGCCCGCATATGGGCCCCATATTTAATTATTAGGTGAATCGGCAGAAGGCCCCCAAAACCAATGCTATGCATGCGGGAATGACAATTAAAATATGCGACAAGTTGTTATCATGTTATAAAAATAGGGTTTGCGGGAAGGGGTTCACACATTAGAGGGGGCTCGACGATCTTGGGGTTCCGGGGTTCGGGGTCGGTCTCGGGGTCCAGGGTTCGACGGAAACGAGCTCGGCGGGATCGACGGTAGGTCTTGGCGCATCGGGGTCTCGGCCAACGGATCCTTGAAGGAGGTCATGTCGACCGAGGGTAGATCTTGTCGGGTCCGCGCTTCGGATTCTGTGAGGCGATCTTGCCGTTCCGTGTAGGCGTTCTCGAGGTAGATGGCGAACTTGTCCGGTACCGGGGTTCCGGTTGTCGGTCCGGATCTTGGCGTCCTGGATCTCGTTGAGCTTGGCGTCCTGCGACGAAGGGCTTGGCGATCCTTTTGGTTCGTGTTGGCGTCGAGGCAGCACTTGGCGCCGAGGTTTTCTCCGTGCCCGTGTTGCGTCCCGGATGTAGATCTTGTGAGACCGCGTCATCGGGTTCCTTGGCGTTTTCACATCCTCGTGGTCTCGGGCGTCGAATCCGGAAGAAGAACTCGACGCCATGGTTCGATCCTTGGCTCCGGAACGGTCTTGCGGTCCGGGAAGGAGTTCGGAGTTCCTTGCTGGAATGTGGAATCGTCGAAGATCTTGGAACGTATGCGGTGATTATTGGTTTCGTGGCGGTCTCGGTTTTGGCAAGGAAACAGAGGAGCACACCCCACTAGCCAAGATGACAGGAAATGAGCCCCACGCGGGGGCGCCAGGCGCTGAGGATTGGAGCTGGCCCGACCGAGCGGGAGGAGAGGGGTCCGGCGACGGTGGGGAAGGCGGCGAGCGGGCGGCACGAGGAGGTGGCGAGCCCGGAGGGGGCGGTGGTCCACGGACGACGGCCGGGCGCGCGCCGCGCGGCAACGAAGAGCCTAAGGGGAGGCAGAGGTCGCGGACGGCCGCCGGAGTCGAGGCGGGAGACGCGACGGGGCGCCGCTGGTCGCGGCGAAGGCCGCAGAGAGCTGGGAGCGAGGCGAGGACGGGAGAGGAGGCGGCGGAGGGGAACGGAGGCCGACGGAGAGGGGCTCGACGAAGCGGGCGGGCGGGAGCTGCAGAGGCCAGAGCAAGCTTGGGAGGCGAGAGGCGCTGCGGGGGACGCGGAGGAGGGCGGCTGAGGGCGCTCGGCGGCCGGAGGGGAAGAGGGAGCAGCGCCGGCGGCCTGGGAGGAGGAGGGGATGCGGGGCGAGGCGGAGGAGGGACGCGGGGTGGGAAGAGCGGCCATGACGGGGCCAGGCGGCAGAAGGCTTAGCGGCAGAGGCGAGAGGCGAGAGGGAGCGAGAGGAGGAGAGAAGTCATGGGTGGGGAGGCGTGGGGGCAGTGGCTGGGTCCACGCGGGGCGGGTCCGGTGACAGGGAGGGTCTGAGGCTGCTGCGGGTGGGACCGGGGCAGATGGCTTGGGGGTTTGACCAAGTGGGCGGGGCTGCGTGCGTGAGTGTGTGTGTGGCTGTGTTGTGTTTGGTGGGAGAGGAGGGGGAGAGGAGAGAGAGAGAGGGGGATGTGGCAACATCTGATTGGGTGAGGGGTGAGGGAAGGTGAGGTGGCGCGCGGTTATTGGTCCGGGTGATGTGGCTGCTAGGTGAGGGTAGGATTTTAGGTGGCTTAGGATTAGATGGGGCAGGTTCAGCTGGACCGTTTTAGAAATCTGGGGCGGTTTGGCCCTGCTCGACCGCCCGCCAAAATAAATAAATATTTTATGGGTTTTAATAACTCCGTTTGAAAACCGATAGCGGCAAAACAAAATACTCCGGAGCCCCGGGTTTTGGCGTTTGAAATAAGTTGGGGCGTTTGGAAAATAGGTTTTCGAAATTAGTTTTAGGCAAACAATGCATGATGATGACGATGCAATGCACAAATTCAACGCGATTTTCTAGTAGTGGTTTTGCGGGATGCCACAATTCGACACCACTAACAATGGATCTCGCCCTCGAGATCCGCCTCATGGTACCGGAAGGAAGGTCGGCGATCTGCGTCTTCTCGCGACACCACTAACAAGAGGTCGTTGTCCGGGATCGTCGAGAGAACACTCCGGAAACAAAAAGTCGAAGGTAGAGGTATCCACAAATAAAGCCACCCCTAACTTCGATGGGAAAAGGGGAACCGATGCATTCTCATCCACTTCAATGTACAAAAGCGAATAGAAAGGGTAGTCGGCATGGGGGCCAATCCATCACGCACCCAAACTATTACTCCGCACAATCAGTAGAAAAGAGTGCAACCATTCTCGAATCGATCAAGATCTCGACGAGGTTCGAAACAACGGAGTGATGCGCAGACTCGCATCGGATCTGGCGTAGAGGATGTCGTCGCCGGAAAACACCGGAAAACACAAACAAGGAACAAAGGAGGGTACCATGACGAAGGATTCCTCGGCATGAAGACCGGATGTAGCAACACCGTTATCAAGAGGAAGCGAAACCTCAACGATTTTGAAACCCAACCACGAGAATTCCTGGACTCGAAGAAAGAGAAGAGCGGATTCAAAACACGTCGAGGTAAGAGGAGAATAGCAGCGGGGTAAGGAGTAAAATCAGACCTAACCAGAACGATCCAACCGATTTTGCAAAATAGTTTTGACACTCTCGCTACCGTTAGCTAGGTTATCCTACAGTCGACTTGTGGGTATCGCAACCGAGCTCGATACCACTCAGAACACCCTCGAATCGGCCCTATGCAAGTTTAGCAAAATTCGCCAAACCCGCATAGAAACGATTGAAGGTCACCAGCACTTTCGTGGGTGGAAAAACAAAGTAATAACATTACACAACAAATTTCCTCGATGGGACCCATGGAGCGAGATATATATACACAATGACTCAAAGAGTCAAGAATACAAATATTATATACAAAGATCCAAATCACCTTGAAAAGAGGGAGCGTCCGACTACGGACAAGATGCAAATGGGGCTAAGAGCCCTGAAGAATAACCAATGGCGTCCATAACCCTGCCCAGGCCAAGCCGGAAGGGTAACCCTGCTAACGGCGTCGATCTCGAAACCTGCTTAACAAAAGGGGTGCCGACAAAGGGCAAAGCAGAAAACAAAGAAGGAGCGTCAGTACTGAGGCCAGTACACGGCGAGGCTAGAATTCGGCGGTCCTCGCCTACATAGGTATGGTGGACTGAGCGGCAGCGGCAGCATGCATTAACAACCTATAGAGACTCGATACAACTGGCGGATATCAGAGAGGGATAAGAATGGCCTAACCGGATCCAACCTGATACTAGCATCAAACAAACCCATCCTGGCGTTTCCCCCTCGTAACCAAACGAGGAAGTCAACCGAGGAACTTACACGGTTGGCAGTTTTACTTATTCGGTTATTATTGCAGCATTTACTAGTCAGGTTTAGGTAATCGTCCTGATAAAGTAAACAGTGGGCACTTTTATTTAACCATTCTGTTATAGTTGCAGTAATTACTAGTCAGGTACAATGATCAGGAGATAACCACAAAACCCAGCAGTTGTTGGTACTTTTACTTAGCCATTCCGTTGTAGTGAAGCTGATTACTAATCATATCGGAAACAAGTCATTTTAAAACAGTAAACTTTAGTTATAGTTGTCTATGATCAGACACTGTGCTCCAAGTCGTCCATAACCGCGGACACGGCTTCTCGAAAAGATTTAACCCTGCAGGGGTGCACCAAAGTATCCACAAGCACTTCGACCCTTTTGCCGATCGTTAACATACACCCATCGGTATGTCGGCGGGCCTAAGTCACGACGTTCCCGCACCCAAAGCAAGCAATCGGGGCCACCCCACTAAGTACACCATAGCGAAGTCGGTCTCCGAGACGGACTCGGGTTTCGTCGATGGCTGTAAACGACACAGATCCCCAATCGGGACCTGCCGATGCATCAAAACATCCCGCCTAAAAAGCGATGCATGCAAGACCTCGCACAATCGTAAATAAAGCGGTAAAGCATGGCATAAGTACGGGATAGTAATAAAGCCCCAAACTAGTTTGTGGCCCCAAGACAATACTTTGAAATCGGGTAATTATCAATGGGGGCCCATATCTCCCCACCGTGGTTAGCGCTCGATCTCGAACAGGTGTCAAGAACTCGGGTCCCACGGACACAAGTGGGCGTCGAAACCAAATCTTACCTATCACCCACCGATGCCTCTGCTTAATTCAATTTTAGTTGTTAAACAGAATTTAAAGTGAAACAATAAGTAAACCATGATCATCTCCAACGTCAACATGCGGCAATTCTCCAACAATGGTGGTACTTGACGACAAGCTAAACACTTGAGCAAGCGACTACGACACGCGGGTCCATCTATCTACCAAACAACAGGGAATAGGATGTGTCCAGGGCTATATATGGCTGCAAGGGATATCACGGGTTCGGAAACTAGAGCATCGCAACACAGATAGCAAAGATCAACAGGAGGGAAGTAAATACTAGAAAAGTAAGATAGGTAGAAAGGGGAAGATGCTCGCCTGAAAACATTGTCGAAGGGTTCGACCGAAGATCGGGGCGAAGCTCACATCAACTCAACGGCCTTATCCGCGAAGAAGCAAAAAACACTAGAAGAAACACCGGATGCAATATTTAATACAACGGCAGAAGATCGGCATGATGCATGCATGATGGATGGCATGGCAAAGGTGCGATGCAATTAGGTCATATTAAGCGGAACCGGGGTCCCGACAATTAATTAAATGGTGCAAGTTGTTTAGATCCCCGCAAAATAAATGTTGTTTAGCAAGGCAAGATAAGATACCGGTTCGCTACCCAAGTTTAAATGAGGCCGATATGAGACTAGATTTGCCCGCATATGGGCCCCATATTTAATTATTAGGTGAATCGGCAGAAGGCCCCCAAAACCAATGCTATGCATGCGGGAATGACAATTAAAATATGCGACAAGTTGTTATCATGTTATAAAAATAGGGTTTGCGGGAAGGGGTTCACACATTAGAGGGGGCTCGACGATCTTGGGGTTCCGGGGTTCGGGGTCGGTCTCGGGTCGTGGTTCGACGGAACGAAGCTCAAGGGATCGACGGTAGTCTTGGCGCGATCGGGTCTCGCCAACGGATCCTTGAAGGAGGTCATGTCGACCGAGGGTAGATCTTGTCGGGTCCGCGCTTCGGATTCTGGGAGGCGATCTTGCCGTTCCGTGTAGGCGTTCTCGAGGTAGATGGCGAACTTGTCCGGTACCGGGGTTCCGGTTGTCGGTCCGGATCTTGGCGTCCTGGATCTCGTTGAGCTTGGCGCCCCGCGACGAAGGGCTTGGCGATCCTTTTGGTTCGGGTGTTGGCGCCCGAGGCAGCACTTGGCGCCGAGGTTTTCTCCGTGCCGTGTTGCGCCCTGGATGTAGATCTTGTGAGACCGCGCCATCGGGTTCGCCTTGGCGTTCACATCCTCGTGGTGGTCTCGGGCGTCGAATCCGGGAAGAAGAACTCGACGCGCCATGGTTCGATCCTTGGCTCCGGAACGGTCTTGCGGTCCGGAAGGAGTTCTCGGAGTTCCTTGCTGGAATGTGGAATCGTGTCGAAGATCTTGGAACGTGGCGTCGGTGATTATTGGTTTCGTGGTCGGTCTCGGTTTTGGCAAGGAAACAGAGGAGCACACCCACTAGCCAAGATGACAGAACAAAACAGCCCCACGCTGGGCGGCTGTGGCGCTGGATTATGGAGCTGGCCCGACCGGAGCGGAGGGAGAGGGGTCCGGGCGACGGTGGCGGGGAAGGCGGCGAGACGGCGGCACGAGGAGGTGGCCGGCGAGGGGAGGCGGTGGTCGGGGCGACGACGGCCGGGCGCGCGCCGGCGCTGGCAACGAAGAGCCTAAGGGAGGCGAGGTCGCGACGCCGCCGGAGTCGAGCGGAGACGCGACGGGGCGCCGCTGCGGCCGAAGGCCGCAGAGCTTGTCGGGAGCGAGCAGCGAGACGGGAGAGGAGGCGCCATGGAGGAACCGAGGCCGACGAGAGGGGCTCGGCGACGAAGGGGCGGGCTGGAGCTGAGGAGCGCGAGCAAGCTTGGGAGGCGAGGAGGCGCGGCGCATGGGACGCCGAGAGGAGCGGCTGTCAGGAGGAGGGCCGGCGGCCGGAGGGGAAGAGGGAGAAGCGGCTGGCTGGGAGGAGGAGGGATGCGGGCGAGGCGGAGGAGGGACGCTGGTGGGAAGAGCGGCCGGACGGGCCAGGCTGGCCGGCGGGCGGCGCGGCAGAGGTGAGGAGGCAGAGGAGAGGGCGAGAGGAGAGAAGTCGCAGGGTGGGAGGCGCAGCGTGGGGAACAGCGGCTGGGTCACGGGCGGGTCCGTGGATGTGAGGGTCTGAGGCTGCGCGGTGGGACCGGGCAGATGGCTTGGGGTTTGACCAAGTGGGCGGGCTGCGTGTGAGTGTGTGTGGTAGTGTTGTGTTTGGTGGGAGAGGAGGGAGAGAGAGAGAGGGGGATGTGGCAACATCTGATTGGGTGAGGGGTGAGGGAAGGTGAGGTGGCGCGCGGTTATTGGTCCGGGTGATGTGGCTGCTAGGTGAGGGTAGGATTTTAGGTGGCTTAGGATTAGATGGGGCAGGTTCAGCTGGACCGTTTTAGAAATCTGGGGCGGTCGTTCGGGTCGGTCGGCCCGTTCGACTGCCCCGGCCAAAATAAATAAATATTTTATGGGTTTTAATAACTCCGTTTGAAAACCGATAGCGGCAAAACAAAATACTCCGGAGCCCCGGGTTTTGGCGTTTGAAATAAGTTGGGGCGTTTGGAAAATAGGTTTTCGAAATTAGTTTTAGGCAAACAATGCATGATGATGACGATGCAATGCACAAATTCAACGCGATTTTCTAGTAGTGGTTTTGCGGGATGCCACACAAAGCGAACCCCATGAAGATCGACATGATCGCTCGACTCAGCAAACCCGAGTGCCTACGCGACGTCAAAAACCTAGCCGGGCGAGTCGCGGCTCTCAGTCGCTTCATCCCCCGGTTGGGCGAAAAGGCGATGCCCCTCTATCGCCTAATGTGCAAGAACCCCACCTTCCAGTGGGACAAGGAGGCAGATGACGCGCTCCGCGACTTCAAGAAGGTGCTACTCGTAGCGCCGCTACTCGCCGCCCCCGTCAACAAGGAACCCATGCTGGTCTACGTCGTGGCTTCCGAACGCGTCGTCAGCGCCGTCATGGTCGTCAAACGACCAGAGGAAGGAAAGGAGCGCCCGTTGCAACAACCCGTGTATTACATCAGCGAAGTCCTCACCGAGTCGCGCCAGTGCTACCCGCAATACCAGAAATTGGTATATGCGGTCTTCAGGGCACAGCGGCGACTGCCACACTACTTCTAGGAGCACTCGATAACGGTCGTCTCCTCAGCACCGTTGCAGGACATCATCCGCAACCGTGAGGCATCGCCGGGAAAGTCGCTGGCACCTGCGACGCCGTCTCCCTCACCATGGCGGCATACCGCCAAGCAGTGGACAAGCTGGGTGGATACTTCGCAATGTACTCCGTCGAGTGGATCGACAAGCGGAAGAACGAGGAGGCCGATGCACTCTCTCGCATCGGCTCGGCTCGACTCGCACCACCCGCCGGCGTCTTCCTCGACACCATCACCAAGCCTTCCGTCTCTCCCCCCAGGGAGATCGACGTCGGAATCCTGTTGCAACCAGAAGCAGCCATGGTCGCTCTAATCGCCGATCCAAACGACTAGACCGCGCCATACGCCGCCTACTTGGAGGGAGGCACCCTGCCAGCAGATGAAACTGACGCCCGGATGATAGCACGCCGCTGCAAATCTTTCGCCATCATCAACGGCGAGATCCACAAGCGCAGCATGACCGGCGTGTTCCAACGCTGCGTTCAGCCTGCTGAAGGACGAAAAATCCTCCAAGACATTCACTCCGGCAACTGCGGCCACCACGCTGGCGCCCGTTCTCTAGTCGCCAAAGCAATGCGGCATGGCTTCTACTGGCTCACCGCACACGCAGACGCTGTCGACATTGTCCAGCGGTGCGTCGGATGCCAGAAACACGCCAACCGTACCACGCTCGAGCTCGCTCCAAGACAATCCCCATCACCGGTCGCTCGTGGGGCATGGACATGGTAGGCCCCTTCAAGAAGGCCCCCTCCGGCTTCACCCACCTCCTAGTCGCAGTCGACAAATTCACAAAATGGGTGGAGGCCAAGCCAGTCCGCAAATGCGACGGGAAGACCGCCACCAAGTTCCTACGCGAGCTCATCTATCGCTACGGGTTCCCAAACAACATCATCATGGACAACAGCACCAATTTCGCCAAAGGAGCCATGGCCGAGTTCTGCGAGGAACACCACATTCGACTCGACCTCGCCTCAGTCGCTCACCCGAAGTCCAACGGCCAGGCGGAACGCGCCAATCAGAGTATCCTCCATGGCCTAAAGCCACGGCTCCAAGTACCACTCGAGCGCACCGCCGGGTGCTGGGTCGAGGAGCTACCCTCCGTCATCTGGGGCATCCGCACCTTCGTCAACAGGTCGATAGGATTTACCCCCTTCTTTATGGTGTACAGCGCCGAGGCAGTCATGCTCACCGTCCTCGAGCACGACTTGCCAAGGGTGGTCAACTACACGGAGGCTGCAAACAAACTCGCACGCCAAGACGGAGTCGACCAGCTCGACGAGGCACGTGACCTAGCTCGCTCCCGCACCGCCATCTACCAGCAAGGGCTCCACCGCTACCACAGACGCCGAGTAAGGACTCGCACCTTCCAGGAAGGCGACCTGGTACTGCGTCTAATCCAGGACAAGAAGGGCATGCACAAGCTATCCCCCCCTTGGGAGGGACCATTCGCCATCGGGCGAGTCCTAGGCAACGACGCCTACTACCTCACCGACGTCCGAGGCGACAGAAAACTTGACGTCAAGCGGCCATGGAATGTAAACCTCCTACAGAAGTTCTACTCCTAGAACTCCATACATGTACTCTCCACATGCTATGAAATAAAACAGATCGGTTACCGCAAATTGTGCCTACTCTCCACGTCTTGTGCCACTCGCACTCGTAATAACAGCGTTATGCTATTCGCAGAAGTCAACCTCTGGTAAAGCGATCGGCACGGCCAAGTAGTATGGTACGGGGCACTGGGAAACCCCAGGCCCCGTAACGTCCACGAAAAATGCCAACCCGGAGCCCCATTGGAGTCGCCCAGCTCGAATGGCTTACCGAGCCAATACAACTGCCCTCGCTCCTCACAGCGACCAAAGTCCTCCGCATCCTTGGCACATCGACTCGAATGGCCAAATACCACGCTCGGGGACTGACGTCCAGTCAAATACGAGCGGCTAGGGAAAAACGCCCAGTATGAGAGCGTGCCTAGGACTCGCCATGCGACTGATCCTTCGGGTCAGGCAGGAGTGACGCGCTTACTCTAACGTGCTAAGTCCTCACCTACCTTGGAGTTGTGACTAGAACCACCAAGTACCACGCTCGGGGACTCGGCTAACCGACCTCGTTCCCGCACGGGAAAACGGTCAAGTAAAGAGCACCCACGGGAGTCGCCCAGCGACTGGATATCCGAGCTCTGGAGAGTCGACCTCAAACCATTAAAAATTCACAAACACATAACAAATGAGGAAAACCCCATAAAAAGGGCGGACGCGCTCGGGGACTCGTTCAATCAAAATCCAACATCACAAAGCAAATGATAAAACAACATGAATTTCCTTTATAGAAGCACAAAGTTGTTCCAAAATACAAGGAAAGTTCAATAGCTATTTTGTACTAACGCCCAAGGGCTAAACGCCTCTACTCTGCAGGTTTTGACGCTGACTCGCCGCCACCCCTGCGGTTACGGATGAAGGGCACGTACGGGTTCGACGGGTATGTCGTCAACTCACCCGCCATCGCCGCACGGAACGGCTGATCGACCTTGAAGTCTCGATGCTTCGTTTCGGGATCGTTGGGGGCAACAATAATCTCCTGGTAGGGGAGGAGGTCGCCCATCGCCCAAACGCGATCGGAATACACCGCGGCCTGGTCCGTCAGCTTCAGCACCTCGGCAATCTCCACAGAGCCCGTGGACAAGGGTTAGCCGCTCGTCACATCGTCAAGGTCGAAGTCTTTCGGGAAATGAGCAAGCCTAAGGCAGAGAGTCGTCGCCGCCCCGCGCCGGAAGGCCGACCACGTCATGAATTCGACGACTGACGGAGCCTTCTCCAGGTAGCGCCATACCTCGACGAGGTCACTGGGGATCACCTCCGTGGGCGATATCTCGTGAAGATATGCTCGAATGCAAATCGCGGACAACGCGGCCGAGTTGACCAGGGTGGTCACACACTTCCGCGCGTCGCATGACTGCGCCTCTTCCGAGCTATCGGTAATCTGGCCTGTGGAGCAGAAGCATGCAGTAAGCACACCAACGATTTCACAATGCAGTTGTGGCAGGCAGAAGGAAGAGGAAGAAAGGGTTACCAATCAGCGGACGGCAGAGGCCCGTGATGAAGCTTTGAAGAGAGGAGAAGTCATACTGCAGCCCAGCAACGAGTGAGTCAGACACTTTCCGCTCTTCAGCGGCAGCCGTAACAGCCGCTTTCGCACGCCCCTCCGCTGCACTCGCTTCCGCCCTCGCTTCCTTGAGCTCACGCTCCAGGTCAGCGACCTGCTTTTCGGCCACACTTAGAGCAGACTGAGGCGCCGTCAAGTCACCCACCGGGACAAGGCCCCGGCGGACTTCCTCCGCCTCGTCCGCAATCGCTTGAAGCCCCTTGTTCGTCTCCTGGACGGCAACGAGTTCCTTCTCCAAGCGACACTTTGCATCAAGCCGATCGTCCGATTCTCGCTGCAGGCCCTGCGCACAAACTGCAACGTCAACAACAACGGACATTGAAAATCCTAAGTGCCCACCCGCTGAAATTCAGCGACTAGGCACTCGGGGACTGGACATTGAAAACCCTAAGTGCCCACCCGCTGAAATTCATCGACTAGGCACTCGGGGACTAGACGACATAAAAACATCAAGAATCCGACCACTGAAATTCAGTGGCCCGATCCTCGGGGACAGGACATACCTGGATGGCAGCGCCTAGCATGCCGTGAAGCTCCAGCGCGTCCACGGATGAAAAGCACGACCGGAGTGTGGCCACGACGCTGTTCGACCTCCACCTCGGCGACCCCAGGCATCCGGCTCGTTGGCACCGAGCCACTAACTGCGGCCGCCTTCGCCATGAAGCGAGGGAAGGTCGCTGTAGATGCCGCGGCGCCACTCGGAGCCGTCTCGGCCATGTTGGGTGAGGCAACAGCCTCCTTGGTCTTCGAGGCCACTTCCGTCGCAGTCGGAGGTTCTCTCGGAGTAACCACTGGGTCATCAGAGACCGTGACAACGTCGTCGCCTTTCGCCCTCTTGACATCTTCGATGGGAGCAGCGACTTCGTCGGTCTTCTTCTTCCGCGAGGAGTCCACCTCCGTGACGACTGGCGGAACCTTGGCCACGGAAGGATGGCCAATCTTTTTAACACCAGTCCAATGAAACAACGACATGAATAAGACTGTCTGATTGCAATGAAAACAGGAAGATGAACAACACTCACTTGGCGACTGGTATGAAACGCAGTCCGGTGCGGATGCTAGCCGGCTTTTCCAACTCGGGCCCCAACCTCCGAGTGAGGCCTGTCTCGAACACATCGTGTGCCCAAGACACTGACGGTCTCTTTGAAGAGGAAGCCGCGGCAGGAGCCTCCGCAATAATTGTCGCGGGAGCCTCCCTTGGAAGCGAGGCCGCTGCGGCTGGAGCATCGCCCGAGCCAGCGATTGGGGCGAATGGAGGCGGCAACGACGCCAGTGGCGCCTCGTCCATGGGGGTGGTAGCGTCCGGCGCCACGGTCATGGGCGCCGTCGCGTCCTTAGTCGAGATGGTGGCATCGGAACTGGTCATAGATCGGGGCGGAGATGTCCGCTTCACCGGCTTCGCCTTCTTCTTCGGCGGAGCCGCCGTCTTCTTCTTCTTCTTCGACGACGTGGCCTCATGATGTGAGGTGTGCTCGGGAAGCTCGTCGTCATCGTCTTCGTGAGGCTCGAGGCTTTTACTCGCCTCGAGTTCGCGCTGGTGTTGCCCGCGGGTTTTGCGAACTGTGGGGGCAGGGACTGCCACGGGTTCATATTCATCGTCGTCATCATCATCATCACCCTCATCGACTTTGATGGGTGACGACTCGCTCCCGTCTTGGACGGACGAGCTCGAGTTCTTGTCGTCTGCGGGTGGAAGCCACCCTTCTACCACTTGGAACAACTGCAATAAAAACAAAACAACGTTAGCACAACCGCGAATGCATTATCTGCGACTGCGAGTGATGGGGGAATACCAATCGGGGTATACCCACGAAGCGGATTCGCCAGCTGGCCATCACCGACTGGCTCACACCGACCGCCTCCCGCTTCACGGTTCTTTTCTCTATTCAGGAGCTCGTCGCCGATTCGCCACGACCCATCGTCAATACTCTCCGCGCCCTGCCTCAAGCCCGCGTCGAATCAACAACGCGCTCGGGGACTACTGATGGGGAATACCAATCGTATACCCACGGCGGATTCGCCACCTGATCGAGCCGACCGCCAAGCCAGGCGGGTCGACTCGCCTGTACGGAAAGTGGCGCGGTCGACCCGCACGATCGGGCGCCGATCGAGGCCCAAGACAGCGACTCCAATAGAAAGCCCACTAAAGCACTTGTAAACCCTAATCGCTGCATATATAAAGCCACCAAGGGCACCCCAAGGTACGTCATATTAGATCTAGTCTCCCCCACCGCCTCCGGCGGCTCCATTGTAAACCAATCTATGATCATATACTGGATTGATAGCAGGACGTAGCGATCCTCCACCGAGGGGACGTGAACCTGGGTACATCGTGTGCCAATCTCGCTCCCGGATTCTCCTACGTCGCCTTGCTCCCTCTACGTAAGCTACCCCCAGTAGCATCTGCCGTGCAATACCACGACAGTTGGCGCCCACCGTGGGGCAAGCGGCGCTTGGAGGGTGATAATCCGGGCGGGATCCCTCATCGTCGCCGGCAGCCAGATCGCACCACCATACGTGCTGTTCAAAAACTGCTATTTGGAGGCTCTAGGATTGGAGGCCGATCGGTCTCGTTCGGCAGCCGGCCGGCGCGGTCGACTTGATCAGAAGCCCTGCGTGAGAACGCACAGATCGACTCCACGCGGTGACAGCTGAGTTTAATTTTCATCCCGTCTTGCTTTGATTATTTAATCAATCGATATTTTATTAGATCTAAATCTCTTACGTATGCATATTATTGACATGCACTGGTTGTGAAATCGGAACCGGAGCATCGCTACGGACCAATCTGTTTTCATGGCTGAGCTATAGAGCTCGTGATCGCCAACAAGTGGAGGCATCTTTATCGAGGCATACGCACATGCTTATCCTGACATGGAAAATCAACTGGCGCAAGCATGCGAGTTCGATTTCATATGGCCGATCGTCCGTGACATGCAAAACTTGATGGAAATAATCTCCGCTGAAACGATCTGTTTGGGCAACGCCGCAATAAAGAAATCATCATGTTGCTCAGTGCCACCGGCATCCTTAGCGGTGACTCTGAAACAAAGAGACTGCGCACAAAATATGACAGATCAATTGCCCGATGAAGCAACCATGAAGAAAATTAAAACGCATGGACCAATGCAATATATCAATGGGATAAGCATAAAACGATTTCTCTTATTTCAACTTTTATATTTTATCATGTCTACTAATCGTTTTGTCTTCTACAAGTACATGCAAAACCAAGTCGCAATGTGAATTTCGTCGAGCACCACGCCAATCGGTCATGGGTTCATCATTGTTGACTCTCCTCCGTGGGACGCTTAACTCAAGAACTCGCCACGGTCGCGGACTCATGCCCGGAGACTTGGCACTAGCCGGTCGCCGACCTCGTGCCGCCGCCGTTCGGGACTCGGCGCCGTCGGTCGCTTTCGGCCGCCTCACATGTCGGCAAGTTCAATTACCTCAACATGATTCGGAGATCCGTCGGACACGCTGCGTGGCCGCCGAAGACTCCATCGATTGTACTACCACAAGCTGCTTCATCGATTTACCGGCTATGGCGAATAATTTTCTCCCAGTTGATCTTATTTTAAATATTTTATTTGTGTACTAATAATCTTTTTACTAAATGTGTGTTGATGCATATGTGCGGAGAAGAAGCAAATTGCACTCTCGCGGCCCGGATGCGTGCAACACGCCTACCTGCCGCGTACTCGCCACGTCCGGCGACTCGATCATCGCGGACTCGACATGCTCCGGACCTCGCCTAAACGCGGACACGCTTAAACGCGGACTCGCTAGGCTCGGGGACTTGCCCGTTGCAGACTCGTCCGCGTCAACTTCGCCATAGCGCGACTTCGCCGCCGCGATTTCGCCCTAAGCGCGACCTCTCCGCCCCGCTGTCCGACCCGTGTCCGCTTCGACTTATAGCGCGACTCTGTCGACCGACGTGTCCGCCATCGACTTTCATATAGCGACCTCATCGCGCTGTCGACCCGTGTCCGCCGTCGACTTCGCCATAGCGCGACCTCTCGCCGCGTCGACCCGTGTCGCCGCGTCGACCGCTTATAGCGCGACCTCATCCTTGCCGACCCGTGTCCGCCACGATTTCGCCATAGCGCGACCTCCGTCAGCCGACCCGTGTCCGCCGCGTCGACTTTCGCCATAGCGCGACCATCGCTACCGTATGACCCCATCAGCTACGCCGAAGCGCACACCGTGCCTACTAAGGGACCTTTATCGTCAAGTCACCGAGAGGGTCGCCACGCTGCATGGACTCACCACTGGGTGTCTCTTCCCCGAAAAATCTATTCGCCTTTGTCAACCTTTGAAAGAGCGACTCAATGCCAAGTAGTGCGGACGAGGACTGCAAACCGAGCCTCGGATCGTCCACCAAAACGCCAACCGAGAGCCATCATTGAGTCGCCTTGCTCGACTGGCCTCGGGCCAAGACAAATGGTAGTGCTAAACAGCACCTTGTCCTCCTCAACCTTAGACAGGCGACTTCGCACGGCCAAATCGCGGACGAGGACTCGCAAACCGAGCCTCGGATCGTCCGTGAAGAACGCCAAGTCGAGAGCCATCTTTGAGTCGCCACATCGCCCCCGGCCAAGACGAGAGACTCGCTAAGAAAACAGCGCAATCAACATCATCGCGGACTCGCAATCGCCAGCGGACTCGCCACACTGGGACTCTCCTCGCGGACTCGCATCATCGCGGACTCGCCACACTCGGGACTCTCCTCGCGGACTCGCATCATCGCGACTCGCCACACTCGGGACTCTCCTCGCGACTCGCAATCATCGCGGACTCGCCACACTCGGGACTCTCTCGCGGACTCGCAATCATCGCGACTCGCCACACTCGGGACTCTCCTCGCGGACTCGCAATCATCGCGGACTCGCCACACTCGGGACTCTCTCGCGACTCGCAATCATCGCGACTCGCCACACTGGGACTCTCCTCGGGGACTCGCGCTCACCGGTCGCCTCGCCGCCGCCACGCCGGGGACTTGGTGCTCGCTGCGCCCGACCTCGCCACTCTCCGCTCAGCAGCAACCACTAATATTTTCAAAATATGCATCTCTAAAGAGCCTCAAGTCGCCTCTACAAGCCAACTCGAGCCTCGGGACTACTCCTAGGCATGCGGTGTGTATGCGTGGTTCCACGACCGCTGCTCGCTCGCCGACTCGCCATTATCGCCCTCGCGTACTCAACACGCCGGGGACTCGCCGCCCGCGACACTCGCCTCGCATGCTCAACACGCTGGGACTCGCCGCGGACACTCGCCGCGTGCTCAACGCTCGTCGACTTCGCCGTGGATTCGCCCTCGCGTATTCAACACGCTCGAGGACTTCGCCGCGACACTCGCCCTCGCGTGCTCAACGCCTGTCGACTTCGCCGCGGATTCGCCCCTCGTATTCAACACGCCGGGACTCGCCGCGACCCTCGTCTCGCGTTTCAACGCGCTGTCGACCGCCGCGACACTGCTCGCGTGCTCAACGCGCTCGACTTCGCCGCCGTGATTCGCCCTCGCGTATTCAACACGCCGACTTCGCCGCCGCGGACTCGCCTCGCGTGCTCAACGCGCTGTCGACCGCCGCGTGATTCGCCTCGCGTGTTTCAACGCTCGTCGATTTCCGCCGTGGACTCGCCCTCACTAACACGCCGAGACTCGCCGCGGACGCCGCCCTGCGTGCTCAACGCCTTCGACTCGCCGCTATGGACTCGCCCTACGTCGCCACACGCCGGGGATTCGTTATCGCGACTCGCCACAGACGCCACACGCCATGGACTTGTCGGTCGCCGACCTTGCCACTCGCCGCGCCGGGGACTCGGCAGCTCCACGTTCGAGGACTCGCCGCACGGCAGCTTTCGACGCTGCGCTTTTCGCCAACGCCATCACCGACCGCTCACACCGACCGCCTCCCGCTTCACGGTTCTTTCTCTATTCAGAGCTCGCCGCCGATTCGCCACGACCCATCGTCAATACTCTCCGCCGCCTCAAGCCCGCTCGAATCAACAACGCCGGGGACTACTTGATGGGGAATACCAATCGGTATACCACGAAGCGGATTCGCCATTTGGCCATCACCGACCGCTCACACCGACCGCTTCACGGTTCTTTTTCTATTCAGAGCTTCGCGCCGATTCGCCACGACCCATCGTCAATACTCCGCCCGCCTCAAGCCCGTCGAATCAACAACGCGCCGACTACACCGATGGGGAATACCAATCGGGTATACCCACGAAGCGGATTCGCCACCGGATCGAGCCGATCAAGCCAAGCCCAGCGGGTCGACTTCATTAATACTGGCGAGTGGCGCGTCTGGACCCAGACGATCGGGCGCCGATCGAGGCCCAAGACGGCGACTCCAATAGAAAGCCCACCAAGACACTTGTAAACCCTAACTGGCTGCATATATAAAGCCACCAAGGGCACCCCCCCAAGGGGCACGTCATATTAGATCTAGTCTCTTCCTCCGCCTACGGCGGCTCCATTGTAAACCAATCTATGATCATATACTGGATTGATAGCAGGATGTAGCGATCCTCCACCGAGGGGACGTGAACCTGGGTACATCGTGTGCCAATCTCGCTCCCGGATTCTCCTACGTCGCCTTGCTTCCTCTACGTAAGCTACCCCCAGTAGCATCTGCCGTGCAATACCACGACAGTTGGCGCCCACCGTGGTGACGAAATGACGACTTACCGTCGAAGCTGGGCGCCTTGCAGTGTAGGGGGCAACCCCGGCCTTCGCGTCAAGATACACCGCTTGGGTAATCTTCTTCAGGGCCAGGGTGTAGTCTTTGAGATGTCATTCGGCGAAGGAGGACTTCGTCGGGTCGTCCTTGCCCGTATACTCATACATGTAATGGTCGCGGCAAGCTAAGGGCACGAGCCACCGCCCGAACCAGCAGTTGTAGAGGTTGATGGTCTGGAGGCCCTTCTTCTTCAGACCGCGGATGGTCTGCAGCATTTCATCGACAACCATCCGTTGATCCAGTGGGAGCTTGACGACCTGGAGTCGACGCGGTTCGGGCCGGTCGGCGGAGTACCTTCGAAGCGCCACTTCGCCGTCTGGAGTCGACTCGGTGACGTAGAACCAGGACTTCTTCCATTCGTTCGCCGCCTTGGCGGGCAACATCAGGTCGAAGAATGATGCCTTCGACTTCAGCTGGAATGTCAGGCCGCCCGCGGCTAGCATCGGGCCGCCTGACTCTTCGCGGCTGATTCTCCCGTGGAACAGATCTTGCCACAGGGGGAAGTAGGGCCTATAGCCCAGATAGCACTTGTAGAACGCCACGAACATGGTGAGCTGCTCGATACTATGCGGACCCAGATCCGATGGTTGGATCCCGTAGTAGGCGCAGAAACGCCGGAAGAAGAGGGAGATAGGAAAGCCTAGCCCCCGCTCCAGGTGGCTGGTGAAACAGATGAATTCTCCCTAGCGCGGGTTCAAAGTCACTTCTCCAGCCGCGGGGATGTGCCATCTGCCGGTGCGGAGGATCCCGGCCTCTTCGAAGGACGCCAGTAGCGCCTTAGTACACTTGGATCTTCCCCATGGTTCGGTGGAGGGGGCCATCGGTTGGAAGTTCATGGAGGTCGGGGATCTCTAGATTGTTTAGATCACTATGCGGAGTGGGAAACGGAGTCGAGCGATATCGGAGGAAGAACGAAGAAGTGTTTTCACGTTCGCCTATCATTCACCTTATATAGCGGTTGCTACCCGCCAATTTCGGGAGCCATTACTACGCGGTAATTACGCCGAAGTTGCCGTTGGATTACCCCAACGGCTAGTTTGACCCCAATTGATGGTCCAACTTCATCCATTCGACTCGTCGCTCCACGCGACTCGACAATTCGCCGACCTGATCACTTCAACAGTGACTGAGTATTCGTCGACCCGTTCGCCGAGCTGCGACACGATTGGTCGCCATTATTGCGACTAAAATGACTAGTTCTTACTTTATTCAGGAGTCCACCGACGATTCGACTGGACGTCCGCATTGGACCCGCATACTCCGACTGCCAGCGACGCCTGCGACAAATCAACGACGGCCTCGGGGACTACTGATGGGGATATGCCTACCGGGGTATACCTGAAGGGACGTTTCATCGCCCAAGCGCCAGCGAGTGGGCTCAGAGGACGGCGGCGGATCGAGATTTGGCGTGGACTCAGCGATCGGAAGTTGAAGTCCCGTATGTAGATAGGCCCCGTCGGACTAGGTCGTAGAATCACCGAATCCTTAACTAATTCGGTTGAGATCTGTAAACCCTAGGGAGGTGAGTCTACATAAACCTCCCTAGAGGACCCTTAGAGGATACATTCCATCATACACCCTAGCGACTCGCCGCCTAGCCGCCGAGCTCGCCCCATTGTACTCTCATCATAATACAATCTAGCAGGAGTAGGTCTTTACCCTCCGGGGAGCCGAACCTTGGTAAACCCTTGTGTCTCAGCCCTCATCTCGCACCGCAGATGGCTGGCCGCCCTTGCCCCATGTTCTACTACTCGCTGCCGATTGCAGCATCTGTCGTGGTCATTCCCATGACACCATCATCTCCACCAGAACCATCATCACCACTCCGTCACGCTGTAACAATTGTGTTGGATATTGCTTTAGTTCTTAGGGGAAACTTTCCCGGTGTTGATTACTATTGTAGTTGATGCTTGTGAGTGGAACCATTGGATTATTGTTTATGTTCAGATTGTTATCCATTATCATATCATCTTTGATCTTGATCCATATGATGTCTTGTGAGTAGTTCGTCTTGTTCTTGAGGACATGGGAGAAGTCATGTTGTTAGTAGTAAATCTGTGATGAGTTATTATTCAATGGTTTAGTATTTAAGTTCTGGTGCTATTCTTCTAGTGGTGTCATGTGAACGTCGACTACATGAGACTTCACCATTTATGGGCCTAGGGGAATGCATTGTGTATTCGGCTACTAATCGTGGGGTTGCCAGAGTGACAGAAACATGAACCCCCGTTAGGACACCTTTGCACAAGAGAGTGTAGGATCTCAGAGTTTAAGGCTGTGGTTAGATTTATATCTTGATTACTTTCATGTAGTTATGGATGTTTGTAGGGGGTTTAATCACAAGTATGTATTAGTCCTAGGAAGGGCGGTATGTTAGCACAGGTTCACCCACACAATACTTACAAACACTAGAGAAGAGTACTCAGCTATTTGAAGCGAAAGCACTTGACAGAATTCCCATGTGTCCTCGAGAACGTTTGGTCCTTATAAGTATTTCCACCGGCTTGTCCTTTGCTAAGAAAGGATTGGGACACTTGATCCGTTTGTTCGTTACCTTTGTTACTTGCTCCTTGTTTTGTTGCTTTGTCAGAAAACCACTAAAATCCGTTTGCTAAGTATTCACAGGGATTTCCTGCTCTATACCACTGTTCAGCACCTTCTACTCCTCGTTGGGATCGACACTCCTATTTATCGAAAGTAATATGATACACCCCCTATACTTGTGGGTCATCAAGACTATTTTCTGGCGCCTCGCGCAGTGGAGTGAAGCGCTATTGAAGAGGAACGGTAAGGAAACTTTACTATGAGTATTGCTTTTGTTACTACTTGTTACTTTGTTTCCAATATGGATAACCCACTTGGTTTTCTTTGGGAAGACCACTACTACCGCTGGTAGGGTAGTAGATGAACCACCTCTGTTGAGATAGATCCTTTTAAGATACCTACAAGTATTGTTAATCGTGTTATGGATAATTATTATTTTGGGATGGAACTGTCCATCCCGGTGATCACTTGCTTTTTATCCATGAATTATGCGGGTTGTTTAAGTGTGCAGTATCACAACCGAATAGGCGAAGAAGTTACTCTCCATATCCTTGAAAGGGAGAGTCAAGCATGGTATAAGCTGTCAAGAATGGACAATCCATGGAATGGGAGGAGATGGCATCTCTCTTTTACTCTAAATTTTATCCTCCCAGTGAAATCCATAAGGATAGAAGTCTTATATATACTTTTTGGCCTCTTGAGGGAGAGAGTACAACTCAAGCTTGGGGGAGACTGAAGTTAATCATGCTTAAATGTCTTATTCATGAACTCCCTAACAATATTATTCTCAATAACTTTTATGCTAGGCTTTCTCTTCATGATAAAGATTTACTAAATGCTTCTTGTGCTGGATCATTCACACGTATGAAGGAAGAAGCTAAATGGGATCTCTTAGACCGTATTCAAGATAATACTGAGGCTTGGGAGAATGACAGGGAAGAAAGTCAGGTATAAACTATGATTATGAATGCATTAAATCTTTTATGGGAACTGATAACTTCTGTGATATTCGCAATGAGTATGTTCTTGATTCCCAAAGTATTACCAAATGTTTTAAGGCCTTTGCCTCTTACATAGAAATTCCCAAGAAGAAGTGGAATAAGTACCATGCTCCGTATAAAGATGTTGTTAGCCATGTTCCAGTTAGAAGTATTCAAGTTTGTACTACTAATCATATTGTGCCTGAACCTCATGTTGAGAAAATGCCTTTCCCAGCTAAGTTAAAGGAGTATTCTATGATTATTAGTGCAAATAACAAGGGTACAATGAAAACTGTGGAGCCTGGTAAGCATTTGAGTGATGAACCTATGGTAGCTATTGTGAAAGACATTGTCACTAGAAATATAGAGGATGAGCACATTGTCTTCTGTGAAGACGCTTCTAATATTATCTCTCATCCTAGTAAGCCTAGAAAAGCTAGTGTTCCCGTGCTTTCTGTTAAAATTGGTGATCATTGCTACTATGGTTTATGTGATATTGGTGCTAGTTCTAGTGCTATTCCTTATGAGCTTTAAAGGGAAATTATGCATGAGATTGGTCCTTGTGAGCTTGAGGACATTGATGTGGTTATCCATCTTGCTAATAAGGAGACCATTTGCCCCATTGGCATTGTAAGAGATGTGGAGGTTCTCTGTGGTGAGATTAAGTATCCTACTGATTTTCTAGTGCTTAATTCAGCAGCTAGCAAAACTTGTCCCATAATTTTTGGTAGACCTTTCTTGAACACTTGTAGAGCTATTATTGATTGTAAGAAGGAATTTTTTTAACTAAGTTTGATGGAGAGTCGTATGTGTTTAACTTTTCCAAATTTGCTAAAGCTCCTTATGAAAATAGCTTGCCTAATAAAGATTTCAGGATGGGACAACTTGCTTCTATAGATCCAGTCTATGACCTTGGACCTCTTTTTGATGACTGTAAGTATGCTTATTCTGATGATAAAGTTGTTTCGAGTGACAGTTATATTGTCCACTTTATTCAAGGTGCTACTGAAAGTTTTTTTGAGAGAGGGAAACATGGTTTTATGCATCTCAATGATGTTAAGTTTCCCCGTTTTATGTTGAAAGCTTTAAAGTTGCAGAGTTCGTCTTTGAATAGGTAAAAGTGGTGAAAACAGAAGGTTCGTGAAACTCCAATCTTTTTATATTTTTGATGTTTTTAATACATAAGGAAAGTTACGAGACATAACTGAAGAGGAAACGGAGACCGGGGTGGACAAACCCACGGGCCCAAGCGGCCACGCCTGAGGGGTTTGCCACCTCAACTTCTGTCTCGCCGTTTCGTGTCAAAACTTTAATTATGCATTGAAACTTCGTAATATATAACCCCCCGGATCCCCCGAGGTTCGTGCATCGTGTTATCGTCGTGTTTTTGTTTCGATCTGTTTCTGTCAGGAAATCTTCTCAAGTTTAGAGCACCATGGCCTCCGCCAACGACAAAGGCAAGAAGCCCGAGGAGGAAGAACCTCAAGTCCCCAAGGAAGAGGAGATTTCGGTAGGTTATGAAGGAGACATGGAGGAGGACAAGCAACCAGACACTCGCGCTACCGTTGCAAGCATTGGTTTGGTGGCACAACCTACCCAGCTTAAGAGGACAACACGAATGTCCACAGGAGGGAAACCTCCACGTCTCTTCTACAATCCACGGTCATCTCCTCCACATAAAAAGAGACCCTTCCATACACTTATGCATGACTATCAATATCAACATGTTCCCAAAGGGAATTTGCCCTCGGTTTGGGATATACCTCGTTCTAACAATGTACAGAAGGATCATGCTAAGGATGAAGAGTGGGGAAAGAATAACAAGAACTGGATTCTCGAATGACATGATCATGAACCGTATAGAGCAAAACTCTGAGCTAATATGTACTCTTACTTTTGTGTTCGAGGAGTTGAGGAAACTTATTGAGGAGCTTATCAAGAGAACACCACCACCGAAGGAGTAATTCGTCATCAGGTTTGGCATCCCCTTGGCTTGTTCCAAGCTTGGGGGAGTGCCGCGGTATCACCACCATTATCTTTTACCTTTTTAGTGGATTCATATCTGTGGTAGAGTGGTTATCTTATAGTTTGGTTTGCATGTGGAACTATCTCTCCTTTAGTTGATTATCTATGTATCCCTTAGTGTGAGTGCCTTTATTGGAATATTAATGAGAAGTCTCATCTTTTACTTTTTGCACTTCTTATTTTAGTTGCAATCTCTATTATATGATGGATCTTGTTGATCAGTATTTGCACCACTTTGGGATCATCAAGTGGATCTAAATTGGTTTTGGCAAACCGAGTTCTGGTTAGTGGCATTACTATGAAAGAGAAAAAGAAAGAACAATCTTACAGATATTTTATATCATTTGTTTTCTTTCTTGTTGGCTCATAAGCTTAGTATTCTTTATTTAAGATTCTTTTGTGTCTTCAAGGAAGACTGCATGTTTGGCTTTATTACTTGTATGTTTGCTTGTTTCTTTCAACTCTCTTGCTTGCCACCCAGCCTTGCTAGCCAAAAACCTGTTTTGAGAAGGCATACTTCTCATGTTTCCAAAACCCTTTGAACCAAAAACCTTTGCCACTTGTGTCCACCATATCTACCTAGTAGCAATTGCTATTCCTAGCAAATTCTCAAGCTTCATATACCTTTCAATTAAAAGTATTTTGTTATGTGAAAACTAGTTAGTAAAGCTCTCACGAACTTGATGGCACAGCTTTATTTCTTTGCCCCTAATAAACTTGAACCATTGTGACCACCGGGTTGTATATGCTTGCATCTATACGTTGGAATTAGCAGAATCGTGATGTCACGGGAACATTTTCAACATTGCACTTGTACTTTGTACATAGTTGATATCGTGCTCTTTGTCTATGGATGTCAACGTGTGAAATAAAGAGGAACTTGTAAGTCCATGGAGTTTGTATTCGTGTTAGAAAGCGCTGGGCCGCTAGCCTAAGCCATGCTAAATCATGGTGGAAACTTGCAGCATCACCATAGTGAGTCATCTATGAAGCATCCTCAATAAAAATCTATGCATATTGTAAATAAAAAGATTGCTGAGATGCTCATTGTCTGCTTGCCTTGTCATTTTGGTTATGGGAAAGCTCCTGTGCCATGTGCAAGGGGTACCCCGTTGGCAGTTCTCAATGATATGCAAATACTTACAATGACAAGAACTTACATGGGCCCAAAGTTGAGTATGCATGAGGAGTGGCCCTCATATTCAAGGTACATGAGATTGCCAACTTATATTTTCTCAAGCATATACTCCATCTTTGTTCACTTTAACCTTAATCATCTCAAGATGCTTATGATAGGGGCAATGAGGGCTCAAATCTAGTAAGTACCATAATCTTTTGAAAGCTCTTTATGACTTGTAATCCCTGCTACCCTCTAAGAAGGGACCTTTCTCCTAGTTACCAGTTGAGTCAGTAAACCTACTTCCTCTCTATTTCTAGCAAGCATTTGAGTTGTTGTGTTTCAAGCATTCATATGGTGATTTATTCAATCATGTTCTTTATCTTCCTTGTTTGCACAAAACTCTTATCTATTGAGTATTACTTTGAAAGACTTCACTTGTGAAAAACATTTTGGAGCAAAGAGTGCTCTGCTTAGAAACCTCTATAAAAAGCCTTTGTGAAACTGTTTGCCAGGTGTTCTCTGACCAAGAACAAGTTTGCCAATTCCAATTATGATTTATCTTTATGCATCTCTATTGTGATAGCTGCACTTGGTTGCAAGCTAAGTTATATAATGGTGAGTTGTTTTCTTCTATGAGTTGTGCAATGGTAAGTGTGATGCTTCTTGTTCGTATTATTTTATCGACACTTTACTCCATAAACCTGTGGACATGTTTACTGAGCTCAGTATTCGCTTGGGGACAAGCAAAGTCTAAGCTTGGGGGAGTTGATACGCCCAATTTGCATCACCACTCTATATCATAATTTACCTCTATTCATTGATATTTGTCTTATTATGGGGTATTACTTATGGATTTTCATCTGTTTATGCATGTTGGATGATTCTTGGAGGATGGACTGCCTGAGTCTGGATTCTGATGGAAAAGAAGGCGTTTCGGTGCAATTTTGCAAAGATCAGAAAAATACCATAAAAATATGGAAACATATTATTTTACCAGAAGACGAAGGAAGCCAGAAGGAGGGACGGAGATGGGCCTCAGGGGGGCCACACCCCTAGGCGGGCCCTGACCCGTGCCTAGGGCGGTGTGGCCCACCGCTCGGCCTCCAACTCCGCCTTTCCCTATATCTTCCCTCGGAACCCTAATACCAGGGGAGCGACCACAGATAGATTTCCGCCGCCTCTGGGGGCGGAAAACACCGAGAGAAAAATATCTCTCCGGCAGAAAGATTTTTGCCGAGGGAATTCCTTCCCGGAGAGGGGAGACCGTCGCCATCAACACGGTCATCAAGCTAGGCTTCATCAGGATCATCATCATCCACACCATCATCTCCACCAGCACCATCATCACCACTTCGTCCTGCTATAACAATTGTGTTGGATATTTCTTTAGTTCTTAGGGGAAACTTTCTCGGTGTTGATTACTATTGTAGTTGATGCTTGTGAGTGGAACCATTGGATTATTGTTTATGTTCAGATTGTTATCCATTATCATATCATCTTTGATCTTGATCCATATGATGTCTTGTGAGTAGTTCGTCTTGTTCTTGAGGACATGGGAGAAGTCATGTTGTTAGTAGTGAATCTGTGATGAGTTATTATTCAATGGTTTAGTATTTAAGTTCTGGTGCTATTCTTCTAGTGGTGTCATGTGAACATCAACTACATGACACTTCACCATTTATGGGCCTAGGGGAATGCATTGTGTATTTGGATACTAATCGTGGGGTTGCCAGAGTGACAGAAACCTGAACCCCCGTTAGGACACCTTTGCACAAGGGAGTGTAGGATCTTAGAGTTTAAGGCTGTGGTTAGATTTATATCTTAATTACTTTCATGTAGTTATGGATGTTTGTAGGGGGTTTAATCACAAGTATGTATTAGTCCTAGGAAGGGCGGTATGTTAGCACAGGTTCACCCACACAATACTTACAAACACTAGAGAAAAGTACTCAGCTATTTGAAGCGAAAGCACTTGACGGAATTCCCATGTGTCCTCGAGAACGTTTGGTCCTTATAAGTATTTCCACCGGCTTGTCCTTTGCTAAGAAAGGATTGGGCCACTTGCTTCGTTTGTTCGTTACCTTTGTTACTTGCTCCTTGTTTTGTTGCTTTGTCAGAAAACCATTAAAATCTGTTTGCTAGGTATTCACAGGGATTTCCTGCCCCATACCACTGTTCAGCACCTTATGCTCCTCGTTGGGATCGACACTCCTATCTCGAAGTACGATACACCCCTATACTTGTGGGTCATCACGACTCAACGGAGGAGGTGCAGGTGGAAATTGGGGCGATAGGGATGGATCTAGGATGAGATCTCGACGCATGGACTCAGCTCGCTCGCTCATGGTAATGATTCGTTTCCGCTGGGTGGGGGCGGAATCGATCATCCACTTTATTGGTGGGAGAGTATAGGGACCACAGATCGTGTCTCCTGCGTCTACGTAGTGGTAGGGTTAGGGTTCTGGCTGTCATTTTTTGGGTGGTGGTGACAATGACGGTGAGGAATAATCTACTATAGCGCCAGCCCTGCTTTGACGGCTACGTTAAGTACATGGCAGCAACGTCTTCAGGCTTTCTCTTGGAGGGAGCGAGATTTGGTGCGCTAGGTGTGAGTGTCGCGGTTACGATATCACCCACACAACAACTTTTTTCTCCAACTCCGTCATGGCGACGTCGCATCCTCTGGTGTCTTGGAGTGTGTGAGACCTTGTACATGAGGTAGTCACAAGGCGCCAATTTTGCCTCCTCTCGATGATGTAGGAGTGGGAGGGGAGGACCTTGGCGCTGGTGTTCTTCAACTTGATGTTGCTTTCTAGTGTTGGTATGGAGATACAAAAGTCAAAAACTTTGTGACAACGGAGATCCCATCTGCAGATACAAAGTTCACGGCAACTCAGAGTGGGAGTGGCAGCAACAACGATATAGTGTACCTCTACAGATACACAGTTTACGACGACTCCAGGTAGGAGTGGCAGCGACAGGGCAACATGGTGGACCTCGTGTTCAGTTGTATCCCAGGGACTTGGGAGTAGTATTTTATTTATTATTGTGGTGTTGTGTACCACTTGTCCTCCTTAATAGACCTAGGGTCTAAATCGCAAAAAAAACAGGATCTTCAATAAATTACACTGCTTGTAGATGTATAAATTTACTTTATAAAACACCTTATTTTAATCACAAATCAACCTTACAACAAATTGCCTTCGGTACATACATTAGAACTCCATGTTGACTTGTTGAGATAACAAATCAAGTTATCACGGACAAAAGCCTATGTGGTTGAGTGTCGGGGTCTCATGGAGGTCAAGGATTCATTTCATTTCCAAGAAAAAATAGAAAATAAGTATAACTATGAGAAAATCAAGTGCCATTCACAACACTAGGAGATCTTCTCCTTCGGGAATCCAGCTAAGAATATGTTTTTTTAGAAATAAGGTCATCGGACCCAGCTTTATTACTCCCTCCGATCCAAATTAATGTTCTCATATTTGTCTAGATTCGGATGTATGAGATACAGCGGTATAATTTGGATCGGAGGGAGTAAGGGTGCGGTGTCAACCACCCTCATTGGCATTCAGCAGAGGCGACGATTGCTGTATCGATCTCATCGCTGCAAACCTTGGTTGCACACCTGTGGCGTCCGTCTGCAGAGATGATCGCCTCCGACACGACGACCACCATAATGATGTTCTTGATCTCATCGTTGCAGGACGTTCTTGTGCACCACCTGCTCGCACTCCATTGGCGCTCTGATCCTGGGGCGACACGCCTCCTGGAGCTCGACGGAGACCGTGGGAGGACTGCGAGGGCTGGAGAAGTCGCCCGAAATCACGCACCTCCCACCGTCACTCCGTTGGTGCTCTGATTCTGGGTAGTCGCGCGTCCTGGAGCTCGACGGAGACCGCACCTCATGACAGCGAGGGCGTGGAGAAGTCGCCTAAAATCGTGCACCTCTCGTTGGCACTTCATTGGTGTTCTGATCCAGGAGCGGCCGCACGTCTTGGAGCTCGATAGAGACCGCCGCCGGGACAACAAGGGCGTGGATCACGCCTGCTACGCGGGTGAAGCCGAACTCCATTGCTGTGGAGACGGTCAACATCCCGACGATGAAGGGAAACCGGCGCCAACGGAAGGAGAGATCCCCTCTGCAGCGGCAAAGGTGGGGAGGACCGGGCAGGATGGAAGATCGGGTGGACCGGGCAGGGTGCCTGATGTTGGACTTAGCCATTAGGTGTGTACGAGGCGAGCGGAGCGACGCTCGACAAAGGAATCGACGTAGTGCGGAACGACAGAAAACAGAACACCTTCTTTTTAGATAATAGAGATAGATAAGATAAAGTTTGTTAGTCTTGTTAGATAAGGTTTGTTAGTCTTTTTTTACGGAGCTTAGGCAATTTGTTAACGGTGGCATTTTTTGTAATTTTTGCATGTGTGATACCAGGCATTCATCACGCAGGCAATTTGTTAACGGTGGCAGTTTTTGTAATTTTTGCATGTGTGATACCAGACATTCATCACGCTTTTAAAATTAATAGTAAAGATTGTAGATGTTCATTTTTTATGTTGACTTTGACCAAAAGTAATATTCGAAGTACTAAAGTAAAATAGGAGAGTATTTTTTGAGTAATAAATTATTACGTCTGTGCAGTAGTATTAAATGTTTACCATATTAAAGATATTGTACTATTAGTAGATGTTTATTTTTAATGTTGACTTTGACCAAAAGTAATATTTGAAGTACCTTCGTTTTAAGACTTAAGGCGCACATGTTTTTTAAAGCAAAGTTGACCAAAAAAATTGAACAATAAAATGTTGATTATATTGTACATAATTAGTACCGTTGGATTCGTATTGAAAAATACTTTCCAGTGGTACTAGTTTTATACCAAAACTCTTTACGTATTTAGAGTAATTCTTGATCAAAGAAAAAACACGCAAAACAATGACGCATTAAGCCCTGAAACCGAGAAAGTACCGCTAAAGTAAAATACTCGTAAGTCTTATAAAGTGGGATAGACGGAGTATAAGAGGAGAGTATTTTTTGAGTAATAATTACTCCGCCAATCAAGTTATAGAGAGTTCATGCGGCACGAGGGGGGGCCTTGGTACTCGGGCCGCCCACCAAGATCAAACCCGTGTACACAAGGCCGCCCCCGCCGCCACCCGCAGTCCGCTCATGGAGAACGCTCGCGCCGACGTCCACGGAGAGGGCGACCTCTCGCCGTCGCAGGAGGCCGCGAGGATGCTGCGCGAGATGGCGCTACGGGACCGCCAGGAGGGAGAGGAGCTCGATCTGCCGGACGAGCAGCTGCGCTCCAACGACCAGCTCCAGCAAGACGAGGTACCGCACCACTACTACCTCGCTAGGGATTAGCCCTTGGTTCCAGTTTTGTGGAACAGCATTGCGAATCCCTCGTGACAGCGGGGCGGTTCTAGTGTCCACCGAAACCTCCAAATTCCTCAATTTTTGCAAACCGGAACGGGCGCGCACCCGTTGCGGATCATGTCAGATGTTTGTGGTGGTATTTTACCGTGTGCCCTTGAATCTGCTGGAGAGTTTTCTAGTCCTCTCGTGCTATGTGTAGATTCTGATTTGGAATAACTGCAACTCGATTGTTAGATTCCCCGCTAACAAAAAAAAAGGAAATCGATTGTAAGATCGAAATAGTTGGTATGCTGTGAATCAGCTAAACGGGCTTTGGAACACATACACACAGCTCTATTATCAATGGTCTAGCGAAGATGTTTTGAATTACTAAAGGGACACTTCCAGGTTCCTTTCAGAAATAAGTTAAAAAGGGTTCCTTTTAGAAATGATGGAGTTCATTGAAACATTGGTCCGTGAATACATAAGTTTATAATACTCCGAAGAGGGGTTGTTTATATTAGTTTTCTCAAATTTAGATGAATGAATGCTACAGTAAATTTACAAATTTTCAGCCGATGTAATTTTTTCTCTGATATATGATTGCACAGATGCTGGCACTGGAGGCAATTTATGGAGATAATTTACATGTTTTTGGTGAAAATTCTGTCCCACTGTCTTTCCAGGTATATCTGCTTTCTTATATTTACTTTCTTGAGGAAATTATTGTTGTTTTAGTTGATTCCAGATCTCCAGGACTCGTAAATTATCAAAAAAAAATCAACAAAATTGTGATGTTTTTTTTTTCGTTTTGAATTCTTTGTAGATTCTTGTGCATTGTGAAATTCCAGATGGTATCAGTGTGTCTGTAGACCTTCGCCAGGGTGTTGATGATTACCCAAACAACTGGTTTACATTCAGTGTCAGGCACTTGGCTCCAATATCACTGACATGCCTCATGCCTCTGTCGTACCCGAGCCATCATCCTCCATACTTTACTCTCGGTGTAGAATGGTTGGATAGTGTGAAGGTTTCCTCCCTTTGTCACATGCTTGACTCGATTTGGGCGCAGCAACCTGGACAGGAAGTTGTTTTTGAGTGGGTGCAATGGCTGCAGAGCTCTATGCTCTCTCATCTTGGTTTTGATAGACGACTAATCATACGGCAGTATGATAGTAAGATGGATCCTGTGGATGTTCGGGCTGTCGGAGACATTCTATCTGTAGAGGAGATTGTTGAACGTTTGATCAGCTACAATGAAGAGCAATGCCATGAAACATTTCTTCATGGCCTCCATGTCTGTACGATCTGCTTACGTGAGTACACAGGTAATTCGGATGCTCCATTTGATGCAGGGGTTCTTTCCCTGGTGCTCATTTTTGTACTGTGTTATGCATTAGATTATCATTATCTTTAATGAGGACTTACCATACGTAATTCACAACTACATCTCCAGTTCTCCAGCATAACTAAAATCTATTGTTTTCAAACAGTAAGGGAGAACGCTACTGATATAGTACTCCCTCCGATCCATAATAAGTGTCGCTGATTTTGTACTGAATCAGCGACACTTATTATGGATCAGCGACACTTATTATGGATCGGAGGGAGTAGTATATATTGGACACCAAACTGGGGCTCCATGGAGCCAGGGCACCATGCTTTCAAGTGCACAAATTTAATCTAAATTTTGATATAGTTTTCTGCAATTTTAGTTCTGGGATATAATACCTGATATAATCTATTTGCATTCCATGCTGCTTTTATATAAATCAATACATAAATGCGGTAAAACAATTATTAGAAAAAGTACAATTTAAGTTTTAGTTCAAACTTGTTTCAACTAGTTAGTATACATTTTAAAATAGACACAAGAAATATCAAATTATTTTGTGCCCCATACCTTTGCGAAACTAACAATTTTCTGGCATGGTCCCATGAACTACATATAATGTGAGTAAATACAAGTAAATTACAGGTTTTGCAGGAACCAAGGTACTGCCCAAATAGCTTAAAAACCTAATCGCTTATTCATTGATAAGCATATTTTCCCCATAAGAAATAAAAATTATAAGCTTCTTTACAAAGTTTTTATAACTTTCAAGATTAGGAGAATTAGTCATGTCCATATGTTATCCTGCTGAGTTATACTCATGGACAATCCAAGTTCCATCATGTCTATAGCCTGGAATATTTTGAAGTTAATTCGGAATCTGCTATTCTTTTGATTACCCTCAGGCATTGACTTCATAGAACTTCCATGCCGTCATTACTTTTGCGGGAGGTGCATGGAGACATACTCAAAGATGCATGTCAAGGAAGGATCAGTCCTGAAATTGGTGTGCCCTGATGAGAAATGTGATGGTTTTGTTCCTCCTAATCTATTGAAGAGGTTGCTAGGAGAAGCAGATTTTGAACGGTGGGAAAGATTGATACTTCAGAAGACTCTAGACTCAATGGCTGATGTAGCTTACTGTCCAAGATGTGAAACACCTTGCCTGGAAGATGATGACACCGCCCAGTGCTCCAACTGCCACTTCAGCTTCTGCACCCGCTGCAGAGGGCGTCGCCACATAGGGGCGAAATGCATTACTCCAGAAGAAAAACTTCTTTCCTTGCAGGTTGAAACTCCATCTAAACACTGTGAATTCTCTTTTTACTGTAACAATTATTAGCTGCCTGCCCATGCTCTAATCTAAATCCGTCGAAACACTACATATTCACTTTTCTGTTAAGTATTAGCTGTTATATTCACTATGAGGGCTTACTTCCAACATATTAAGAACAGGATTATTGGGATGCAGAATTTGTACATTAGTTTCTTGCTAAACCAGCCAAACCTTGTCCAAAGTGCAAAATTATTGGGGCTCCACTAGTGTGCTAGGTACTCCTACAACATTTGAATATACCTGGTCCAAAATGGAACTAGAAAACAATACCTGGTCAAAGTGCAATTTACTAATGGAAAATACATTGCAAGATAACTCTACTTGCCACATTGGTGTGTTCTTAATAAAAAGATCCACAGCCCTTATATGTATTCTAGAAAAATATATAGCTCTACTTGCATATAGTGTATCTGTATTCTAGATACAGTAACTATTCATAAACAAATTATGTTTCCAGAACACATTCTGTTACTTTAAGGTTATTGTAAAACATGATTCTGTTTCTTGTAAGATGGGCATTCCAGGTTCCACCATTTGCTCAAGGGCTATTCATCAATTGGTCTTATGACTCTTAGCGAAGTTCCATGCAATGAGAACATTATTGGGATCACATCATTCAGTGTGCTATTTGTTTTATACAGGAGTGTGAGAAGGTACCCAACTTGAGCAAAGGCAATACTGGGCATAAAGTTAACGTGGCGAATGAAATATTTAGCATCAAGGAAATACTTCGTTCTTGTGTTGCATGTCCGCATTGTGGCGTTGCCATCTCACGCGTCAGGCTGCAACCACATTCTCTGCAGGAACTGTGATAAGTCGTTCTGTTATAGCTGTGGCAAGGCCGTAAATCAAGATCATACAAGGTATTCTTCTGCTGTCCCCTGGTTAAGTGTGATACGCTAAGTGTCAAGTATTCTGTACCGTAGCTATTTTCTGCATACCAACTCTGAACCAATGCTCCCCTTTTTGAAAGTGAGCAATGCAAGATTGATAGAGAGAAGCTGAGAGTGAAGGTGGAGGTGAATGATGTGATGAAAAAGATGCAGAAAGACCTGAGGTTGACTCTATCCAGAGCGCATCCATGCTCAAACTGCCACCAGCCAAATTTCAAGGTAAAGTATTTGTGCCCCTCATGTTCTCTTGTAGTGTGTTCTGAAGATATAAGTGTTCTCTTGTAGTGTGTTCTGAAGATAGCTGTCATTTTTTTTCCACTTGATTCTGGTTATAATGAAGGCAGTCTCTGATTTGAGCAGGTTGGAAACAACAACCATATCTTCTGCGGGACATGCCAAGTTCATTACTGTGCTCTGTGCCAGAAGAGGGTGTATAAGAGCACGGAGCACTATGGCCCCCGAGGGTGCAAGCAGCACACCGTCGACCTCGGGTTCGCCTAGACTGGACCCTAGCAAGAATGATTGACTGTGAATCTAAATCCTTTTGAGATCCAAGGGCATTGGTTTCGGCTACGGTGAACAGGTTCAGTCCTGTGCCGGTACACAGTTTCAAATACTAAAAATTAACAGTCACTTTTTTAAGTTTGCCGAGCATGATTTTTTTTTTGGATATTGCTGAAGCTCTGAGCCCTGGAGACCATTCTAGTTTTATGTCGAGGAGCATCAGTCATGTGGAAGACCTTTATAACTGCAAAGTTTGCTGGATTCAGTAAAACACAGTGAATCTAAAGCATTAAGCCCGCGACACTTCTTTTTTATTGTGAACAATGAAAGACTAGGCGTTGCTTTTCCTTTGATGCCGTGAATCACTTGTGATTGGAATGGCTGAGCTGTAAATATAGTTCCTCTTCGCATTTTCTGATATCAGTGGCCCTCTTCGTCCGTAGGCACAGGATCATCCCTTTCCCGAACTCCCAGCACACCCTTGACTTCTGCTCAACCAAAACGTTATGTACACATCAGTAACTTTGTTGGTATATCATCAACTACACCTACCGTATATATCTCGTATTCCTACGGTGAAGTAAGCCACGGTATGACCGCAAAGAGGTGTAAACTAGAAAATGCCTTCCCATGTGGGGATGACATGCGAGTCCCAGTCGATGACTCATTGCCTGTATTTGCTAATTTCCGGGCAATGTAGTAGTGACAGGAAGTCTTACTTGATAATTCCCGGGCCTGGTTGTTGGTGATGAACGCACTGAACGTCCCAGGTTCAGTCTCGAACATGTCACGCCGTGCAGCATCCAAGCTTCAGGTTCCAAAGAAAAACAAAGAAAGAAGCATCAGAAAATGAAGTAGTGCTAGAAACTGTCAACCTGACGGAGCCTGGAGCTGTAGAAATTCAGAAGGAGCAGGCGAAGCCCCACCTGCCGAGCACGGTGGCGAGCAGCATGTAGTTGTAGTCCTCGACCATGTGGTCTGGCACGCGAACCGTGACCTCGAACATATGGACCTCGCCTCCCTTGCGTTCGGGGTCGGGGTCGGCGCCGGTGACGGCGAGGGTGGCGACGGCGAGCACCGTCAGGATTGCGAGCGCTGCCAACGTCTGGCTCGTGGTTTTCGCCATGGTTTAAGTTGCAAGACTGGTCTCGGTCTCAGGTGCTCTCTTGGTGGGGGAAGAGGGCGTGGACTGGGACGGTCTTATAGGATGCGGCGCTTCCTTGTCTGAAACTGTTGCGTGAAATCTCTTTTAAGACGGTTTATTACGACTGCGTTTTGGACGCCTGCTAATGCAGGATTAATACATGCAGAGTTTCAACGTGTGCAGTAGTATAGTAACTGTTTTACAAGCAGTCAGCTAGGTAGATTCAGTTGGTAGTATAGTAACTGTTTTACAAACAGTCCTAATACAACAGACATAAAAGTCCTAATAATCTTCAAACTGCAACCTAATCTGCAAAACTGTAAGAACGGGAGCAGGCAGTTGACGCTAGAACTTTATCCCCACGCACTGCGGTGAACCCCAGTGCTCGCTCCGGAACCCGCTAAACTGGACCTCCTTTCTGCACAATGTGCAGTAGCTGGCTTGGCACGCCCAGCAGTAAACGTATTTCTGATCAGCCTGGATACATATGTGACCATTGGTTAGATAGATGCAATATAGAGACAAATTGCACAATGGGGAGATAGGGTTCATTATAACCTTGTGGATTTTTATACGGCATTTCGGACATTTCACGGTACTGCCTACCGGTTGACTCTGAGCTCGTCGGCGGTTTTTAGCTTCTAGCTGGTCCAGTCGCTTCCGCCAATCAATTGTGTCTTTTTCTTTCTCCTCGTAGAGGTCACAGTTCCGGCTGTAGTTTGTCAAAACATAATAAATGCATAAAGATATAAGTTAGCCTAGATTCTTGACACTTATTTTCTTTTTCTTTTAAAAAAAGATCCTGGATAGTTCAGACTGCCATACTCGAAATGGTTGTAGCCAGCGATGATAGCCTTGCCACAGATGAAGCAGAATGCCTGACCACATTTGATACACACCACTTTGTTGCATCCTTCACTTTTGCTGATGGTCATCCTGCATTTGGGACATGATCTAGCATCGCTGTAAAGACTTTGTATGCTCAGCATTTCCTCCACCATCCCCCTTGCGGCCATCTTGCCTGATGCCTGCAGACATTAAATAAATAAAAACAGACAGGAGATATTCAGTAACATGGAATTATTTTCTAGCAGTCAGTATGGCATTTAATAACGAAGCAAAAAAGAGGTGCCAAATGCATATGACACTCTCCAAAGATCAATGATAGATTGCAGATCAAATGCATATTGTATGTTTGAGGAATTTAAGAACAGAACTCAAGATCTTTTGTTGAGGTATAATTCTGGCCCCGTCTACACAAATATGAGGGATTTTAGATGCATTTCTACCTGCTGCCGCAGGAGCTTCTCTTCAAGGGTTAGACACGGCTTCCCTGGATGGCGGGGGTCCTTGCACAGCGAGCAGAATACAAACCGACATTTTGGGCATTGCGCATTATTATCCTCATCTGCCAAGCAAGCGGTTGCACACCTTGGACAGTGAACCAAGTCTGACATTGAGTCCAATGCTTTCTCAAGAGTAAGCTTATCCCAGCGTTCAAATTCTTCCTCGCTGAGAAGCCTCTTTAACAAATACGGTGGAATAGAAGCGGTGCACTTAGTATCAGGGCATACCAACTGAAACAATGTACCTTCCTTCACATGCATCCTGCATAAGGTCTCCATACACTCGAAACAAAACATGTGCTGGCACGGAAGCTTGATGAAGTTTGAACCTAATTGTTTCAAAATTGAAGTTAATTAGGAGCCATATTCAGTTTCCTAAGAAGCTTAATTAGAAAGCCCAGACGGTCCTAATAGTATCTACCATGATCTTTTGGTACAACTGCACAATAGAAGAGAAAAAGGAAAGAAACAAAAAGGAAAAGGCTTACCTTTACTCTGGTTGAGGCAAATCTTGCACATGTGGAGATCCTCAAGAAAAATTTGGTGGCACTTCTTACTACTGTAACTGAGCATCCAAGGGATTACAGACTCCAATGAGAGACTTCTCGAGATTGCACGGTTATCTCCTTTGTGTACAGAGATTTCATAACCTAATGCTATTTTCTTATCGAACCCGAGGTGTGGCAAAGAAGAACCACGGATCCACTCAACCCACTGATATACCACTTCTTGCCCCGGTAGCTCTTCCCAAATGGTGTCGAGCATTGCGCAGAGCTTTGAAACATCAGGCCCATCCATCCATTTAGCGGTGACCGTAAAATACGGGGGGTCTTTGCTGGGATACGACTGTGGAAGCACACATGTCAATACCAAAGGGGGCAGGTGCTCAAAGTTGCATGAGTATGATAAGCCATCTTGTTTATGCTCATGTTGTTCTGTACAATCATCAGGACATTCTCCATGTCCGTTGGCTGAATCAAACTTAGCGCACACTTCAGCGCCATCGGGCAAATCATAACGTATGTAAATCTGTAATTGAAGAAATAGAAAATGGAAAAACCATTAAACCCGGATCATCACCATCATCCAAAAAGGAATGAAGTCAGTCAAGGGCAGCACAAGAAACCTGGAAACCGCGGAGTCCTGTTTTGCTTCTGAATTCAACCAAGTCGTCTCCATATATTGCATCCAATACCAGCAGCTGCAGTGAACAATGACACCGTGTGAGGAAACAAACACATCAACCTGGCCACTATCTAATACTGACAGAGAAAATCACTTTTGAGACACTGAATAAGAAACCTATTCCCTCTATATACATACGACGATGAACTTGATTGAAACCTATTCCCTGTATAGATGCAGACCATAGTACTCCTCCCAAATCCAACCACACTTGTACTACACAGTTAAGGAGGCAACCAATAGTCATGATGAGTAAAACACATACGCACGCCCAGTGGCGAGATTAGTACCATCTCGAGACGGGTGGGGAGCAAGCTCCCGTTCCGAGTCCAAGTTCATAGGCTGGTGGTTAGCCGCACTGCCGGAGAGAGTGCGTTGGGGAGTCGTCCAGGAGGGAGCCCAGCGAGGTCAGCGAGGAGGAGGAATTGGGCTGTGCGCCCGCCCCTCCGGCGCACCGCACAGCACGGAAGGCGGCCGGCGGCGCCCCCATCCGTGACCTGGGTCTGGTGTTTATCGCGAGTGGCTGTCTCGGTCGGAACGGAGTAGGCGAATTGGAGTGGGGTTGCGACGAGGAGAGGTAATTTCAGGATTTAGAAAAATGACAAGTCATTTGTATGCCACTAATGGCAAATGCTTCAAGAAATTACTTCCTCCGTTTTAAAATATAAGATGTTTTAGATTTGTGAAGCAAATGTATCTAGACTATTTTTAGTATGTAGGTTCACTAAAGTTTGGAATAAATCTAGACATTAAAACAAGTCTAGATATATTTTCTTCACAAACCTAAAACATCTTATATTTTGAAACGGAGGGAGTAGAACACAAGTCAGAATGCAATTCTTAGCCGTCCCTAATATATAACAATATATTTAATGAAAGTTCATGATTGATGATTTTCTAGCCGATTACAATTAAATACTTCCTCCGTCTCAAAATATAAGACGTCTAAGGTTTAGTCAAAAGTCAACATCTTCTATGTTTAACCAAGTTTATACAAAAAAATACGAATATCTGCAATATCAAATAGACATAGTGGAAAACTATATTTATGATGAATCTATTAATATTCATTTGTTATTGTGGATGTTTATATTTTTACATATAAATTTGGTCAAACTTAAAATATGTTGACTTTTACTAAATCTTATGTGTCTTACATTTTGGGACGAGGGAGTATGTAGTATAATTTTTTGAAAGGGAATCAATAGTGTACTTTTAAGTCACTTGCTTACAATCATATACTTTCTCCGGTCCATATTAATGGTCTCAATTTTAGCTTATTAATATGTATCCGAGGGAGTAGTTGTACTACTTATTTCTATCTTTCTACGGTAATTACAACCTTTGTTACTAAATAGAGCCTGCCAAAGAACCAACAAAATCATAATAACCTTGAGTTTGATTTTATATACTCCCTTTATCCTGAAAAGGACGTCACAAATTTCTCTAATTTGGATATATCTATATACTAAAATGAATCTAGATACATGCAGAGCTAAATAAATCTGCGATGTCCATTTTAGGATAGAGGGAGTATATGAGAATTATAGTTATAGGTCTTATGAAGATTTATTTTCCAAGAATTTATGCAGTAAAAATAACCAAACATATATGTTAAAATGCACATTTTGTTTTGAACAAAGGGAAAGTAATGAATTTCAATTTTTTTTCAAAAAGGATGTCAAGACTCCTAGCCTCTGCATTGAAAAGACGCATACGAACTTTTATTTAAATTTTATTCAATTAAGTTGTGATAAGAATAAAATTTAATCATCAAGGGGACTTTACGAGAAAAGGTCTCTTTTTAGTAATATTTTGGAAATCATGAGCATAACACGATCAACATGGTTCAATGCAGTCTTTTACTCAAAGCTCCTCAAATCAAATGCAAGGGGTATGTATTTCGAGGTTTTCACATGCACACCATGTTCCGTGGTATTTTCTGTTTAGTTAGCATGTCATATGTAACAACACGGCTAAATTAAAAAGACAGTCCTAAGAACAACAAACGGGCTATGTTGCAGCCAACTAGGACCACAACAGAGATCAATCAATCAAGATCATAAAATCAGTAAAAATTTCCAATGTACTTGCTTACAATTATATACTTCCTCCGGTCCATATTAATGGTCTCAATTTTAGCCTATTAATATGTATTAGAGGGAGTAGTTGTACTACTTATTTCTATCTTTCTACGGTAATTACAACCTTTGTTACTAAGTAGAGCCTGCCAAAGAACCAACAAAATCATAATAACCTTGAGTTTGATTTTATATACTCCCTTTATCCTGAAAAGGACGTCACAAATTTCTCTAATTTGGATATATCTATATACTAAAATGAATCTAGATACATGCACAGCTAAATAAATCTGCGATATCCATTTTAGGATAGAACGAGTATATGAGAATTATAGTTATAGGTCTTGTGAAGATTTATTTTCCAAGAATTTATGCAGTAAAAATAACCAAACATATATGTTAAAATGCACATTTTGTTTTGAACAAAGGGAAAGTAATGAATTTCATTTTTTTTTCAAAAAGGAGGTCAAGACTCCTAGCCTCTGCATTGAAAAGACACATACAAACTTTTATTTAAATTTTATTCAATTAAGCTGTGATAAAAATAAAATTTAATCATCAAGAGGACTCTATGAGAAAAGGTCTCTTTTTAGTAATATTTTGGCAATCATGAGCATGACACGATCAACATGGTTAAATGCAGTCTCTTACTCAAAGCTCCTCAAATCAAATGCAAGGGGTGTGTATTTCGATTTTCACATGCACAACATGTTAAAAAAAACATGTTCCATGGTATTCTCTGTTTAGTCAGCATGGTCAAATGTAACAACAGGACAAAAATAAAAAAGGATAGTAGTAAGAACAACAGACGGGCAACATTGCAGCCAACTAGGACCGCAGCAGAGATCAATCAAGATCATAAAATCAATAAAAAATCCCAATTTAGTCAGTCAAATTAGTGTGGACCAGACCTCGTCCTCCTGTCGCTGCAGGTTGTCTTGTATCTCATCCTCCCCATCATCATCCTCAGCGGGACGGCGAGCTTCCGCCGCCGAGGCGGCCTCCTCCAGCCTCGACTCCGCCTCGGCCACCGCCGCCCACTGGGAGTCCAGTTCGAGCACGTCCTCCTCGCCGTCCCCATCACGCGACACCGGCCACGCTTCCGCGGCGTTCGATGTCGTGGGTGCCTCGGCCGAGAATCCCGCGCCGTCTTCGCGGTTGCGTTCCATTGTCCGCGGGGAGGAGGTGCTGAGGGAGAGGGACGTCGACGCTGCTGCCATGGAAAGGCGCAAACTGCTGCAAACGCGACCGATAACTCGTTGTTGGCTAGACTGAGCACGTATTCTCGTCGGAAAACTCACGCGGGCATACTCGTGTGTACTACCAAACGATCACGGTATGGTCATTATATACGGCCAGTACTTCTCCTACTCGGATACGAACTTTGGCGAGTAAGACGCGCGCACGGACAAGAGCACAAGACCCTCGGAGCGTGTACATACTATACTCTCTTCAACCTATATTAGTTAAGTCAGATTCATCAGATGTATCTAGTAAAGTTTTAGCGTATCTAGATAAATTTGAGTCAACTTATTTAGATCGTATAAAGTATTTTTTTTATGAATAATTTAGTTTATTGTTTTACTAAAGAAGATAAATGGTATAGGTAAACTGACCGTTAACGCGCCTGACCCTGGCAATTCACGAAATGGGGATTGGAGAAGTTGGCGCATCATCAATTAATATGTTATATGTTGATCGTGTTTTTGTACCTCCCACAAGGAGGGGTCACGAGGCTGATCTGATGTGGCACTGTTGTCGAGCTCACGGTCCTTGTCTGTGGGCCAAATGGGAGCGAGACACATTATTGCACGTGCTGTTGATAGTTTACGTGGGCTGTCTTTGTGGTCCGTTTTGTATCTGGCATCCCGGAGAGGGGGTTATAGGGGGCATTGATGGAGATGTCCTAAGATTGGGTATCACTTCTCAAAGGCCAACCTTTGTGGTCTAGCATATGGGAGACAGTCAACCCAGGAGCGACACATGTGTCTAAGGGGACAACAAAAGTAGGGGATGTTTTTTGTTTCCCATTCGATGCATGCCCTCTCGATCGTTTTCATTCTAGTAACAAAGTACTTGCCTATACGTGGACTAGGTACAAATTGCATAGTAAGCTACCGAAGTACAAATATACAAAGTATACTACACTACGACGGGAGTAAAAAAAGTATACTAACCAAAATACACCAAAGATATAGAAACAAAGTACATGTACACAAAATGAAGTACAAGTACACAAAATAACGAGTACAAGTATACAAAAGACAAAGTACAAGTACACATAAGACTAAGTATAAGTACACGAAAGAAGTAAAAGTACACAAAACATCGAATACAATAAATAAAAGACGAAATATAAGTATATAGAAATTAAAGTGCAACTATTCTGAAGACATGGTACTAGTACAATGGAAGAAGTACAAGGTACACTTGAAAAAGAAAAATTACACTACGTTGAAACCCTAAGTACACCGAGCTCATAGTGCAACCCGATTACAATAGTAATAGTTTTGGATATACAAAAAGAGTTTGTCAAAACCTTTAAAGATGGGATTTAGTTTGAACATCTCGACGCGAGGAGCTCAAAAGTGAAAGTAGTTCATAATTTGGACGAACTGTTCTCAAGATATTTTGTTTTAGAATTTTCTTTTGAAAAGTAAAAAGTAAGTTGTATTCTCATCTCTTCTTTATCCCTCTCTCGTCATAATCTCACGTTGCTCCCCTTTGCAACACTTGGGGAACATGCAAGAACCTAGCGGGGTACTGCACGATGGAGAAGGTGACACTTGGCAAAGCCACATAACATGTGGAAGGAGAATGTGATACTTGGCGTGATGACGGCTCATGTGACATGCCTTTAAGAGGCTTAGATTTTTTCAAAGATTACCCATAAGATCATGCTGGTCACGACATGTATAAAAATGCTATTTTTAGTTACCTAGTTAAGTAGGAAAGGGAGCATGTCTTGTAGGTGCCTTCTAGTTTTCTGCAGTACCTCCCTCGCCAGGAACAATTGTTGCCTCTGGTGCACCCTCTTGAAGACAACCTCACACCTCTATAGGGCCTTTAGCACAAGTTGCAACATCAGCAATTCCAACAACCGTACTCGCAGACATAACCCTATGTCAAAGAGTATGATTATGCTTTATGTATGGTCCCATGACTGAAAATATGTCTTTCTTGGGTTATCTGCACATTTTCTCCCTCCAAATGTACTTCAAGATTCAGCTTAGATGAATGTCCTAATCTTGTATTAATCATAAGCATGACTTAATCCTACATCGGGAAGATGTTGATGGAGCCTTGGTAGAAGGCTTGATCCATTCAAGCCTTATAGAAAACGACTCTAGGACACTCTTCCTCAATGTTCATTTGAACCATGCAAGACTTCTATAATCCCCGATACAAGTTTTAGAAATTTAGTGCTCCCCTTGTTTTAATTCATGTGAGTGAATGACAATACATGCTCATGGAGGCTATTTATAGGCTACAGGTTCTTGTAAAATGACAAAGGATAACCTTGAGATGGTAGGTGGGAGGTGTAGGGATGTTATCTTTGGTCAGCTGGTCCATGGTGTACAAGGTAAAGAGTGGCACGTGGTCCATCATAGACTAGCCCCATATCCCTCCACCTAGCGGGCCTCTTTGTTTGGCCTTCATGTTTTGACTTCTTATTTTTAGCTTTTCTCCTTCTTTCACTTGTTGACCATGACTAGTTTCTTGGACTTTCCTTGACTATTATCATTTTCCACTTTGTTGACAGGGAGATTTTATAATTTTCCACACTGTACTTTTCAGTTTTATTATTTGCCACACCATGTGTCACTGACATGTGGTGGTCAATGTGGCAAATAATAAATTTCTCAAGTAAAGTGTGGCAAATGATAAAATATTCCTTGTTGACATGTCACATAAGGAGGGACTCAGGTCAAATTAGTTATTCCCACAACATGAGTACTCTTGACACATAGTCACAATAACTTACCATTCTGTCCATGGGTGATATTGTGATTTTTTATGACCTTATGTTCTTAATGATGTCCTTATCAGGGGGTGGGGACATGATTTTCTTCTTTTAGGCATTCCATGAAAAATACCCTTTGATTTCCCGAGGTATATATAAACTGTCAACATCGGGTAAGGAGATGATGACATCTCTTTTGGCGGGGATGGAAGAACAATGGGCAATAGGAGCTAGCAAATCCATTGTGTGTGTGCGGGAGGGGAGCTCTCTTCTTTATTTACCTACCTCCGACGAATGAACATTAAGATGGAAATGTGAATCCTAGGTAAGAGCATGAGTTCCGTATAACTCTTTTTTTTAGAAATCTCATGGATTTTGTTGCATAGAGTCTAAGATTGTACAATTCCGCAGATGAAATATAGGCATTTCGAGAGTCATATATAATTGTCTAGAAATCCATCGTCCCTACAATATTCTGGGACACTTGTGGACTAATTCATCGTTATTGAGAAATTCTAGATCATCCTTCAAAATTCCATGCTACTTGGGGATCTATACATAATTTCAAAATGTCTAGGGCATTTTTAAGCAAGAAATATATACCATGTACTCAAGGTCTACTCGGAATTTTCCATGAAAACCATGGTCCTTTATATAGAAAGACCATGCAACTTGGGGGACTATTAGGATTTTTTGAACTTAAAGGTCCCTTTCATTAAAATCTTGGCTTCTTGGGGACCTATATACATGTTTTTTCAAACTTGGAGCTCCATTTTTAGAATCCAGACTGTTTGGGGGCATATTTGGGATTTTTACAAAGTTGGAGATCATTCGAAAAGAAACTATCCGACTGGGGGTCTATTGGTGAATTTTCTAAACTTGGGGGTATTTCACACAAGGATCCCCATCCACTGAAAAGAATAAAACATTTTGTGCCCGAGTGCGTCGTTTGGGACGAATTTTGCCAGCTCATTATTTAATTCCGGAAATAGAAAACATTCTGAATGTGCCACGTGGGAGGCCCAACTCGAGAATTTTTGGGCCCGGTCCCGCTCCGTCATCTTCTTTATATGGGAGGTTTTTCCCATCCTATTTCGCTCGTGAGCGGCCTAAAAGGCGCTCCCATCTCGTCTCATGGATGACATAGGTGGAGGAGGCCGCACCTGAGCATGGTAGTGCGCGTCAACCTCCCCCTCCTCTTTTCTCTCCTTTTCGATCTCCCATGAGCTCTGACAGTCATTCTCCGAGATCGACTGAAATTCGCTAGAAAAATGGGTCATTTATGTTTCTTTTAAGCTATGACTTGGTTCTTCGGCTCACTAGGTGACAGCAGCCATACATGTCCTTGCAATTTTTCTTGCTTTATAGCAGAACATGCATGATCTGATAAAGGTAATTTCACATCCATGATCAATAAGTAATTACCCTTGCTGTATATATATCACGTTGGATTGGTTTTTCACGATGCAAGAAATGTGTTCCCGCAAAAAAAAAATCAAATGTGAAAGCCTAATCCGTGAAACTACAAACAGATCTGGAAAAAATGTAACAATGAGAGCAGGGGCTTGACGCTAGAACTTTATCTTCACACATTCTGTTGAACCCCAGTGCTCGCTTTTTAGGCCAGTAAAATGGGCCGGCTTTTTGCAAAGTGTGCAATAGCTGGCTTGGCATGCCCAGCAGAAAATATATTTATCATCATCCTGGATGCATGTGGCAGTTTGTTAGATGCAATAGAGGCAAACTAGTGATGTGTAATGCACTATTGTGGAACAGAATGCTGCTGCATTCATGCCATGTTGCATACTGAAAAATGATTTGGGTTCATTGCCTTGTAAATTTGACGGCATTTTGGACATTTTACGGTACTGCCTACTGGTTGTCTTTCAGCTCGTACGCGGTTTCTTGTTTCTAGCTGTTCCAGTAGCTTCTGCCAGTCTGTTGTGTCCTTCTCTTTCTCACGAAAGAGGTCACACCTCCCGCTGTAGTTTGTCAAAACATGCATTCATAAAGATGAGTAAGCCTAAATTATGGAGCCTTGTTTTTTATTTATTTGAAAGACCCTGGATAGCTCAGACTGCCATACCTGAAATGGGCATAGCCAGCGACGATAGCCTTGCCACAGAGGAAGCAGAATGCCTGACCACAGCTGCTACACACCACTTTATTGCATCCATCAGTTTTGCTGATGGTCATTCTGCATTTTGGACATGATCTAGCATCGCTGTAAAGCAGTTTTACGCCCAACATTTCCTCCACCATCGCCCTTGTGGCCATCCTGCCTGATGCCTGCAGACATAAAATTGAAAACAACAAATGGGAGATGTTCAGTAACATGAAATTATTCTCCAACAGTATAAAGTAACATTTGAAGACAACAAATGGGAGATGTTCAGGCCATCCTGCCTGATGCCTGATGCCTAAGATGCATTTCTACCTGCTGCCGCTGGAGCTTTTCTTCCAGAGTTAAACATAGCTTCCCTGGATGGCGCGGCTCCTGGCAGTCTGGCACACCGAACAGAAAACGAAACTACATTTTGGGCATTGCGCATGGCTATCCTCATCCTCCAAGCAACCGATTGCACACCTTGGACAGTGGACCACATCTGACATCGAGTCCAATGCTTTCTCAAGAGTAAGCTTATCCCAACGCTCAAATTCTTCCTCGCCTAGAAGCCTCTTTAGCAAATAGGGTGGAATACAAACATTGCACTTAGTATCAGGGCATACCAACTGAAATAAGGTTCCATCCTTCACATGCATCCTGCATAAGGTTTCCATGCACTTGACACAGAACAAGTGCTGGCATGGAAGCTTGATGAAGTTTGGACCTAATTGATTCAAAATTTAGGTTACTCAACTGGGAGGACAAAGATGAATTCCTAAGAAGCTTAATTAGAAGCCCAGACGGTCCTAAAATAGTATCTACTATGGACTGAAAATCTGAGACGCAGATTGCTACCACTGTAGGAAAGATCAACAAGAGTACAATATAGAATAGACGCCATCGAGATCGAATACTTGGTATTCTTTCAAGGAAGATCGAAGAAGAGTAATTAATAACAGGGCATATGATATTTTGGTACGTTTTTTTTTTTGGAAAAGGGGATAACACGACGGCCTTGGTATGGTTTTAGTACTACTGCACAACAGAAAGAAGTCAAAAAGGAAAAAAAGGCTTACCTTTACTCTGGTTGAGATACTCTAAGACCGTACAAGGTGATGCAAAATAGGACACCACTGCCATACGAAGTGACATAAAATAGGTCACGGCTTCCATTGGAATTTGAACATTGCATACATTGAATCTGTGAACTACAAGTTATTTTAGGGCCTGTTTGGAAGTTCAGTTTTTTCTCAGTATTTTAGAGATACCATGTTTTTTAAAAATACTATGGTTTCAAATACTTGGAGGTGGCAAACCAACCTGTGGTTGTTAGGAGGGTGGTTGTATCCTTAGGCCACCAGAGTTCAAATCCCAGGGTGTGTTACATAAAAGGCGGAATATTCTTTCAGTGGGAGACGACGTTCCCGTCAACAGCGAGACGTCCATGATGACTTCATCAATCTTAAGACCCGATCTATCGGCTCCGTCTCTCGAAGGTGCTCATAGGGGTAGGGTATGTATGTGTGCGTTCATATGGGTGGGTGCATATATGTGTTGCGAATGTCTACGTTTATTCTGTGTTTCTAAAAAAAATACTTTAAGGTGTTTGGTACCATTTTAAACTGCGGTTTTATACCATGGTATTTTTGGAGTATTCAAGAAAGAGGTCGGACCCTCTTTTTTTACAAATTGAGAAACGAAACTGCATTTTCTATAAACTATAGTATTTGTTGCCCGGCGCAGTATTGCTATACTGCGGGTTTTGTAAAACTTTTTTTATTTTTATAATAGCAAATAGTACATGGTAAAGATACATAAAATGACTTCACAGATTACAAAATAAAGTCTAAAGAAAACTAGCAAATCTTTAAGATTTTCAATCTCTTTCTTCTTTCAAGACATAATCTTGCATCTTTCTGAAGTCAGCCAAACGCTGACAGACATAAAACCATAACATGTAAATACCAATGAAGGTTCTCTCATAATTTTTTGAGCCGAAGTGCCAAGGCTTGCACGCTCGCAACCATTAGGGTAATCAATCAACATCGGCAAGAGATCCAACACAAGTATTCCAGGAAAAATTAACCGAATAGCCTGATCGATGTCACTGGTGAACTGAGAGTACGAATCACCATTGTCGAGGACATAGCAGCCGGGACAAATATTGCGAGGATAATCCTCCTCACGACAACTATGAGAAAAATTCCAAAATCGATCCGAAGAAGGAAGATCTGAAAGATTGTACCTATAGAATCTTAATCTTTTAACACCACCATTGATGCCGGGAAAAAGATCTCGTAGTCGAACGAAAGACTAAAGAATACTTATTGTAGACGGTGACACGATGCTGAGGTGGTGCGCTGGCAGCAGAAGAGGCCAGTTCAACGCGATGGCAGGAGGTGATGCTGCATGGCACAGTGGCCGATGCGGAGCTGCGTGGTCCCCAAAGGCGGAGCAGCGGTGGATGCGTCGATTTGTGGCATGATGGCGTGGATGGTGGAAGCAACTACGGAGGAGGGGAAATGTCACGACGTGGGGGTTGGAGGCTTCACACGGTGATGTATGTTAGTATGCGGCATCACATTGGTTCCCCAAATATACATCACCAAAGGACAAAATTTGAGGACATGATTTAAAATAGGGCACAAAATTTCAAGTGCACCAAGAATAAACCATGCATCTTAAGTCAAATGGAAAATTCTAGGGTTTCCAAAATTTGGGCAAATGCGATAAAAAAATAAGATTTCAATTGGACAAAAGCAAGAGAGATGAGAGAGTACCTCTTTGCACTTAGGGAGGTCCAGATCCACGAATAAGGGGGTGAGTTCAGGGGGAGAGAGGGAAAGGGAGTGTGTGAAGGAGGGGCGAATGGGGAAGGAAGAAAGGTGGCCAGGTCGGGCTGGGTCGCCCGAGCGCAACCTTATCATCCTAGGGGTAGCGCCAAGCCGTATGGGGTAGTGCGCTACCAAACCCGCCGCTGAGGCCATGTCGCTATGCTAGGAAGAAGGTTAGAGCATCTCTAGTGGCTTGTCCAAACGAACGTCTAAATGAAATATAGACGATGTGAGGTGAAAAACGCTCTCTATAGGCTCGTCTAAAGGGACGTCTAAATTTAGACGAGCATCCATTTCTGCTACCCATCGTCCACATTTGGACGACCAAGCCACGACGTCCAAAGCGCAACTGCCGCTCGCGACCCTTCCTTCCCGCGTCCCTGGTCGCATCCGGCCGACTCGCCTCCCGGAAGTGAGCCCTCCTCTTTTCCCCGTAGAATAGGTCGAGAAAGTGAGAGAAATTGGACGGATTGATGGGGATTTCACCATGGGACCATAGCGACGGATCCGTCGTCGGTGCTCCGTTTTGGTCCGATTTGTGGCGGTAGGTGGGGAATCGAAGGCACCATTTTGGCCCGATTTTGAGGCGCGAGTGGGGAATCGGATTCCTAAGCGAGTAGGGAGGCGGGGCGTGGGCTCGCACCGAGGGTAGGGGGGGCCTCGGTGGCCTAGCACCGGCCAACGCGGGAGGATCTCTGGACGACATCAGTTGATGGAGAAGAAGGGTTGCTACTGCTGAATTTTGTAGTGCACGGACAGAACCTGCTACTGAATTTTGTAGTGCACTTCTGAACTTGCCGCTGAATTTTGTAGTTTTCCTTTGGTATTGCACGGCTGAAGCTGCTGCTTCGTTGGTGGTGCATAGCTGAAACTGAGTTTTGACGGTAGTTAAAATATATTGTTAAATATAGGAAAGAGAATATAGACCTTCTAGTTATAGACGATTCACTGAAAAACTGAGAACGTCTAAAAGAGAATTTTTATACACAGTCATCTATATGAAGATATAGACGCTCATATTTAGACGTTCCACTAGAGATGCTCTTAGCGCCCTCTTACATGGCGCTACCAAATTGAGGGTAGCGCCCCCGATACAAGCGTTACCCTAATGGGCTGGTTTCGTGAATTTCTTTCGTGGTAGCATGGTCCAATAAATATGCGGTAGCACCAAATGGCAATATGCAAAATAAAAAAGAAATACAAAAGTACTCCCTCCTTTCAAAATAGATATTAGAAATTTGTCTAAATTTAGATATATCTAGACACTATTTAGTATGTAGATAAATCCAAATTTAAACAAACTTGTGACATCTATTTTGGAACGGAGGTGTAGAAAAAACCATCTAGGGTATTGATTTTGGATATCTGTTCAAAAAACATTTCCCAGTTTACACATCGATTATTCGGGATCTACATGGTCTAACCCTGACATTCTAATATCAACCTGATACTTCTCAGAAGATGTATCCTTCGAAAAGACATAGTACTCCCTCCGTTCTAAGACTTTCTAGCTTTTTTGAACATGCATGTATCTAAACATGTTTTATTGTTTAGATTCATTCATTTTCGTCCGAATCTAGTTTACTTTAAAATATCTATAAGGTCTTACGTTAGCGAACGGAGGGAGTATCATATTTAAAAAAAAGTCTACACAGTTTGTAAATAACTTAATATTGCATACATAAGTGCAAAATTCTGTATGAAATTCACCCTCGATGTAAAAAAATAAGGCTTGCTTGTAGTAATATGTATCATGCTGAATGGACTTCTCAAAATTTTGGAAGTCGCGAAACTGCAACCTAATCTGCAAAACTGTAACGATGGAAGCAGGGATTCGACGCTAGAACTTTGTCCCCACGCATTGCGGTGAACCCCAGTGCTCGCCCTGTAGTCCAGAAAACTGGACCTTCTTTTTGCACAATGTGCAATAGCTGGCTTGGCAAGCCCAGCAGAAAATATATTTCTCATCATCCTGAATGCATGTGGCAATTTGTTAGATGGAACAGAGGCAAACTAGTGATCTGTGGTGTGGATTAAAATGCTGCAGCATTCATGACATGCTGCAGATTGAAAAGATAAGAGTTCATTACCTTGTAAATTTTTTGACGGCATTTTGGACATTTTACGGTGCTGCCTACTGGTTGTGTTTCAGCCTGTCGGCATAACTGTTCCATTAGCTTCTGCCAATCCGTTGTGTCATTTTCTTTCTCAAAGAGGCCACAATTGCTACTGTAAATTTTCAAAACATACATGCATAAAGAAAAGTAAGCGTATATTATGGACCCTTGTTTTTTATTTAAAACACCCCTGATAGCTCAGAGTGGCATACCTAAAATGGGTATAGCCAGCGATGAGAGCCTCGCCACAGAGGAAGCAGAAATGCTGACCACAGCTGATACACACCACGTGATTGCATCCTTTAGTTTTGCTGATGGCCATTCTGCATTTTGGACATGATTTAACATCGCTGTAAAGCACTTTTACACTGAGCATTTCCACCATCCCTCTCGTGGCCAACCTGCCTGATGCCTGCAGACATAAAATTGAAGACAACAGATGGGAGAACATTCGTTAAAATGAATCTATTATCAAGCGGAAGATATGGCATGTATTGACACAACAAGGAGGTGCAGAAAGTGTCTTAAACTCTCCAAAGATCCATGATAGACTGCAGATGGAATGCATATTGTATGTTCGAACGATTTATCAACAAAAATCAAGATATTTTGTAGAGATACTCCGACACCGACTACTAAAATGAGTATCAATCGCATAGTATAACTATAAATGCAAGTCTGAAACATAAATAATCTAGTCTCAGGGTCTCAAATAACAAGAAGAGTTCAGATGCATTTCTACCTGCTGTTGCTGGAGTTTATCTTCCAGAGTTAGACACGGCTTCCCTGGATGGCGCGGGTCCTTGCACACCGTGCAGAATACAAAGCAACATTTTGGGCATTGTGCATTGTTATCCTCATCTTCCAAGCAACCGATTCCACACCTTGGACAATGGACTACGTCAGACATCGAGTTCAATGCTTTCTCAAGAGTAAGCTTATCCCAACGCTCAAATTCTTCCTCGCCAAGAAGCCTCTTTAACAAATACGGGGGGATAGAAGCACTGCACTTAGTATCAGGGCATACCAACTGAAACAAAGTACCTTCCTTCACATGCATCCTGCATAAGGTCTCCATGCATTTGAAACAGAACATGTGCTTGCACGGAAGCTTGATGAAGTTTGAACCTAATTGTTTCAAAATTAAAGTTAGTCTACGGAAGGATGAAATTGTATGAGACTTATTCAATTTCCTAAGTAGCTTAATAAGAAGCACGGCCAGTGAGTATAATATCTACAATGAGCTATGGAAATTTAGACACAAATTGGTATGCTACCACTTTGGGACAGCTCAACTAGAGTACAGTGTGGAATGGATGCCGCGGAATAGGTGCGTATACTTCCAAGAAAGATCCAAGAAAAGTAAATAACCACAGGGAATCATCCATTGGCACGACTGCACAAAAGGAAAGAATACAAAGAAAATGAAAGAGGATTTACCTTTACTCTGATTAAGGCAAATCATGCACATATGGAAATCCTCAAGAAAAACTTGATAGCACTTCTTACTACTGTAGCTGAGCATAGAAGGGATTACAGACTCCAATGAGAGACTTCTTGAGATCGCGCGGTTATCTCCTTTGGGTTTAGGAATATCTGGACCTAATGTTATTTTCTTATCAAACCCGAGGTGTAGCAAAGAAGAACTGCGTATCCACTCAACCCATCGGTATACCACTTCTTCCCCTGTGAGCTCTGCCCAAATGGTGTCAAGCATCTCACAGAGCTGAGAAACATTAGGACCATCCATCCATTTAGCGGTGACTGTATAATATGGGGGCTGTTTGCTAGGATAGGACTGCGGAAGCAAGCATGTCAATATCAGAGGGGGTAGGTGCTCAAAGTTGCATGAGTAGGAGAAGTTATCTGGTTCATCTTCATTATGTTGTTCTGTACAATCATCAGGACATCCTCCATCTTCTCCATTTCTATTGACTGAAGAAAGCCTAGCACACACTTCAGCGCCATCGTGCGATTAGTAACGTATGTAAATCTGGAATGAAAGAATTAAAAAACCATCAAAACAGAGTTTTTATCATCCAAAACACTGATGAACAATATAAGAAACCTGAAAATAGCGGAGGGCTCCTTTGTTTTCTAGTTCAACAAGATCATCCCCATATATTGCTTCCAGTGCCATTAGCTGCAGTGAAGATCAAATGAGGAAGTAAATGAGCCATGCTGAAATCGTAAAGCATCAATGGTACAATTAGTCTACGCAATTCACAAACCCTGAAGCAACACAGTACAAACGCCAACACAACCCCACAGAGTCAATTATATATCCCAGCAAAGCTTCCTTCCCTTTTCTAATATCTGCGGCTTATTATGAAAATTCCCTACACATCGTTTCTTAGGATTTATAAATACAAGAATATTCCAAATTTACCCAAGACAGAGTACAGTACTAGTCATATGGTGGAGAGAAAACTAATCACCACGCTATGCAGTTTTCATAATTGCTCTTTGTGGTGGTTTTGGCATGTTTTCACCTTAATCTAAACATGTCTTTCTGTATTGTGACCGGTTATTCCCTCTTCGAAAAGGCAGCACTCCGATTGCTCTAAAAAAAATCAGACGCAGCGTCACGACCGTACGAATTGAGAAAATGCATCGACACTTTTTGCTACAGCTAAGATCAAGATCATAGATAAGATAAATGAAATTTTCCAATTTGATTTTCAGTAGACGGACCTCGTCGTCCTGTCGCTGCTGGTTGTCTCGTATCTCATCTGCTTCTGTCTCGTTCTCGGCGCAAAGTTGGATCCCGGAGGCATCCCCGGCGACGGCGGCCTCTTTCAGCCTCGACTCCGCCTCAGTCGCTGCGACCCACGGGGAGTCCAGGTCGAGCACGTCCTCCTCGGAGTCGTCATCACACGGCACCGGCCTTGCCTCTGCCCCTGCGGTGCGCGATGAGGACGATGGAGACGAGGAGGATGCCTCCGATGACGATTCTGGGGAGGGATGGGGGTGGGGTTCGACCGCTCGCGGGGTCGTGGCGCCGACGGAAGCTGCTGCCATGGCAGGATCCCGGAGTTGTAGTTGAGTTGGGATCAGTCCTGATTAGGGACTAGGGAGCGGTGTCGTGCTGCTCGCCTTTTTCGCCCGATCATATTTTTTAACAACAGGAAAAAAAACTTAAAATAACCAAATTGACCATTAAAGAGCAATGCAGTTTATTGAAAAACCGAGCTAAAAATTCACACAAACAAGCCCTCGGCCGCTGCTTTAACATGCTAGTTAGACCGACCCTCACCTACCACATTGACCGGGCCGACAAACATCATGACCACACCTATAGAGTCGTCGTTGCAAAAGCTATCCAGGACATCGACACATGTCCAACATCTAGAGCCCCCGCCCCCACATCCATGTAGGAGGAGAGAATGCAATGCCCACTCAAGATGAGTTATTTGAGCAACTCTAGGCGACGGAAGATACCTTGGCTGATCTTGTTAGGCACTTCAATGGTGAGTGGACTTCTTCCACTACCTTTTCTCTTTGAAGATTGGTTGGATGCTCATGGGGTGATATCTTCTTGCGGGTCGAGTGATGTAGCCCGATCTATGGTCATCACTACATCAAGTGCCGTGTCAAGCTCGCCAACATATGCCAAGTTACTTTAGACATCAAAGGTGAATTCCTTCCTCTATGTGTGTCGACTCCCTACCCAATTGAATGGTATGCTAATTGATACCCGGTCCCATGGATATGCTTGGTTGATGACGAGGAGTACATCATCATGAGAGGAAGACGCAAGCACACGTGCACTAAAGGCCGGTGTCATAGAAGCTTGGAAGAGGAGAAGGAAGATACGAGTGAAGACACACCAACACCACTACTATTGCCAAGGAGCCAACGATACTACCGCCCAAGTTCCGCTAAATTCGATGACATGCAGGATGAGATGAAATCCATGTATGAGAACGAGACCTTCGAGTTGGTTTCTTTGGCAAAGGGCAATAAAGCGCTCAAGAACAAGTGAATGTATAGTGAAGACTAAAGAGGTACAAGGTAAGATTGGTTGTGAAAGGTTTCAATTAGAAAAAGGGCGTTGACTTTGATGAGATATTCTCTCAAGTGATCAAGATGTCTTCGATCCGAGTTGTTCTAGGCATGGCTGCCACCATGGACTTGGAAATTAAACAACTCGACATGAAGAAAACATTCTTACATGGTAACCTAGAGGAGCAGACATACATGGAGCAGCCAGAAGAATTCATGGTTGCATGCAAGGAGCACCAAGTGTGCATATTGAAGAAGAGTTTGTATGTCTTGAAACAACCTACTCGTTAGTGCTACAAGAAGTTTGAGTCGTTTATGACTGATCTTGGATACCATAAAGCACAACCTGGTTATTGTGTCTTTATGAAGAGGTGCGCCAAGGGTGACTTTATTATTCTATTTTCATATGTCGACGACATGCTGATTGTTGGAAATGGCACAAAGAGGATTGCTCTGTAGAGGTTCGTAGCATGGAAAACAAAAACTTTCTATCGCATACAAACAAACAAGCCAAGATCTATCTACTAGATTGTAGCAACGAGTCAATGGAATAACTTACCCTTGAAGATTCCAAAGTGTTTAACGAGAGCGGATTCTCGTGGGTGATGTAGTCATACTCTTTCCGATCTCAAGATCGTGTAGACGATCCTTCCGGCGCTGCGTTCCGGCAGCGCTTCCGCAGTCGGTCACACGTTCGGTACTCGACGAAGACCTTCTGTGGCATCCCGCAAAACCACTACTAGAAAATCGCGTTGTTTTTGTGCATTGCATCATCATTACATCATCATGCATATTAATTTTACCTGAAACTATGTTGCGAAAGACTATGGTTTTCCGAAACTAGCCCTCCTTCTATTTCAAATTAAACCCCCGGATGTTCCGGATATTTTGTTTGTCTAAAACTAGTTACAAAAGCTATTTGAAAATAAATAAAATATTAAATTATTTTTAATAGGGGCAGTCGAAAGGGCCGATTGACCCGAACGACCACCCCAGAAAATAAATCGGTCCATCCCTTAATCCTTTTCTACCTAGTCCTATCCTACCCACACCCCCGGCCACCTCACCCGGACCAACCCGTGACCGCCACCTCACCCCTCTCCTCCCCTAAACCTATCAACTGCTGCCACCTAGACAACCTCACAGCCTCGCTTGCACACACACACCACACCGCCGCGAGCCCCACACGATCCTCTCCACCTGCCCAAATCCCACCCTTGACCACCACCAGGCCCGCCTCAGACGCCACTCCTCTCTCCTTCCTACCTCCCGCTCGAACCAACCTCCACCCGCCTCCGTCCCGCACCGCCTGCCCTCTTCCTCCGTGACAGCGCCCGCCGGATCCACCTCGCCCTTCGCCTCCTCCCGCTGCGTTCTCCTCGCCCTTGGTCCCTGCCCCCTCTGCCTCGCCCTATCCCCGAGCCCGTCGCCCTTCACCCGCCCCCCGCGCTCCTCACCCCGCCCAGACCTAACCTCCTCAAAAGCCTCCTCGCCTCCCGGCCTACGCCACCGGGCGCCCCAGCCCCGTCGCCCGGCCAGCCGCGCCCACGCGCGCGCATCTCCGCCGTCTGCAGACCCCGCGACCCGTGCAGGCCGCCCGCCGCTCCTCCCGCTTCTCCTCCGGCAGGCTCCGCCCGGCGTCGTCTCATCGCGGACCTCCCGAGCAACCTCCGCCTCCGCTCCGCTTCCGGCCCTCGCCGCCCGCTCCATCCTTCTCCTCCTCGAGCTCGGCCGCCTCCGCGCGCCGCCTCGCCCCTCCGCTCGCCATCACCACCTCCTCGCTCTCAGTGCCCTTCCGCCTTGAGCTCGCGCCGCCAGCGTCCGGCCGGCCTGCCGTCTCGCCGCAGCCGATCGCCGTCTCTCTGGCCTCAAGGCCGCCCGAGCTTGTTTCGCCGCCGCCATCCTCGGCCACCCTTTCGCTACAACAACTCTGTCACGCCAAGCTCGCCACCGCAAGCCGTCGTCACCTTGGCCTTCATCGCCACCTGGCTTCGTCGTCGGCTTGGTCGCCCTTCTCGCTTTGAACACGGCGTGTCGCCGCGATGGCCGCGTGGTTGCGCCCGAGCTCGCCGTGCCTTAGGTTGTCTCCAACCGATGGTCATCGCCAGTTCGAGGCGATGTGTACCGTGGCCAGGGCGAGTCCGCGATCGAGCCTATATGCCGCCAAGATCTCCGGTCCTTGGGTAAGCCAAGACCAACACGAGACCACGAAGGACGCGCAGACCCGGGCGAGACTCCAAGACCGTACCAAGCCGAAGGTGTCCGGATAATCCCGACAAGAACTCCATCACGGAACATCAAGTACTCGGCGAGAACCACGAAGACCCGTTGTCGAGCCCCAAGTTCGCCACCGTCAAGATCTCCATCTTATGTGTCGTGTCCAAGACCAGGCGATGACAAGATCTACCGATGACCGGGAACCCGAGCATGAAGAACGCCATACGGATACAACAAGCAATCCATACGAACGCCAAGTTCGTCTACCCGAACGCCAAGATCTACTCTGTACCCGAGAACGAGCCCGCCGAGACCGAATCCGCCGAACCCTGGACCCTGAGACCGACCCCGAACCCCGGAACCCCGAGTTCGTCGAGACCCTAATGTGTGACCCTTATCCGAGAACCCTATTTTATAAATTGTCAACTATATAAAACCTGTTGCATATTAATCATTCATCTCGCATGCATATTTGTGTGGTTTGGGGGCCTTATGCCGATTCACCTCATAATTAAATATGGGGCCCATATGCGGGCAAATCTAGCCTTATATTGGCCTCATTTAAATTTGTGTAGCGAACCGGTGATATATTCTTGCCATGTTAATACAACATTTAAATTGCGGGGGTTCTAAACAACTTGAACCATTTAATTAAATGTGGGGACCCGGTTAAACTTTATCTTGACCTAATCGCATCGCACCTTTGCCATGTCATACATCATACATGCATCATGTCGATCTTCTGCCGTTGTATTAAATACTACATCCGGTGTTCATTCTAGCGTTTTGCTTCTTCGCGGATAAGGCCGTTGAGTTGATGTGAGCTTCGCTCCGATCTTCGGTTGACCCTTCGACAATGTTTTCAGGCGAGCATCTCCCCTTTCTACCTATCTTACTTTTATAGTATTTATTCCCTCCTGTTGATCTATTGCTATCTGTGTTGCGATGCTTTAGCTTCCGTACCTGTGATATCCCCTGCAGCCTTATATTGCCATGGCCACCTCCTATTACCTGTTGTTTGGTAGATAGCTGGACTTGCGTCGTGATCGCTTGCTCAAGTCTTGTTGCGTGTAAATCGATTACCACGATTGTTGATGTATTGCCGCATGTTGCTGTTGGAGATGATCCTAGTTTTACTTATCGTTCACTTTAATTCCTGCTTAACAACTAAAATTGAATAAGCAGAGGCATCGGTGGGTGATAGATAATATTTGGTTTCGAGCCCACTTGTGTCCGTGGGACCCCGAGTACTTGATACTGTTCCTTGATTTATCGCGCTATCCACATCCGGAGGTATATGGGACCCCGATCCGAGCTTGATTCGGTCTTATTTCTTGGGGCCACAAACTAGTTTGAGGTTTTATTTACGATCATGTACTTATGCCATGCTACTTATGTATTTACGATTGTGCGAGGAGCACCTTTGTCTTATTTAGGATCGGGACACGATTCGCGGTGTCGACAAGCCCACCACACTTCGGGTTCCCGATCGTTTGACCGTCTACCCAAACCTTGAGTCCGTCTCGAGTCACCGGCTTCGCTATGGATCTACTTAAGGGGTGCCCCACGAAATATTCTGAATCTGTGATTGTTCAGTCGTGAAAGCCTCTTTGGGTTTTGAGTTGGTTTTTCCGAGGTTGATCGAGCGTGTGTTGCTATTGGTGCACCCCGGCCGGGTAAAACTTTCTGAAAGCCGTGTCCGCGGATATGGACGACTTGGAGCACAGTTTCTCGACCATAGACAAGCATAACTAAAGTTTATTCCTATAAATTTGACTTAATAATGACTAGTAATCAGCTTCACTATAATGGAATGGCTAAATAATACTGCCCACAATTGCTTGTTTGGAGTGTCGCTTGCGACCCTTGTACCTGACTAGTAAGTATGGCAACTACAATGGAATGGCTAAATGAAAGTACCAACAACTGCTGGGTTTTGGGTTTATCTCATGCTATCTGTATCTGATTAGTAATTGATGCAACCACAACGGAATGAGTAACTAAAAGTGCCCACTGCTTATTTTTATCAGGATGATTATCTATACTTGACTAGTAATTGCATAGCGATAACCGAATAAATAAAGCGCCAGCGGTGTGAGTTCCTCGGTTGACTTCCTCGTTTGGACTCGAGGGGGAAAACACCAGGATGGGTTTGCTTGGTGTTAGCTTCAGGTTGGTTCCGGATAGGTCATTCTTACCCCTCTCTGATAACCGCCAGTTGTATCGAGTCTCTATAGGTTGTTTAGTGCATCTGCTGCCGCTCGATCCACCATACCTATGTAGGCGAGGACCGAATTCTAGCCTCGCCGTGTCTTGGCCTCGATCTTGGCTCCTCTTTTCCTTTGCCCTTTGTCGGCACCTTTTGTTTAAGCGGTTTTGAGATCGGCGTCGTTAGCGGGTTACCCTTCCGGCTTGGCTTTGGGCGGGGGTTATGGGCGCCATTGGTTATTCTTGTGGCTCTTAGCCCCATTTGCTTCTTGTCCGTAGGGACGCTCCAACGCTTTCAAGGTGATTTGGATCTTTGTTCAGATATCTGTATTCTTGACTCAAGGAGTCGTGTTGTATATATATCTACTCGTGGGTCCCATCGAGGACTGTTGTGTAATGTTATTACCGTTTTCCACCCTTGCGAAAGTGCTGGTGCACCTTTGAATCGTTTCTATGCGGGTTTGGCGGGTTTCGCTAAAACTTGCATAGGTCCGATCGAGGTGTTCTGAGTGGTATCGAGCTCAGCAGTTGCGATACCCTACAAGTCCAGCCTGTAGGATAACCTAGCTAACGGCCGAAGTAGAGTGTCAAAACTATTTTTGCAAAATCGGTTGGATAGTTCTGATTAGGTCTGATTTTACTCCTTACCCTTTTGCTATTCCTCTCTTACCTCTACGCGTTTTAAATCCTCTCTCATCTTTTTCTTCGATTCCAGGAATTCTCGTGGTTGGGTCTCCGTCGTACCTTCAGGGTTTCGCTTTCTTCCTTTTGTAACGGAGGTGCTACGATCATCAATCTGCAATTTGTCTGTTGTACCCTTCCTCCAATCTTTTGTTCTTGAGCTCTTTATCCATATGTGTTCCTTGCCGGATATCTGTGTCATTGAAAAACATATGAGAGGGACGAGCATTGGTGAAGTTGGAGTATACCTTGAGCATGTGTTGTTCATGCCAATGGAACCATCGCGGAACCTAATCATTGTGTCTTTCATACGATTTCTGCTGGCATCATCCCTTTGTTCTGGATACCGCCTATGAAGATCTTCATTCTAAAATCTCGAGAGTTGAGTTGCCTGATTTTCCTATTCATGTATAGAGTTGATAGTTTGGGTACAGGATGGATTGATCACCCTACCCGACTCTTACTGTTCGCTCTGTACATCGAACTGGTGGATCAATGTAACTGTTCCCTCTTCTAATGGAAGTTAGAGGTGGCCTTATCGTTTGATACCTCTACCTTCGTCCTTTGTTTCTCCGGAGTGTTCTCTCGACGATCAGGAACAACGACCCATTGTTGGTGGTGTCGCCGATTTCCAGATGAAGAAGGAACCCTCGTTAGTGGTGTCGCGAGGATCCACCTGAAGCGAGAAGACACAGATCACCGACCTTCTTTCAGGTACCATGAGGCGGATCTCAAGGGCGAGATCCATTGTTAGTGGTGTCGAATTGTGGCATCCCGCAAAACCACTACTAGAAAATCGCGTTGTTTTTGTGCATTGCATCATCATTACATCATCATGCATATTAATTTTACCTGAAACTATGTTGCGAAAGACTATGGTTTTCCGAAACTAGCCCTCCTTCTATTTCAAATTAAACCCCTGGATGTTCCGGATATTTTGTTTGTCTAAAACTAGTTACAAAAGCTATTTGAAAATAAATAAAATATTAAATTATTTTTAATAGGGGCAGTCGAACGGGCCGATTGACCCGAACGACCACCCCAGAAAATAAATCGGTCCATCCCTTAATCCTTTTCTACCTAGTCCTATCCTACCCACACCCCCGGCCACCTCACCCGGACCAACCCGTGACCGCCACCTCACCCCTCTCCTCCCCTAAACCTATCAACTGCTGCCACCTAGACAACCCTCACAAAGACACACCTGCCCCCTCACACACACCACACACACGCGAGCCCCACACTGATCCTCTCCCCGAGACCTGCCCAAATCCCCTTTAGCCACCAACCGCCTGCGACCCACAGGTCCCACCACGGGCCCGCCACTCCCTCCTCTCTCCTTCCCCTACCTCCCGCTCGAACCAACCCTCTGCCCCGCGCCTCCCGTCCCACCGCCTGGCCCTGCCCTCTTCCCCTCCGGCGACATCGCCCCGCCGGATCCACCTCGTCCTCGCCGCACCTCCCCTCCACCTGCTCCGTTCTCGCCCCGACGCCGCCGTTCGTCGCCGGCCCCTCTGCCTCGCGCCTCGCCCTATCCCCGAGCCCCGTCGCCGCTGCCGGCCCCCACGCGCTCCCTCACCCCGTCCCAGACAACCTCCCTCACCGAGCCCTCCTCCCCCTCGCCGGCCCGGCACTTTGCCAGGCCGCCCTTGCCACGCCGGCCAGCCGGCCTTCACCGCATCTCCGCCGTCTGCAGACCCCCACCGACCCCGTGCGGGCCCGCCCCGACGCCGCTCCTCCCCGCTTCTCCTCCAGCGTGCAGGCTCCGCCCCGGCGTCGTCTCCCCCGTCGCGGACCTCCCCGAGCAACCTCCGGCCTCCCGCTGGCTCCGCCGCTCGTCGGCCCTCGCTCCATCCTTCTCCTCCTCGAGCTCGGCCGCCTCCGCGCGCCGCCTCGCCCCTCCGCTCGCCATCACCACCTCCTCGCTCTCAGGCAGCCCTTCCTCCGCGCGGGCTCGCGCACGCCGCCCGCGTCCGGCCCGGCCCGTCTCGCCGCAGCCAGTCGCCGTCTCTGGCCTCCAAGGCCGCCCACGAGCTTGCTCTGCCCGCCGCCATCCTCGGCCACCCCCGCCTCGCTACAACAACTCTGTCCACGCCAAGCTCGCCGCCCTGCAAGCCCGTCGTCACCTTGGCCTTCATCGCCGCCTGCTCGTCGTCGGCTTGGTCCCTTCTCTTTGAACCTGGCCAGTCGCCACGTGGGGCCGCCGCTGGTTGCGCCCGAGCTCGCCGTGCCTTAGGTTGTCTCCAACCGATGGTCATCGGCCAGTTTTCCGAGGCCGATGTGTACCGTGGCGCTGCCAAGGACGAGTCACGCGATCGAGCCTATATGTCGCCAAGATCTCCAGTCCCCTTGGGTAAGCCAAGACCAACACGAGACCCCGAAGGACCGCGCAAGACCCCGGGCGCGAGACTCCAAGACCGTACCAAGCCGAAGGTGTCCGGATAATCCCCGACAAGAACTCCATCACGGAACATCAAGTACTCCGACAGGGAACCCTGAAGACCCCGTTGTCGAGCCCCAAGTTCGCCACCGTCAAGATCTCCATCTTATGTGTCGTGTCCAAGACCAGGGCGATGACAAGATCTACCGATGACCGGGAACCCGAACGCCAAGAACGCCACCGGATACAACAAGCACTCCGCCACGATAACGCCAAGTTCGTCTACCCGAACGCCAAGATCTACTCTGTACCCGAGAACGAGCCCGCCGAGACCGAATCCGCCGAACCCTGGACCCTGAGACCGACCCCGAACCCCGGAACCCCAAGTTCGTCGAGACCCTAATGTGTGACCCTTATCCGAGAACCCTATTTTATAAATTGTCAACTATATAAAACCTGTTGCATATTAATCATTCATCTCGCATGCATATTTGTGTGGTTTGGGGGCCTTATGCCGATTCACCTCATAATTAAATATGGGGCCCATATGCGGGCAAATCTAGCCTTATATTGGCCTCATTTAAATTTGTGTAGCGAACCGGTGATATATTCTTGCCATGTTAATACAACATTTAAATTGCGGGGGTTCTAAACAACTTGAACCATTTAATTAAATGTCGGGACCCCGGTTCCGCTTAATACTGACCTAATCGCATCGCACCTTTGCCATGTCATACATCATACATGCATCATGCCGATCTTCTGCCGTTGTATTAAATACTACATCCGGTGTTCATTCTAGCGTTTTGCTTCTTCGCGGATAAGGCCGTTGAGTTGATGTGAGCTTCACTCCGATCTTCGGTTGACCCTTCGACAATGTTTTCAGGCGAGCATCTCCCCTTTCTACCTATCTTACTTTTATAGTATTTATTCCCTCCTATTGATCTATTGCTATCTGTGTTGCGATGCTTTAGCTTCGTGCACTGATATCCTGCAGCCTTATATTACCATGGCCACCTCCTATTACCTGTTGTTTGGTAGATAGCTGGACTTGCGCGTCGTAGTCGCTTGCTCAAGTGATGTTGCGTGTCGTTCAGTGCCACAGTTGTTGATGTATTGCCGCATGTTGCTGTTGGAGATGATCCTAGTTTTACTTATCGTTCACTTTAATTCCTGCTTAACAACTAAAATTGAATAAGCAGAGGCATCGGTGGGTGATAGATAATATTTGGTTTCCGAACGCCCACTTGTGTCCCGTAGGACCCCGAGTACTTGATACTTGTTCCTTGATTTATCGCGCTATCCACATCCGGGAGGTATATGGGACCCCCCTGAGCCAGAGCTTGATTCAGTCTTATTTCTTGGGGCCACAAACTAGTTTGAGGTTTTATTTACGATCCTGTACTTATGCCATGATACTTATGTATTTACGATTGTGCGAGGAGCACACTGTACTGTTTAGGATCGGGACACGATTCCGCGGTGTCGACAAGCCCAGCCACACTTTCGGGTTCCCAAATGTTCACGCTCACTACCCAAACCTTGAGTCACCGCCTTCGCTATGGATCTACTTAAGGGTGGCCCCTGAAATATTTCTGAATCTGTGATTGTTCGTCGTGAAAGCCTCTTTGGGTTTTGAGTTGGTTTTCGAGGTTGATCGAGCGTGTGTTGCTATTGGTGCACCCGGCCGGTAAAACTTTTCAAAGCGTGTCGCGGATATGGACGACTTGGAGCACAGTTTCTCGACCATAGACAAGCATAACTAAAGTTTATTCCTATAAATTTGACTTAATAATGACTAGTAATCAGCTTCACTATAATGGAATGGCTAAATAATACTGCCCACAATTGCTTGTTTGAGTGTCGCCATGCACCTTGTACCTGACTAGTAAGTATGGCAACTACAATGGAATGGCTAAATGAAAGTACCAACAAATGCTGGGTTTTGGGTTTATCTCATGCTATCTGTATCTGATTAGTAATTGATGCAACCACAACGGAATGAGTAACTAAAAGTGCCCACTGCTTATTTTTATCAGGATGATTATCTATACTTGACTAGTAATTGCCGCAACGATAACCGAATAAATAAAACTGCCAACGGTGTGAGTTCCTCGGTTGACTTCCTCGTTTGGAATCGAGGGGGAAAACACCAGGATGGGTTTGCTTGGTGTTAGCTTCAGGTTGGTTCCGGATAGGTCATTCTTACCCCTCTCTGATAACCGCCAGTTGTATCGAGTCTCTATAGGTTGTTTAGTGCATGCTGCCGCTGCCCACCACCATACCTATGTAGGCGAGGACCGCCAATTTAGCCTCGCTGTCTCGGCCTCGATCGACGCTCCTCTTTTCCTTTGCCCTTTGTCGGCACCCCTTTGTTTAAGCAGGTTTTGAGATCGACGTTAGCGTGGTTACCCTTCCGCTTGGCTCAAGGGTTATGGACGCCATTGGTTATTCTTCGTGGCTCTTAGCCCCATTTGCTTCTTGTCCGTAGTCGGACGCTCCAACGCTTTCAAGGTGATTTGGATCTTTGTTCTATATCTCGTATTCTTGACTCAAGGAGTCGTGATGTATATATATATCTGCTCAGGGTCCCATCGAGGACTGTTGTGTAATGTTATTACTTCGCTTTCCACCCGCACGAAAGTGCTGGTGGCACCTTTGAATCGCTTCTATGCGGTTTGCGGGTTTCGCTAAAACTTGCATAGGTCCGATTCTCGAGGTGTTACACCTTCCTCTCCCCTTGTTCCGTGAGCGGAGGTTGTAGCACTCTCCTCGCGATTCCGGCACCTGATGCGTGGTACCAGTAGAGGGAGATCCCAGGCTTCTTAAGCCAGGCGAGTATGGTGGAGTATGAGAGAGAGCTATTAGTGGTCTAGAGATTAGATTAGACACACCAATTAGAAGCTCTAAACCGAGGCTAGAGCAATTAGAAGCTCTAAACCAAAACGGCTCTAAACGAGATTAGAGGATAGGAACTTGTGTGTCTAGAGGAGGCCCTGCCCTCCTTTTTATATAGGGGTGGGCGGCCAAGGGAGGAGTCCTCCCAAGTCAGCCTTGGTTGGCGCCGGCTGAGGGACTCCTCCCCAAGTCGGTTCCAACCACCTTGCTTGTTTCCCACAGTTTCTGTTTCCCAGTTTCTGTTTTCCACAATTTCTGTTTTAGCCGTTTGACTTTCAAACGCGCAGTTTGACTTTCAGTTTTGGAACAAGAACACTTAGTACATGATGCAATCATTCAATGACACATTCATGTACCCTCCCCGAGTCTTGGGACAATCCGAACCTTCTAGAACATTCCGATGAAAACAGGAATCATTCCGAACTCAACGGGACTTTCCTTATATGAATATTATTCTCCGACCATTCGATCACCTGATATCCCGGATCCCATCCGAGACTCGAACAACATTCGGTCTCTTTCTCATAATATCATAACTACTCAAACAACGTCGAATCCTTAAGTGTGTCTCCCTACGGTTCGTGAATTATGCGGACATGATCGAGACACTTCTCCGAAAAATAACCAATAGAGGAATCTGGAAATTCATATGGCTCCCACATATTTCTACGATTACTTTGCGATCGAATGAACCACTTACATATGATACCAATTTCCCTTTGTCTCACGATAGTTTACTTATCCGAGGTTATGATCATCGGTATCTCTACATACCTAGTTCAACCTCGTTACCGATAAGTACTCTTTTCTCGTTCCCGTGATATGTGATCCCTTGTGAGCCAGTCACATGCTTGCAAGCTAATTGGATGACATTCCACCGAGAGGGCCCAGAGTATTGTTGGAGATATGCCCTAGAGGCAATAATAAATGTAGTTATTATTATATCTTTGTGTTTATGATAAATGTTTACATTCATGCTATAATAGTATTAACAAGGAAACCATTAATACTTGTGTGATTTGTAAACTTAATTTGAAGTCCCTAGTATATCCTCTATACTTCACTAGCTTGTTGGTTGATTAATGATTGTGGTTTCCATATCATGAACATTGAGATGTTATCAACAACAAGATCATATCGTTAGGAGAATGATATGGTGGACATACTCCTATAGATAAGCGTAGCATAAAGATCAAGTCATTTCAATAGTTCAATTGCTATATGCTTTCTGATACATAGTAACCTAATTCCTTCGACCATGAGATCATGCATATCACCTTTACCGATGGATGCTTTGATGACATCAAACACCACACCGAATCGGGTGGCTATAAAAGTGGCATTGAGTGTTCGGAAAGTATTGGTTGAAACACATGGATCAAGAGTGGGATTTGTCCATCCACATGACGGATAGATATACTGGCCCTCTCGGTGGAATGTCATCCAATTAGCTTGCAAGCATGTGACTTGGTCACAAGGGATCACATATCACGGGAACGAGAAAAGAGTACTTATCAGTAACGAGGTTGAACTAGGTATGCAGAGATACCGACGATCATAACCTCGGATAAGTAACATATCGTGAGACAAAGGGAAATTGGTATCGTATGTAAGTGGTTCATTCGATCGCAAAGTAATCGTAGAAATATGTGGGAGCCATATGAATTTCCGGATTCCTCTATTGGTTATTGTTCGGAGAAGTGTCTCGATCATGTCCGATAATTCACGAACCGTAGGGAGACACACTTAAGGATTCGACGTTGTTTGAGTAGTTATGGTATTATGAGAAAGAGACCGAATGTTGTTCTGAGTCTCGATGGGATCCGGATATCACGAGGTGATCCGGAATGGTCCGGAGAATAAGATTCATATAAGGAAAGTCCTGCTTTGGAGTTCATGAATGATTCCGTGTTTTCATCGGAATGTTCTAGAAGGTTCGGATTGTCCCAAGACCGGGGAAGGGTACATGAATGTGTCATTGCTTAATGGAATGATTGCATCATGTACTAAGTGTTCTTGCTGTCCCAAATAAAGGATTAAATTGAATCCTAAAGAAAAGTCAAATGTCCGGTTTGAAAGTCAAACCGCCAAAACAAGAAACGTGGGAAACAAGAAAGAGGTGTTGGAATCCGACTTGAGGAGGAGTCTCCTCCAAGCCTGGCCACCCCAAGGCCGACTTGGGAGGGACTCCTCCCGGCCGCCTCCCCCACCTATAAAAGGAGGCAGGCTCCCTCCTAGACACACAAGTTTCACCTCTAGATTTCCGTGTTTAGAGCCGCTTTGGTTTAGAGCTTCTAATTGCTTTAGCCAGGGTTTAGAGCCTTCTAATTGGTTTAGAGCCTTCTAATTGGTGTGTCTAATTACTAGACCACTAATAGCCTCTCTCATAAGCTCCACCATACTGCCGCTTAAGGCGAAGCCTCATGATTTCCCTCTACTTCCTGCACCACGCCAGGAATCGCGAGGAGAGTGCTACAACCTCCGCTGCCGGAACAAGGGAGGAAGGTCTTCGTCGAAAATGCGAACGTGTGACCGATCTTGAGCGCCGAACGTATACGAAGGATCGCTCACACGATCTTGAGATCGGAAGAGTACGACTACATCACCCACGAGAATCCGCTCTCGTTAACCGCTTTGGAATCTTCGAGGGTAAGTTATACCATCGACTCGTTGCTACAATCTAGTAGATAGATCTTGGCTTGTTTGTTTGTATGCGGTAGAAATTTTTTGTTTTCCATGCTACGAACCCCTACAGTGGTATCAGAGCCGTCTCTATATAGATCTACATTGACGAGTAGAACACAATGGTCATTGTGGGCGTTGATGCTTTTATTGTAGATTGCTTTTGTGTACTTTGCATCTTGCGGTATGTTGGGATGAAGCCCGGCTAACCTTACATGACATCGTTCATGAGACTTGCTCCACGCTTGACATGCAACTTGTATTGCATAAGTGGCTTTATGGGTCTGCTTTCTCCTAGCATAGTTAAGATCCAATTTACAACGGGTGATCAACAATGCTAGTATCAATGTTGTGGTTCTTGTTCGTAAGTTAGAACGACACTTATTGAAAGCCCCAAACCACGTAAAATATGCAAAGAAAGTAGAGGCGTCTAACTTTGTTTTGCAGGGGTGTGCAGTGATGTGATATGGCCATGATTGTGATTATATTTGATGTATGCAATGTTCCTTATTGTAAGTCGGCAACCGGCAGGAGCCATATGGTTGTCTTTAATTTATGTTAAGACCCGCGTGTCTATTCAAAGTATTTGTAATAGTTGAAGCCGGTGGACGACAACCATGGAGAAGCGTCATTGACCTTGATGCAATGTCGGTGATGATGGAGATCATGTTCGTGCTTGAAGATGGAGATCGGAGGCACGAAGAAGAAAGGCCATATCATATCACAAATATATTGAATTGCATGTGATGTTAATCCTTTATGCATCTTGTATTGCTTAGTAGACGACGGTAGCATTATAAGATGATCCCTCATGCACATCAATTTCAAATCATAAAGTGTTCACCCTTAGTTAGCACCGCTAAAGCTTGTTGTTTCAAGCACCACGTGATGATCGGGTGTGCTAGATTACGCAAGTGTATACAACGTGAGCAAGCCAGATTTGCTCATGCGAAACTAAGGTTTGATCTTGACGAGCCTAGCATGTACGGACATGGTCTCGAACACGGATCACCGAAGGTAAAGCATGAATCATATAGTAGATATGATGAACATGACGATTGTTCGCCATTGAAACTATGTCAACTCTCGTGATGATCGGTGTTGATATGGTGGATTTGGTTCGTGATCACTAAAACAATGTGAGGGATATTGTTTTGAGTGGGAGTTCACCTAGTTTAATTTCATTAATTAATTTGAACTCAATTTGTCATAAACTTAGTCTAAACTATTGCAAATATGTTGTAGATCAATGGCAGCCCCTACCATCAATTTTAATGCTCCTAGAGAAAGAAAAGTTGAAAAACAATGGAAGCAACTCATGGATTGGTTCCGCAATTTGAGGATTGTCCTCACATGGTAATTTGACCTATGTGCTTTGGATGCACCGCTAGGTGACCCACTGCAGCTACTCGCCCGATGAAGTAAAGAATGTTTACCTCGCCGGAAGAATCGACTCCATAGTTCAAAGGTGCTATCTTGTATGGTTTAGAATCGGAGCTTAAAAGGTTTGAAGAGTCGACCATATGATATTGTCGACGATCTCAAATTGATTTTTGAGACTCATGCAATTGAAAGCTATGAGGCTTCGAAAAGTTCTTTAACCGCAAGATGGAAGAGGGCAGCCCGTCAAGGAGCATGTGCTTAAGATGTCCCACGCAAACAAACTTCAAAGCTTGGGTATAGTGATTCCTAATGCTTTGGGATTTACCGTGTCCTCCAATCACTACCACCAAGTTACAAGAACTTTGTGATGAACTACAACATGCGTAACATGAACAAGACGTTGCGAACTCTTTGCCATGTTGAAATCTGCCAGTGGAGATCAAGAAAGAGCACCAAGTGTTGTTGGTCAATAAGACCACCAAATTCAAGAAAGGCAAGTCTAAGCAAAAGGGACACTTCAAGAAGGGTGGTAAGAAAGCTACCACGCCGTGAAGAAGACCAAGGCTGGACCTAAGCCCGACATCGAGTGCTTTTACCGCAAGGGAGAAGGTCACCGAAGCGGAATTGGCCAAAGTACTTGGCGGATCTCAAGAACGGCAACATCAAGAAGAAAGGTATATCCGATATACATGTTATTGATGTGTATCTCACTAGTACCGTAGTAGTGCTGGGTATTTGATCTTGTTCGGTTGCTCATATTTGTAACTCAAAGCAGGTCTTTGCAGAATAAACGGAAGCTAGCGAAGAACGAGGTGACGATGCGTGGGAACGGATCAAAGGTTGATGTGATCGCGTCGCACGCTACCTCTTCATCTACCATCGGGATTAGTTTTATACTTAAATAATTGTTATTTAGTGCCTGCGTTGAGCATGAACATTATATCGGATCTTGTTTATTGCAAGACGGTTACTTGTTTAAGTCGAGAATAATGGTTGTTCGATTTATATGAGTAATATGTTTTACGCATGCACCTTTGATAGATGGTCTATTCTTATTGAATCTCGATAGTGGAAATACACATATCAACAATATTGAGGCTAAACGCTTGAAATCAGCGATAATTCGACCTATATGTGGTAATCGCTGCCTTGGTCACATTGGAGTGAAACGTATGAAGAAACTCCATTCCGATGGACTTCTTGAATCACTTGATTTTGAATCACTTGAAAGATGCAAAGCATGTCTGATGGGTAAAATGACTAAGACTCCATTTTCTGGTATGATGGAGCGAGCTACGGACTTATTGGAAATCATACATACGGATGTGTGTGGTCCAATGAGTGTAGCATCGCGCGGTGGTTATCGTTATGTTCTTACCTTCACGGATGACTTGAGTAGATATGGGTATATCTATTTCATGAAACACAAGTCCGAAACTTTCGAGAAGTTTAAGGAGTTTCAAAGTGAGGTAGAGAATCAACGTAACAAGAAGATTAAATTTCTACGTTCTGATCGTGGAGGTGAATATCTAAGTTACGAGTTTGGCGAGCATTTAAAGAAGTGCGGAATACTTTCACAATTGACACCGCCGAACACCACAACAGAATGGTGTGTCCGAACGTCGAATCGAACTCTTAGATATGGTTCCTTCTATGATGTCACTTACGATTTACCGCTATCATTTTGGGGTTATGCATTAGAAACAGATTCACTTTAAATAGGGCACCGTCTAAATCCGTTGAAACGACACCGTATGAATTATGGTTTGGGAAGAAACCTAAATTGTCGTTCCTTAAAGTTTGGGGATCTGAAGCCTATGTAAAGAAGTTACACGGACAAGCTTGAACCCAAAGCGAAAAATGCGTCTTCATAGGATACCCAAGGAAACTATTGGGTATACCTTCTATCATAGATCCAAGGCAAAACATTCGTTAAGAATGGATCCTTTCTAGAGAAGGAATTTCTCTCGAAGAAGTGACGGAAGGAAAGTAGAACTCGACGAGGTTGTCGAACCTTCTCGAATTACGAGTAGCGCAAAGACCTAAGAAGTTCTGTGGTGCTGCACCAATAAGAGAGGAAGCTAATGATGATGATCATGAAACTTGGTTGAAGTTGCTCTGAGCCTCGAGGTCAACGAGAACTCGTACCACCTGCATTGGTATGATTACATATGAATGTCATGGTGGACAACACCGATGACCCCAGACATATGAGGAAGCAATGATGAGCCCAGATTCCAATAAATGGCAAGAAGCCATGAAATCCGAGATTGGATCCATGTACGAAAACCAAGTATGGACTTTGGTGGACTTACCGGATGGCGGAAGGTCACGAGAACAAATGGATTTTCAAGAAGAAACAGATGTTGATGGTAATGTTATCGTCTATAAAGCTCGACTTGTCGCAAAAGGGTTTCGACAAATTCAAGGAGTTGACTACGATGAGACTTTCTCACCGAGCGAAGCTAAAGTCTGAGGATTATGTTAGCAATCGCTGCATATTATGATTATGAGATATGGCGATGGATGTCAAAACAGATTCCTCAATGGAGACATTGATGAAGAGTTGTATATGATGCAACCCAAAGGTTTTGTCGATCCTAAAGATGTGACAAGGTATGCAAACTTCAACGGTCCATCTATGGATTGAAGGCATCCCGGTTGGAATCAACGTTTTGATAAAGTAATCAAAAGTTTTGGTTTTATACAAACTTATGGAGAAGCTTGTATTTACAAGAAAGTGAGTGGGAGCTCAGAGCATTCTTAATACCGTATGTGGATGACATATTGTTGATTGGGAATGATGTAGACCTTCTTAATAGTGTCAAGGAATATTTGAATAATAGTTTTTCAATGAAGGATCTTGGCGAAGCCTTACATATTAGGCATAAAGATTTATAGAGATAGATCAAACGCCAAATATCATTGTCACAGAGTACATATTTGGACAAAGTTCTAAAGAGATTTGGAATGGAAGAAAGCAAGAAAGGGTTCTTGCCCATGTTGCTAATACGACCTTGAGTAAAACTCAAAGTCCGACATCGGCGTAAGATAGAGAAAGGATGAGTAAGACTCCTATGCCTCAGCCATAGGATCTCTAATGTATGCCATGCTATGTACTAGACCGACATTGCATATGTTGTTAGTTTAACTAGCAGATATCAAAGTGATCCAGAGTGGATCATTGGACAATGATCAAAAACATCCTTAAGTACTTGAGAAGAACTAAGGATATGGTTCTTTCTTATGGAGGTGATGAACAACTCGTTGTTAATGGTTACACCGATGCTAGTTGGAACACCGATCCGATGATTCTAAATCACAATCCGGATACGTATTTATTTTGAATGGTGCAGCTAGTTGGAGGAGTGCAAAGCAAAGCGTTGTGGCGAGATCTTCAACCAATCGGAATACATGGTCGCTTGAGGCTTCACAAGAAGCGATATGGATGAAAGAGTTCATTACAGAGCGGGTGTGGTTCCAAGTGCTGGACCCAATGTCTATCTCTTGTGATAACATGGGCGCCATAGCCAATGCGCAAGAACCAAGGTCACACAAGAAGTCAAGATATCAAGCTGCTTTCACGCTATTCGAGAACATATCCAGGATGGGGATATAAAGATTTGCAAAGTACACAGATCCGAATGTGGCGGATCCGTTGACTAAACCTCTCCCGAGGGCAAAACATGACCAACACCAAACTGCCATGGGTGTTCGGTATATTACCATGTAATCTAGATTAGATGACTCTAGTGCAAGTGGGAGACTGTTGGAGATATGCCCTAGAGGCAATAATAAATGTAGTTATTATTATATCTTTGTGTTTATGATAAATGTTTACATTCATGCTATAATAGTATTAACAAGGAAACCATTAATACTTGTGTGATTTGTAAACTTAATTTGAAGTCCCTAGTATAGCCTCTATACTTCACTAGCTTGTTGGTTGATTAATGATTGTGGTTTCCATATCATGAACATTGAGATGTTATCAACAACAAGATCATATCGTTAGGAGAATGATATGGTGGACATACTCCTATAGATAAGCGTAGCATAAAGATCAAGTCATTTCAATAGTTCAATTGCTATATGCTTTCTGATACATAGTAACCTAATTCCTTCGACCATGAGATCATGCATATCACCTTTACCGGATGGATGCTTTGATGACATCAAACACCACACCGTAACTGGGTGGCTATAAAAGTGGCATTGAGTGTTCGGAAAGTATTGGTTGAAACACATGGATCAAGAGTGGGATTTGTCCATCCACATGACGGATAGATATACTCTGGGCCCTCTCGGTGGAATGTCATCCAATTAGCTTGCAAGCATGTGACTTGGTCACAAGGGATCACATATCACGGAACGAGAAAAGAGTACTTATCGAACGAGGTTGAACTAGGTATGCAGATACCGACGATCATAACCTCGGATAAGTAACATATCGTGAGACAAAGGGAAATTGGTATCGTATGTAAGTGGTTCATTCGATCGCAAAGTAATCGTAGAAATATGTGGAGCCATATGAATTTTATTCCTCTATTGGTTATTGTTCGAGAAGTGTCTCGATCATGTCCGCATAATTCACGAACCGTAGGGAGACACACTTAAGGATTCGACGTTGTTTGAGTAGTTATGGTATTATGAGAAAGAGACCGAATGTTGTTCGAGTCTCGGATGGGATCCGGATATCACGAGGTGATCCGGAATGGTCCGAGAATAAGATTCATATAAGGAAAGTCCTGCTTTGAGTTCGGGAATGATTCCTGTTTTCATCGAATGTTCTAGAAGGTTCCGATTGTCCCAAGACTCGGGAAGGGTACATGAATGTGTCATTGCTTAATGGAATGATTGCATCATGTACTAAGTGTTCTTGCTGTCCCAAATAAAGGATTAAATTGAATCCTAAAACAAAAGTCAAATGTCCATTTGAAAGTCAAACCAAAACAAGAAACTGGGAAACAAGAAAGAGGTGTTGGAATCCGACTTGAGGAGGAGTCTCCTCCCAAGCTTGCGCGCCACCCAAGGCCGACTTGGGGAGGGACTCCCTGGCCGCCTCCCACCTATAAAAGGAGGGCAGGGCTCCTAGACACACAAGTTTCACCTCTAGATTTCCAGTTTAGAGCCGTTTTGGTTTAGAGCTTCTAATTGCTTTAGCCGCGTTTAGAGCCTTCTAATTGGTTTAGAGCCTTCTAATTGGTGTGTCTAATTACTAGACCACTAATAGCCTCTCTCATAAGCTCCACCATACTCGCACCGCTTAAAAGAAGCCTGCGGGATTTCCCTCTACTTCCGTACCACGCCAGGTCTTTGGAATCGAGGAGAGTGCTACAACCTCCGCCGCTTTGGAACAAGGGAGAGGAAGGTCTTCGTCAGTACCGAGCGTGTGACCGAATGCGGAGCGCCGTTTAACGGCGCTGGAAGGATCGTCTACACGATCTTGAGATCGGAAAGAGTACGACTACATCACCCACGAGAATCCGCTCCCGTTAACCGCTTTGGAATCTTCGAGGGTAAGTTATACCATCGACTCGTTGCTACAATCTAGTAGATAGATCTTGGCTTGTTTGTTTGTATGCGGTAGAAATTTTTTGTTTTCCATGCTACGAACCCCTACAAAGGGTATCGAGCCGTCTATATGTAGATCTGTTGCAGAGTAGAACACAATGGTCATTGTGGGCGTTGATGCTTTATTGTAGATTGCTTTTGTGTACTTTGCATCTTGCGGTATGTTGGGATGAAGGCCGGGCTAACCTTACATGACATCGCTCATGAGACTTGCTCCACGCTTGACATGCAACTTGTATTGCATAAGTGGCTTTATGGTGTCTGCTTTCTCCTAGCATAGTTAAGATCCAATTTACAACGGTGATCAACAATGCTAGTATCAATGTTGTGGTTCTTGTTCGTAAGTTAGAACGACACTTATTGAAAGCCCCAAACCACGTAAAATATGCAAAGAAAGTAGAGGCGTCTAACTTTGTTTTGCAGGGTGTGCAAATGATGTGATATGGCCATGATTGTGATTATATTTGATGTATGCAATGTTCCTTATTGTAAGTCGGCAACCGCGGGAGCCATATGGTTGTCTTTAATTTATGTTAAGACCAGCGTGTCTATTCAAAGTATTTGTAATAGTTGAAGCCGTGGGCGACAACCATGGAGAAGCGTCATTGACCTTGATGCAATGTCGGTGATGATGGAGATCATGTTCGCTTGAAGATGGAGATCGAGGCACGAAGAAGAAAGGCCATATCATATCACAAATATATTGAATTGCATGTGATGTTAATCCTTTATGCATCTTGTATTGCTTAGTATTTACGGTAGCATTATAAGATGATCCCTCATGCACATCAATTTCAAATCATAAAGTGTTCACCCTTAGTTAGCACCGTTGCTAAAGCTTGTTGTTTCAAGCACCACGTGATGATCGGGTGTGCTAGATTACGCAAGTGTATACAACGTGAGCAAGCCATTTGCTCATGCGAAACTAAGGTTTGATCTTGACGAGCCTAGCATGTACGCAGACATGGTCTCGAACACGGATCACCGAAAGGTAAAGCATGAATCATATAGTAGATATGATGAACATGACGATTGTTCGCCATTGAAACTATGTCAACTCTCGTGATGATCGGTGTTGATATGGTGGATTTGGTTCGTGTGATCACTAAAACAATGTGAGGGATATTGTTTTGAGTGGGAGTTCACCTAGTTTAATTTCATTAATTAATTTGAACTCAATTTGTCATAAACTTAGTCTAAACTATTGCAAATATGTTGTAGATCAATGGCAGCCCCTACCATCAATTTTAATGCGTTCCTAGAGAAAGAAAAGTTGAAAAACAATGGAAGCAACTTCACGGATTGGTTCCGCAATTTGAGGATTGTCCTCACCGGTAATTTGACCTATGTGCCGGATGCACCGCTAGGTGACCCACTGCAGCCTACCGCTCCGATGAAGTAAAGAATGTTTACCTCGCTCGGAAGAATCAAGACTCCATAGTTCGGTGTGCTATCTTGTATGGTTTAGAATCGAGCTTCGTAAAAGGTTTGAAGAGTCGACCCATATGATATTGTCGACGATCTCAAATTGATTTTGAGACTCATGCGGCAATTGAAAGCTATGAGGCTTCGAAAAGTTCTTTAACCGCAAGATGGAAGAGGGCAGCTCGTCGGTGAGCATGTGCTTAAGATGTCCGGGCACGCAAACAAACTTCAAAGCTTGGGTATAGTGATTCCTAATGCTTTGGGATTTACCGTGTCCTCCAATCACTACCACCAAGTTACAAGAACTTTGTGATGAACTACAACATGCGAGAACATGAACAAGACGTTGCTTAACTCTTTGCCATGTTGAAATCTGCGAAGTGGAGATCAAGAAAGAGCACCAAGTGTTGTTGGTCAATAAGACCACCAAATTCAAGAAAGGCAAGTCTAAGCAAAGGACACTTCAAGAAGGGTGGTAAGAAAGCTACCACGCCGGCGAAGAAGACCAAGGCTGGACCTAAGCATCGAAAGTGCTTTTACGCAAGGGAGAAGGTCACCGAAGCGGAATTGGCCAAAGTACTTGGCGGATCCAAGAACGGCAACATCAAGAAGAAAGGTATATCCGATATACATGTTATTGATGTGTATCTCACTAGTACTCGTAGTAGTGCTCGGTATTTGATAATCGGTTCGGTTGCTCATATTTGTAACTCAAACAGTCTTTGCAGAATAAACGGAAGCTAGCGAAGAACGAGGTGACGATGCGCGTGGGAAACGGATCAAAGGTTGATGTGATCGCGTCGCACGCTACCTCTTCATCTACCATCGGGATTAGTTTTATACTTAAATAATTGTTATTTAGTGCCTGCGTTGAGCATGAACATTATATCGTGATCTTGTTTATTGCGTAGACGTTACTTGTTTAAGTCGAGAATAATGGTTGTTCGATTTATATGAGTAATATGTTTTACGCACATGCACCTTTGATAGATGGTCTATTCTTATTGAATCTCGATAGTGGAAATACACATATCAACAATATTGAGGCTAAACGTTTGAAATCGCGATAATTCGACCTATATGTGGCAATCGCTGCCTTGGTCACATCGGAGTGAAACGTATGAAGAAACTCCATTCCGATGGACTTCTTGAATCACTTGATTTTGAATCACTTGAAAGATGCGAAGCATGTCTGATGGGTAAAATGACTAAGACTCCATTTTCTGGTATGATGGAGCGAGCTACGGACTTATTGGAAATCATACATACGGATGTGTGTGGTCCAATGAGTGTAGCATCGCGCGGTGGTTATCGTTATGTTCTTACCTTCACGGATGACTTGAGTAGATATGGGTATATCTATTTCATGAAACACAAGTCCGAAACTTTCGAGAAGTTTAAGGAGTTTCAAAGTGAGGTAGAGAATCAACGTAACAAGAAGATTAAATTTCTACGTTCTGATCGTGGAGGTGAATATCTAAGTTACGAGTTTGGCGAGCATTTAAAGAAGTGCGAATACTTTCACAATTGACACCGCCGGAACACCACAGCGTAATGGTGTGTCCGAACGTCGAATCGAACTCTCTTAGATATGGTTCGTTCTATGATGTCACTTACGATTTACCGCTATCATTTTGGGGTTATGCATTAGAAACAAACGCATTCACTTTAAATAGGGCACCGTCTAAACCGCTGAAACGACACCGTATGAATTATGGTTTGGGAAGAAACCTAAATTGTCGCTCCTTAAAGTTTGGGGATGCGAAGCCTATGTAAAGAAGTTACAATGGACAAGCTTGAACCCAAAGCGGAAAAATGCGTCTTCATAGGATACCCAAGGAAACTATTGGGTATACCTTCTATCATAGATCCAAGGCAAAACATTCGTTGCTAAGAATGGATCCTTTCTAGAGAAGGAATTTCTCGAAAGAAGTGATGGAAGGAAAGTAGAACTCGACGAGGTTGTCGAACCTTCTCTCGAAATTACGAGTAGCGCAGACCGAAGAAGTTCCTGTGGTGCGCACCAATAAGAGAGGAAGCTAATGATGATGATCATGAAACTTCTGAAGTTGCTACAGAGCCCTGAGGTCAACGAGAACTCGTACACCTCCATTGGTATGATTCCATTATGAATGTCATGGTGGTGGACAACACCGATGACCCCGAGACATATGAGGAAGCAATGATGAGCCCAGATTCCAATAAATGGCAAGAAGCCATGAAATCCGAGATTGGATCCATGTACGAAAACCAAGTATGGACTTTGGTGGACTTACCGATGGCCGGAAGGTCGTCGAGAACAAATGGATTTTCAAGAAGAAAATGATGCCGATGGTAATGTTATCGTTTATAAAGCTCGACTTGTCGCAAAAGGGTTTCGACAAATTCAAGGAGTTGACTACGATGAGACTTTCACCGTAGCGAAGCTAAAGTCTGTGAGGATTATGTTAGCAATCGCGCATATTATGATTATGAGATATGGCGGATGGATGTCAAAAGCATTCCTCAATGGAGACATTGATGAAGAGTTGTATATGATGCAACCCAAAGGTTTTGTCGATCCTAAAGATGACAAGGTATGCAAACTTCAACGGTCCATCTATGGATTGAAGCAGCATCCCGGTTGGAATCAACGCTTTGATAAAGTAATCAAAAGTTTTGGTTTTATACAAACTTATGGAGAAGCTTGTATTTACAAGAAAGTGAGTGGGAGCTCAGAGCATTCTTAATACTATGTGGATGACATATTGTTGATTGGGAATGATGTAGACCTTCTTAATAGTGTCAAGGAATATTTGAATAATAGTTTTCAATGAAGGATCTTGGCGAGCAAATACATATTAGGCATAAAGATTTATAGAGATAGATCAAAACGCCAAATATCATTGTCACAGAGTACATATTTGGACAAAGTTCTAAAGAGATTTGGAATGGAAGAAAGCAAGAAAGGGTTCTTGCCCATGTTGCTCAATACGACCTTGAGTAAAACTCAAAGTCCGACATCGCGTAAGATAGAGAAAGGATGAGTAAGACTCCTATGCCTCAGCCATAGGATCTCTAATGTATGCCATGCTATGTACTAGACCCGACATTGCATATGTCGTTAGTTTAACTAGCAGATATCAAAGTGATCCAGAGTGGATCATTGGACAATGATCAAAAACATCCTTAAGTACTTGAGAAGAACTAAGGATATGGTTCTTTCTTATGGAGGTGATGAACATTTCGTTGTCAATGGTTACACCGATGCTAGTTGGAACACCGATCCGATGATTCTAAATCACAATCCGGATACGTATTTATTTTGAATGGTGCAGCTAAGCTAGGAGGAGTGCAAAGCAAAGCGTTGTGGCGAGATCTTCAACAATCGGAATACATGGTCGCCGGAGGCTTCACAAGAAGCGATATGGATGAAAGAGTTCATTACAGTGGGTGTGGTTCCAAGTGCTGGACCCAATGTCTATCTACTGTGATAACATGGGCGCCATAGCCAATGCGCAAGAACCAAGGTCACACAAGAAGTCAAGCATATCAAGCTGCTTTTCACGCTATTCGAGAACATATCCGTGATGGGGATATAAAGATTTGCAAAGTACACAGATCCGAATGTGGCGGATCCGTTGACTAAACCTCTCCCGAGGGCAAAACATGACCAACACCAAACCGCCATGGGTGTTCGGTATATTACCATGTAATCTAGATTAGATGACTCTAGTGCAAGTGGGAGATCTTGGAGATATGCCCTAGAGGCAATAATAAATGTAGTTATTATTATATCTTTGTGTTTATGATAAATGTTTACATTCATGCTATAATAGTATTAACAAGGAAACCATTAATACTTGTGTGATTTGTAAACTTAATTTGAAGTCCCTAGTATAGCCTCTATACTTCACTAGCTTGTTGGTTGATTAATGATTGTGGTTTCCATATCATGAACATTGAGATGTTATCAACAACAAGATCATATCGTTAGGAGAATGATATGGTGGACATACTCCTATAGATAAGCGTAGCATAAAGATCAAGTCATTTCAATAGTTCAATTGCTATATGCTTTCTGATACATAGTAACCTAATTCCTTTGACCATGAGATCATGCATATCACCTTTACCGGATGGATGCTTTGATGACATCAAACACCACACCGTAACTGGGTGGCTATAAAAGTGGCATTGAGTGTTCGGAAAGTATTGGTTGAAACACATGGATCAAGAGTGGGATTTGTCCATCCACATGACGGATAGATATACTCGGCCCTCTCGGTGGAATGTCATCCAATTAGATTGCAAGCATGTGACTTGGTCACAAGGGATCACATATCACGAACGAGAAAAGAGTACTTATCGAACGAGGTTGAACTAGGTATGCGTAGATACCGACGATCATAACCTCGGATAAGTAACATATCGTGAGACAAAGGGAAATTGGTATCGTATGTAAGTGGTTCATTCGATCGCAAAGTAATCGAGAAATATGTGGAGCCATATGAATTTCCGATTCCTCTATTGGTTATTGTTCGGAGAAGTGTCTCGATCATGTCCGCATAATTCACGAACCGTAGGGAGACACACTTAAGGATTCGACGTTGTTTGAGTAGTTATGGTATTATGAGAAAGAGACCGAATGTTGTTGAGTCTCGGATGGGATCCGGATATCACGAGGTGATCCGGAATGGTCCGAGAATAAGATTCATATAAGGAAAGTCCCGCTTTGAGTTCGGGAATGATTCCTGTTTTCATCGAATGTTCTAGAAGGTTCCGGATTGTCCAAGACTCGGGGAAGGGTACATGAATGTGTCATTGCTTAATGGAATGATTGCATCATGTACTAAGTGTTCTTGCTGTCCCAAATAAAGGATTAAATTGAATCCTAAAAGAAAAGTCAAATGTCCGCTTTGAAAGTCAAACCGCCAAAACAAGAAACTGGGAAACAAGAAAGAGGTGTTGAATCCGACTTGAGGGAGGAGTCTCCTCCAAGCCGGGCGCCACCAAGGCCGACTTGGGAGGACTCCTCCTGCCGCGCCTCCCACCTATAAAAGGAGGCAGGCTCCTCCTAGACACACAAGTTTCACCTCTAGATTTCCGTGTTTAGAGCCGCTTGGTTTAGAGCTTCTAATTGCTTTAGCCAGCGGTTTAGAGCCTTCTAATTGGTTTAGAGCCTTCTAATTGGTGTGTCTAATTACTAGACCACTAATAGCCTCTCTCATAAGCTCCACCATACCGCTTACCGCTAAGGCGGCTCGGGATTTCCTCTACTTCCTACCACGCCAGGCCGTCTTTGCGGAATCGCGAGGAGAGTGCTACAACCTCCAGCTCACTGGAACAAGGGAGAGGAAGGTCTTCGTCGAGTACCGAACGTGTGACCGACTGCGGGAGCGCTGCCGGAACATGGCGCTGGAAGGATCGTCTACACGATCTTGAGATCGGAAAGAGTACGACTACATCACCCACGAGAATCCGCTCTCGTTAATCGCTTTGGAATCTTCGAGGGTAAGTTATACCATCGACTCGTTGCTACAATCTAGTAGATAGATCTTGGCTTGTTTGTTTGTATGCGGTAGAAAATTTTTGTTTTCCATGCTACGAACCCCTACAAGTATATCTATCCGTCATATGGATGGACAAATCCCACTCTTGATCCATGTGTTTCAACCAATACTTTCCGAACACTCAATGCCACCTTTATAGCCACCCGATTCTTGTGGTGTTTGATGTCATCAAAGCATCCATCCGGTAAAGCTGATATGCATGATCTCATGGTCGAAGGAATTAGGTTACTATGTATCAGAAAGCATATAGCAATTGAACTATTGAAATGACTTGATCTTTATGCTACGCTTATCTATAGGAGTATGTCCACCATATCATTCTCCTAACGATATGATCTTGTTGTTGATAACATCTCAATGTTCATGATAGGGAAACCACAATCATTAATCAACCAACAAGCTAGTGAAGTATAGAGGCTATACTAGGGACTTCAAATTAAGTTTACAAATCACACAAGTATTAATGTTTCCTTGTTAATACTATTATAGCATGAATGTAAACATTTATCATAAACACAAAGATATAATAATAACTATATTTATTATTGCCTCTAGGGCATATCTCCAACAGTCTCCCACTTGCACTAGAGTCATATAATCTAGATTACATGGTAATATACCAACACCCATGGCGCTTTGGTGTTGGTCATGTTTTGCCCTCGAGAGGTTTAGTCAACGGATCCGCCACATTCAGATATGTGTGTACTTTGCAAATCTTTATATCCCCTATCCTGGATATGTTCTCGAATAGCGTGAAAACGCAGCTTGATATGCTTCAGCTTCTTGTGTGACCTTGGTTCTTGCGCATTGGCTATTGCGCCCATGTTATCACAGTAGATAGACATTGGGTCCAGCACACTAGGAACCACACCCAGCTGTAATGAACTCTTTCATCCATATCGCTTCTTGTGAAGCCTCAAGCAGCCATGTATTCCGATTCGCTTGAAGATCTCGCCACAACGCTTTGCTTTGCACTCCTCCAGCCTAACGCTGCACCATTCAAAATAAATACGTATCCGATTGTGATTTAGAATCATCCGGATCGGTGTTCCAACTAGCATAGGTGTAACCATTAACAACGAGTTCATCACCTCCATAAGAAAGAACCATATCCTTAGTTCTTCTCAAGTACTTAAGGATGTTCTTGATCACGTCCAATGATCCACTCTGGATCACTTTGATATCTGCTAGTTAAACTAACAACATATGCAATGTCGGGTCTAGTACATAGCATGGCATACATTAGAGATCCTATGGTTGAGGCATAGGGAGTCTTACTCATCCTTTCTCTATCTTCTGCCGATGTCGGACTTTGAGTTTTACTCAAGGTCGATTAGCAACATGGGCAAGAACCCTTTTGCTTTCTTCCATTCCAAGCCTCTTTAGAACTTTGTCCAAATATGTACTGTGACAATGATATTTGGCTTCGATCTATCTCTATAAATCTTTATGCCTAATATGTAAGTTGCTTCGCCAAGATCCTTCATTGAAAAACTATTATTCAAATATTCCTTGACACTATTAAGAAGGTCTACATCATTCCCAATCAACAATATGTCATCCACATATAGTATTAAGAATGCTACAGAGCTCCCACTCACTTTCTTGTAAATACAAGCTTCTCCATAAGTTTGTATAAAACCAAAACTTTGATCACCTTATCAAAACATTGATTCCAACTGGATGCTTGCTTCAATCCATAGATGGACCGTTGAAGTTTGCATACCTTGTTAGCATCTTTAGGATCGACAAAACCTTTGGGTTGCATCATATACAACTCTTCATCAATATCTCCATTGAGGAATGCTGTTTTGACATCCATCTGCCATATCTCATAATCATAATATGCAGCGATTGCTAACATAATCCTCACAGACTTTAGCTTCGCTACTGGTGAGAAAGTCTCATCGTAGTCAACTCCTTGAATTTGTCGAAACGCTTTATGCGACAAGTCGAGCTTTATAGACAGAACATTACCATCAAGATCTGCTTTCTTCTTGAAAATCCATTTGTTCTCGACACCTTCGCCATCCGAAATCCACCAAAGTCCACACTTGGTTTTCGTACATGGATCCAATCTCGATTTCATGGCTTCTTGCCATTTATTGGAATCTGGGCTCACCATCGCCTCATATGTCTCGGTCATCGGTGTTTTCCACCAACATGACATTCATAACGGGATCATACCAACTGGAGTGGTACGAGTTCTCGCTGACCTCGAGGCTCAGAGCAACTTCAACCAAGTTTCATGATCACCATTAGCTTCCTCTCTTATTGGTGTAGGCACCACAGAACTTCTTCCGGTCTGCGCTACTCACAATTTCGAGAGAAGGTTCGACAACCTCGAGTTCTACTTTCCTTCCAGTCACTTCTTTCGAGAGAAATTCCTTCTAGAAAGGATCCATTCTGGCAACGAAGATTTTGCCTTGGATCTATGATAGAAGGTATACCCAATAGTTTCCTTCGGTGTCCTATGAAGACGATTTTTCCGCTTTGGGTTCAAGCTTGTCCTTTGTAACTTCTTTACATAGGCTTCATCCCCAAACTTTAAGGAACGACAATTTAGGTTTCTTCCCAAACAATAATTCATACGGTGTCGTTTCAACGGATTTAGACGGTGCCCTATTTAAAGTGAATGCGCTGTTTCTAATGCATAACCCCAAAATGATAGCGGTAAATGTAAGTGACATCATAGAACGAACCATATCTAAGAGAGTTCGATTACGACGTTCGATACACCATTACTGCTGTGGTGTTCCGGCGGTGTCAATCGTGAAAGTATTCCGATTTCTTCAAATGCTCGCCAAACTCAGAACTTAGATATTCACCTCCACGATCAGAACGTAGAAATTTAATCTTCTTGTTACATTGATTCTCTACCTCACTTTGAAACTCCTTAAACTTCTCGAAAGTTTCGGACTTATGTTTCATGAAATAGATATACCCATATCTACTCAAGTCATCCGTGAAGGTAAGAACATAACGATAACCACCGCGCGATGCTACACTCATTGGACCACACACATCGGTATGTATGATTTCCAATAAGTCCGTAGCTCTCCATCATACCGTAAAATGGAGTCTTAGTCATTTTTCCCATCGACATGCTTCGCATCTTTCAAGTGATTCAAAATCAAGTGATTCAAGAAGTCCATCGAATGGAGTTTCTTCATACGCTTCACTCCAATGTGACCAAGACGACAGATTGCCACATATAGGTCGAATTATCGCTGATTTTAAACGTTTAGCCTCAATGTTGTTGATATGTGTATTTCCACTATCGAGATTCAATAAAATAGACCATCTATCAAAGGTGCATGTGCATAAAACATATTACTCATATAAATCGAACAACCATTATTCTCGATTTAAACAAGTAACCGTCTCGCAATAAACAAGATCCCTATATAATGTTCATGCTCAACACGGGCACTAAATAACAATTATTTAAGTATAAAACTAATCCCGATGGTAGATGAAGGGGTAGCGTGACCGCGATCACATCAACCTTTGATCCGTTTACCACGCCGCATCGTCACTGTTCTTCGCTAGCTTCCGCTTATTCGCAAAGACCTATTTCGAGTTACAAATATGAGCAACCAAACCAAGATTCAAATACCCGTGCACTACTACGAGTACTAGTGAGATACACATCAATAACATGTATATCGATATACCTTTCTTCTTGATGTTGCCGCTCTTCGATCCGCCAAGTACTTTGGGCAATTCCGCCCAAAGGACCTTCTCCCTTGCAGTAAAAGCACTCAGTATCAGTCTTGGGTCCAGCCTTGGTCTTCTTCGCCGGCGTGGTAACTTTCTTACCACCCTTCTTGAAGTGTCCCTTCTGCTTAGACTTGCCTTTCTTGAATTTGGTGGTCTTATTGACCAACAACACTTGGTGCTCTTTCTTGATCTCCACTTCTGCAGACTTTAACATAGAAAACAGTTCTGGCAACTCTTTGTTCATGTTCTGCATGTTTTAATTCATCACAAAGTTCTTGTAACTTGGTGGTAGTGATTGGAGGACACGGTAAATCCCCAAAGCATTAGGAATCACTATACCCAAGCTTTGAAGTTTGTTTGCGTGCCCAGACATCTTAAGCACATGCTCACTGACGGAGCTGCCCTCTTCCATCTTGCAGTTAAAGAACTTTTCAGAAGCCTCATAGCTTTCAATTGCCGCATGAGTCTCAAAAATCAATTTGAGATCCTCGACAATATCATATGGGTCTGAATTCTCAAACCTTTTCTGAAGCTCCGATTCCAAACCATACAAGATAGCATACTGAACTATGGAGTACTGATTCTTCCGAGCGAGGTAAACATTCTTTACTTCATCGGCAGCATCAACAGCAGGTGGGTCACCCAGCGGTGCATCCAGCACATAGGTCAAATTACCAGCCGTGAGGACAATCCTCAAATTGCGGAACCAATCCGCGAAGTTGCTTCCATTGTTTTTCAACTTTTCTTTCTCTAGGAACGCATTAAAATTGATGGTAGGGGCTGCCATTGATCTACAACATATTTGCAATAGTTTAGACTAAGTTTATGACAAATTGAGTTCAAATTAATTAATGAAATTAAACTAGGTGAACTCCCACTCAAAACAACATCCCTCACATTGTTTTAGTGATCACATGAACCAAATCCACTACATCAACACCGATCATCACGAGAGTTGATATAGTTTCAATGGCGAACAATCGTCATATTCATCATATCTACTATACGATTCATGCTTTACCTTTGGGTGATCCGTGTTCCGAGACCATGTCTGTACATGCTAGGCCCGTCAAGATCAAACCTTAGTTTCTGCATGAGCAAATCTGGCTTGCTCACGTTGTATACACTTGCAGAATCTAACACACCCGATCATCACGTGGTGCTTCGAAACAACAAGCTTTAGCAACGGTGCTAACTAAGGGTGAACACTTTATGACTTGAAATTGATGTGCATGAGGATCATCTTATAATGCTACCGTGCCTACCAAGCAATACAAGATGCATAAAGGATTAACATCACATGAAATTCAATAATATGTGATATGATATGGCCTTTCTTCTTTGTGCTCCGATCTCCATCTTCAAGCCTAACATGATCTCCATCATCACCGCATTGCATCAAGGTCAATGACGCTTCTCCATGGTTGTCGCCCACCGCTTCAACTATTACAACTACTTTGAATAGACACGCGGGTCTTAACTTAAATTAAATACAACCATATGGCTCCTGCCGTTGCCAACTTACAATAAGGAACATTGCATACATCAAATATAATCACAATCATGGCCATATCACATCATCGCACACCCTGCAAAACAAAGTTAGACGCCTCTACTTTCTTTGCATATTTTACGTGGTTTGGGGCTTTCAATAAGTGTCGTTCTAACTTACGAACAAGAACCACAACATTGATACTAGCATTGTTGATCACCCGTTGTAAATTGTATCTTAACTATGCTAGGAGAAACAGGCACCCGCAAAGCCACTTATGCAATACAAGTTGCATGTCAAGCGTGGAGCAAGTCTCATGAACGATGTCATGTAAGGTTAGCCCGGGCCCCTTCATCCCAACATACCGCAAGATGCAAAGTACACAAGAAGCAATCGACAATAAAAGCATCAACGCCCACAATGACCATTGTGTTCTACTTGTGCAACAGATCTACATATAGACACGGCTCTAATACCACTGTAGGGGTTCGTAGCATGGAAAACAAAAATTTTCTATCGCATACAAACAAACAAGCCAAGATCCATCTACTAGATTGTAGCAACGAGTCAATGGAATAACTTACCCTCGAAGATTCCAAAGTGTTTAATGAGAGCGGATTCTCGTGGGTGATGTAGTCGTACTCTTTCCGATCTCAAGATCGTGTAGACGATCCTTCCGGCTGGTGCTCCGTTCAGCGCTCAGCCGGTCACACGTTCGGTACTCGAAGACCTTCCTCTCCTTGTTCCAAAGAGCATGAGGTTGTAGCACTCTCTCGCGATTCCAAAGACAACGGCGTGGTACCCAAGTAGAGGAGATCCGCAGGCTTCGCCTTGCCGAGCGAGTATGGTGGAGTATGAGAGAGCTATTAGTGGTCTAGAGATTAGACACACCAATTAGAAGGCTCTAAACCGCAGGCTAGAGAAATTAGAAGCTCTAAACCAAAACGGCTCTAAACCGGAGATTAGAGGATAGGAACTTGTGTGTGTCTAGGAGGAGGCCCCGCCTCCTTTTATAGGTGGAGGGGCGACCAAGGAGGGAGTCCCTCCCCAAGTAGGCCTTGGTTGGCCTTGGCTTGAGGACTCCTCCCCAAGTCGGTTCCAACCACCTCTGCCTGCTTCCCACAGTTTCCTGCTTCCCACGTTTCTCGCTTTCCACAGTTTCTGTTTTAGCCGTTTGACTTTCAAACCGCGCTTGACTTTTCAGTTTTGGAACAGCAAGAACACTTAGTACATGATGCAATCATTCAATGACACATTCATGTACCCTCCCCGAGTGTCGGACAATCCGAACCTTCTAGAACATTCCCGATGAAAACACCGAATCATTCCCGAACTCGAAATGGGACTTTCCTTATATGAATCTTATTCTCCGACCATTCCGGATCACCTCGTGATATCCCGGATCCCATCCGAGACCAACAACATTCGGTCTCTTTCTCATAATACCATAACTACTCAAACAACGTCGAATCCTTATGTGTCTCCCTACGGTTCGTGAATTATGCGGACATGATCGAGACACTTCTAACAATAACCAATAGAGGAATCGAAATTCATATGGCTCCCACATATTTCTATGATTACTTGGCGATCGAATGAACCACTTACATACGATACCAATTTCCTTTGTCTCACGATAGTTTACTTATCCGAGGTTATGATCGCTTATCTCTGCATACCTAGTTTAACCTCGTTACCGATAAGTACTCTTTTCTCGTTCCCATGATATGTGATCCCTTGTGAGCCAGTCACATGCTTGCAAGCTAATTGGATGACATTCCACCGAGAGGTCCCAGAGTATATCTATCCGTCATATGGATGGAAAAATCCCACTCTTGGTCCATGTGTTTCAACCAATACTTTCCGAACACTCAATGCCACCTTTATAGCCACCCGCCACGGTGTGGTGTTTGATGTCATCAAAGCATCCATCCGGTAAAGGTGATATGCATGATCTCATGGTCGAAGGAATTAGGTTACTATGTATCAGAAGCATATAGCAATTGAACTATTGAAATGACTTGATCTTTATGCTACGATTATCTATAGGAGTATGTCCACCATATCATTCTCCTAACGATATGATCTTGTTGTTGATAACATCTCAATGTTCATGATAGGGAAACCACAATCATTAATCAACCAACAAGCTAGTGAAGTATAGAGGCTATACTAGGGACTTCAAATTAAGTTTACAAATCACACAAGTATTAATGTTTCCTTGTTAATACTATTATAGCATGAATGTAACATTTATCATAAACACAAAGATATAATAATAACTATATTTATTATTGCCTCTAGGGCATATCTCCAACATGCTCTTCTCAAGAAAACATTGAGTAAATCATTTGCCATGAAGGATTTAGAACCAGCTAAGCAAATACTTGGCATGAAAATCTCCCGTGGTAGATCAAATAAGCTGCTTTGGCTCTCATAGGAACGAATCATTCAAAAGGTACTTGAAAGGTTCAATATGAAAGACACAAGGTATGTTACCTCTCCACTTGCAGGCCATCAAAAAAACTGAGTTTAGAACAATGCACTAGTAGCAAGGAGAAAGAAGAAATGAGTAAAGTACCATACCAATCAGTCGTGGGAAGTTTGATGTATGCCATGGTGTGCACGAGGCCTGATATTGCCTATGAAGTTGGAGTTTTTAGCCAGTTCATGACAAATCCATGTGAAGCTTACTAGAATCTAGTGAACTGGATTTTCAGGTATCTCAAAGTTAATTCTAGATCGTGCTTATGCCATTACAAATGCAAACAATGCTGGTGATTCAGATTTTAGGAAGTCTACTTTTGGATACTCGATGACTTGTGCAGGAGCAGTATCATGGCAATCAAGGTTGCAAAAATGCATTACACTATCAACCACAGATGATGAGTATATAGCAACGTTCGAGGCTTGCAAGTAAGTGTTGTGGATGAAGAACTTTTTACAAGAGTTGGGCATGAAGAAAGAGAATTACAGTCTGTTTTGTGATAGCCAGAGGGCTATCCATCTTTCCAAGAATCCAAAATTCCACTCTCGAACCAAGCACATTGATGTGAGGTATCGTTGGATTTGAGATGTTGTGAGTTCCAAGTTGCGAAATCTTGAGAAGATCCATACCGACAAGAATGGATCAGATACGATGACCAAGTGATAAGCTACTTATATGTTGCAAGGCAGCAGACATGGTGGTGCCCCCCACATGAGTCAGATGTGGGAGATTGTTGGATATCCTCCTCATATGGGATGTGAGAGGATGGCCTTATGAAGCCTTTCAGGCGGCCCAAATAGGTACAAGAGCCCACCAACCTTTAGGGTTATGACCAAAGGTCATTTTGGACATTGCACATGAGAAAAGGAAGATAATAAGCCTTCCTTCAAGACACCACAAGACGGAGGGACAAAAATCCAGGTTAACCTCCATTGGAGAAGAAAACCAAGAGAGAAGAGAAAAAGAAGAAGTTCAAGGAAGAACCTAAATCAAGCGCCGGGTTCTGTCCACAAGGTTGTGAAACTCAGATCTACTGCCTCATCTCCTTTAAGTTGTGGTTCCACCATCTTTGGTAATATTTTTCCAATCCCTAGCTCTTGTGCTCCAAATCTTGTTATAGGAATTCAATATTCGTGTGTATCTTGATGTATGAGTTTTTCTAGTGCTCTTTTGAGAAGAACAAGTTGTATTCTCATTTGATAATAGTGCAAGAAGAGTTGGGCGGTTTCAGCCCGCGGTTTTTCCTCTCAAATTGAGAGGTTTTCCACGTAAAAAGAGGATCGGTGTTCCTACGTGTTGATTTGTGGACTATGCTACCCGAAGGCACCGCACCCGGGTATCTTCCGTGTGGCGGGTGACAAAAAGGTGATTCCCAGCCCGCGCACTATTTTTTCTCGGTCCATGTCTGCACTTTACTATTCCTAGGGCTTGTATGCAATACTTTTCCCATGAGTCGGTCATCCTCTTGCATGCAACTGTCAGTCTAGAAGATCACTAAATTTGTAGTAGCCTATTACTACACATGTTTGCATAGTTTAAGCCAACTCTCGCAAAAACTTTCTTGTTCATGTGGACTTTTGGACTGAGAAAAGGTATCCGCTTTTTTAAAAACAATTACCATATTACTTGACAATAGATTTCGGGTTTTTTTAAAAAAATATCCAAGTTCTCAAAAAAATTAATCACCAGATTATTTTAATAATAACTACAAGGTTATTTAGGAATAACTACTAGGTTATTTCTAATAAGTAGCATGTTCTTAAGAAACATCTACTATCTCATAAAAATTAACAGTGATCAGTTGCAAAATTTCATCGCCTAATTGCCAAATTACAAGTGCCTAGTTGTCTGGTATAGTGTTGATGGTTGCCAGGTTCTCACACATAGCCAAATTGCCCCGGCATATATCCCAAAATTCCTAATTGCCAAATTATAACTCCTAGCTACCAACTTTTTAGTGCCTAACTGCCAAATTTCTAGTGCCTAGTTATCAAACAGAATTGCGATGAATCTCTTGTCCTCCAAAAGTTGGAGAAACATGGAACTAGATAATTCACGAAATCCAAAAATCACAAGAATCTCTACGGAAAAATCGATCGAGATGTTGCAGGAGGGAAAAAAACTTAGACAGCCATTATCGCGGCTGATGCTCACATGCGGCCCCCATCCTTGCTGGCGGCGTCCCTCATCTTGCCGCATGTAAACTCCCTGCCATGTCGTGTGCTCGCTACATGCGGCACCCTTGTCCGAGACGCGCTCTACGGCGACCTCCCCCACTATGTGCTCGCCGTCGGTTGCATCCTCGCCATAGGGATGAAAGCCTCCTCCTCGCACTCGTCGGAGGTGGGCTGACAGAGCCCTCCATGCCTCTCGCCGCCTCCTCGCGTCGTCGATTGCGGCCTGGTGTAGTTGTCATGGCGTCGTGCCTCCTCGTGTTCATTGATGGCGGCGACCTAGCGCAGCCGTCGCGGCGTCGCGCATCCTCATGCCTGTGGCGGCAGTAGGTGCATCCCTCTCAGAGTCGCGCCTCCTCCACGTCTATGGCGGCGACCTGACGGAGACTCGTCAGGCGCGCGCCGATCTCGCCGCGCCACCTTCTCGCTGGCCTCTCTTCTGCATGCTCTCCACCGACGGCTTCTCCTCTAGTACCTCTCTAGGGCGGTGCTCCTCGACATCTCCGCTCAGCACTGCTCTTCGTGGCTATCTACGCGAGAGGAAGAGCGATGATTGTGTGGCCAAGAGTCATGGGGTCGTGGGGATAAGGATAAGGTTGAGAGTGGTTATTGGAGCCAGCCACGCAGGACACGATCCGTTTTCTCGCATGTTGATGTGCCGCACGAGAGAGCAGCCGGTGCGGAGCATATGTATAGAATTTCCCTTGATTTGTTACTGTTGGCGTTGTTCTGAGAACATCTCCATATATGTTTGATGCATATGTTTTCTTTTGTGATTGAGCAAAGATCCGTGGAGTACATGAGTCGTGCTAAATTTTACATCTTATTCCGTTGCGTATTTTCATATCATGTTTGGGTGTGCTAATTCCCAATAGGGATCACTAGGTGTATCTGCTAAACAGAAGTGAAGAAGCAACTACATGTTGGCGTTTATAGACATGAGAGTTTTAGCAAGCAGATCTTGTTAGAAATAATGGGCTAAATCATTAGACCCATGTGTGATTTCAGATTTTCCATAAATCTCAAAGCCCATGTATGTGGAAGCCCATATGTGATTTGACACAAGTTGGTGGCAGCTCACATATATGGCAAGAGATGTGGGAGCTAAAGTTTAGTCCCACATGGAAAGTTGAAGGAGAGTTGAACCACCTTATAAGGGGAGTGTTGCACCACTTTGTAAGTGAGTGACAATAAGGGAGCTACACGCGCGCTCCTCCGACGACGACGCCTCAGACGCACGCCTCGCCACGACGCGCCATGGTTGCAGGTTGCGGGTTGCGGGAATCTCGCCGAGCCGAGCTTTATTTTGCTGCTTAGGAAAATGTGTGCGGTTAGACAGACGTGTCAACAGTTAGCGGATTCGGGTCGCTTCCGGTTTGTGGACTATCTGTAACCGATCCGAACGTGCGTGACATAGGCTTGGTACACTTCGTGTCATGTACGACACCAAACCGATGTAGGGTTTTGCCATCCTCTTTGCTTGCGCCGCCACCATAGTCTACTCCATCCCGCTTGCCGGCGTGCACCGGCGATCGGGAGAGCAGGTATCCAGAACCACTCGCCTTTGTGATCCTGTACCGAAGAGGGCGAAGAAGGTTTTTGGGAAGCGCTCCGCGCGACTACTCAAGTTCGTCATCACGACGCGTCTTCCCGGTCGTCAAGCCGAATCTCGAGCGCGTCGTCTTCAACGCCGACTTCTTCGACAGGCTACTAACCAACGGCGACTACATCGACAACCGATCAGTACGTACACTATTAACAGATCTATTGTTTTACTATGGCTGTTAGTGCATATAATCAGCTACTGTTTATGTTGATCAATACATCTAGTATGTTAGAGGTTCACGTGATTGTAGATTCTATTATCATGATTTATATTTTGAAATTAATCGTGGAAATTATGCCTAATTTTCCAACAATCTAAAAACCCTATTATAGCCAATTTCCTGAATTAAACATGGAACACTTAGCCGATGCTATGAAGCCGGAAAAGTTTACCGGTGTTCATTTTAAGAGGTGGCAGTATAAGACCACTTTGTGTCAAGCTCTGAAAGTATTCGAGGATATTAAGGGTTTACCTGAAGGAACTACATCTGACGAGGCTCAGAACAAGTTCAAGGAAACCAATCTTGCCTTTGTGGGATGTGTTCTGAGTGTTCTTGACAACAAGTTGTTTGATGTGTATATGCACATCAAAGATGGAAAAGAGCTCTGGGAGGCACTAAACAAGTTCGGTGTAGCAGATGCTGACAGTGAGCTGCACATCATGGAGAACTTTCATGATTACAGGATGGTTAACAACCGTTCTGTAGTTGAGAAAGCTCATGAGATACAGTGCTTCGCCAAGGAGCTTGAAATCCTCAAGTGTATTTTACCCGACAAGTTTGTGGCTGGGTGCATTATTGCAAAGTTGCCTTCTTCGTGGAGAAACTTCACCACAACTCTCAAACACAAGAGACAGGAGATATCAGTTGAAAACCTGATAGTGTCTCTTGATGTTGAGGAGAAGGCTCGGGCTAAGGACACTGCTGAGAGAGGAGGCGAGGGTCAGTCTAGCGCCTACATGGCGCAGAAGAAGACCTTCGGCAAGAACAAAGGGAACTATAAGCCCTCGTTCAACAAGCCTAAAAAGACTACAACCTTCAAGAATAAGAAGAAGACGAACAAGGCCGAGCTATATTGTTACTCATGTGGAGAGCTCGGTCACTTTTCCAAGGACTGCCCAGATCATGCAGATCGCAGAGAGAAAGGTGGGAAGACTGTCAACGTCGTGGCCGCTAGCAACACTGATGGGTATGGTAATTTATTTACTATACTTTCAGTATTTCAATCACCATGTTGGTGGATTGATACGGGTGCTAATGTTCATATGTGTGCTGACATCTCTATGTTCACTTCTTATTAGGTCGCTCGGGATTCATCCGTCCTAATGGGGAATGGATAACATGCTTCTGTTCGTGGTGTTGGCACAGTGGAACTAAAGTTTACTTCCGAAAATATCGTGCATCTGAGGAACGTGCATCATGTCCCTACTATAAACAAGAATCTCGTTAGTGGCTCCCTTCTGTACAGAGATGGGTTTAAGGTTGTGTTAGAGTCCAATAAAGTCGTTCTTTTGAAATATGGACAATTTATTGGTAAAGGTTATGAGCTCCGAGGCTTGTTCCGATTTTCACTTTCAGAGTTTTGTAATAAATCCGTGAATCATATTTGTGGTGATGTTAATGATGATACCAGTGTTTGGAATTCTTGTTTATGTCACATTAATTTTGGTTTGATGTCTCGAATGTCTAGTATGATTTTAATTCCGAATTTCACTATTTCCAAAGGTTCGAAGTGTCATAGTTGTGTGCAATCAAAGCAACCTCGAAAGCCTCACAAGGCTGCCGAGGAGAGAAATTTGGCACCTCTAGAACTCAGATCTATGCGAGTTGGATGGTATGTTGACAAAAGGTGGAAAGAGATATTTCATGACGTTGATAGATGATGCTACTAAATTCTGCTATGTTTACTTGTTGCAAACTAAAGATGAGGCTTTAGACTACTTTAAAATTTATAAGGTTGAAGTTGAAAATCAACTAGAGAGAAAGATCAAGCATCTTAGGTCATATCGTGGTGGTGAGTATTTTCCCAAATATTTGACGAATTCTGTGAGGAACACATAATTATTCATGAGAGGACGCCTCCCTACTCGCCCCAATCAAACGGGGTTGCCGAGAGGAAAAACCGCACGCTAACTGACTTGGTGAATTCCATGTTAGCCACTGCTGGTTTATCAAAGGCATGGTGGAGGGAGGCTTTGTTGACTTCATGTCATGTACTAAATAGAGTTCCTAACAAGAATAAAGAAAAGACCCCTTATGAGGAGTGGGTTGGGAGAAAACCATCACTTTCGTATCTGCGCACTTGGGCGTGTTTGGCAAAGGTCAACATACCGATCCCCAAGAAACGCAAGCTCGGACCCAAGACAGTGGACTGTATCTTTCTAGGATATGCTCCGCGGAGTGTAGGCTATAGATTTCTAGTGGTTAAATGAGGTAATTTGATATGCATGTTGATACTATAATGGAATCTCGTGATGCAACATTTTTTGAGAATATTTTTCCTATGAAAGATATGCATAGCATTGGTAGGATTTGTTCTGAAATACTTCCTGAATCTAGTGCATCTATTGAGAATTCTGAACAACCACATGAGAAAGTCCTTGAGAAGGATGACGATGAACCTCTCACGAGGAGTAAGAGACAGAGGGTTGCAAAATCCTTTGGTAATGGCTTCATCGTGTACCTTGTGGATGATACTCCCAGATCCATTACTGAGGCATATGCATACCCTGATGCAGATGATTGGAAAGAAGCTGTCCAAAATGAGATGGACTCAATTCTTTCTAATGAAACTTGGGAATTATCACAACGATCCTATGGTTGCAAACCTGTGGGATGTAAGTGGGTGTTCAAGAAAAAGCTAAGGCCATATGGTACTATTGAGAAGTACAAGGCACGGCTTGTAGCTAAGGGCTACACACAGAAAGAAGACGAAGATTACTTTGACACCTATTCACCTGTCGCTAGACTGACCACCATTCGAGTACTACTATCTCTGGCTGCCTCGTATGGTCTTCTCGTTCATCAAATGGACGTGAAGAGACAAATAGAAGAGGAGAATCTATATGGATCAGCCGGATGGGTTTGTGGTAAAAGGTGAAGAGACAAAGATATGCAAGTTATTAAAATCTTTATATGGTCAGAAACAAGCACCTAAGCAATGGCATGAGAAGTTTGACAGAACTCTACTTTCTGTTGGCTTTGTCATTAATAATGTTGATAGGTGTGTTTACTATCGCCATGGTGGGGGCGTATATTATGTTTGTACGTGGATGACATTCTGATCTTTGGTACAAACATGAAAGTGATAAATAAAGTCAAGTCTTTCCTGTCAAAGAGTTTTGATATGAAAGATCTGGGAGAGGCTTATGTGATTCTGAACATCAAGCTTATTAAAAACGAGAATGAGATTACTTTAACGCAATCTCATTATGTTGAGAAGTTCTTGAGCCGATTTGACTTTATTGATGGCAGGACTTCTACAACACCTTATGATCCCAGTTTGACATTACGAAAGAATAAGAAGGAACCAACAGATCAGCTGAAATATTCACAAGTTGTTGGTTCTCTCATGTACTTAGCAAGCGCTACAAGACCTATTATCTCTTTTGTTGTGAGCAAATTGAGTAGGTTCATGTCTAACCCGGGTATTGATCATTGGCATGCACTTGAAAGGGTCATGCGCTATCTATGTGGTATAATGAGCTATGGGATTCACTATTCAGGGCACCCTGCTGCGCTTGAAGGATATAGTGATTCGAACTGGATCTCTGACGTTGATGAACTCTACGTCACGAGCGGATATGTGTTTACCCTTGGAGGTGGTGCGGTTTCATGGAGATCCCGTAGACAGACCATATTGACGAGGTCAACTATGGAAGCAGAGCTTACTGCTTTAGACACAACCACTGTTGAGTCAGAACGGCTGCGTGAGCTTTTGATGGACTTGCTTGTGGTTGAGAAACCTGTGCCGATAATCCTTTTGAATTACGACAACCAAACTTTCATTGTCAAAGTGAACAATTCTAAGGATAACGTGAAGTTATCAAGACACGTGAAGAGACGTTTAAAATCTGCCAGGAAATTGAGAAACTCCGGAGTAATAACTGTTACGTATATTCAAAAAACCCGGCAGATCCCTTTACAAAGGGACTATCACGAAATGTGATAGATGGTGCATCGAGGGAGATGGGGTTAAGACTCATGGATGTCACACCTAGTGGTAACCCAACCTATGTGATCGAAGATCCCGTGAATTAGGACCTAGGAAGAACAAGCTAGTGGTTTGACTGAGAAGAGTAGTTGGTAACCCTCTCTAAGTGAAGATGCATAAACCTCATAATCTGTAAGGCAGGTTGGCAACATGGCTTAATGTGTTTCTGTTGGCTTTAACTAGCAAATATGTTGTCCTACAAGGCATTTCTAAAAGAACACACATATATGAGCTCTACTGTAAACGTCGTGGTCTATGAGACTTGGGTGATCTCTAATAAACTCATGAAGAGACCAGCGAGTATGACGCATATGCTCCAACCCGCGGGGTAGGCTACTGGCATCCAGGTAATAGTTCTGATTTTGAGTGAAATCTATTGGCACCAAACTTGCAATTCAAGGTTCGTCCATTGTTCAAGTTATTGATAGACGTAATTTAGGATTCTAGGCAGAAGTTTAACTTAACAGTCTCTGCTAAAACACTGGTATATAAACAATTAGCGAGGATTGACAAATCTTTAAATGGGCATTTGAGATCTGGTGGGAATTGTTAGAAATAATGAGCTAAATCATTAGACCCATGTGTGATTTCAGATTTTCCCTAAATCTCAAAACCCATGTATGTGGAAGTCCATATGTGATTTGGTCCAAGTTGGTGGCAGCTCACATGTGTGGCAAGAGATGTGGGAGCTAAAGTTTAGTCCCACATGGAAAGTTAAAGGAGAGTTGCGCCACCTTATAAGGTGAAGTGTTGCACCACTTTATAAGTGAGTGACAATAAGAGAGCTATACGCGCGCTCCTCCTCCGACGCCGCTGCCGCTCGCACGCTTCGCCACGCGGGTTGCGGAAATCTCGCCGAGCCGAGCTTTATTTTGCTGATCGTGGGCTATCTGTAACCGACCCCTCTGCTTGGGCCGCCACCGTAGTCTACTCCATCCCGCTTGCCGGCGATCGGGAGAGCAGGTCTCCAGAACCACTCGCATTTGTGATCCTGTACAGGAGAGGGCAAACAAGGTTCATCACGACGCGTCTTTCCGGTCGTCAAGCCGGATCTCGAGCGCGTCGACTTCTTCGACAGGCTACTGCACTAACGACGACTATATCGACAACCGATCAATACATACACCGTCAACAGATCTGTTGTTTTACTATGGTTGTTAGTGCGTATAATCTGTTACTGTTCATATTGATCAATACATCTAGTATGTTAGTGGTTTACGGGATTGTAGCTGTTGTCATAATTTATATTCTGGAATTAATCGTAAAAATTATGCCTAATTTTCCAACAGATCTGACCAGGCAACCGTCTCACACCATATCATATATGAGAATTACTATATGTGAGGACTTCAGAATCTGGTATACGTACAGTCATAAGCTGCGAAAAATTGCAAAAAACGGGAGCCGGTGCTACATATTTTCAAGCCCTACGCATTCCGGGGATCCCCAGTGCCCCCTCTTCAGGATCTTACCCTCGACAGCCCGTTTGCACAGCGTGCAGTAGCTTGTTCGGCACGCCCAGCAGAAGACATATTTGTCATCATCCTGGATGAGATAAAAAAATTAGTAGTCAGCGATGTTTAGATTGGTCAAATGGCACCATCCATGTGAAACAGAACCACATTCTGCCCCACTTGATACATGCTGATTCTGAAGATATGTGTTGTTACCTTGAAAGTTTTTTCCCGGCATCTCGGACACCTTATGCTGCCGCCCAATGGTAGCTTTTGAGCACGCTCCTGGATTCCACTCTGCATTTTCATCATTTGCGTGTCCCACGCCGTGGTATCTCTAGCTGCAAAGAGCCCACAGTCCCTGCAATGGACACATATTTGAGGCTATAGATTTTCAAATTGCACATGAAAATAAGTAAAGGCGAATATTGCGAATGAAACTTCATCGCGACGGAGGTTTGGATATTGTAGAATTGCCTACTTGCTGAAGTGACTGTAGCCACTGATTGCCTTGCAGCAACGGAAGCAAAATAACTGACCGCAGCTAGTGCACATCATCTTGTTGCAGCCCGCGCTTCTGTTGATGGCCATTCGACAATTGGGACATAACCGGACATCCTTGTACAGTTCTCTGATGTTCAGCAGTTCCTGCGCCATCTCAGTCTCGGTCAACTTGCCTGACGCCTGAAAAATCGTAAATTAAAGACATCAAATGGTAAATAATGCTCAGTAAAACGTTGGCATTCACGGTCTGCTTGCAATACTAACACGAAAAATATTTTATTTGCATTTTTTAACCTTCTGGCGCTGGAGCTTCTATTCTGGAGTTGGACACTGCTTCCCTGGATGCCATAGTTCCTTGCAAACGCCACAGAAGGTAAACGAACATTTTTCACACTGTGCATTGTTATCGTCATCTTGCAAGCAACCAATCTCACACTTTGGACAGTAAACCACGTCTGCCATAGAGTTCAATGCTTTCTCAAGAGCAAGCCTATCCCAACGTTCGAAATCTTCTACGCTCAGAAGCCTCTTCAACAAATTGTGTGGAATGGAAGTATTACACTTTCTGTCAGGGCACACCAACTGAAACAAAGTGCCTTCCTTCACATGCATCTTGCATAAGGTCTCCATGCACTTCACACAAAACAAGTGCTGGCATGGAAGCTTGATAAAGTTCGAGCCTATTTCATTCAAAAGTAGACACAATTTACAAAGAGAACTACGTCCAGAGAACAGTTCAGAATGGAACAAAGTACAACTTGTGAAATCCGGCACCACATAAAAGTATGATTGGAAATGAGTAACACGTTTTCTCCTCGAGATATTTATTATATTGTAAATATGTTCACCCTTCTTTCTTTGGCAGAAAAAAGAGACTTAAGTTCACCCATTTCATAGTTAATGGCATTAGTTACAAAACCACAATAGAATAGATGGTATTTTTCCAGGAATGCCTTTAGAAATGCATGTGAAACCTAACATCTTAGTTTCATGCTATATGTTACTGCTGAATAAAGAAGATGGAAAAGATAAATTGCTTTACCTTTGCTCTGATTAAGGCATATCATGCACAAATGGACCTCCTCAAGAAAAGCTTGGTGAAGTTTCTTACTACTGTAGCTGAGCATCAAAGGGATCACAGACTCCAACGGGAGGCTTCTTGAGATTGCACGGATATCTCCTTTATTTGTTGTAGTGTCTTCACCTAACATTATTTTGCCATCAAACCAGAGATTCGACAAGGAAGAATTGCGTATCCACTCGACCCATTGATAGACCACTTCCTGCCCTGGCAGCTCTGCCCAAATGGTATCAAGCATCGTACAGAGTTGAGAAACATTATGCCCATCCATCCATTTAGCAGTGACCGTGAAATATGGGGGGTCTTTGCTAGGGTAGGACTTTGGAAGTAAGCATGTCAATATCAATGGAGGCAGGTAGTCAAAGTTGCATTTGTAAAAGAATTCATCTTGTCCAGTGTCATGGTCCTCCGTATCATCATTAGGACATCCTCCATCTTTTCGGTTCCCATTGCCTGAAGAAATCTTAGCGCACACTTCAGCACCATCATTCAACTCGTAACGTATGTAAATCTGGAATTAGAGAGAGAAAAGAAAATCAAAACCAAGATTTTGCCATCCAATAACACTGATGGACATTATATGAACCTGAAAATAGCAGAGCCCTCCTTTGTTTTCTAGTACATCAAGATCGTCCCCATATATTGCTTCCAATGCCATCAGCTGCAGTAAAGATCAAACGAGGAAGCAAATGAGCCATGTTAAAATTGTAAAGCATCAGCAGTACAATGGAGCAACACGATTCACAAACTTAAAAGCAACACCAAGGCACCAACACATATCTACAAATCTTTTTTTGGAATTAAAATATGAAAATATTGCAAGACTCTTTTACCCTGAAACTTAATCGCATTGCTCTGTAGTTTTCAGAAGAACCCTCACGAAAACCCCCTAATAATCAGAAGCTAGCCTCACGACTATGAATTGGGAAAATACATTGCAATTTTTCGCCACAGCTCAGATCAGGATCATAGACAAGATAAATTGATTTTCCAATTTGATATTCACTAGACCGACCTCGTCGTCCTGTCGCTGCTGGTTGTCTCGTATCTCATCCTCATCTGCCTCGTTCCAGGCCCGAAGGTGGAGTGCTGCAGCAGCTGCGTCCATGGCGGCCTCCTCCAGCCTCGATTCCGCCTCGGCCGTCGCGACCCATGGGGTGTCCAGGTCGAGCACGTCCTCCTCGGCGCCGCCATCACACGATATCGGTCTTGCCTCTGCATCAGCCGCGCGCGATGAGGACGCGGACGACGAGGAGGGGCCGTCGGATGAGGATTCGGGGGAGGACTGGCGGTGGGGTTCGAGCGCTCGCGATAACGTGGCGCCGACGGGAGCTGCTGCCATGGCGGCAGCTCGGAGTTGGTTGTGGGCTCGGTGTCAGTCCCTGATTCTGTGGTCGGGGTCGCGGGGCTGCTCGTTTTGTTTTGTTTTCTGAATTTGTATATCTCCAGGGAGCCCTGAATTTTGTCAAACTCGGCGAACAGATGCGAGCTGTCCGATCACAAATCGATGATCCTGCTTGTCCCGCTCCATAACCATAGCCTGACCGCATTCGTCATGCAAAATCACAGAGATATGATGTGGGTTTGATGGTGGTTTTTTTTTTAAAAAAAAACGAGGCAAAATCTTTGCCTTTTATATTGACTAGCACAATACCTGTGCGTTGCTACGGATACACTAATTGTTTGGCCAATATATCAGCAAAACAATCAGAGTTTGCTATTACTCCATGTAAATGATAAACCAAAACATGTCTTTTTTGTACATGACTTTTTTATAGATTTCTGATAGGCCACGGATGAGCTCAGTTATCAGTTGTCCATAGAATTTGCCATGAGAAGGGAACAGGTTGATGACGTCAAGATAGAGCAACACATCGACCCGTTGAACTCACTGTAATTGTAGAACTCCAGCTCTAGTCTAAATCTTCACGAGATGATTCCATTGATCTGATCCATGTTTGTTGAGAATATGTTTTCTTGTCAACTAATGGCATCAAAATTGTCCTAGGTGGTCTGAGGCCCATTTGAGCCTAGGTGGAGTGGCTACCTATGCTCTTTCCCCCTCAAGCATCGAAAGTCGTCCATCTTGAGCCCTAGCTTGAAGTCTTGACCTAAATACGCCTATAAAAAGGTCCCTCGGGTGATCTCAAAGGAGGCGGGGCGGAAAGATAGAAAAAAAAGCTAGAACCAGCGAAGATTGGAGGGGAAACACCTTGGAGCCACCATCGCTTGGATCTCCATCATCTCCAACGCCATTAACATCGTCTCCATGATGAAGAGGGATTAGTCCAACTCTTTACCATGGGTTTGTGGAAGTAGCTTGATCTACATCTCTATCATGCTATCATTGTTCTAGTATCATATGAGCCACCCAACATGATTATGGTCATCTATGTAATTTATATGTGATGGATCTTTGTTTGTGTGATGTTATTTGAGATTGGAATTCTATCATGTGTAATATATATTGGTAGATGCATATTATATACCCCTTTCTTAAGTACTTGTTTTGATCATACTTGTATGTATAGGGTTCGCAGCATAGAAAACAAAAAATTTCCTATGATGGGAACATCTAAGTACCAAGATCTATCTACTGGATACAAGCAACAGGTGGATATACATCCATAGAATGCATACCCTCGAAGACCGAATAGCGTTAACGAGGTTATACTCGTGGATGATGTAGACGAACGCTTGCCGATCTCAAGATCGTGATGAAGTACATCTGGTCCAGCCGGTCCAGCACGATCAAGTCCAGCACCTCAAAGCAGTGGTGCATCCGTGATCGCACACACGTCGGGTACCGACAACCTCCGCCCTCGCTCCAGTGAAGCGGAAGCAACAAATCCTTCGAAAAAGCCACCGGGACCATGTATCTCACGATCCGAGACCATGGGGAAATTCTAAAGGGAGAGAGATCCTTCAAGGGAGGTGTGCTTTGAGAGGAGGAGGAGGGCATTTTATAGGGAGAGGGGCACCCAAGGGCATGGCGCCCAGCCATGGGGCTGCCCCACCTCTTCCACATTCATGTGGGTGGAGCTCCCACTCAAAATGAAAAGCCTCCTCCCATTAAAAACCTCCACTCAAAAATCCACTCACATTCATTAAATTTCCACCAAATTTAATGCAAGCTCTCATTTAAATAAAACTCTTTTATTTATTTATTCAGAATTTTGTTAATTACTTTAATTAACAAACATTCACATAAATCCCCTTACAACATTTCAATTTCACATGCAGAACCGTTTGCAATTTCAACCGAAAGCAGTTTGTGTCTAGTGAAATAAATTCCTCGCTTTCCTTTTCTTTTTTCGACATATCATTTGCTCGAATGGTGTGTATCCCTTAAGTGTGTCACCCTACGGTTCATGAATAATGCGGACATGATCGAGACCCTTCTCCGATCAATAATCGAGCGGGACACGGAGATCCATCTTGACTCACGCATTCAACGATGACTTATGTGATCGTGTGAACCTTTTCTAGTATCTTAATCCCTTTGTTTCATGATATATTACATGTCCGAGATTCGATCATCGGTATCTCCATACCTAGTTTGATCTCGTTCGACATGCACTCTTTTCGTTCCGTGATATAACATTCTAGTGATCAAATCACTTGCTTGCAAGCTAATCAATGTGATATCACCGAGAGGGCCCGAGCATATCTATCCGCGTCATCGGGATGAACCAGTTCCTCTCGATCCATGGGTCTCAACATAACACTTTAGTAGTTCCGAAGCCATCTTTATAATCACCCGATTCGGTGTGACGTTTGATGTCATCGAGAAACTCTTCCGGTGTTAGTGATTGACATGATCTCATGGTCTAAGGATTAGGATCACTTCGTAAGTTGTTATAGAAATATAAACTCAATGACTTTGATCGTAATGCTATACTTCGTATGAATGTTCATCACATCATTACACTAATGCTGTGACCTCGTTATTAACAACATCCAATGTTCATGATCAGGAAACTTTGATCATAATGTTAATCAACGAGCTAGTTTATAAGAGAGGCATAACTAGGAACTTTCTTTTTGTTTATTAAACACACATATATTAACGTTTCCGTATTAATACAATTATAGCATGTAAAATAAACATTTATCATAAATAAGGAATACGATAATAACCACTTTATTATTGCCTCTCGGGCATATTCCCTTAAGTCTCCCACTTGCACTAGAGACAATAATCTAGTTTGAAAACTTTGCGTATTGAACACCTATGGCTTTCTGGTGTTCCAAATACGCAACTGCAAGTGGTTAACATAATCTACGGATCTGACACTTTCAGGTCCGTGTGTATTTGCATGTCTTTACGTCTTCACGCATCACTCATTTTCCAATGAGATGGCATTGTATAAATTTGGTCTTTCGGTGAGACCTTTAGTTCCTTGGGGTTTAAAACACGTCGATACTATTGTCATATAATATATCTTTAGTGTTAGCCCATTGCGAACCACACCTTAGTTTGATAACAAACTACTTGACACAAATTCCCTCCTTTGCTGCTACTATAGCAGTCATATACTTAGCCCTTTTGTTGTAGTATTCGCCACAATGTCTTAACTATGGATTTCATCCAAATCCAGCATGGAAACTTTCTTTCCATTTCATTGTGCCACTCATAGTTTAAATTGAGATAAACTTAATTTGTATCTTGTGACAAAACTAGTATCAATGTAACGCTTTACAATGAACTATTTGTAATTGTTTGTCACCTCTACACAAATATATTCTTAGTTCTTCCAAAAGATCATAAGAATATCCTTACTATAGTCCAATGATCATTTTATGATTCATTCTGGTATATGCTCATAACACTTAGAGCATAGGACATATCTGGATGTGTACATATCATGGTATGATTGATCAAAACATTCTCGTGATTTCACTCATCAAGTGTCAAAGCACTTGAATCTTGTTTCACTTATCAAGTATCGATGCACTTGAATCTTGATTCAATTTCTTTCCATGCGAAGAACCGTTTCTAGTCGTTTCTATATTGAACTCCTTCAATATCTCATATATGTATGTTTGACATAAACATATTAGCGTCACAGTCTATCCACTATAGACATTCATGCTAAATATTCGGGTTTTGCCTAAATCTTTCATCGAAATGAAATTCTTAACCTTTGTCAATAAAAGATACATCATTTCTAATCAACAAGATGTCATCCACATAATGTATTAGAAATGTGTCTCAACGCTCCCACTTAATTTCTTGCAAATGCAAGCATCTTCATCGTCTCCTAATGAAAACTCATTTTCATCATGGTGAAGATTCCAACTCTGTGATGCTTACTTCAACCATTCAAGTTTGCATGCCCTTTTAACATTCTTTGAATTAACAAAACCCTTTGGACCGTGTCATGTACACGTCCTAGGTAACCATTCTATTAGAAGAACTTTGTTTTGTTTATTCATCTACCATATAACAAATTATATGTAGTGGTTGCTACTTTAATCCGTCCAGACTAAATATCGCTATGAAAGATCAAATCTTGTCATAGTCAACTCCTTGAACATTGTCATAAAATACTTTACAACATGTCGACTATTTCATAGATGTGAAACATCCATGTCATTTCTTTATAGATCCAAATCGACCGATAGGTTTTACACCTTTCGGAGGGTCTTCCAAGTTCAAAACTTGATTTCTCGTGTATGGAACTATCACGGATTTTATGGCTTCAAGCCATTTGAGTCGAGGGCCCATCATCGCTTCTTTGTATGTATTCGGTTCATCATTGTCAAACAATAATGATTTACTCTCAAATCTTAGCATTTGATTGTTTAACCGACCTACTTGGTTCAATAGGAACTTAGATCTCCGTGACCACAACCTTTGAGGCACATAAGCTATGAGCATTATGGCAGCCTTCGGAACGATTTCCTGCGCTGCGCAACTCGGCACATATAGCTAAGGTTCGTTAACCTTATCAAAGTTCTATTGTCTTCCCACTTAACTTTTTAGAAAAATTCCTTTTTCAAGAAACTTCACATTTCAAGCGACAAAACCTTTTTGTCCTTGGTGTTATGGAGGAATAACCAATTGTTATTCGAAATAACCTACAAAGACATGCTCATCCGACTTCGGTTGTAAACATCTTACTTATGTTTAGCATACCAAAATTTAAGAAATGACAACTTGGGTTTTACCCCAAACCATAACTTCCATGGTGTCATTTCAACGGATCAAGATGGAGCTCTTTTCAGTGTAAAAGCGGTAGTCTCTAAAGCTTTAATCTTTTAAAACATAATGGCAGTTTTATAAATAACACCTTTGATCCAACCATGTCAAACAAGGTTTCCTTACAAATCTCAAACACTCCATATTCCTATGGTGTTTCGGGAGATGTAAATCTAGGTGTTTTGCTAAACTTGTAACTCAAATAATTCCCTTTTATGATAAAATCATAATTCATTTATTTTTCTTGTTACACTTGTAACTCAAATAAATCCCTTACGATAAAATCATAAACCATTTATTTTCTTGTTACAATGATTTTCACTTCATCTTGAAAGTCTTTGAAAAGTTTTTCAAATATTTCATACTTCTTTCTCATTAAGTGAACATTCACTCAAATTTTCGGAGAAAGCATATGAAGTTGAAACCCATTGCTTACCACTACACATAATGGACTACATACATCGATATGTATAAATTCCAATATTTTAGTCGTTCGTTCTTCTTTGGCCTTTGAACGAAGTTTTAATTATCCCGAGGAAAGTCTCACAAGCGTCACTTGATCAAATCAAAGACTTTAAAAATCCATGAAATTGGAGATTCTTCATGTTTTCTTTCCAATATAATTTAAACAGCGATGTCACTTCGTAAGTGATCTTTCAATCATTTGTCTTGCGACATTTTAGCATTAGGTTTTATGGATGTGATTTCTCCAACTAGATTTGTAAATCATCCATCTTATATGGAATACGGTAATTATTTGAACAACCTTTGTTCTCATAATACCTGATTCAAATAACAATTATTAAAACAAATCTTGAAGTCAAGCTTTGATGTCAACAAGAAATACAAACAACAATTTGTTTGTTTTCGATGAACATCATCACATATTCTCTTGTTAGTTACTTAGGCCATTGTGGTTCATGAATTGCGTTGTTCCGTATGAAATTTCATACCAACCAATTCGGTATCCAATACCTAAGAACCACATTGTTTAACAAGCAAAGAATATAACCATAACATGTATATCATCCATATACCTAAATTGGATATTTCCAATCTTTTATTTTCTGCCAAATATATTTTATAGATTCTCTTTCAGCATTTCCTTTTCCTTTTTAAAAGAATCTATCAACATCAAAAGTGGCGCCATATATATGACACATAGTCCAAAGCGTGTATATTCAAATAATAATACCTTTGGACTTGCACTTTGAAGTAGATCACCATCATCAAATGATCGGTATTCTTTCAAAATCCATTCTTTAGTAATCTTTTAGTGTAGTAAACATTTTACATACATATTCTATTCACCCTTATCATGACGACTTTCATGATCAAGCTACTTTAGCTTATAAAGGCGAATCGTGAGTATAACATTACTTTCCAAAACCCTTTTGGATGATTAGGATGTCTAGCATATCCTAACCTTCGTAAACTCTCATCCAATATGAGAACATATATTATACTCTATCATATTGCAACCAAAACATTGTTTCAGATATCGTTATATCTGCCACACATGATGGTTTCTGAAACAATTATTTCAGCTCCTAAATAAACTTGATATTAAAACAATCAAGAATCATGGAGGCAAACATGATACTTAAGATACTAACACTGGAATTGTTACTCTCGATTTAATACCAACTATTAAATTTTACGGAGTAAATAGAGTTTGCTGAAAGTTTGCAATAGGACTTTAAACTTTAGATTGACACTCAACACAATACGATACCAGTTCTTAAAGTATATATCCAGAATTCTATAGTTCTATTATCTCAATTACAACTATGCATAAGGTGGTGAACGAATGCCAATGACTACAACAAATTATGCAAATTCACTTTGATTTAATTTATGATAAATTGAGTTCTACTAATCCAAATTAGAAATGAACTCCCACTCAAAAACGACATCCCTCGTGTCTTTTTAGTGATTACATGAACCAAATCCACTACACCAAGTCCGATCATCACGTGATTCGGTGTAGTTTCAAAGGCGAGCATCAAATGGGCATCATATCTACTATATGAATCATGCTTAACCTTTCGGTCCGTGTTCCGAGGCCATGTCTGTACATGCTAGGCTCGCCAAGTAAGAACCTTAGTATTCGCGTGTGTCTTACACCCGAGATATGCTCGTGGATTCAAGTACACCCGATCATCACGTGATGTCTTGAAGCAACGAAACATTGTCGGTGCATACTTAAGGAAGAACATATTTTTATCTTGATATCTAAATGAGAGATCATCTTATTATGCTAATAAAACGCCAAACAAGAAATATAAGATGCTATCAAACATCACATGTTTATTAGTGGAATGATATGGTTCCCGCATATGATCTCCATCACGCGCACCGTGGTATGATCACTATCATACCTCTATGTGTAAGGCCAAGGTCTATGGAACCTACACGTTATGCGTGTTGCAAGAGTATCATCTCATAATTCTACTTACAACATCACCATATCATAACACTAGCCCAGCAACAATCTAAACTAGACGCCTCTAATTTATCCATTGCAAGTTTTACGTGGCTTAGGGCTTTCGAATATAAAACCGTTCTTACCTACGAACATGAACCATAACGAGGATAACCAAATTGTTGACAACTCGTTGCAAATTAGATATTGACTATAGTAGGAGAGACAGAAACCCGCTAGCCACTTATGCAAAACTAGTTGCATGTCAAGCGTGGAACAAGTCTCATGTGCGAGGACATATAAAGTTTGTCCGGGCCGCTTCATCCCACTATGCCACCAATATACAAAGTATAACTAAGAAGCAATAAAATGATCATCATCGCCCACATACTCATATGTGTACTACCCGTGCAAAGTATCTACGCATAGATCCGGCTCTGATACCACTGTAGGGTTCACAGCATAGAAAACAAAAAATTTCCTACGATGGGAACATCTAAGTACCAAAATCTATCTACTGGATACAAGCAACGGGTGGATATACATCCATAGAATACATACCCTCGAAGACCGAATAGCGTTAAAGAGGTTGTACTCGTGGATGATGTAGACGAACGCTTGCCGATCTCAAGATCGTGATGAAGTCCATCTGGTCCGGTGACAAAGACGATCAAGTCCAGCACCTCAAAGCAGTGGTGCATCCATGATCGCACATACGTACGGGTACCCCGACAACCTCCGCGCCCTCGCTCCAGCGAAGCAGCGGAAGCAACAAATCCTTCCAGGAAAAGCCACCGGGACCATGTATCTCGCTGATCCGAGACCATGGGGAAATTCTAAAGGGGGGAGAGAGATCATTCGCGAGGAGGTGTGCTTTGAGAGGAGGAGAGGGGGGCATTTTATAGGGGAGAGGGGGGCACCCAAGGGGCATGGCGCCCAGCCATGGGGCTGCCCCCACCTCTTCCACATTCATGTGGGTGGAGTTCCCACTCAAAATGAAAAGCCTCCACTCCCATTAAAAAGCCTCCACTCAAAAATCCACTCACATTCATTAAATTTCCACCAAATTTATTGCAAGATCTCATTTAAATAAAACTATTTTATTTATTTATTCAGAATTTTGTTAATTACTTTAATTAACAAACATTCACATAAAACCCCTTACAACATTTTAATTTCACATGCAGAACCCGGTTTGACAATTTCAGAAAGCAGTTTCGGTGTCTAGTGAAATAAACTCCTGCGCTTTCCTTTTCTTTTTCTGACATATCATTTGCTCCGAATGGTGTCGGTATACCTTAAGTGTGTCACCCTACGGTTCGCGAATAATGCGGACATGATCGAGACCCTTCTCCGATCAATAATCAGTAGCGGGACCTGGAGATCCATACTGACTCCCACACATTCAACGATGACTTATGTGATCGTGTGAACCTTTTGCGCTAGTATCTTAATCCCTTTGTTTCATGATATATTACATGTCCGAGATTCGATCATCGGTATCTCCATACCTAGTTTGATCTCGTTACCGACATGCACTCTTTTCTCGTTTCCGTGATATAACATTCTAGTGATCAAATCACTTGCTTGCAAGCTAATCAATGTGATATCACCGAGAGGGCCCAGAGCATATCTATCCGTCATCGGGATGAACAAATTCCACTCTCGATCCATGGGTCTCAACATAACACTTTAGTAGTTCTGAAGCCATCTTTATAATCACCCAGTTACGGTGTGATGTTTGATGTCATCGAGAAACTCTTCTGGTGTTAGTGATTGACATGATCTCATGGTCTAAGGATTAGGATCACTTCGTCAGTTGTTATAGCAATATAAAATCAATGACTTTGATCGTAATGCTATACTTCGGATGAATGTTCATCACATCATTACACTAATGTTGTGACCTCGTTATTAACAACATCCAATGTTCATGATCAGGAAACTTTGATTATCATGTTAATCAACGAGCTAGTTTATAAGAGAGGCATAACTAGGAACTTCCTTTTTGTTTATTAAACACACATGTATTAACGTTTTCGTATTAATACAATTATAGCATGTAAAATAAACATTTATCATAAATAAGGAATACGATAATAACCACTTTATTGCCTCTCGGGCATATTCCCTTCAGTATGCAGGAATAAGTGCGAGGAAACGTGTGTATTAGATGGAGTAACTGAAGGAGATATACTCTAAAGGAAAATATTAAATGGATTTTACTATTATATCTTAATTAGTTCATAATAGTTTATATTGTGTTATAAATGTATCAAGCGAAAATATTGATACATGTGTGTCAAACCAAGTCCCTAGTATCCTCTAGAAGACTGGTTCGTTGAAAAGTTGATGATCGAGGTTTTCCTATCATGGACTTACTCTAATGTCATCTGACAATGATGTCACTTCATTAATGAATGATATGATGAACATTACCCAATATAAGTATTGCAACACGATCAAGTCACATAGTTCACCTTTGTAATAGTTAGAAGTGTAGTTTCCTTTTCCTTTGACCGTGAGATCATATGAATCACTATCACCCGAGCCTGCTTTAACCGCATCAAACGTCATGTCTGTAATTGGGTGCCAATAATAACAGTGTATGTTGGGTATTCTATAGGGATATGTCGAGGCTTATGTATCAATATCGGTTTTTGTTCACCCGCATGACGGGAATATACACACGGCCGACTCAATGAGATTACATTCATAATGTTGCAACATGTGACTAGGTCACGGAGATGGAATATCACGGGAACGAGTAAATCAACACTTGTCGTTAACAAGATAGAACAATGTATATTAATACCGATGATCAGATCTCGGACAAGTCAGTATCAAAGTAACAGAGGGAATTGGACTCGGCGTTTCACGGTTCAAATGACATAAAACACCGTGGAATGCGCATGTGTCATTATGGGAATCCCTGTCCCGCTATTGATCATTAATCCGAGAGAAGTCTGGATCATGTCTATGATGTTATGAACCATTGGGGTAACAGTTTAAGGGTACGGTGATGCTTGGAGATCATTATGGAATTACCGGAATCATATGAAGAAAGAGAACAGAAAACCAGAAGTGTTCCGTGAGAGAACCAAAATAATTTCAGGAGGATGCGAAGTCGTTCGGAGTGAACCGAAAGGTGTTTCAGGTCAAATGGGATTTAATAATATGTATTCCATATTAATTAATGGTATTAATATTCAATATATATTTAAATTAAATTAAAATGGGCCAAGTTCCCAAAGGAACAAGTGTAGGGGTTCGTAGCATGGAAACAAAAAATTTCTACCGCATGCACACAAACAAGCCAAGATCTATCTACTAGACTGTAGCAACGAGTCGATAGAAGCACTCACCCTCAAAGATTCCAAACGGTTAACGAGAGAAGATTCTCGTGGGTGATGTAGTCGTACACTTGCCGATCTCAAGATCGCGTAGACGATCCTTCCCACAAGCTGCGTTTAAGGCGCTTCATGATCGGTCTGCGTTCGGTACTCGATGAAGACCTTCCTCTCCCTTGTTCCAGCAGGAAGCGGAGGTTGTAGTTCTCCCTCGCGATTCTGGCAGCACGACGGCGTGGTGTCGGAAGTAGAGGGAAGATCCCGCAGGGCTTCGCCTAAGCCGGATGCGAGTTATGGTGGATTAGGGTTTCCCAGAAATCTAGGGTTTAGAGATCCGGGAGGAGGAGAAGGTGTCGGCGGCGGATAGGGCGGCGGTGATGGACCGACGGCGGCGGCGCGGGCGGCGGCGGATCATGGAGAGGGGCAAGGGCTTGTGTTGTTTGGGGCAGCCCTCCTCCTCTTGTGCTTTAGCAACGGTGCTTACTAAGGATGAACACTTTAAAACTTGAATTTTTTGTGCTTGAGGGATCATATTATAATGCTACCGTCGCAAACTAAGAAATATAAGATGCATAAAGGATTAACATCACATGCAATTCATAATATGTGATATGATATAGCCTTTCTTCTTGTACTTCCGATCTCCATCTTCAAGCACGAACATGATCTCCATCATTACCGGTATGGCGTCAAGGTCAATGGCGTCGTTTCATGATTGTCTTCCACCAGCTTCAACTATTACAACTACTTTGAATAGACACACATGTCTTAACGGAATTTAAAGGACAACCATATGGCTCCTGCCGGTTGCCAACTTACAATAAGGAACATTGCATACATCATATATAATCACAATCTTGGCCATATCACATCACAGCACACCCCTGCAAAACAAAGTTAGACGCCTCTAATTTTCTTTGCATATTTTACGTGGTTTGGGGCTTTCAATAAGTGTCGATCTAACTTACGAACAAGAACCACAACGTTAATGCTTGAACTATCAAGTGCCCGTTGTAAATTGAATCTATAATATAATGGGAGAGACAGACACCCGCGAAGCCACTTATGCAATACAAGTTGCATGTTGAGTGTGGAGCAAGTCTCATGAACGATGTCATGTAAGGTTAGCCCGGGCCGCTTCATCCCATCATACCGCAAGATACAAAGTACACAAAAAAAATTGATAATAAAAGCACCACCGCCCACAATGACCATTGTGTTCTACTCGTGCAACAGATCTACTTATAGACACGTCTCTGATACCACTGTAGGGGTTCGTAGCATGGAAAACAAAAAATTTCTACCGCGTGCACACAAACAAGATAAGATCTATCTACTAGATTGTAGCAACGAGTCGATAGAAGCACTCACCCTCAAAGATTCCAAAGCGGTTAACGAGAGCAGATTCTCGTGGGTGATGTAGTCGTACACTTGCCGATCTCAAGATCGCGTAGATGATCCTTCCGGCGCTGCGTTCCGGCAGCGCTTCCGCAGTCGGTCACACGTTCGGTACTCGATGAAGACCTTCCTCTCCCTTGTTCCAGCAGGAAGTGGAGGTTGTAGTTCTCCCTCGTGATTCCGGCAGCACGATGGCGTGGTGTCGGAAGTAGAGGGAAGATCCCGCAGGGCTTCGCCTAAGCCGGATGCGAGTTATGGTGGATTAGGGTTTCCCAGAAATCTAGGGTTTAGAGATCCGGGAGGAGGAGGAGGTGTCGGCGGCGGATAGGGCGGCAGTGACGGACCGGCTGCGGCGCGGCGACGGGTCAGCGGCGGCGGCTCGTGGAGAAGGGCAAGGGCTTGTGTTGTTTGGGGCAGCCCTCTCCTCTATTTATGAGAGGGAGGGGCAGCCTTGGGAGGGGTGGGTTTGAATCCAAATCCAAACCCAAGTTGGATTAAGAGAAGGACTTGTTTCTTCTCCCACTAGGAAACCGTTGTTCCAATTTGACTTTTTCAAACTTCCCGTTTGACTTTCAATTTAGAGCTTTATTTCTCTCTTGCAAATTCCAACACCAAGTGACCTTGGATATGATCCAATCATTCCACATACCCATGACACATTCATGGACCATTCTCCTTCCGGACCGGTGAACCTTCTAGACCCTTCTAGAACCTCTCCGATGAAAACATTGGAAACTTTCCCGTACTCCGAAATAGGACTTTCCTTATATGAATCTTATTCTCCGGACCATTCCGGATCTCATCGTGATATCCCGGATCCCATCCGACTCCGAACAACATTCGGTATCCCTACTAACATTCCATATCCACTAAACAACATCGAATCCTTAAGTGTGTCTCCCTATGGTTCGTGAATTACGCGGACATGACCGAGACACTTCTCCGATCAATAACTGTGGCATCCCGCAAAACCACTACTAGAAAATCGCGTTGATTTTTGCATTGCATCATCATGACCGCATGCTCATGTCATCATGCCACATTGCATTTGAGCATCGTCATTATCTTGCATTTGCCTGCATAAAACTATTTTTGGAAAAACCTATTTTTGTTTTCTAAACGCCCCGTCTTTGTCGAACACAAAACCGGGTCTCCGGATTAATTTGTTTTGTCGGCCAACGGTTTGCAAAAAACGTGTTTAAACAAATAAAATATTTAATTATTTTAGTGGGGCGACCAATGGGCCGATCGACCCGGCCACCCCCAGAATAAAACGGTCCACCCCAAAATCCCTAATCTACCTAGTCCTAATCTACCCACCAATCACAGCTTGCCATCTCACCCTCTCCCCCAATCCCTACCCACCTTGCCACCTCATCAATCCTAACCCCTCTCCCTCCCCACAGCAGCCCCACTCCCCCCTGGCCCCACATGTTTGCCATCCCCCTCTCTCACACCCGATCCACCCAGTCCACACACGCACACCCCTCCCCTCCTCTCACTGTCCCCCGGGCCCCACGCCCCTGGGTCCCACCTCCCACACCCTCGGCCCCACCCCATCGCTCCTGCCTCCCCACCGACGCGCCTCTCTCTCCCTCCCCACCGCCTCCTCCCTCTCTCTCCCTCTGCCAGCTCCTCAGCGCTGCCCTCGGCCTTCCTCCGTCCTCCGCTGACGCTCCTTCCTCGCCTCCTCACTCTGCGTCCGCCTCGGCCGGTCCGCCCAGCGCCTCCCGCATCGGCCCTTCCCCCTTGCCGGCCAGCCTTGGCCGCTCGAGCCCGAGTTCGCGCCGGTCCTCCCTCTTCGCCTCTCTCCTCGGGGCCGCGCCCTCCCGCTGCTCGCCACGATCCCAGGCGCTCCCGAGGTCGCCTAGCCTCCGCCTGCGGGCCCCTCTGCCAGCGCCGCCTCTCTGTCTGCGCCCGGCCGCGTGCCCTCGGCGCCGCCCACTCGCTCGTTCCTGCTTAATCGCCCGCGGTTCCGCTCGCGGGGCGCGCCCCAACCGCCGGCGCCTCGGCCGCCCGCCTCTGCCTCGTCTTCCGCCGGCCACAACCTCCTCTGGCACAGCCCGTCCCCGTCCGCCGCCTGGACCCCGCCTCCTCCGGAAGTGCGCGCGCCGCCGCGGCCTCTCCTTCCCCGACCTCGAGCTCGCCCCGTTGTCCTCAGGGCTCGTGGTGGCCTTGTCCTCCGCTGCCCGGTGCCCCCAGCAGTCTGCTCCTCTTCGTCCCCATGCGGCGCCCCTGTCCTCCTTTCGGTAGCAGACCTCAAGGCGAACACTCGTGATGGTGGCATGTGTGTGTGCTGTTGAAGATCCTCGAACCTGATGGTCGACAACACGGAACGCTGAGGCCTCCAGCGGGGATCCACAAAATCTGCCACGCGGAGCCGAAGACCGCAGAACGCCAAGCTCTCCCCTAGGACCCCGAACCAACACGCCTAGTCTTCCTCTCGGATCCGAGGACGCCGAGACCCGGTGCGACAAGTTCTTCCCGGATCGGGCCGAGAACCCGGACGCCTGTGTCGTCGACACGAGATCGCCAAGTACCGACATGGAACCGACCAGTTCGCGAGAACCGCTCCGGACCCGATGACCGCCAAGATCGCCGCCGATGCAGCAAAGCGCCGCGCGGGCGTCAAGTTCTCATCCGACGCCAAGTCCGACCCGATACGCGGGCCCGACAAGATCGGCATCGACCAGGGCGAATCCGATGCGTCCCGACACCGAACCAAGTCCTTCTACGCGGAACGGAAAGAACTACTTCCGGAGCCCGAGAACGATCCCGTCGAACCCTGAACCCTGAGACCGAACCCCGAAACCCTCGGAAATCCAAGATCGTCGAACCCTAATGTGTGACCTTTTTCTCGAGCCCTATTTTATAAATGATAAATATAAAACTTGTTGCATATTTAATCATTCATGCATGCATACCTGTCTGTAGTTTGGGGGAATTATGCCGATTCACCTCATAATTGAATATGGGGCCCATATGCGGGCAAATCCAGTCTTATATTGGCCCCATTTAAATTTGTGTAGCGAACTGGTGCTATCTTTTGTCTTGATAATGCAACATTTAATTTAAGGGGTAGATAAATAACTTGAACCATATAATTAAATGTCGGGACCCCGGTTCCGCTTAATATGACCTAATTGCACCGCATATTTACCATGCCATACCTCATACATGCATCATGCCGATCTTCTGCCATTGTATTAAATAGTGCATCCGGTGTTTATTCTAGCGTTTTGCTTCTTCGCGGATAAGGCCGTGAGTTGATGTGAGCTTCGCCCCGATCTTCGGATGAACCCTCGGCAATGTTTTCAGGCGAGCATCTTCCCCTTTCTACCTATCTTACTTTTATAGTATTTATTCCCTCCTGTTGATCCATTGCTATCTGTGTTGCGATGCTCTAGTTTTCGTACCCGTGATATCCCTTGCAGCCTTATATTGCCTTGGACACATCCTATTACCTGTTGTTTGGTAGATAGTTGGACTTGCGCGTCGTAGTCGCTTGCTCAAATGCTGTTGCGTGTCGCCAAGTACCACAGTTGTTGGAGTATTGCCGCATGTTTGATGTTGGAGATGATCATGGTTTTACTTATCGTTCACTTTAATTCCTGTTTAACAACTAAAATTGAAGTAGGTAGCGAGAGGCAATTGGGCAATAGATGTTATTTGGTTGTTAACCGTCCACTTGTGTCCGTAGGACCCCGAGTACTTGATACTGTTCCTTGATTTTTCGCTATCCACATCCGGAGGATTATGGGACCCCCGAGCCGAGCTTGATTCATCTTATTTCTTGGGGCCACAAACTAGTTTGAGGTTTTATTTACTATCCTGTACTTATGCCATGCTTTACCGCTTATTACGATTGTGTGAGGAGCATCTTGTCTTGTTTAGGTAAGCGGAATGTTTTCGTGTATCGACAAGCCCAGTTTGGGTTCCCGATGTTTGACCATTGTCGCAAACCTTGAGTCCAGATCGAGTCGCTCACTTCTATGGTCTACTCAATGGGTGGCCCAGAAATATTCTGAATCTGTGATTGCTTTGTCGTGAAGGCCTCGTTGGGTTTTGATTTGGTTTTTCCGAGGTTGATCGAGTGTGTTGCTATTTGTGCACCCTCGCAGGTAAAACTTTCAAAGCCGTGTCCGTGGTTATGGACGACTTGGAGCAGATATCTCGATCATAGACAACTATAACTAAAGTAGTGCTATAAATTTGACTTTATAATGACTAGTAATCAGCTTCACTATAATGGAATGGCTAAATAAAACTGCCAACAATTGCTTGTTTGGTTTGTCGCTTGCGACAATTGTATCTGACTAGTAAGTATTGCAACTACAACGGAATGGCTAAATAAAAGTACCAACAACTGCTGGGTTTTGGGATATCTCATGCTAATTGTATCTGACTAGTAAGTGTTGCAACTACAATGGAATGGTTAAATAAAAGTGCCCACTGCTATTTTTATCAGGATGACTATCTATACCGACTAGTAATTGCCGCAACGATAACCGAATAAATAAACGCCAACCTGTGAGTTCCTCGGTGGACTTCCTCGCTTGGTCTCGAGGGGAAATACCGATGGGATTGTTTGGTGTAAGATTCGGTTGGATCCGAATAGCTCTTTCTTATCCCTCTCGATAGCCGGGTTGTATCGAGTCTCTATAGGTTGTTTAGTGCATGCCGTGTTGCCGCTTCACCACCATACCTATGTAGGCGAGGACCGCCAATTCTAGCCTCGCCATGTAATCGGCCTCGATCGACGCTCCTCTTTTTCCTTTGCCCTTTGTCGGCACCCTTTTGTTTAAGGGTTTTTGAGATCGACGTCGTTAGCGTGGTTACCCTTCCGCTTGGCTCAGGCAGGGTTATGGACGCCATTGGTTATTCTTCAGGGCTCTTAGCCCCATTTGCATCTTGTCCGTAGTCGGACGCTCTATCATTTTCAAGGTGATTTGGATCTTTGTATATTATATCTGTATTCTTGACTCATGGAGTCGTGTTGTATATATCTGTTCTGTGGGTCCCATCGAGGACTGTTGTGTAATGTTATTACTTCGTTTTCCACCCGCACGAAAGTGCCTGATGGGCACCTTTGAATCGTTTCTATGCGGGTTTGGCGGGAATCGCCGAAACTTGCATAGGGTCGATTCTGAGGGTGTTACAATAACCAATAGAGGAATCTGGAAATTCATATGGTTCCCACATATTTCAATGATTACTTTGTGATCGAATGAACCACTTACATACGATACCAATTTCCTTTGTCTCGTGATAGTTTACTTATCCGAGGTTTTGATCGTCGGTATCTCTGCATACCTAGTTCAACCTCGTTACTGATAAGTACTCTTTTCTCGTTCCCGTGATATGTGATCCCTTGTGAGCCAGTCACATGCTTGCAAGCCAATTGGATGATATTCCATCGAGAGGGCCCAGAGTATATCTATCTGTCATATGGATGGACAAATCCCACTCTTGATTCATGTGCCTCAACCCATACTTTCCGAACACTCAATGACACCTTTATAGCGACCCAGTTACGGTGTGGTGTTTGATGTCATCAAAGCATCCTTCCGGTGATGGTGATCTCATGGTCGAAGGAATTAGGTTACTATGTATCAGAAAGCTTATAGCAAACGAACTATTAAAATGACTTGATCTTTATGCTACGCTTATCTATAGGAGTATGTCCATTATACCATTCTCCTAATGATATGATCTTGTTATTAACAACATCTCAATGTTCATGATCGAGAAACCACGATCATCTATTAATCAACAAGCTAGTATTATAAAGAGGCTTTACCAGGGACTCTAATTTAGTTTACAAATCACACAAGTATTAATGTTTCCTATTAATACTATTATAGCATGAATGTAAACATTTATCATAAACACAAAGATATAATAATAACTGCTTTTATTATTGCCTCTAGGGCATAACTCCAACAACAAGGACCAAGAGGGCAAGCTGCCCTAGGGAAGGCCAAGCTGCCACCTAAGGGGGCCCATCTGGCCGGCGTGGAACCACGTGTGGGGGTTGGCTGGCCCACCTCCCCATGGTGCCTCCTCCCACCTCCTCCTTGAATAGTATCACCCCGGGACTTGGATGGTTGGGGGCACCCTTCCTTACCCTATATAAAGAGGGGCATATGGAGAGGGAGAGACACACCAATATTTCTCTAAGGCATTTTCCTTAGAGAAAATACCCCCTCTCTCTCTTTTCCTCACATGAGGTTCCCAAGTTTGGAACCGCACACGGGGATAGACCTCTCTCTCTCTCTCTCTCTCTCTCTCTCTCTCTCTCTCGTCGTTGTTGCGCTGGCATGGTTCCTCGAGGAATTGTACCCGCAAGAGACGACAACACCGCGACACAACATTATTGTGCTGCAGTCTAGCCAGAAGATCTACTTCCGTAGTCACGGCAAGGATCAGAAACCCGGAAGTTGTCATCATACACAGTATGTGTGCGAAACCATGAGGGTGCTGCCATTAGTGGCACCCGGATTGTCGTGCAAGGACCAAGGGTAACTCGCGAGGAGATTCATGAACTTGAGGTCGGCTACGAGTATGACTACATCATCCATGTTTCTCGCGGAATGTTAACCGCGTTTTGGTCTATAAGGGTATGTTACCGAAACACTCTCCGTTACAACATTACTCCTAGATATATCTTGGACATTGGGTGTGTTCTGCGGTAGGAATTTTTTTTGCTTTTCATTGCGAACCCCTTCAGTTACATGATGGTGGAGATTGAGAAGTGACAAAAAACTCGAGATACATTATGGTTTTTACCTTTCTTTTATTATCTCACTAGGGATAAATTGGATGCATGTGTTATTTACATCTTGTGACAACAAAGATGTTTTTGTTTGGTCAAGTTAGCATATTTGTTATTCAAACATCATGTCAAAGTAGCTAAGACTATACTCTGTTGATTCTTAATTTTATATTGCATGGAGTTTTCCTTTTCTAGAGGAGTATAAGTGAGATGTGTTGCATCATATTTATATTAGGACGTGATGTTTATATAAATGCTAATCAAATATATAATGAAGTTCCAAGTTATATTTCATCCATAAGCAGTTTTTATGTTCATTGCACCTTGTGAGCGAGTAGTCAAGTGAACCCATAAACTCTAGTCCACTTTTTTTATTATAAGAAACACCTTTATCATACTTTTCTTGCCTTTTATATTTTCAGCATTAATTAAATAAAAAAATACATTTATTACTTGCATAAACAAACAAACAACCAAAACGAACTTTACTTCATTGTTTGTACTTTCTTGCCTAATTATAGATTGTTTACTTTTATTTATTTAGAGTTTTATTTCAGTTTTATTAATACGAAAATTTGTGCTTGAAAATCACATGGTGGATTTGGGGACACAAGGCAAATACTTTGTTTTGTAGGTAGCCTGAAGAAGACAAGAAAAGAAGTTCCTAAGCCAATTCCCTGAGAGTTTGATATAAACTCTCTAGTCATCCTTGTGGAGAAAATACACTTGATACAACACTTTGCACTTGAAGTCCAATCGAGTTGGTACAGAGTTGTTGCCATCCAGCACCGATCCTGCCTGCGGACAACGAGGACGGAGAGCGGCGATGATAGATAAGATAGGAGGTCGTCGAGAATGCCCCATGCTAGCGTCAGAAGTGCCTCGACATAGGACCCAAACCTGCCCCCGCCACCCCATGTCGTATCTCCGACCGCTGTCCATCACCGCTGCGAGGCCACCGCCACGACGACCCACCGCCGCCGAGTTGAGAACCCACCGCATCAGCACAACGCTGCAGAACGGGAGACCCCGCACCTCCCTTCCCACGCACGGGTAGAAGTGGTCCTGCCGTCGTTGGCACCGCTCGGGCTTTGCCCAGAGGCTCTCGTCGGCGGCGGTGGCAGGGGAGGTGGGGAAGAAGGGAGCTAGGACCGGCAGAACCTAGGGTTCGCCCCGTTGCTCGCGCGAAGCGAACAGGATGAAGCATTTTCCCCTTATCTATACTCTAGCTAGCATTGCTCCTACCTATCTACCCTCGCTTGTTTTCATTGGGAGAGTTTTTGTATTGTTCAACATCAACCATACCCTTGCAAAAAAAATCCCTTGTGTTATATGGTCTGTTAACCAGCTATGCATAATATTAGATAGTGTCTCTACAAGCAAATGCAAGGTTGTATGTAGTTCAGTAATTGCAAACTCGGCCTAAATTCCTAATTTGTAAAAGCTGTGGGAATACGAATCTGATGACTAAGCAAGGCTCACGCAATCCGGTGACCCCCAGTGTCCCCTCTTCAGCCTCTTGTCCTCGACTGTTTGTTTGCATAGTGTGCAAATGCTTGCTCGGCACGCCCAGCAGAAGACATATTTCTCATCGTCCTACACATATAACCATTAATATCTGGTTAGTATTAATATAGCGGGACGTAAAGCCTGTTTCGAGGAGTATCCGGTTAGAAGCATATAGATCAGAAAACCAGTGCTATATATCCATAACGATTATCACAAGGTGTTACCATATCTTTACATGCAGTTTTAAAAGATCGAGTTTCCTTAATTACCTTGTGAGTCTTTTCGCGGCACCTTGGACATCTCACCATGGAGCCTAAGGGTTTCAGCTGATTTCGAATCTGGTTTCCAAATTGCAGCTGGTCCATCTCCCGCTCCCACTCTGCCATATCTCTCGGCTCAAAGAGTCGACAGTTCCTACAGTTAATGGACACAGTGTGTGCTATAGTTTGTCAAATGATACTATGGTGCACGGTAAGACAAATATCCAGGATATCTACACCCTCTCCTTGTTCCAAGGAACCAGAAAGAACTTGAATGGTCTACCTGAAATGATCGTAGCCAGCGATTGCCTTGCCGCAACGGAAGCAAAAGAACTGACCACAGTTGCCACACACCATTTTATTGCAGCCTGCACTCTTGGCGATGGCGATTCTGCAGTTTGGACATAATCGAACATCCTTGTACAGCTCTTTGATGTTCAACAATTCCTCTGCTATCTCTCGCTCAGTCATCCTGCCAGACGCCTGAGATCATAAAAGTAAATAACAAACGACATATGCTTAATAAAAATGACCATAATTTTTTTGCATTTTTACCTTGCGGCGCTGGATTTTTTGTTCTGGAGTTAGACACTGCTTCCCTGGGTGCCATAGTTCCTTGCAAAACCCGCAGAAGGTAAATGAACATTTCGGACATTGCGCAGTGTTATCCTCATCTTCCACGCAACCGATCGCACACTTTGGGCAGTAAACCACGTCTGACATCGAGTCTAAAGCTTTCTCAAGAGCAAGCCTATCCCAGCGTTCAAACTCCTCTTCGCTAAGAAGCCTCTTCAACAGATAGTGCGGAATGGAGGCGTTACACTTGGTGTCGGGGCATACTAACTGAAACAAAGTGCCTTCCTTCACATGCATCCTGCATAACGTTTCCATACACTTCATGCAAAACAAGTGGTGACATGGAAGCTTGATGAAGTTGGAACCTAAATGTTTCAAAATCATAGTTAGTTTATGGGGTGATGAACCTTTATTTACTAAGGTAATTCAGCATCCCAAGAAACTTGAATGGAAAGAAAAATGTCACAGAAAACTCCAGCATATATGAAGAAACATATACTCCTTGCTATTACTGCTGAATAAAGAAGAATGCCCCCAAAAGGAAATTGTTTTACCTTTCGTCTGGTTAAGGCATATCATGCACGTATGGAGATCATCAAGAAAAGCTTGGTAGCGTTTCTTACTACTGTAACTGAGCATCAAAGGGACCGTAGACTCCAACGGGAGACTTCTTGAGATCGCCCGTCTGTCTCCTCTATATGTTGGAACGTCTTGACCCAACATTATCTTGCCATCAAAACAGAGATGTAACAAAGAAGAATTGCGTATCCACTCAACCCATTGATACACCACTTCCTGCCCTGGCAGCTCTGCCCAGACGATATCAAGCATCTCGCAGAGTTGGGACACATTAGACTCATCCATCCATTTAGCGGTGACCGTGAAATATGGTGCTTCTTTGCTAGGATATGATTTTGGAAATAGGCATGTCAATACCAAAGGAGGCAGATACTCAAAGTTGCAGGTGTAAGAGAAATCATCTGATCCAAAATCGTGTTCCTCTGCAGTGTCATCATCATCCGGACATCCTCCAAATTTTGTTTTTTCGTTTGCTGAAGAAAGCTTAGCACACACTTCAGCGTCATCATGAAGATCATACCGTATGTAAATCTGCAATTCAAGTGGTAAAATTAGGTAGTAGCATCATTCTCGAAAAAATAGGTGGCATTAATATAAACCAAGATTTCCAGCATCCAAGAGTAGTTGAAATAGCACTGATGGACAACACAAGTAAAATTAACCTGGAAATAGCGGAGCCCTCCTTTGTTTTCAAATTCAACAAGATCATCTCCGAATATTGCTTCCAATGCCATCAGCTGCAGTGAATATCAAATTTGCAAACGGATGAGCCATGGTTCGAGCTAAGAAAAATAATCCCAAGACTAGCTATCTTCCCGGGGTTTGGCAGAACATCTCTCCTAAAATGCTAAAACCTTAACAAACAACGAAGGTCATAAGGTCACGATCCAGTGATGAACAGAAAAACTGCATTGCAAGTTCGCAACTATATATGCAATTATGCATCACAGCAAAGATAAAAAAATCAAGGTACGGAGTACAAAATTACTGAAAATTAATGTCAAATTTTGATCAGTATAGTAGACCTCGTCCTCCTGACGCTCCTGGTTGTTTCGTATCTCGTCTTCGTAGGCCGCGCCCTCAGCCTGAAGGCGCAGCCTCGTAGAAGCCGCGACCATGGAAGCTGCCTCCAGCCTCGACTCCGCCTCGGCCGCCGCGACCCACGGGGAGTCCACGTCGAGCACGTCCTCCTCGGCGCCGCCATCACACGACACCAGCCTACGTCCCGCCTCTGCGGCGCGCGATGAGGACGAGGAGGATGCCTCGGATGAGAATTCCGGGGAGGGGTCGCGCCGGGGTTCGAGCGCTCGCGATGTCGTGGCGCCGACGGAAGGTGTTGCCATGGCGGAAGCTCGGAGTTGTCGTTGCGTCCGGATCGTACGCGTTGCTCCCTTTTTGTCGCCCCCACTGTGGGGTTTGTGTAGTTTTTAGCAAGTGAAAAAAAAAACAAATCACGATGTGTGGGCTGGGCTAGGAAAACAATCTACCGCAAGAAGAGGAATTTCCATCTGAGGAGAACGTCGCGTCCGTTACGGACGCAATACTCATGTACTGCGCGCGATGGGCCAGCCCGACAATGTCAGTTTCCTTTTTTGGTTTTTTTCTTCTTCTTCTCGCTGTATTTTTTGTTCTATTTTTCCGTCCTAATTTTTTTGCTCTTTTTAATTTTTTTGGACTGATTTCACTATTTTATTTTTATTACTTTATTTAAATATAATTTTACATTCTTTGATTTTTGTTCCATTTTGATTTTGCCAAGTTTATGGTTTGTTTTGAATTTATTTAAGAATTAGTATACACAATTAATTTGCCTTTGTACAAATATATGAGAATGTTAGTCATCAATTTCACTATTTTTCTAGCATTGCTTATTTTTTGGTTCTTATAACCGAGGCCATGCAAATCTCGTAGCATAAGACTCTCCATAACCCCACGTCCCCTCCCCAGCCGTGACACGAAGTTCCTTACCTTAGCTGGTTCTCGCTGGTGTCACCTAAAAGGCTTCTTTTGCCACCACATAGTGCCTAATATATATCCCCCGTTTCTTCTGTTAGCCTGGTCCAAATTTCATATCCAACACTTGTGACTTTCATATGAGCCACAACTCATTTAACATTGAGAGTGAATCTTGTTTTTTTTTTTGAAAAAAATGGTTTTGTATTAATTAAGAAACAAAGTTTGGATTACAATCTTTCCAAGCCGATCTCGACACGCAGGACGGAACCGCACTTAGTAACACACCACCACTCAATTCTCTACGGCTAAACTGACAGCAACCTTGTTGCAGCTTCTATCAGTTTTTACTAAGGAAATTTGGCGATCAGGAAGCTTCTTCGGTTTGAATTCTCTTCCAATTAGGCAAATGTCAGATATGTCCAAGCTATCCTTCTTGAAAACGTCCAGCATTGATATACAATCAGTTTGGTCTCCTTGCACATAATAGTAGCTAAGATTAAACGGAAGCATCAAAGTGAATTAAAACTTAATACTATACAACTTTAGTAACTATGTGATACCTCTATAATAGTATACTCTCTCCATTTTAAAATATAATATGTTTTAGGTTTATAAAAAAATGTATTTAGACTTATTTTAGTGTGTAGTTTCACTGTAAACATGAGTGAACCTACATGTATTTAGACTTATTATCTGCCACCTCTATAATAGTAGGCATGTTGTTTCTCCGTAATCTATTCACTCCTTTTGGAATTATCTGACTCACATCCATATTGAGACAAGTTTCAGTGTGTAGATATATACTTGTGAATCTAGACAAATGTAAGTTAGTTAATTCTGACGTAGAGAACGCTACTAATAAAAGAAAGCATGGACGTCTTGCTAGTACCCACAAAAGATGTGTTGTCACATAAAACAGATTGTGTCGTGCATGTTCCTGATGATGTTGTTTCGAGAAACATAAACTGTGACCGATGCGAGGCATACAACTCGCATCCACCACGTTAGCACTTGCACGCCGGCGCTCGACCACCGTGTTATATGGGTTATTAGATGGTTGCGTGGTCACATGAAACAGTTAGATCCCATGTTCCATCGACAACAAAGCAGCCAGTGTATATTTTATGGAAAAAGCCACTTGTCTGCCGGGCTGTAGCTACAGCCAGTTATAATGATCCGCCTGCACGTGTGATGCATATACTCTTTGACCATGTGGACCTCCTGCCCTCTATTCTATTCCTCTGTTGCATCTAAGAACATCTCCAACAATCTACCCATAGTTTGGTTAAACGCATTGGATTTGTGTAAAGGAGAGATAATGTTTGGGACTAGTCTATACTTTTCCAGCTTACCGTAATATGGTTTGGCAAAACTGGTTTGTACATGGGACTCATTTGTCAGTGGGTCCTATTTTCTTTTTTTTTTCTCTTCCTTATCTCATCTTCTTCCCCATCACACCTGTCCTCGTCACCCCCTTCCTGTAGCACCCTATGCCTGCGCGTGGAGCCCGTGGTCGGCCGGGAAGGTGCGACCGAATTGACGCCGGAGGTCGTCAAGGAATGAGGTCAGGGCAGCTCAGGAGCTCATATGTGCGGGGCGCAAGAGGGGTGGCGGTGCTCGCCGATGGGGTGGCGGATCTCGTAGGTGAGGTGGTGGCGGAGTTGCGCGTGGGCCTAGCATGGCCGCCTCCAAGATGAATCCGAGCCGGCGACGTGCTAACATGGGCGGCCACTATGGCTCACTCATTGTCGATAAAGGGGTGTGCAGGGCGAAGGAGGCCGACTGGTGGATCGGACATGGAGGGGCATGGAGTGGCAGTGCCGCGGGATGGTCACCGGCAATCAAAGTGGTGGTGGCGAGCGACGTCAACGTCGGGTGTGAGGGGCGAAAAGTTCTGCCCATGGTGGTTGCCATCTCCCGCATGGATTAGGTAGGGATGGTTCTTACCGAAAATTTATACTGTTCTACCCATATGCGGGTAGGAGGTGCCAAAATATAGTTGATCTCCCAAACAAATTTAGTGGGGGACACGTATGGAGTTGTTATTTTGCCTCTCTTACTCATGAAATCGTTTTTTTTTTGCCTCTTACACATATATGGATAACCTATTGGGATTTCTCTAATTAGAGAAAAGCTCGTCTAGAGACCGACTAAAGCTCTGCGTGCATGTGAGTGTCCAATAATTTGTCGCCTACGCTAATGCTTCTCTGCACCATCTCCTCCGGCTGTCGTTACCATCGTCCATTCCCATGTCGGTGCCATTGATGGCTGGGTCATAGCTCCGCCTCCCCATGCATCACCTAGTACCAGCCATCGAGATCGCTATGGAGGTCCATGGACGGTGAGGTGTTCGTCTCCAGACTTAGCTAACACAACGCTCGCGAGTGGCTCCTGCAGGGTTCACAGTTCGAATCTTCCATGGTGGTGACTCCATGGTCGTCGACGGAGGTGTGTAACACCTTATGGTAAATTATTGCCGATGTTACATACAGTGTGATGATTTGCTAGTTGTATATGTATCGTTTTATTGTATAAGCATGGGTAATGTGCTACAATGATCCATGTGTATATTCTGTAAAGAGAATGCTCTAATGTTACATACATGTTTCATTTATGTTAGATGAGTTAGTCATAAATGTTGGATGCATTGGTTTTTCCGTTGCAGGCTGTGACATGACTTATATGTTTTGCTACAAACACATGGATATTTGTTAGATACAATATTTGTTTTGCTATATGGACATGCTTGTAATGTTGCAAAAGTCTTCACAAATTTACAAGAATAAATGAGTATTTTTTTACATATAGTACTTGTTTTTTCTACATGAGAATGCTTGAAATGTTGCAAACGTTTTCACAAGTTTTAGATGGATTTGTTAAACACGATTTTTGTTTTTACTACATGTGCATGCATGCTAAAAGAGTTTTCACTACAGTGGCTCAGGAAAGATACTCCCTCCGGTTTAGTTTATTAGGCACGGATGTAGTTTAAAAAAAATTAACCATCAATTTTGGCCAATAAAATATGCAATATATATCTAAACAAATATACCATTGAAAACTTCTTTTAAAAATGAATCCGATGGATTCTCAAAAAAAAAATTTGAATCCGATGGCGTGCCTAATAAACCAAACTGGTAGAAGTAATGTAATACGGGTAGAGCCGGGTGACGCCTGGCACTTGTCATATTTTATCCAGGACAACTAGTCATAACAGTATTCTAGTTATTTCGAAAGAAAAAAAACAGTACTCTAGTTTCTTCCCTGCGCATGCCCTTCCAAGTCCAAGAGATACCTTTTCCCTGATCCTCCTAAACAGCGCGCGCTTCAACACAAGATGCTACTCACCCGATTCTCTGGATCTCATGTTAGGTAACCTACCTCCATCTCATGATCGATGATGACGATGCCCTGCCCCAGTCGATCAATCATGCAGTTTGCTCGCTCAAGGTACACGACACGACATCAAACATATACTAAAGCAAATAATATTTCCCGATTCATCCAAATTCATACAAATTTCGGAATTAATAATCGATTAATATCGGAGTAAATGAAAAGGTAGTCGAGGAAGTAGAAAACATGAGCAGCGAATGAGGAAAGGTGAACGGGACAGCAGGCAGGCAGGCTACATCAGATTGTCAAAAAAGCCCAAAGGGTAGCTAGCTAGCTGCATGCAGCACATACATACAAAGTCTAAGTTTCTAAAAGCCAGAATCCAGCCGATTGGCCTGGCGAAAATGGGAGTCGGAGGAAAATTTCGATGATAAACCGCTCGCGTCACGGTGACGATCGGCACCAAGTCTTTGTCGTATACCAGTCGGCAAACTGAAGCCAAGTTACTTACATTCCACCGGAAATCTTGACTCCTTTCCTTTGTGGGTTTGCATTTGCACCACTTTGCTTGCGCTGCCCAGAGATTATTATTTTCAGCCTAGCCTAACTATATATCTCCTTTTTCGTATAGTCGTCTTCGTTGTATGCTATACTGGGAGGGATCTGTATACTCCCCTTGCAGACGTACGATTGTACAGTTATACGTGTATTTGTACTAGTAGCATCAGTCGTAGCCGTTGGACTGCGTTGCTTGTTTTTCTATGCTAATAATGGTGATCGATCTCACAAGTCCATGTGGATATCTGTGAGAACGGTGGCCGAGGGTTCAGGTTCCAGGGACGACGGGGCCAGCAGCTTCGAAGTAGTACGACAATGGGTCGTCCACGCTGGTAGACGGCGGGTCCACGGGGCCGGACGGTGCTTGTGGGTCCGGTTGGTACTGGTAGTCCTCGATGGGCCCCCACAGGCCCAGCTCCCGCTCAAGGTCCTCCAACCACCACTCCTTCCCGTCGTCGGCCGTTGCGGCGGCCTCTGTCCCGTTCCCGTTGCACGGCGCCGCATTGCTCCACGGGGCTTGCTGAGCCGCGTCCGCGCACGCGCCGGGGATGCCGCCGTCGTCGTCGTCGATGATGTTCCAGAGCTCCGGCACGATGTCGATCTCCGGCAGGTCGAGCATCAGCTCGTTGTCGTCGTCCACCACGCACGGCGGGGACGCGGACGAGCTCGGGGAGGTGGGCGCGCAGCTCGTCTCGGGCACGGTGTCCAGGAGCATGTCCAAGTCGTAGGCGAACTCGAGCATGGGGATCTCGATCTTGTCGAGCTCTGTTTCTTCGTCCTTGCTCGTGTTGCTCTGCTCGCCGGAGTCGGCGCTCGAGCTGTTCGTCGTCGCCGTGGTCGTGGAGGAGGACGGCGACGGCGAGGCCGTCTGCGCGTCGACGCAGGCCGTCTTCTTCTTGCACTTGTTCTTCTTCTTGTTCTCGCCGGCGCTCTCGGCGACCCGCTTCTTGAGGTGCGTGTTCCAGACGTTCTTGATCTCGTTGTCGGTCCTCCCGGGCAGGCACGCCGCGATCTTGGACCACCTAGATAGAAATCAACTGTTAGTCCACCGCGTGCGTGTGAGTGTTGAAAAAAACGGCCGGAAATTAAGCTGGTTCGAGATTGAGGCGACGAGCAAGTAAGTAACTTGACGCACTTGTTGCCGAGCATGTTGTGCAGCTTGATGAGGGTCTCCTCCTCGTCGGCGGTGAAGTTGCCGCGCTTGAGGTCAGGGCGGAGGTAGTTGATCCACCGGAGCCGGCAGCTCTTCCCGCACCGGAGCAGACCTGTCCAGAACGTATTCACCGCATCAGCCGAGGAAGTTTTCTCAAAACAGAATTGGCAAGAACATGTATTACTGTTTGATCGATCGGCGGCGGGCAGGCCATTAATTACGTACCTGCTTGCTTTGGCAGGGCTCGCCAGTTTGCGTGGCCGTACTTCTGAATGTAGGCGATGAGGCGCATGTCCTCCTCCGGCGTCCAGGAGCCCTTGTTGAGCCCCACCTTGGCGCAGCACGGTGCCCGGCCTTTCCCCATCGACCGATCGACCGACCCCCAGCAGCACCAGCTCTCCCTGATCGATCAACAGCAGCTAGTAGCTGGGCTCGTCGCCGATGGTCTCTCGGCTGGCCGTGTGTGGTTGCTGTCGACAGACACCGTGCCCTCCCTGCTTCGCTCCCTTGTACCGGACGTGTGCGAGCTGCAACCGGGACACATCCAGGACCGGGCGTATATATAGTAGTACCACGCCAGCGCGGGGGCGGGGGCGGGCGCGCGGTGACGGTGAATCTCTGGGTGAGGAGGCTGGCTGGTAGGGAGGGACCCGTACGTCTCCCCCTGACACCGACGCGCGCGACGCCGACCGGGTGACACCGAAGCCAGTGTGCCACACAGGCGCGGTGTGTTTGTGTGTCGTCCCCCGGACCCACCGCGCGGACTCCGCTCACCTAACCGCGCTTCCTCTCTACCACACTAGCGCACCTGAGCTGGGCGAGTTTACCCAACGACAAGGTGGCGTTGCGTGTGTGCCGGGCTAATTTCCCCTGGCCGCGCGCGACGGGCGTGCCGACGTTGCGCCGGCGTGGGCCTCCGCGCGATCTGGGCGAGTTGGTTGTCCGAGTACGATGTCCGGCGTTCTCCGCCTGGGGCCGGGGATCCCGTGGCCGCCCCCACGAACGGACGTCTGTCCTTCCTTGCCGCCGGCGATCCGTGTCACGCCGACACGCCGGCACCGGACATGCCGTGGATCGCGTCCTGGACCAATGCCCACGGCCCCAAAACACACACAAACAAGACAAGTTCTCGTAGTAGGTTAAACAGGACAGGGACGGCTAGCTAGTATGAAACTCATCTTCATCTTCTTCTCCTTTGTCTCCGCCTCGTCCAAATCAACTTGAATGGCGAGGGAACAGTGGGCAAATAAAGCGCCTTGCTTCGAACCAAATTTATCGGTAAAAGACCGCAACAGTCCCGACTGTTGGGAGAGCTAGCCTTGATCGACGGGTGAATCAACAGTGCTCCTCCCACCCTACCAAAATTAGACCCCCTGTCTAATTGATCCGCCATTTTCCTTTAATTATGACCACCAGGGGAACAGGACGGTACTACTGGAGGATTGCAACCTCATAACAAACAGTGAACAAAAGCATCAGCGCGCGCATAAATTATTGATGCATTGCTTGTTATTTCATTCAGAAAAAAAGTCCCATGGTACGGACATGGCATGATTTAAACCAAGACATCGCTGAAGACTTCAATATCCGCCACGGTACGACTTACATGGAATTGGATCGATCGATTCATCGATCGGTGCGGGAAAAATGTGCGGAATTCCTACCGAGCGCTAGCCATATGCTGTCCTTTCTAGATATTCCATTTGCAGCAGTGGGCGCATTAAAAGATAGGAGTAGAAGTTTTATGTGTTCCCAAAGCATACTTGAGAGAAAGATGCCTACTGCTCAGCATTTATTCCAACCGAGACATTTTGATCAACATTTCCCGCACGTTTTTATACACCGCATTTCCTATTCCTCCTCTATTTCTTTTTGTGGGGGGTAAATTTCAGTTCTTATCCCCTGTTTCGGCATTTTTATGATAATTACCCCTATATATTTAAAAAACGAATTACCGCATCTAGTGGATTTTTTTGTAATTCTCACCCCTTCTGAAGATTGCCAAGCGTTCTCGCCGAGGATTCAGGCCCTCTAGTACATGTGGTGTGCCACGTCGTCGGTTTTCATTGTCGCAGTTTCCACTATTGAACAAGTTTGGATGGCCGAGCTACACCCGAACTCGTAGAAAGCACGCATACTGTAGCCACGTGAAGCTCGAGCCACACAGCCGCACCACAATCTCACACACCCATATAGCCTAGCATGTGCCCTCGCTTGCGCGTACCTAGGGCCAAGGCTTCATAGGTAGAGGCGACGATGTTGCGGCGGTGGTGGTGTTGAATAAAGAGATTTTTGTTCCGTGGCTTCATAGGGGAGGATTGCCAGGACGAAGAGGACAACAAAGTTGGTTGTGAAGGTTAAAGGGCTTACGGGGGAGGATTGATGTCAGGACGAAGTGGACAACAAAGGTGGCGGCGAAATCCAAAGGGGGCGACACACCCATATAGCCCAGTATGTGCCCTCGCTTGTGCGTACCTAGGGTCAAGGCTTCATACGCAAAGGCCTCGATGTTGCGGCGGTGGCATGTGTTGAATCTGACTCAAAAAGGTTTTTGTTCCGTGGCTTCACAGGAGATGGTAGATCGTCAGGACGAAGTGGACAACAAAGTTGGCGGCGAAGCCCAAAGGGCTCCACAGGGGAGGATTGATGTTAGGAAGAAGTGGACAACAAAGTTGGCGGCAAAAGTCCAAAGGGGACGTCACTGATGATGGCCTCATTTTACTCCTAGGACGTGTTATTGTATCGGGAGGATCGGAACACATTCGGCGAATCCATCCAAATATTAAAATGGACAAAAGATTGGAAATATTTTATTAAATGAGGTAATTAGCGTAGAATGGTGAAGTAGGGAACAAAATTAAGTTCATTTTTTCTTTTTTGAGAAATTTCGCATGAGGACTCTACTACTTCGATTAACTTAAGTGCTAACTTCAGCTGGTCAGCTCAATCACCCACCACGTATGCTGCTTTTTAAGTTTCCAACTAATCCACAACTGACGATAATCTACGTGCCTTTTACCCGGATAATAATGTTTAACTTACTGGAGGCCGGGCTGCATATTTCAAACCCCACTTCATTATCCATGCAACCAAATATGACCGGAGACACGGCCATGCATGCATGCATGTGTCGAGCAAGCAATGCTTGGCGGATCATATCCAAGGAGGGATTGCCACCTCAGAGCCTCTGAGTCGTTACCCTCAACTCAACTCGCATACGTACGTTTTCGTGATAGCATGCAGCTGATTTCGCGCGCATAGACTAATTAATTCGGGGAGTTGTTCCCGATTTAGCAAGGGGCGTGCCTTGACCATCCAGCCGCGCTCGCGCTTTCCATTCCATTCCGTATGCGCGTAGATTATACACACATGCAATGCACACATGACCGGTGCCACGTCGCCTTTCATATTCGGTTCAAAGGGGAATAAGTACAACTATCTTGCTCATAAACAATCTCCATGTGATACATGGCTTCGCATTCCCAAATTGAAAGGAGCTCCATGTGTACTATTTTTTTCTCCAGGGCGGATCAAGGGGGATCAAGTTTCGGTTTGAGAGCTTTGTCCTGTAGCATGCCCGACAACCGGAGACCAGCTTAATTATCTTGACACATATAAACATTAGAAAACATAGTCTAGTCTAGTACAGTATGAGAGTCCACTGTTGCAAGACTGGCATTTGTTTAGCAGGATCTTCAGGTCTGGAACACCACAAAAATACAACAGAAGAAACACATCAATAAGATCCACAGCAGTCGAGAGCTGCGGCAAATCTTCTCCAGCTGCAAGCTGCGTACCGCTCTACCACTAGCCAGCTGGGTAGCTTATAAGCTCCATCCTACGCCACCATGCACGCACCTCTGCATGATGATTGCACAAAATGTACTACCAAACCGTGATGGTCTTCTTGGTGACGACTAAACAGGGGCGCCCTCCAACAACCGAGTCGCTTTCTATCCGGAGACTGCAGCAGATGATTCTTCAGTGTCGTCTGTGTGCCCCAGCCCGCGCGCGGCGCAAGTCTTCGAGTTAGGGTAACCAACATCCGTCGCCGTTTTACCTTCCCCCTGCACCTAACCCTTGACATGCTGATCGATCGTGGAAATCCATCACGCGACGAATTTCGGACGGCTCCATGGGTCGACCCTGCAGAAAGAAAGTATAAAAAAGACGGCCTTTTGTTAAAGCTTCTTGACCTGCCCCTCTCTGATGCCCTACCTAGATCTGATTGACATCCTAGCTAACCTCATCGATGACATGTTTCAAGGACGGGGTGGGGAGCCAATGGCATGAGAGAGAAATATGGGAAAGACATCATTCGTAAGCTAGCATCACCAATCTCTTGGGGGATTGCTACGTGCAGTTTTTATTTCAGCTCCGTTGCTGCCCTTACATGACTGAACTGGATGTGTTCAGTGAGATAGGGTAACTAATTACTAGTCCTCCAATAAACACCATCATTAGCTTGTAGACGATGGGTGATACTATTTTGAACACGTGGACAAGGTATTTATGTAACTACAGACGGTTATTTTTTTCATACCAAAAATTTAGGACAACATTTTGAACTTGTGTTATAGTTGAAGTACCCCATTAGCAATTCTTCAGGATTGTTCTGTAAGAAAGCTATCGAACTTAACCGCTTACGTTAACCATATACTCCTTTAACTTCTTCTCAAATTACACGACTAATATGCTTTGTTTTTGTTGCCTTTTGAACTCGGATTCACCCTTACCAATGTCAATGTAGATGGTCTAGCAAAATAATAACAAAATTTTCTAGATATGCCTAATGGGGTGTCTCTTTGTAGCTTTCATGCCATAGTTGGTACATGTGGGGCTTTTTCTTGCCTTTCAATATGATCCCTCTAGCCGTGGAGGTGCTGATGCTGATGACGACAAACTGTGGTTGGCATCTCCAACACTTGAGCACATAGCCTTCTACAGCGTCGGGCCATGCATCCGCATCTGAGGCGCAGTCATGGTGGAGCAAGAGAACTTGAATGTCATCCTTGGGAAGCATGAGCAGACCGGGACCTTGTGGCGTCAACTAAAAGGAAGCTCCACTAGGCTCGGCATAGCCGACGCAACCACAACCTAAACCTCAAGGTTCACGGTAACCTTGAGGTCCGTTGCCTCCACTTACATGGCTGAACTGGATGTGTTCAACAAGATCAAATAGTTACCAGTCCTCATTGAACACCATCTTTAGCTTGCAGATGATGGGTGATATTTTAAATTTGGTCAAGGTCTCTCTATGTACTATTGACGGTTATTTTTTATACCAAAATTTTAGGACACAATTTTCAACTTGCGATACCATTAAAGTACTCCATTAGGATTGGACACTCAACTTAGATTCAGCTAATAACCGTGTTGGACCAATTACATATGACTTAGCCTCACGAGGCGGTCAAGGCGGCGGCAGAAAAAACCTATCTATGGTTACGTCCCCTTCGCTGGTAACAGCGCCAGTCCGGTCTGCTCTAGTGGCCTTGGGGGCTTTGAGGTGTATCAAATCACGCCCCCTCGCCAGCGGGGTTTTCGTTTATAGTTTAGACTATTTTTTATGTTTTTTTAAGAATAGTGAGACGATAACTACATAATAAAGTCAGAATAAGGTCTTTCTCGCCCAATCCTCGCTCTGTTGGTGCGTCTAGCATCAACGGAGAATGCGTTGAGTCGTCTGTCCGGTGGATCTACTAGGATCTGATCGTTTTTGTGCATGTTGTTGTGTTTTCAGATTAGTCTCTTCCGATCTATGGAGGTCATCATTGAGGATGGTTGATACTCTAGTTCTGTGGGGTCTCGACACAACGACTTCACGTCTATCTGCTACAACAAGTTCTAATATGACAACCTTTGCCCAACTCTAGTAATTGAGGGAAGAGGACGACGGTGCGTCTTCGATAGTGTTTGTAGTCGTCACTAGGTGGTTCATACATCTATTTGTAATTTTTATCACTTTTTGTCTATTTTATACTGTTATTGATGATTATTAATATGTCGGTGGAATTTTCGCTAAAGAAAGCCCGTGTTGGACCAAAAATAGAAAGGGTCATGTCAATCATTATAATTCATACTGGTGCATGTGTGCGGAAATTTGAAGAGAAGATTAATTTTCTGTTGCACTTACGTACGCCGAGAGAAAGACTTGTAAACAAAAGACTAGACACACATAGCACACACGCTTTGCTTTTGTTGGTAAGCACACCCAATATACTGTTATCGATTTAGGCAACGTTATTTTCCTTGCGCCTATAGAAACAGTATTGTTTGCTTTATCGGTGGTGTACTTACTGTTTCATGAGCTGAAGACCAAAAAAAGACAAATAAAGAATATACTATCGGCACATTGTTAAGCACGTTTGTTTTGTTCCATAACACAATATGACCAAGGCAGGGTACCAACTCGTGCACGCGGCCGTACACAGTAGTACGCCGCTCCGTGTATTGTCCCCGTTCAATAGAAAAACAGGGAGTCTCGGTGCAGGTAGGTGACGACTGTATCGATCATGTTTTGGCACGTAATGGTCATGTTTGTTTGGTTATCGAACTGGACACTGAACTTAGATTCAGCTAATAACAGTTGGGCCAAAAAAATGGTCTTTTTAATTATTATAATTCATATTGGTGCATGTATGCAAATAACTCAATAGACGATTAGAGCATCTCCACTCGTTGGACGAACCCAGACCAAAATCTGGAACTTTTTTTGACGGACGAAACGCCTGGGAACGCCGAGTTTCCCGCTCGCGTTCCCAGGCCGAGTTCCCTTGGCCAATAGAAAATGACGACATATTCGAATTTTTATCGTTCCCGCCGGCGAGAGCTCGTCCAAAAGGCGTTCGACAGAATTAACGCCCACAAGTTTGGGGATAGATTATTACAGAACAGGGTAAAAAGGCTCGGCCATCTCTCAGACGTCGATGGGGATGGACTCTTGCGGCGTGGTCGGGCATCTCGCCGGCGGATGCCGACTGGTTGGAGGAGGTGGAAGCGGAGCTCGGCGTAGAGGTGGTGTCATTCGGCGCAGGGGCGTTCTGTGCAGCGGCAGGCATGATCTCGGCATGGAGAATGGCCTGGCGTTGCGCCATGTACCAGGCCTTGACCGGCGAACTCATCGTCGACGTGTCCTCGTCGTCCATCGGGAACTTGAGATCAGTGTTCCTCTTCTTGGCGGCGTAGTTGGCCTTGAGGAGGGCCACCTTTTGCCCATGGGTCTTGATCAGCTGCTTCCACCTTTCGTCGCTCTTCTCGGCCCTCTTCTCGGTGTGCGCCCTCGTGTCGGCGATGCATTTCTCGATTGAAGACTGGAGACGCTCAACGGGAGGTCCGGTGGCTTTGAGCATCTTCGCCTTATTCTGGCCGATCTCCGGCCTTCCTTTGCCGGTAGCAGCAGGAGGGGCCTCCGGGTTGTACACGCCGTCCTTGGTCTTAGAGAGTCTCAAGCGAGTGTCCCGCCATTTTTCGCAGTTCTCGATCTCATGGAACACATGGTGGAACTTGAACTCCGCCTTCATGTCCTCTCGATACAAAGCGAGTGCACGACGAAGCTGCAAAATGGAAGGCAAAGTGTGTCAAGTTTTGCTTAAGCATGTCATAACTTTGACTAGTGTTCGCGAATACCTTGTTGTCCATGTTTTCCCTGCTGGCTTGTGTGCGTTCCACCTCTTCCACGCAGCTGTGCCACTTGCGGCATGCATGCTGGATGATCGCTCAATGGTTGGTAACAGCCTTCTCCCCTCGCTTCATGTGAATTTTGCTATACTTTGGGTCGCAAATGCCACGCTCGTCGAACGCTAGCTTCACGTGCCTCCAATAGTTGTCGGAATTCTGGTTGGCACCGGTGATGGGATCCATGCTCACCGTTTTCCAGGCTTCGGTGAGACAGGTGTCCTCGGGCACGGTCCACTTGATCCGCGCCTCCGATGCCAAAGTGCCCGGCTTCTTCTTCCCCTTCTTGTCCTTCGCCAGAAGAACGGCATCACCCTTGGCGTCCTCTGCCTACATCTCCTCGGCGTCGAGGTCGGCGAAATCCTGAGACTCGATGTCGTGTTTGGCATCGGCCGGAGACCGTTCTTTCGTGAAGAAGAAGGGTTTAGTGGCCGAGCCTTTGGCGATCATGTCCTCCATGTATGTATCGGCCGACATGCCGGCCGCCAGGCCGACTGGCAATCCGCCGAACATGTTGCGCGCGTCGGCCTCGCCGTAGGTTTCTTGTACCGAGCTTCCGCCGAAAGGCAGTGGGCCCCAGCACAACGCGGGGCCTGCGTACGCCGGAGAGGTGGAGTAGGGTATGTTGATGTCGACGTTGAAGGCCAAAAGAGGGAACGACACCGGGCAGGGGAAGACCATGTTCGGGTTGAACCCGTCGTCGAACTCGGGGGACGAGGAGTATTTCTGCCGAGCAAGAATCCGGCCGGCGAGCCGACGCTATCCTGGCTTCCCCAGTGGGGGGATATGGCGCCACCATCATCGCCGACCTTGTCGCCGCAGCCTGTTGCGCCTGGTTCGCCCTCATGGTGGCGTGCTCTTCCGCCGCCGCCGCCTCTTGTTCTTGCCGGAGCTTCGCCCTCTCCTTTCTGCCCTTTCGGTCGTCCGGCGTGATCTTCTTGGCGTGCTCCTTGGCCGCCCACTCGGCACAAGACATGCCCTCCGGCTTCGTCGCCGCCGCTCTTGGCTTCCTCGTCTTCTTCTCCCCCGAAGCCTCGCCGAGGTTCGATCTGGGTTTGACGAAACCCTTGGGCGGCATGGCGGGAGGGAGCTCGGTGAAGTGGCGGGAGTGGGGGGAATAGGGAAGAAATGCGGGAGGGGGAGAACTAAAAGGGCGCGAGCTCGACGAAGTAGTGGGTGTTGGAGATATGCCCAAGAGGCAATAATAAAGTGGTTATTATCATATCTTCATACTTATGATAAATGTTTACATACCATGCTATAATTGTATTAATAGGAAACATTAATACTTGTGTGATTTGTAAACATAAAAGAGTCCCTAGTAAAGCCTCTTGTTAAACTAGCTTGTTGGTTAATATATGATCATGGTTTCCTGATCATGAACATAGAGATGTTATTAACAACAGGGTCATATCATTAGGAGAATGATGTGATGGACATACTCCTATAGTAAGCGTAGCATAAAGATTAAGTCATTTAATATAGTTCATTTGCTATAAGCTTTCTGATGCATAGTAACCTAATTCCTTCGATCATGAGATCATGTTAATCACCATCACCGGAAGGATGCTTTGATGACATCAAACACCACACCGTAACTGGGTGGCTATAAAGGTGGCATTGAGTGTTTGGAAAGTATGGGTTGAGGCACATGGATCAAGAGTGGGATTTGTCCATCCATATGACGGATAGATATACTCTGGGCCCTCTCGGTGGAATGTCATCCAATTAGCTTGCAAGCATGTGACCTGCTCACAAGGGATCACATATCACGGAACGAAAAAAAGATGCTTATCGGAACGAGGTTGAACTAGGTATGCGGAGATACCGACGATCAAAACCTCGGATAAGTAAACTATCGTGAGACAAAGGGAAATTGATATCGTATGTAAGTGGTTCATTCGATCGCAAAGTAATCGAGAAATATGTGGGAGTCATATGAATTTCCAGATTCCTCTATTGGTTATTGATCGAGAAGTGTCTCGATCATGTCCGCATAATTCACGAACCGTAGGGAGACACACTTAAGGATTCGATGTTGTTGAGTAGTTATGGAATGATGAGTAAGAGACCGAATGTTGTTGAGTCTCGGATGGGATCCGGATATCACGAGGAGATCCGGAATGGTCCGAGAATAAGATTCATATAAGGAAAGTCCTGTTTCGGAGTAGGGAATGATTCGGTGTTTTCATCGGAATGTTCTAGAAGGTTCTAATGTCCCAAGACCGAGGGAAGGGTACATGAATGTGTTGTATCAAGTTGGTATGATTGCATTATGTACTTGGTGTCATCGCTGTACCAAATAGAGGGTTTATTCAAATCCTAGTTTGAAAAGTCAAACGGCTAGTTTGAAAGTCAAACAGCTAGTTTTGGGAAAGAGGAGAAGGAGGTTTGAAATGACTTGGGGAGGAGTTCCTCCTCCACCGCCCACCTTGGCTCGAGTTGGGGAGGACTCCTCCCACGCAGCGCCTCCTCCACCTATAAGAGGAGGGGGCTCCCTCTTAGACACACAAGTTGCCTCCCTCTAAAACCTAAACCCTAGCCACAGCCTAGGGATTTCTCCCAAGCCGCCGAGTTAGAGCTTCTAATTGCCCTAGCCGCTGGTTTAGCCCCTTCTAATTGGTGTGTCTAAACCCTATATCAGTAAGGCTCTCTCATAGTCCACCATACTCGCTCCGGCTTAAGGCGAAGCCCTGCGAGATCTTGTAACATCCCAAAAATATCAAACTTAGATCAACAAAACACTAATCCTAAAGTTTAGGGTTAACAAACACTTTTCTAAATCAATTCATGAATGCATGTATATGTGTATGCATGAATTTTGAAATTCTTTAAAACCACCTTGTTTGTGTGATCCATTGCTTGTAAAATGTTTCTTAGGTGAAAAGAACATCATCTAAAACATTCCCCACACTTTTCCTAAAGACAAGTAAATCAAAACAAATATATTAAGTGAATGGTCATTTTGACCAATTTAACTCCCATGCCTACTTTGGTTGTCTCAAACTTTCAAAACCTAACAGAAACTTTTCTGGATCTTTGCACCCCTTGAATGTACTCATAACAAAGTATCAAGGCCCACTTTGTGATCATCCGGAAACTTTCAAATGCATAGTTTAAATGGCAATTCAAAATTGAATCTTCTTCATATGGGAAGATCCCACTTTTTCAAAACCCACTCAAACAAGCTCAATTTTAAAAACCCAAGCATCTGCAGACTCACCAGAAACAATCTAGCAAACCCACCAAAATTCATTTCAAAATTCAAAACTTGATTTCATGCGGCCATTTCATCAAACAGGTTGCAGACACAAATCAAACAAAACCACAAACACTATAGTGTGCAGTATTTTGAGCCTAACTTGTTCCCTAGTTAGCTCTCACACAATCCAGTAGATCATCTAGCAAGGTTAGGCCAGCACTAGCACCCCTATGAGCTTGCCATTGCCATTAATGGTGAACAGCCGAAGCCAACCTTGTCACCCCAATGTGGATGAAGCTAGAGCAGCAGAAGCCTATCCAGATGTCCGGAAGGCAGCCCACCGCCCACCGCCATCGCTTCCTAGCTGAAGCGTTGCAAGCCTGGACCACGCGCACAAGACACACCTGCACCATGCCGGCGTGCGCCAGAGCGCCACTGCGACCGTCGCCCGCACCACGCCACGCCTCACCGCCGCACACACGATCACCACCGACCCAGAGACCGCCAGACATCCCGCTTAACGCCCGCCATACATCACCGCCACGCCGAGAACGCCGCCTGCAGAGCACCGCTGCCTGCACCAAACCACACCGCCCATGCCTCGCGACCATGTCGTTGAGCATCGCCAGAGACACAAGACCGCCCCTACCCTTGCCCATGCCATTAGCTGCCAGAACATCGCCTCCGACGAGCTCACTTGCGCCGACGGTCCCTCGCCGACTATAAATAGAGGCCACCCCGCACGATTTCTTCACACCATCTCACTCTCTCCTCACTAATCGTGCCACACCATTCTCGAGCAAGGCGAGCACCACCTCGCCGAATTTCACTGAGCTCGCTGCCGGAGAAGAAAGGAGCCAGCGATTGAGCCTCAGAGGAGCCACCGGTACCAGGATGTTCGCCGTCGCCGACTTGCTCGCCCGCCTCACCCTCGCCTGCACCCGTGAGCCCTCAGCAACCCTCACTGGCCGCTAGGTTTCGATCTCGCCGAGCTGTCTCGCGTCGACGATGACCTCACCGCTGGATTAGAACAAGATCGAACGAACCACGTTGCCCCATACCGCTCGCCCAGCCCGTGTCACCGACGGTGGGGACACCCACTTAAGCAGCCAGGGAGCATCGCGCTTAGCAGCCGCCCGTAGAATTTCCCGCAGCCCAAAGAATTCAAATTAAACCTTTTCTTTTTAATTTCAAACACACTTCTGTACCCAACTTCAAAAATCAACCCAGATCGATTCAGTGCACCAAATTAGATGAAACCAATTTTGTTGGAAAGGTCTGTGAATGCTTAATCCAAGCCCGTTGCATTCAAGTCATTTGGATCTGTAGATCACCCATAGAAAAAATAACAAGGCAGACGCTTTTCTGCATTCAAACATTTTTCAAATTTAAACCATAATAGCTTTTGAGTTGATTCCAACTCTCAAAAATCACATTCAACCATACCTTTCAGAATATATAAATATATATATATATAGGTTACTTGCAGAAATATTGTTCAAGGAATAAAAGAATGCTTCATAAGCATTTCTAGCCACTTTAATTCATTAAAATAAAAGGGTAAAACCTTATTAAATTGTGACACCACTTTAAATCACATTCCCATGGACTACAATATGTGGTGATGACATGTGTCAACATGATCCCATGTTTAGTTTGGAGGATATTAAATCTTAAGTAGTTTTTCAATGAGTAGAAATTACTTTTCTAAAATAAAAAGACTTAAACCAATCCTTAACCTTGTAATGTTAGAGATGATGCTAGATCATCTATAGGACCCTTGTGTGTGATGATTGCAAGTAGTTAAGTATTGTTTGGTGATTGTGTATCTCGTATTTATTCGTAGACGCTAGTACCGACCAAGGCTACGAGGAGGAAGGAGGATACTACGAAGAGGAAGCCGAGGAGAACTTCAACCACTACTCTGCACAAGGCAAGCTTCACTAACCAAGTTGACCAATGCAAGCTAGTAACTATGCAAGCTTTACTATGCAAGCCTTACTAATCAAGTTGACCTATGCAAGCTAACCCTTGCCAGATACCCTATTGTTGCCACAAACCCATGCTTGTGATATGATTATTATATGCCTTAAGCATATGTGACCATACCCAGTTGCTAAACCAATCCTAGTTTTATGACAAGCTTCTTACTTTAGTTCTTTATCAAAGCTTACTTGGAGCCCACTTAAGAGTTTGGTAGATATTAGACAGTTGTGCTGAAGGTTGCATAAAGAGCATAAAATTTGGCCTAAGATAGAAACCTTGATATCAGCCTAAGATAAGGTTGGACTTAGTTGAAACTCCACTAGTTACCACCCCTCTATTAGTACTACCCCACCTGTAGATGCTAGTGCTAAGCATAAAACTTGATCAACTTTAGATGGGAATACTTGGTGGAAAAATGGTTATGAAAACCTTGGAATGATGGATCATTCTATTGAAATGTTTTGGACATGTGTTTCCAAGCACTTGATGATTTTGGTGATGAAAATGTTGAGGCATGAGCCTTAGCCCTTTATAAAACTGATGGTTGTCTGGATGCGATACCATTCCAATTTTATCGTACAACCACAATACCCGAATATTGGGTAGGGCTTGACTGGAAACTTATATACCTTAGTATTAGTTCCCTCACGGCCAAGGTCTGAGCTGAGGCTACCTTGTGAAGATTGTCCACATGTGCAGTACCCAAGATGACAGTGGTCATGGTTGGGAGGCCAGACTCACAGGAGAGGTGCTTATACTAGGGGGTGTAATTGAAAGGTTATGATTGATTATCCGCATACTAAGTATGGTGAATTCAGGATTTGTTCCCGACGGATGTATCGAATGTTGTGGTGAAAGTGTACAATCTCTGCAGAGTGTCAAACTATTCGAATAGCGTCATGATTATGGACAGCTTGGAGTGGCCATACTGTTCCCCGTCGGACCTTTTTAAAATGACTTGTGAAATAAGTTGAGACTTTGACTTGACCACAACAGAGTTGTGACCTGGACTACAAGATCCCACTTAGTAGTTATAAAATTTGTGACCAGCTTTAGAACTTAGTAGTCGTAAATCTGGCTTTTGCAAAACAACCCTATAGCCTAGTGCCCTATTATCCAAAAACCCCTTTTACTTGTTAGTATTAGTTTGCGAGTACTTAAAGAGTACTCATGGCTTTGTCCCTGGCTATACCCATGGCCAGACTATGAAGAGGAGTACCTGGAGGATGGACCCCAGGAAGGTTACGACAACTAGGATCATCTCCCATCGTCAGCATTGCCTGTGACCCCGAAGATGGAGCCTCTCCTACGCTACCGTTATTATTACGTATTCCCGCTTGATGTTGTAAGGACTGGATCATGAGATCCCTATTTGTGTAAGAACTTATGTATCGTTGTAATGGATGAAGTACTATGGTATCCAATTCTGTTATGTCTCGCAAAAATGGTAATCCTGGGATTGCGATGTATGACATAACAGGCATCTAGGATTGAAAAATCCGGGTGTTGACAAGTTGGTATCAGAGCCATCCTGACCATAGGAGACCCTAGTTAGATTGGACGCTGAACCAAAAACTTAGTTTCAAAACTCAAGAACAAAACTATTTACGAAAACTTATTCTCATTCTTACCTCTTTAATTCTTTAATAAAACTCCATGTTCCTAAAAAACTCTTGCAAAATATATAAAATTTTGACACACTTGATCACTTTGCTAATCTACTCATCCTCTATTTTTATAGATGGACATGAAGTACAACAAGTTTTACCAACTCGGGAATGGAGGAGACCTTATCTTTGAGAGGGATCTGGATCAGCTTTCAGAACTTCTGGAGCGCCCGCATCCCGAGTTCTTCGGAGCTCAGCTCAATGATCAAGGGGGAGAAGATCTGCAGTGGCTAATTGTTGCAAGTCTCCGAGGAAAGATTGAACCTCCCACTGCGGAGGGAATTCAGTTTACCTTGAGGGAAAACAATCGCTTGATGGACTTGCCGGAGCAATGCAGAAGCTCTTTCTCGCCTCAGTGGATGAGCATCAATCGATCAAGGGTACTCGCTTTGAGTTTTGCCCAATACGTGATGCAAATGGTCAACCACCGGAAGCCCCATACCACCCCGAGTGAAGACTCAATTGGACCACCTTAGCTTCATGATGTATGATCGCCAGGAACTGGACAACCGCCGTGACTATTGCAACCACAAGTCGCCATCATCAAGACGAAGGATCGCACCATCGCCATGCTAGCAAAGGATCGCAAGTCTCGCCATGTCACCGACAAGAAGGAACGCATTATTGCCGTCTCGCCATCGCATCTCATCTCGGAAGAGACCATCCATGAGAGAGACATGCGTTAGAGGAAAGGGAGAATGCCGGAGAAGATCTTCGTGGAGACCCTTACTCCTACCTCACGATGACGATGATTTTCGGAGGATCGTGCCATGGACTTCTTCATCGATGAGGATGATTTCGCCTTCATCGATGATGCTAAGATGATGAAGCCACACTCGAGCAGTAATAGCACCGAGCACTAGCGAGTGAGTAGTAGTAGTCGGTCCCATCAGATCGTAGTTCCGTAATGGTTCTTAAAACCATCTGTTTTGCTTTGTTGTGGTGTGTGTTGTACTGTGTGCTATGAGTGAATGAATGAAAAAGCAAGTTGCTAGAAAACTTGAGTCGAACTCTAAAAAAATTTCAAAGACCCAAAACCTTAGAAATTTCCCTCTTTTCTCATGATCTATATCAATCTTCAGATGCCACATGGAGGAAGTGGTTCAGCCCCGGACCCGATGTTGCAGATCCTGCAAATGTTGACTTCTGACCGCGAAGCTGAAATAGCGGAACGTCAAGCCAACCTAGCCACTCTGCAACATATAGCCCAGCTAGCCCACAACAACCAAGGCCATGGAAATCAGGACAACCACGGATCTAAGCTCAAGAATTTCCAGAATACCAACCCACCCGTTTTCACCAAGTCAGAAGAACCCCTAGACGCCGATGATTGGCTGCAAACTATGGAGAATAACTTGGAAGTAGCCAGAGTAGAAGCCAACGAGAAAGTCTTGTTCGCCACTCATTATCTAGCCGGAGATGCCAGGGCATGGTGGAACAGTGTTCGTGCAATGACCGGAGGCCAAATGATGACCTGGGAGGACTTCAAGGTCAAGTTTAGCAGAACCCATGTGCCGCTGTGTTTGATCAAGAGAATGAGAGACGAGTTCAGAATGGAAGCAAGGAAGGATGATCAGAGAATACCGTGACAAATTTTTGTCACTAGCTAGGTATGCCCCGGATGAGATAGACACCGAATCCAAGAAGAAAGAAAGATTCCTGAATGGTCTGCATGACGAGATGCAGACAGTGTTAGTCAATATTCCCTTTGCTAATATTGAAGCCCTTGTCGACTCCGCTATCCAGATGGAAGGAAAGATCAACCAAGCCAATGAGAACCGCAAGCGTCGCATGATGCATCAACCAGGAACCCATCAGACCCCAAAGTATCGCCCTAACCCATCTCCAGGATTTGCCCCAAGAACCAACAGACCCCCTATGACCCGTCCGACCTATCCCAACCGTGGAAACCCTAGACCTGGAGGAAATCACAACAACCCCGGCAATTCTAGCAAGTTCAACACCAACCATACTACCGCCAACCCCAATACTGCCCCGAGGACTGGAAGCAATGCTGTGCCTATCGCAGCCAAGGACAAGTCACAAGTGACCTGTTATGACTGTGGAAATAAAGGCCATTATTCCAACGAGTGCCCCAACAAAAAGAACGCTACAGCCCCTAATACCAATGTCCCAGCTCAGCCGCAGCGTCGTGTCCAACCAGGGAGAAGATTTGCCCCAGGAAATTCACTCAACCGCAATGGCCGCCTTTTTCTCATGCATGCTGAAGAAGCTCAGGAAGCGCCAGACGTCGTCTTTGGGTATGTTTTCGTTAATTCAAGATTGCAAGAGTGTTGTTTGATTCTGGTGCATCGCATTCATTTGTCACCAAGAATTTGCATGCACTAGTAAAATTCAACCAACCAAACTGAAGCATGTGATGATTGTACAAATTCTGGATCGACCACCAAGGCTAGGCAAATTTGCAGAGCCGCCCTATCCGAATCCATGGCATAGATTTTTATGCTAATCTAATAGTACTGAACTAAAGGTTTGGAAGTAGTACTAGGAATGGATTGATGTCCAAACATAAAGGAATGATTGATCGTGCAAGAAAGCCATTACCATGACTAGTACCGCGGAGTATCAGTCGAGCATATATCTGAAACCTTACCTCGCTAATTCAAGTGTAACAAGAGTCTAGCCCAAACTACCATTGACCAAGTTCGGATGCTCTGTGAATACCCCGATGTATTTCCAGATGTTTTGCCCGGTATGCCCTGGATAGGGATATCGAGTTTATCATCGAACTAATCCCTAACAGACCTATAGCCCGGAGACCCTATAGTATGAACCCGTCGAACTAGCGTAATCAAGAAGCGGTTGGATTCCATGTTAGAAATTAGATTGATTCAACCAAGTGCGTCCCCATGGAGGTCACCTCTTGTTTGTGGACAAGAAGGATGGAGGTAACCTTGTGTACGGATTATCGAAAGTTGAATGATGTCACCATCAAGAACAAGTACCCCTTGCCCAAGATAGAGGATTTGTTTGATCGGTTGACGGTGCCTGTGTGTTTTCTAAGATTGATCTTGGAACTGGCTATCATCAACTCAAAATTGTGGCAGGATATTCCAAAGACTGCCTTTACCACCAAATATGGATTGTATGAGTATACAGTCATGTCTTTTGGATTAACCAATGCCCCCGCTTATTTCATGAACCTCATGAATAAGATTTTTATGGACTTCCTGGATAAGTTTGTCGTTGTTTTCATCGAGGACATTCTGATTTATTCCAAATCGGAAGAAGAACATGAGCTACACCTAAGGACCATTCTTGGAACCCTTAGAGAGCATCAGTTGTATGCAAAATTTAGCAAGTGTGAATTCTGGTTACAGGAAGTGGGATTTCTCGGTCACATTGTATCAGCCGGAGGAATTGTCGTTGACCCTGCCAAAGTGAAAGATGTAGAAGATTGGCAAGCCCCAACCACTCAAACCCATGTTCGTGCCTTTCTCGGATTGGCGGGATATTACCGCAAATTCGTAGAAGGATTCTCTAGTATCGCCCGACCCATGACCCAATTGCTGAAGAAGGACAAGAAGTTTGAATGGATGACAAGTGTGAAGCGAGTTTCCAAGAACTCAAAGGAGATTGATTTCCGCCAATCTTGATCATGCCGATATCACGAAGCCCTTCGATGTATTGTGACGCATCCAAGATTGGTCTCGGATGTGTGCTAATGCAAGAAGGCAAAGTTATATCCTATCTATCGCGACAATTGAAGCAACATGAACAAAATTATCCAACCCATGACCTCGAGCTCATGAGTAGTTCTAGCCCTCAAGACATGGAGACATTACCTTATGGGAAACCGCTAGAGATTTATTCGGATCACAAGAGTTTAAAGTACATATTCACTCGGAAGGAGCTGAATATGAGGCGGAGAAGATGGATTGAGCTAATCAAGGATTACGACCTGGACATTCACTATCACCCTGGAAAAGCCAACGTAGTAGCCGATGCCCTTAGCAGATTGCCGTGCCGCTTGAACTCCATGATTTTGAAGGAGCAACCAAGTTTGCACAAAGAGATGGAAGATTTTCGAATAGAATTAGTAAGTGAAGGATTTTTGGCTAGCATAGAACTTCAGCCCACTTTGATCAGTCAGGTTAAAGAGGCGCAGAAAGGAAATGCTAATATCGACGGAATTAAACGTCGTATCAGTATAGGCAAAGTACCCGTACTCACCGAGGACGAAGAAGGAGTTTTGTAGTACAAAGGACGCCTTTGTGTACCAGCAGATTCTGAATTAAAAGAAGTTATCTTGAAGGAGGCTCATGATACTCTTTATTCTATCCATCCCGGAGGAACTAAGATGTATCAAGATTTGAAAGAGCAATTTTGGTGGCATAAGATGAAGAGATAAATCGGCAGCTATATCGCCAAGTGTGATATATGTCAGCGAGTCAAGGCAGGACATCAAAGACCCGCTGGATTGTTGCAACCTTTGCAAATTCCGGAATGGAAATGGGATTCTGTAGGAATGGACTTTATCACTGGACTACCTACTTCTAGTAGGGGAAATGACTCTATTTGGGTCATAGTGGATGATTGTCCAAAGTCGCCCATTTCTTGCCCGTTAAAACTACCTATATCGAGTTCGAAGCTAGCGAGTTGTACATCGCTAGGATCGTTAGTTTGCACGGAGTCCCCAAGAATATCGACGGATCGAGGAACTCGGTTTACCTCGAGATTCTCGAAGAAGGTCCAGGAAGGTATAGGAACCCGCCTAGATTTCAAAGATCACAGATCACCCTCAGACCGATGGACAAACGGAGAGAGTAAACCAAATACTCGAAGATATGCTTAGAGCATGTGTGTTAGAATATGGATCCAAGTGGGAAGACTGTCTGCCGTTTGCAGAATTTTCCTACAACAATAGTTACCAAGCCAGTTTGCAAATGGCCCCATTTCAATTCATGTACGGAAGGAAGTGCCGCACCCCTTTGAACTGGTCGGAAGTAGGAGAGAGTCAAATTTTCGGACCCGACATCCTACGAGAAGCAGAAGAGAAGGTTCACAAGACTCGAGAGCACCTCAAGACATCCCAATCCCGACAAAAGAGTTACGCCGACAAGAGACGTCGAGACCTCGCCTTCAATATTGGAGATTTTGTTTATCTGAAAGTGTCGCCATTGAAGGGAATGCAACGTTTCCAACTCAAAGGAAAGTTAGCCCCCAGATATATCGGACCTTTCAAAATTTTAAACCGTCGAGGAGAAGTATCGTATCAACTCGAGCTACCAGAAGAGATGTCAGCGGTGCACAATGTGTTCCATATCTCGTTACTTCGCAAATGTCTCAAAGTACCCGAGAAGACCGAAGTGTTCAAGAATATCGATCATAGGACCATAGAGATCAATGATGACCGACCTATCCCAAGTACCCATCCGTGATATTGGAAGAAGCCTTTCAACTACCAACCAAGCATCAAGTTTCTCAAGATTCAAAGGAGCAACCACGTAAGAGGAAGCTACCCGGGAACGCCAAGATCACATCGACGGAGTTTCCAGATCTCTTCAAATCCTAGGTAATCTTTTTCGTCTTTTTCAAATCTCGACGATATTTTGTTTAAGGTGGAAGGTTTGTAACATCCCAAAAATATCAAACTTAGATCAACAAAACACTAATCCTAAAGTTTAGGGTTAACAAAACTTTTCTAAATCAATTCATGAATGCATGTATATGTGTATGCATGAATTTTGAAATTCTTTAAAACCACCTTGTTTGTGTGATCCATTGCTTGTAAAATGTTTCTTAGGTGAAAAGAACATCATCTAAAACATTCCCCACACTTTTCCGAAAGACAAGTAAATCAAAACAAATATATTAAGTGAATGGTCATTTTGACCAATTTAACTCCCATGCCTACTTTGGCTGTCTCAAACTTTCAAAACTTAATGTAAACTTTTCTCGATCTTTGCACCTTGAATGTACTCATAACAAAGTATCAAGGCCCACTTTGTGATCATCCGAAACTTTCAAATGCATAGTTTAAATGGCAATTCAAAATTGAATATTCTTCATATGGGAAGATCCCACTTTTTCAAAACCCACTCAAACAAGCTCAATTTTCAAAACCCAAGCATCAGACTCACCGTAAACAATCTAGCAAACCCACCAAAATTCATTTCAAAATTCAAAACTTGATTTCATGCCATTTCATCAAACAAAGTTGCACACAAATCAAACAAAACCACAAACACTATAGTGTGCGATGTTTTGAGCCTAACTTGTTCCCTAGTTAGCTCTCACACAATCCAGTAGATCATCTAGCAAGGTTAGGCCAGCACTAGCACCCCTGTGAGCTTGCCATTGCCATTAATGGTGAACAGCCGAAGCCAACCTTGTCACCCCAATGTGGACAGCAAGCTAGGAGCAAAGAAGCCTAGCCAAAGATGTCCGGAGGCAGCCCACCGTCCACCGCCACTGCATGTCCCAGCCGCGAGCGTTGCCAAGCCTTGGACCACGCGCACAAGACACGCCCATACCATGCCGAGCGTGCGCCAGAGCGCCACTCACCTGACAGATCACAAGGCCGCCTCACACACACGATCACCACCGACCCAGAGACCGCCAGACATCCTTTAACGCCCCCGCCATACCACCGCCATTGCCGAGAACGCCGCCGCCGCAGAGCACCGCCTGCTCCAGAACAAACCACACCGCCCATGCCTCGCGACCATGTCGTTGAGCATCGCCAGAGACACAAAGACTGCCCCTACCTCGCCCATGCCATTAGCTGCTCAGAACGCCGCCTCGACGAGATCACCTTGCCCGACGGTCCCTCGCCGACTATAAATAGAGGCCACCCCACGATTTCTTCACACCATCTCACCCTCTCTCACCGATCGCCACACCATTCTCAGAGCAAGGCGAGCACCACCGCCGAATTTCACCGAGCTCGCCACGCTAAAGAAGAAAGGAGCCAGCGATTGAGCCGCCCAGTGAGAGCCACGGTACCGGGGAGGTTCGTCGCCGTCACGATTGCTGCGCCCGCCTCGCCGACCTCGCCTGCAGTGAGCCCCCAAGAACCCTCATCGACGCGCTTAGGTTTCGATCTCGCCGAGCTGTCTCGTCGACGATGACCTCACCGTTGGATTAGAACAAGATCGAACGAACCACGTTGTTCCCATACCGCTTCGCCCCAGCCTGTCACCGACGAGTGGGGACACCCACTTAAGCCAGCTGGAGCATCGCGCTTAGCAGGCCTGTTAGAATTTCCCACGCAGCCCAGCAATTCAAATTAAACCTTTTCTTTTTAATTTCAAACACACTTCTGTACCCAACTTCAAAAATCAACCCAGATCGATTCAGTGCACCAAATTAGATGAAACCAATTTTGTTGGAAAGGTCCGTGAATGCTTAATCCAAGCCCGTTGGATTCAAGTCATTTGGATCTGTAGATCACCCATAGCAAAAATAACAATGCAGAAGCTTTTCTGCATTCAAACATTTTTCAAATTTAAACCATAATAGCTTTTGAGTTGATTCCAACTCTCAAAAATCACATTCAACCATACCTTTCAGAATATATAAAAATATATATAGGTTACTTGCAGAAATATTGTTCAAGGAATAAAATAATGCTTCATAAGCATTTCTAGCCACTTTAATTCATTAAAATAAAAGGGTAAAACCTTATTAAATTGTGACACCACTTTAAATAACATTCCCATAGACTACAATATGTGGTGATGACATGTGTCAACATGATCCCATGTTTAGTTTGGAGGATATTAAATCTTAAGTAGTTTTTCAATGAGTAGAAATTACTTTTCTAAAATAAAAAGACTTAAACCAATCCTTAACCTTGTAATATTAGAGATGATGCTAGATCATCTATAGGACCCTTGTGTGTGATGATTGCAAGTAGTTAAGTATTATTTGGTGATTGTGTATCTCGTATTTATTCGTAGACGCTAGTACCGACCAAGGCTACGAGGAGGAAGGAGGATACTACGAAGAGGAAGCCGAGGAGAACTTCAACCACTGCTCTGCACAAGGCAAGCTTCACTAACCAAGTTGACCAATGCAAGCTAGTAACTATGCAAGCTTTACAATGCAAGCCTTACTAATCAAGTTGACCTATGCAAGCTAACCCTTGCCAGATACCCTATTGTTGCCACAAACCCATGCTTGTGATATGATTATTATATGCCTTAAGCGTATGTGACCATACCCACTTGCTAAACCAATCCTAGTTTTATGACAAGCTTCTTACTTTAGTTCTTTATCAAAGCTTACTTGGAGCCCACTTAAGAGTTTGGTAGATATTAGACAGTTGTGCTGAAGGTTGCATAAAGAGCATAAAATTTGGCCTAAGCTAGAAACCTTGATATCAGCCTAAGATAAGGTTGGACTTAGTTGAAACTCCACTAGTTACCACCCCTCTATTAGTACTACCCCACCTGTAGATGCTAGTGCTAAGCATAAAACTTGATCAACTTTAGATGGGAATACTTGGTGGAAAATGGTTATGAAAACCTTGGAATGATGGATCATTCTATTGAAATGTTTTGGACATGTGTTTCCAAGCACTTGATGATTTTGGTGATGAAAATATTGAGGCATGAGCCTTAGCCCTTTATAAAACTGATGGTTGTCTGGATGCGATACCATTCCAATTTTATCGTACAACCACAATACCCGAATATTGGGTAGGGCTTGATGAAACTTATATACCTTAGTATTAGTTCCCTCACGGCCAAGGTCCTGAGCCGAGGCTACCTTGTGAAGATTGTCCACCGCGGTACCCAAGATGACAGTGGTCATGGTTGGGAGGCCGACTCACGGAGAGGTGCTTATACTAGGGGTGTAATTGAAAGGTTATGATTAATTATCCATACCGAGTATGGTGAACTCAGATTTGTTCTGACGGATGTATCAATGTTGTGGTGAAAGTGTACAATCTCTGCAGTGTCAAACTATTGAATAGCGCATCCGATTATGGACAATTGGAGGCCATATTGTTCCCCGTCGGACCCTTTTTAAAATGACTTGTGAAATAAGTTGAGACTTTGACTTGACCACAACAGAGTTGTGACTGACTACAAGATCCCACTTAGTAGTTATAAAATTTGTGACCAGCTTTAGAACTTAGTAGTCGTAAATCGCTTTTGCAAAACAACCCTAGAGCCTAGTGCCCTATTATCCAAAACCCCTTTTACTTGTTAGTATTAGTTTGCAGTACTTAAAGAGTACTCATGGCTTTGTCCCCACTATTACCATGGCGGACTATGAAGAGGAGTACCGAGGATGGACCCCGGGAAGGTTACGACAACTAGGATCATCTCCCATCGCCGCATTGTCGTGACCTCAAGATGGAGCCTCGCCACGCTATCGTTACTATTACGTATTCCGCTGTTTGATGTTGGATTAAGGACCGGATCATCAGATCCCTATTTGTGTAAGAACTTATGTATCATTGTAATGGATGAAGTACTATGGTATCCAATTGTTATGTCTCGCAAAATGGTAATCCCAGGATTGCGATGTATGGCATAACAGCATCTAGGATTGAAAAATCCGGTGTTGACAGATCTCCCTCTACTTCCGCATTACTGCCGTCAGGTCGCCGAATCACAAGGAGAGTGCTACAACCTCCGCTGCCTGCTGGAACAAGGGAGAGGAAGGTCTTAGTCGAGTACCGAACGTGTGACCGACTGCGGGAGCGCTGCAGGAACGCAGCGTCGGAAGGATCGTCTGCGCGATCTTGAGATCGGGAGTGTACGACTACATCATCCACGTGAATCTGCTCTCGTTAACCGCTTTGGATCTTCGAGGGTTAGTACTCTATTGACTCGTTGCTACAATCTAGTAGATAGATCTTGGCTTGATCATAGATTAGATCTTGATTGTGTGTTCATGCGGTAGAAATTTTTTGTTTTCCATGCTACGAATCCCTACAAAGGGTATCGAGTCGTGTCTATATGTAGATCACAGACGCAGTAGAACACAATGGTCATTGTGGGCGTTGATGCTTTTATTGTCGATTGCTTCTTGTGTACTTTGCATCTTGCGGATGTTGGGATGAAGCGGCCGGGCTAACCTTACATGACATCGCTCATGAGACTTGCTCCACGCTTGACATGCAACTTGTATTGCATAAGTGGCTTTATGGGTTGCTTTCTCCTAGCATAGTTAAGATCCAATTTACAACGGGTGATTAACAATACTAGTATCAATGTTGTGGTTCATATTCGTAAGTTAGAACGACACTTATTGAAAGCCCCAAACCACGTAAAACATGCAAAGAAAGTAGAGGCGTCTAACTTTGTTTTGCAGGGGTGTGCTGTGATGTGATATGGCCATGATTGTGACTATATTTGATGTATGCAATGTTCCTTATTGTAAGTTGGCAACCGGCAGGAGCCATATGGTTGTCTTTAATTTTGTTAAGACCCGCGTGTCTACTCAAAGTAGTTGTAATAGTTGAAGCTGGTGGACGACAACCATGCAGCGGCGTCATTGACCTTGATGCAATGCCGGTAATGATGGAGATCATGTTCGTGCTTGAAGATGGAGATCGGAAGCACAAGAAGAAAGGTCATATCATATCACATATTATGAATTGCATGTGATGTTAATCCTTTTATGCATCTTGTATTGCTTAGTTCACGACGGTAGCATTATAAGATGATCCCTCAAGCACACAATTTCAAGTTTTAAAGTGTTCATCCTTAGTAAGCACCGTTGCTAAAGCTCGTTGTTTCGAAGCACCACGTGATGATCGGGTGTGTTAGATTCTGCGAGTGTATACAACGTGAGCAAGCCAGATTTGCTCATGCGGAAGCTAAGGTTGATCTTGACGAGCCTAGCATGTACAGACATGGTCTCGGAACACGGATCACCGAAAGGTAAAGCATGAGCCATATAGTAGATATGATGAACATGTTGATTGTTCGCCATTGAAGCTACATCAACTCTCGTGATGATCGGTTTTGATGTGGTGGATTTGGTTCGTGTGATCACTAAAACAATGTGAGGGATATTGTTTTTTAGTGGGAGTTCAACGGCAATATGATTAAAAGTTGAACACTATTTATCTTAAATTAAATCAAAGTGAATTTGCATAGTTGTTGTAGTCATTGGCATCCGTTTACCACCTTGCGCTTAGTTTTAATTGAGATGATAGAACTATAGAATTCTGGCTAGTTACTTTACGAACTGGTATCGTATTGTTTTTGAAGTGTTAATCTAAAGTTTGAATGTCCTATTGCAAACTTTCAGTAAGTTCCGGTCACTCCATGAAATTTAATAATTGGTATTAAAACGAGAGTGACAATTCCAAGTGTTAGTGTATGAGTATCATGTTTGTCTCCATGATTCTTGATATTCAAAGGATTGTCTTAATATCAAGGTTACCTAGGATCTAAAAGAGTTGTTTCGGAAACCATGATGTGTGGAAGATATTGTGATATCTGAAACGAAGATTTGGTTACAACATGATAGAGTATAATATGGCAAAAGTCATGTTCTCATATTTGATGAGAATTTTCAAAAGGTTGGAGACACTAGTTGTCCAAAATCCTCCAAAGTTTTTGAAGAGCAACATTATACTCGTGATTCACCGTTATAAGCTAAAAGTAGCTTGATTATGGATGATTCCATGATAAGGGTGAATATTTGATGTAGGTAAAATGTTTACTACACCAAGAGATTACTAAAGAAAGGAATTTGAAAGAACACCAAACATTTGATGATGGTAATCTACTTCAAAGTGCAAGTCCAAAGACATTGGTATTTAACTATACACGCTTTGGACTATGTGTCATATGTATGACTCCACTATTGATGTTGATAGATTCTTTCAAACAGAAAATAAATACTGAAAGAGAATCTCATAAATATATGGCAGAAAAGAAAAGACTAGAATTGTTCAGTTTAAGTATATAGATGATATACATGTTATGGCTATATTCTTTGCTTATTAAACAATGTGGTTCTTAAGTATTTGATACTGAATTTGTTGGTGTGAATCGTCATACGAAACAACACAATTCATGAACTATAATGGCCTAAGTAACTAGCAAAAGAATATGTGATGATGTTCATCGAGAACAAATAAAAGGTTATTGTGTTGCTCGTTAAACGTCAAATCTTGCCTTCAAGATTTTTTTTATCAGGTATTATGAGAACAAAAGGGTTGTTCAAATAATTGCCATAATCCATAAAAGATGGATGATTCACAAATCTCGTTGGAGAAATCACATCCATAAAACTAGTGCTAAAAATGTCGAAAGACAAATTAATTGAAAGATCACTTAGGAAGTGACATCACCGTTTAAATTATATTGGAAAGAAAACATGAAGAAACTCCATGTGGATGGAATTTTGGAGTCTTTTGATTTTTGATCACATGACGCTTGTGAAACTTTCCCAGAGATAATTAAAACTTCGTTTGTAGGCCAAAAGGGAACGAATGACTAGCTTATTGGAACTTGTACATGTTGTTATACGAAGTCCATTATGTGTAGTCAAGAGCGATGGATTTCAACTTCATATGCTTTTTTCGAAAATTTGAGTGAATATATGAATATTTACTTAATAAGGATGAAGTGTGAAATATTTGAAAAGTTCAAAGACTTTCAAGATGAAGTGCAAAATCATTGTAACAAGAATATAAATAGTTTATGATAAGATCATAAAGGAAGATATTTGAGTTACAAGTTTAGCATAATACCTAAGATTTAAGGAATCGTTCGTGGATTTGCATTTTCCTAAAACACCATAAGAGTATGGAGCGTTCGAGATATGTAATTAAACCTTGTTTGACATGGTAAGATCAAAGGTATAATTCATAAAACTGCCATTATATTTTAAAGATTAAAAGCTTTAGAGACTACCGTTTTTCCACTGAAAAGAGCTCCATCATAATCCGTTGAAATGACACCATATAAAGTTATGGTTTGGGATAAAACCCAGGTTGTCCTTTCTTAAACATTGGTATGCTATGCATAAGAAAGATGTTTGCAACCAAAGTCGGATGAACCTCTCTTTGTATGTTATTTCGAATAACTGTTCCTCCGTAACATCGGAGACAAAAATGTTTGTCGCTTAGAACGTCAAGTTTCTTAGAGAAGGATTTTTTCGTGAAAAGTTAAGTGGGAGGACAAAAGAACTTTGATAAGGTTAAAAGAACCTTAGCTATATGTGCAGAGTTGCGCAACGCCGAAAAGTGTTCCGGAGACAGCGATAATGCTCATGGCTCACGTACCTCAAAGGTTGTGGTCACGGAGATCTAAGTTCCTATTGAAACAAGTAGGTCGGGTAAACAATCAAATACCAAGATTTGAGAGTTAAATCATTATTTGACAATAATGATCCGACTACATACAAAGAAGCGATGATGGGCCCTGACTCCGTCTAATGGCTTGAAGCCATAAAATCCGTGATAGTTCCATACACAAAAAATCAAGTTTTTGAACTTGAAGGACCCCCAAGAAAGGTGTAAGACCTTACAATTGTGTTTGGATCTATAAATAAATAGACATGGATGTTGCACATCTATGAAATAGTCGACATGTTGGGAAAGAGTTCACAACAATGTTCAAAGGTTGACTATGACAAGATCTGATCTTTCATAGTGATATTTAATCTAGACGGATTAATATAGCAACCACTACATATAATTTTGTTATGTGGTAGTTGAATAAACAAAACAAGTTCTTCTAATAGAATTGTTACCTAGGACATGTGCATAACACGGTCCATAGGGTTTTGTTAATTCAAAGGATGCTAAAAGCATATGCAAACTTTAATGGTTGAAGTAAGCATAGCGGAGTTGGAATCTTCACTATGATGAAACTGTTAAAAGAGTTTAATTTCATCAGAGACAATGAAGATGCTTGCATTTGCAAGAAATTAAGTGGGAGCGCTAAGACATATTTCTAATACATTATGTGGAGGACATATTGTTGATTGGAAAAGATGTATATTTTATTAACACATATTAAGAATTTCATCCTGATGAAAGACTTAGGCAAAACCCAAATATTTGGCATCAATAGACGCTAATATGGTTGTGCCGAAAGTACATAGATGATGTATTGAATGAGTTCAATATAGAAACTACAAGAAAGGTTCTTGTCATAGAAAAAGGATTGAATGAGTTCAATATTGATGATATATTCAAGTGTATTGACACAGGGTAAGTGAAACAAAGATTCAAGTATAGATTGATACTTGATGTATGAAATCACAAAGAGTATTTATATCAATCATACTGTGATATGTACAAATCCAGATATGTCCTATGCTCTAAATGTTATGAGCATATACCAGAATGATTCATAAGCTGATCATTGGACAATAGTAAGGATATTCTTATGATCTTTTGGAAGAACTAAGAGTATATTATTTGTAGAAGTGACAAATAGATGGTTAGTTCATTGTAAAAGTACTACATTGATACTAGTTTTGTCACAAAGTACAAATTAAGTTTATCTCAATCTAAACTAAGGGTGGCACAATATAATGGAAAGTGAGTTCCATAATGGATTTGGATGAATTCCAAAGTTAAGACATTGTGACAGATACTACAACAAAAGGCTAAGTATATGACTGCTATTATAGCAGCAAAAGAGGGCATTTTTGTCAAGTAGTTTGTTATCAAACTAGGTGTAGTTCACAGTGGGATAGTACTATGAAGATATATTGTACGACAATATTATCAACATGGTTTAACCCCAAAGAACTAAAGGTCACACCAAAGGACCAAATTAGTACGAAGCCATCTCATTAGAGAATGAGTGATGCGTAGAGACGCAAAAACATGCAATTACACACGGACCTGGAAGTGTCAGATCCGGAGATCAGTTGACCACTAGCAATCGTGTACATACGACACCAGAAAGCCATAGGTGTTGAATACACAAAGGTTTGAAACTAGATTATTGACTCTAGTGCAAGTGGGAGACTGTTGGAGATATGCCCAAGAGGCAATAATAAAGTGGTTATTATCATATCTTCATACTTATGATAAATGTTTACATACCATGCTATAATTGTATTAATAGGAAACATTAATACTTGTGTGATTTGTAAACATAAAAGAGTCCCTAGTAAAGCCTCTTATTAAACTAGCTTGTTGGTTAATATATGATCATGGTTTCCTGATCATGAACATAGAGATGTTATTAACAACAGGGTCATATCATTAGGAGAATGATGTGATGGACATACTCATATAGTAAGCGTAGCATAAAGATCAAGTCATTTAATATAGTTCATTTGCTATAAGCTTTCTGATGCATAGTAACCTAATTCCTTTGACCATGAGATCATGTTAATCACCATCACCGGAAGGATGCTTTGATGACATCAAACACCACACCGTAACTGGGTGGCTATAAAGGTGGCATTGAGTGTTTGGAAAGTATGGGTTGAGGCACATGGATCAAGAGTGGGATTTGTCCATCCATATGACGGATAGATATACTCTGGGCCCTCTCGATGGAATATCATCCAATTAGCTTGCAAGCATGTGACCGCTCACAAGGGATCACATATCACGGAACGAAAAGAGTACTTATCGGTAACGAGGTTGAACTAGGTATGCGAGATACCGACGATCAAAACCCTGATAATTAAACTATCGTGAGACAAAGGGAAATTGATATCGTATGTAAGTGGTTCATTCGATCGCAAAGTAATCGAGAAATATGTGGGAGCCATATGAATTTCCAGATTCCTCTATTGGTTATTGATCGAGAAGTGTCTCGATCATGTCCGCATAATTCACGAACCGTAGGGAGACACACTTAAGGATTCGATGTTGTTGAGTAGTTATGGAATGATGAGTAAGAGACCGAATGTTGTTCGGAGTCTCGGATGGGATCCGGGATATCACGAGGAGATCCGAAATGGTCCGGAGAATAAGATTCATATAAGGAAAGTCCTGCTTTGAGTTGGGAATGATTCCGGTGTTTTCATCGGGAATGTTCTAGAAGGTTCCGGAATGTCCGACACTCCGGAGGGGAAGGGTACATGAATGTGTTGTATCAAGTTGGTATGATTGCATTATGTACTTGGTGTCATCGCTGTACCAAATAGAGGGTTTATTCAAATCCTAGTTTGAAAAGTCAAACGGCTAGTATGAAAGTCAAACGGCTAGTTTTGGGAAAGAGGAGAAGGAGGTTTGAAACCGACTTGGGGGAGGAGTTCCTCCCACCGCCGCCCACCTTGTCCGAGTTGAGGGACTCTCCCCAAAGCGCGCCTCCACCTATAAGAGGAGGGGCAGGGCTCCCCTCTTAGACACACAAGTTGCCTCCCTCTAAAACCTAAACCCTAGCCACAGCCTAGGGATTTCTCCCAAGCCGCCGAGTTAGAGCTTCTAATTGCCCTAGCCGCTGGTTTAGCCCCTTCTAATTGGTGTGTCTAAACCCTATATCAGTAAGGCTCTCTCATAGTCCACCATGCTCGCTCCGGCTTAAGGCGAAGCCCTGCGAGATCTTGTAACATCCCAAAAATATCAAACTTATAAAGCGACTTCATGTATTTGCTGCTAGATGGCAAAATGACATTGTATTTTTTTACTACTTTCGGTGTTTTTTGTTTTGCTGTTGATGATCATTAGTAGATTGATAAAAAAAATTAAAAAATATTAATTTGCTTTTGCATGTATACCTAGAGAAAGACTAGGCGCACATAGCACACAGACTTTGCTTTTCTTAGTAAGCATACCCAACATGTTGTTATCCTCTAAATAATTGTTACGATTTAGGAAACGTCATATGTTCCTTGCTTCAATAAAGAACAGTATTATTTGCTTTATGAGTGGTGCTACTGTATCATATGCTGTAGACACCAAAGGACGGCATGCATATAAAGACTCTGGTACGATCGGTACTACTGTGCATTATATTAAGCACGTTTGCTTTCCTGTTCCACAATACAATAGTATGACCGAGGCAGGGTACCAACAACTGGTGCACGCGCCCGGCCGTACAGTACTAGGGCGCCGCTGCGTGTCCCGGTACAGTTGAAAAACAGTGAGCGGGGCGAAAAGCAGGAGGCTCGCGAATCTACTACGTACAGAGATCAGCGTCTCGGTGCAGGTAGGTGACGACTGTCCAGGCCAAGCGATCACACTACAAAAGTTGTTTTTTCTTCTGTCGAAAAAGGAGATCATACTACGAAAGTACTATACTCCAGGGCCTTGTGGCACGCGCGAGCACACGACATGACCGATTAATTAGACCGATCGAATAGCATATGGCACCAAAAGAGGCTTCAACGACGCCTCTCCTTTCGCGAGTCCTTTTGGATAGCAATGGTTATAGTAGTAGTACCGTATTTTCAACACATGCGGACTTGATGATGAGGCTTTCTGATGCCGGTCCAATTGATGGAGCACGCACGCAGAGGAACAAGATGGAGCCCGTCCGTAGGTGTTCGGGGACCCCGCCACGCGTGCCAAAGAAAACTCCGCGGGAAAGACAAGGCGTTGTTGCTCGTAGCTCGGTGCGGGCAGTGTGAATGCGCGGATACACGCGCCGGCCGCGGTTCTTGCTGGGATCCGCGGCGGGTCTCCACATCATCATTCCTTTGACCGGCGCGCGCTCGATCGGGTGGGCACGGCACGGCGCAGGGCCGCCGCAGTTCAGTGGAGGCCCCAACGGGAATGTACGGATCAGGTACTCAGGTGTGCCAGCCGCCGCGCCCCACAGCATACACGTGCTGGGCGCTGTGGTACGGGCGGTGCTGCCGAGACATGTACGTACTTTGGAGGCGAGCGTGCGTGCGTTGCGGCCCCGCCGGCTGGGAGTTAAATGGAGGCGATCATCGATCGATGTCGTCACGAGGTGCCGGCGCGACGGATGCTTGGGATTTCGGCAAGGTCTCGCAGGCAGCACCGTCGCCCGTTGGCTCCCGGACGTACATCCGTCCATCGGTCCGTCTCGTCCTCTCTGACCGTCTGCCTGACTAGCTAGCTACGGGCTAGGCTGGGGTACATGCTAAGTCTACCGTGGGCGTTGCGCCATACAGATCGTCGTCGATGTGTCGGGAGGGATCCATCGGTATGCCAAAGTTGACGCCTGGTCCGACCATGCAGCCAGCTAACAGTCTGGTTACGCCTGCTTTCCACCACAGATCCGCATCAGCCCCGGCCGTCCGCTTCTTAATTCGCTCAAATTCGGCTAAAGTTCGTCTAAATTTTGGCATAGTTCGTTATACGGTGAATACAGAACACTTTAAGACCAAAGTTCGGCGAAATTTTAACAGAGTTAGGCGTAATGTAAAACATAGTGCAATAAAATTACAACATATTTTGGCCAAGTTCGGTCAGTTCATGCTCAACATCTACGCCGTGTTGCCCCTGCGTATCCATAGGTGCTCGACAAGATCATCCTGCAGCTGTTGATGCATCGCTGGATCTCGGATCTCCTGACGCATTGCGATGAATCCAACCCATGTTGGAGGCACCTGATGATCAGGCTCGGCAAGAGGACCCTGTAGATGGTATGGTTCGTCCTCCTCGAGCAAACTCATTGGATCATTCCCCTTATCCTCAATGATCATGTTGTGCAAGGTTACACAACAGTTCATCACTTCCCACATCTGATCTTTCGACCAGGTCATAGCAGGGAACCGAACAACTGCAAACCTCTGCTGGAGCACACCAAATGCCCGCTCCACGTCCTTCCTGCAAGCTTCATGTTTCTTGGCAAAGTGAGAATGCTTGGGGAACATTGGTCTGAGATAGCCTTCACAAATGTTGGCCATCTTGGATAGATGCCATCTGCTAGATAGTATCCCTTGTTGTAGTGATGCCCGTTGATCTCAAATTCCACAGGGGGAGCATGACCCTCAACAAGCTTGGAAAAGACAGTTGAGGACGTTGATGTCGTTGTTCGATCCTGCTATGCCAAAGAAGGAGTGCCAGATCCAAAGATCATGTATAGCAACTGCCTCAAGTATCACAATGCATCCTTCTTTGTGGCCTTTGTACATTCCTTGCCATTCAAATGGACAGTTTTTCACTCCCAATACATGCAATCTATGCTTCCAAGCATACCAGGAAATCCTCTACTTTCATTGACTGCGAGGATCCGAGCAGTGTCTTCAACGAAGGTGATCTCAAGCATCGCTTCCCGAACATCGCAATCATCGCCTGCAACCTGTACAAGCAATCAAGGGCGATGGACTCGGCGATGCGGAGATAGTCATCGGCAGCATCGGCCGGCGCTCCATATGCAAGCAACCTCATCGCCACGGTGCACTTCTGGAGCGACGAAAACCCAACCAAGCCGGTGCAGTCCTTCTTGCAAAGGAAATATGGGTCGAACTCCCGGATGACATGCACGATCTTGAGGAAGAGCTTACGGCTCATCCTGAAACGGCGGCGAAACACGTCCTCTCCATGAAGTGGCTGGTCGGCGAAGTAGTCGGCATACAACATGCAATAGCCATCTATCCTCTGTCTCGCCTTGCACTTCATGCGACCTGGCACCGAACCACCGCGCTTCATCTTCGCCATCTGCATGTACAACTGGGCGAGCGATGCGAGAATCTGCAAGTGCTCTGCACTTTCGGCGACTCTCCTCTCCAGAGTACGGCGAAACTCCCGTCGGAATCCATGGCGAGTATCTCGCCGCCGTAGTCGAGCGATGCCTCGTCGTCGTCGGAGTCCATGGCCGAATCCGGCCAAATGTCGAACACCTAGCGGGCGTGGTGGTGGGCACACGGAGCCGAAGCACAGCTACGACGAGGGTAGGTTGGCGAAAGCGGCGGCGGAGAAGGCGTGGAGCTGGGCGGCAACGACGACGAGCGTAGCTAGAGGCGTGGGCATGTCTCTGCGCGGGGGAGCTTCGCCGGCGAAGTCATGACGACGGAGCTCTTCGCGGCAGTCTGGGCGAGTGGAGTGGGTGGGAATGAGACTGTCTCGCCGACAGAGCTGGCCCACGCCCTTTTTTGCAGCGTTCTGCGTCCTGTGTCGCATCTCCTGGATTCTCAGTAGGCCGGACCAAAACACGACTAAATTCGGACGGATAAAAGATCCCTGGATACGTGACCGAGCCGATTTTCGGCGTCCGGATCAGCATCGTGGGTAAGTGGAGATGCTCTAATGTCACCGTCACCGGTTCATTCTCTACGACCCCAGCTGAATGCTGATGGTTTCCCGCCCCCACAGAAATAGGAGTGGCGCGCGGCACTGCTTTCCTTTTATCTAATCTACCAGAAAAGAAGGAATTGTATGGACCGTATTATTGGACTCTCTGACGATGAGGGGGCCGGCCGCTCGCTTCATTGCGGATCGATCAAAAGACTCTTGTGCATTGACGAAGCATGCAGCCCGTCTCGTCGCCGTCCACGTCCCAAATGTCAGGCCACGAGGTTGGTATCGCCCGTCCTTTTTCAAACGAATTTATGTGGTCCGGCCAAAATGCAATCAAAAGCACACTCTTTACAGCAAAGCTTCTATACTTTATAGTACATTACTAGTACTAGAAAATATTGCAAGCCTAACAAGATTGAATGCACTTTACTTCTATAGCTCAATGTACATTTACTTAATTTGTTACTTTTCCTCGGCTTGGAGATTATCATATAGCATATGCCTCTTCATGTCTTTTACTACATGCTTGGTTTTTCCATAATATTTTGAAACTTATATATACTAGATATGGTTTGTTACTAATAAGTTAATATGTACTATGATCGTATGGCCCCCTCGTCCAGGAAGTTCCTATCGGAATGCGATTTCGGACATGTGTATTCATTAATCTATAGCTGATTTTAGTTACAATACCGCCTACAATTCAATCTTAGAGGGAGGAAAGAAGAGAAATTGCATGTATCTACATGGGGTATAGTTTACCTAAGCACATTAGACCGTGTGTCGCCTCTACTGATTATGACACTTGAGGCAACACCTTAGCCATTTCCACAACCAAAAATACTCCTTCTTTCATGCTACCACCGTCGTCGGCCTTGTCATGGCAGCCATGGGGCTCCATCCCGCTCATCCAACATCGAGTGCATGGAGGAGGAGGACTCCCTTGGACTATATATACACATCTCTACATGCCATGGCGGGTATCTCAATTCTCAATAAACATTTACCCCTTCAGGTGAAAGGAGATGGCCGATCAAAGGAAGCTAGGAGGGCCTCGATTCTGATAAAAATATTGGTTGATGACAGACTAGGTAGGCTTGGTAGTAATTGACCGATCGAGTGTCGGCATTAGCGGTGGCATTTGCCTCATCGTCCGGGTGAGGCAGTGCTCCCTGCTTTATGGTGCTCTCGGGGTGGATCTAGGCTACACGTGCCTTGCATGTGAGGGCAAGCCCTTGCTATTCTTTGTCGTGTCGCGGAAATTAGGAATCCCAGTAGGCGACGGTGTGTTCACGACATCAAGTGATGTCGTGGTCAACATCCAAGAGGTATGGAGGACTCTCGAGTGGTGTGAGGGTCTTGTTGCGCTCATGATGTGGCTACTCGACTACCAACAACATCAGTTTTCCTGGTTCTGACGGACTTTCTTGTTCGGACTCTATGATACACCCTAGAGACAATCATAGTTATGATTATGTTTCATTATATCCGTTATTTATTGAGTGTGATTTGAATAATATTTTTATATTGATTTCTAAGTATGTGACTTGTTTGTGAAATTAATTTTGTACGTGTATGTGTATTCTTTTTTTGGCGGGTCTTGTAAGTGTATTCTAATGTAGTACCTTTTAGGAGGGGACACATATGAATATTATACTAGCACATGTATTGATTGATAACCATATTTTTCGCATATCATAGGCATGGAGATGTTGATTCAGTAATGTGAGGGCATGTTATGGAACATGGGTTCGTATGACCAACTTGAAACATAGTATCAATTCTTTTAGTTTTCTCTAAAAAATGTATATAATTTGTCCTTAGACCTAAGACGATGATCGTAGCATGTAACTGAGGTATGCAGTGACCCACTTAGGGGCTACTAAATGTTATACCGTAATTATAAATGTTGCTTTCTTATTTTTCTTCTTGAAGAATGCTACGAGGCATGGTCAATCGAGATGGAATTTTCCCATCCACTCTACATGATAGGGATATTTCGTGGCCCTCGACGATCGAATCTCAAATACATGGTTGTGGTACATAAGGTTAGAGTCAACATAGTAAGAGATTCCAAATCAAATGACTGAGAAAGAGTGATTTAGTTGGTGCTTGGCCAAATATTGTGCATCAAATGAAATATCATATACTATATAATATTCTGAAGGTTTGTCTGGTATGAACATTATGAGCATTTGGGATTTCGCGCACCTTGCTAGGGAGCTCTATCAATTGGTGACCAAGTAGGGGTACTCGCGTCATGTATAAATGTGTGTAAAATTATAGGGTCGCACACTTAAGGGGGTGAAGCCTGATTCGGATAAGGATCTAAATTATATTGGGCACTGAGTCCTGATGGGCCTCTACTATAGAAACCCATTATGAGACGTATTTTTAGGGTTTAAAAAAATGCTCAAGAAATCAAGCACCTATCCCCACAACCAAATTGTTAGTTCAGTTTGAGCAATCCAGCAAGTGAAGTTCCTCATCGAACGGTGGATACCTTGGAGGCATTGCGACTGTAACGCTAGAACAATGGTTGTTGGTCTTATTGTGTTACCATTGCACAATTTATCAAAGGGTTTAAATTAACTTTGTACAAGTCAATGCAAAGATTACTCCCTCCATTTCAAAATATAAGATGTTTAGGTTTGGAAAGAAAATATATCTAGACTTATTTTAGTGTATAGATTCACTCCAAACATGAGTGAACCTACATACTAAAAAAAGTCTAAATGCATTTGCTTCACAAAGCTAAAACATCTTATATGTTGAAATGGAGGGAGTATGTACTAAACTATAAAAGTTTGATTTACAAGAAAAATCTTGTGAATAGTACCTAGATTACTCTTCACGGTATATTTTGAATTCTTCACTATTCATGACATATTTGTTCCTTGATGTATGTGTTTAGCTTAGATATATTTTTTCTATGACATATGCATATATATGATATGGAAGTTGTCAAATGTTACATATTTTTCTTAACTGCCAGTTCGGTCTTAGTAAATTTTGTGTTGATTTTTACACGTTCACTCAAAGCATATGATATGAATGTTGTTACTTTTTTATATGTTTTCTTGACTTATAGTTCAGTCTCTTAGTAGTAAACGGCATGCTCATCTAAAGAGGAGGGAAGCACCAGTTATATCCACACTATTTACCCGGTCGGTAAAGAAAATAGTTGCATGTGGGCCCTCTAAGAGGATTAGTAATGGAAGGCATAATGTGACACTGCAAACATATGACGACCTGACATGCCAATCATGTAGCACACGTCAGGGGTTAAATTATTTTTAATGTGATGAAGGTCAAATCTCTACCACCCAACAGTATCGTCAAATGTCTGGCCAAGTATCCAAATTCCATGACAGCCAAGTACTCCCTCTGTTCGGGTATAGAAGGCCGGAGGACAAAAGCTCGTGGATTAAGGCGCCTATAAATTCTCCCTCTCGTCTCCTATTTAATTGCTAGGATTTTAATTTTGCCGTGCATGTATTGGTTCGTTGGACTCTCACTCATTAATCAAGAATAACACACCGCAACTAGGGGGCGCATGCAGAGGCGGGGAGGGTATTAAGGAGGTTGCATGCACAGATATTTAGGAATAATTAAATCTCCGGACTAATAAACCCGAAAAATCTGAAAAAGCTCTCCGGACTAACAATCCTGAACAGAGGGAGTATGCAGTATGGAATTTGTAGAATTAAGCGACCGCTTCCATCTGAACGAGATATTTGAATGTACGTCATCGGTCCACATGAGAAAGTACTATCAAGTATGGTGATGCGGTACCGACTCTAAATTTTCTGCGCCACTAGCTTCAGTTTTGTAATCATGGACGCCACCTTTACCTAGTGGGAGTTGGCACCAAGGATAAGTCCTACTCTAGTTCACGTTCTGATCTGGTCAAGATGCATGTTGTGGAATTTTCTTTATTGCCCATAACTGAAGAACAATACATTTTTAGGCAATTGGATGACTACAAATGTTGTGGGTGTCAATAGAAAAACTAAAAGTGCACTGTAGATCGAGAAAGGACAATGTTTGTACAAACCATTTTCATTTTCCACACCTAGAAATATTGTAAGTTTTATGTGTGATGGTACATTGGTACATACAAACTAAATGCAACAACCGCTTCTGAGGTCGATCGATCATTTGTTTTTGTAAAAATAAATATCACATAATCTATTTATCCAATCGGTCGTATCCTATTAAATTTTTGTAATCCAAGACCATGTCGCACAGATATAGCAACATTTCACCACAATGTTTTTCTATGAAAATAATGCTGACCAATAGAGACGGTGGATGATGGCATTGGTGGATCTGACAACCAGTATGTGTCTTCTCTTTTATCCTTTATTTTGAACTTCTTTCTTTAGATGATACTTATGTGGTCTTGTTTGTTTCAGAATGTTCAGATCAAGTTTTGAGTTCAAACTTATGACATGATTGTTTGATATCGTATAGATGTCATATAAAAGTTTGAGGTTATTCATGAAAATTTACACCAAGATTTCAACATGGGATATCATGGTATTACCTAGGCAGTGAAATATATCATTTGATATTTTTCTCTTCAAAATTTGTGGTACGGTAGGTGCATATGATGTCGATTTTCTACTATTTACACAATTAATTGACTTTTAGTTTGATCAGATGGAAATTCGTGTTGTTTTACACGTTGGCTAAGAATATGGTATCAATTTGATTAGATATTTTGTTTGTTTGTTTGTTTGTTTATTTTGACATTTACTTGTGTCTCTCACTAGTAATATGATAGCGAATGTACGCCGCAGGTAAACGAGATAGATAGGTGTAGAAGAGGCGGAATGATGATCTGCCTGAGATGATTAGTTATGGTAACGGCTCCATGCCTTAATGCAAAGATATGACGAAGTTAGTCGTGAATCGCGTGCACGCTAGGTAGCATGTATGTCTATACCATCTATTTTGACTATTTTTCATGCTTTCGGACTAGTGTTGTAAGTTTTGTCAAGTTTCATCTAGTTTTATATTCTGAAAACCGATTGGTACGCGAAAAAGCCTGTTGGATAGCGTGCACGGTAGAGTTGTCTTTCTGCGTCTGGAATTTCTTTAAATGCAATAAGGGTCAAATTTCCACCACGGTACTGCATCTACAATTCTCTGGCCAAGTCTCTAAATTTCCATGACAGGCAAGTGTGCAGTACGAAATTTATAGAATTTGGAGCAGCCGTTTCCATCTGAACAAGACGTTTCGTAGGGAGGCGAAGCTCATAGGTCACTCCACATAAGGAAGCAGTTTGATCTGAGTGGGTGCTAAATTTTCTGCAAAACTGGCCTCAGTTTTGTAATCATAAGGCCGGGCACCAACTTTAATTATAGTTGGAGTTGGCACCAACGATAGATAAGTCGCACTCTAGTTTACTTCCTGCATCTCCAGTCAAGATGCGTGGTTGTGGACTTCTCTTATTGCACATAACAAAAGTACAATAGACATTTCAGGCAGCTAATAAAAGAAAACTGAATTAGTACATACATCGTCGGTGCATGTTAATTAAAAAAACTTGAAACAGACTATAAATTGGTAAAAGGACAAGCGTTTGTAGAACGAATTTCGATTTTCTATGTCAGAGATCTTGTAAGTGGTCTAGTATATAGCTTGGTCTGAATAAGTAAAACCGTACTTATACAAACTAAATGGAGCAACTGGTCTACTCTATTCAACCAATCGGTTGTCACCCGTTAACTACTTGTAGTGGTCTCTATGACCACGTCGCGCTGACGCAGTAACGTTTCTCCACAAGCTTTGTTAAAGCATTCATCCGTCCATTCACCGACTGATATATCACGCGAATGCCTTGAAAATGTATGCAGAATTCGACACCCCCTGCAAGGTTCAGAGAGCCAATTGCCACGGACGCTGCAACCAGAATTCAGAGGGAATGTTGCAGGATCCATCGATGGAGTGTGAAAAATGGGCGAGGGCTTCCCGGCTCCGGACGGCGGACGTGACGAGGCGTCGGAGAGATCCCCCGCGGTAGCCATCGATCTCCATCGGAGCGCGTACGTTGACGCGCTGGCATCGCAGCCGCGCGCGGATCGCCTCGCCTCCCTCCGACGTCACACGTACGATCGAGATCCGCCACTTTGCGACTTACGCAAAATAACGTCTCGGTAGCTAGCCATCTACCTCGGCGACCAGCAGAACGTACCATCTCCATCTCCTCTTAATCACCTCCACGTATTCTTTTGTACTACGGCGGCGGACGGTACGTGTCGTGTACCGCGGCGTCACATTGTGTCGCAAGATTCCCGCCGACTATACCCGCCGGGGCGATCGATCCCGTCTCGGCGGCGAGGTATGAACGGAGCGGTGATGTTTTTTTTTGCTGTACTACCGGTAGCCATCAGAGACTGTAGCCCGTCGTCCTGCCTGCCTAGTGGCTGTTGTGGGTAAAGATGCTGTCCATGAAGCGACAGGTGAAGAACACCTCGGTCGTCAGATCACGTTTCTTTCAGGCGAAACAAAAGGGCAGTAGGCAGTAGTAGCATCTGCTTGGAGTTGGGCAGTAGTTTAACGCGATCACGCAACGCCTAGCTGGCTACTGGCTAGTTCGTGCCGACGCCCGTCCGACCGACAGTACCAGCAGCAGGTTCATCCGGTAGTAGAAGAAAGTTTCAGAGCAAGCACGCTCGATCCCTGTCAGGACAGCTACTCCGTGATTCAGAAAGCGCCTCCGGTCACTAACAGACAGTCCAGAGGTTTCATCGCAGGCAAATTAAAACAACGCGGTAATAATGATACTAGAATCAACGCGGTAACATTGCGGTGTCAAAAGAGTCGCTAGCTATGATCAGGTGACATAGGCTGCTGAGGTAGCTCGTCGCTAGCTCAGCAAATGATGATCGGTGAACTCCCAAGCGAACTGCCTTTGACGAACGGGGCCGTATGAATGTCTCGTCGCCCTCGGGTTTTCAACCGGATAGCCGGGCAGGAGTTGTAGACTTACCAGTAGCACAGTGGTTTTCAGTTGGGATTAGGTAGCTCGGCTCGGTTCACAAATAAACTAGTAGTAGTCCAAAGGACAGAGGTGGCTTTCGTCGCGAGAGGGAATTTGGTGAGATTTTGTGTCCTTTGCCCATCGACCGAGTTTGTTGGGGATGGGGTCGGGTGCGAGTGTGAAATGACATGCTGCTGCTGTAACCCTGGCGTAAACTTGGTGTCACGCTGGTTTCAGGCTTCAGACCGGGCCACTACTGGGGCAGTGTGAGGGAGACCTTGTCTGAAAGACTTAAATTGTTTTATGAAAAAGACTTTATTAGAGGGGAAAAGGATGGGTCGTTTTCGCGAGAGGAGATCACGCCACATCTGTTGCTGTGTCTGTGTGAGGGTGAGGGAGATGGATCGATTGGGTGGAGATAAATGGAAGCCTGAGCTTTTTGCCTTTTCGAGGCACGGAGGTGGGGACTTTTCAAGCCGCATTCGTTGGGCCACAGTTTCGGGCCGACTAGAGGAAACATGGAACAGGTGTTAGTATGAGCGAAGCGGCCGCCGCCCGCAGAGGCCCAAACTCGTAGTGAGACCCTGTCTCATATGTATGGCCCTGATATTTCCACAGTACCCATGCCGCCCGAGACAGATCTGGTCTGGGTGCCCATCACTCGGAGAGAAAAAACCAAGAACTTTGAGCACCGCCACCAAGGATTTTCAAAGCAGCACGTGACCGAAATCCGCAGTACATACGCAGCCAAAACAGTCGCCGTCGAGCAGGACACAACTGCGCCCAACCTGCCCCCTCCGTTGCTGGCTGCAGTTTATGAAGCCGCGACTTCTGAACCCGATCGAGGCGCTGGCAAGTGGCCAACGGGACAGGAAGGATTCATCATTCAGGCACGGTCACACTGCAGCTCCAGGTTCAGGCTCAAGACACGCTGCTAGCTTGCACGTCGCTGTGATCCGCGGGCAGACTTGCCCACTGGTTGTGCGCAACGACAGCTACTATGTTGCACGCTGCATCTGGCCTGGCTGCGTGCTTGCTGCATGTAGTCAGCGCGCAGGTGTCCTGAACAAGTTAGCTCGAGCCTCCTTTGTTGCCCCTTTGCTTCAGAAGGTGAAAAAGGCCATCTGTCCGTACAAAACGCCCGTCCCTCCTACTACACTCAAAGCGACGAACTGTTGTTAGCGCTAAGCAATCGCATCATGCAGAGCCAACGCGTGAGATTCAGAGAAGCGTAAAGAAAAAGTGTTAAACAGTACTACAATTTCGGCAACCATAAGAAGTTCAGAAAGCCAGCAGGTATCAGCGTACGCTTCCACATCACCGGTCACGGCTGCAGTATATACATTTTCGTCCTGTGGTCCAGAGAGAGGATGCAGAGGCAGCTGAGCACGCCGGAGATGCCCATTTTCCCGCGGGAGGAGGACGAGGAGGCCGACGACCTGGAGGCCAAGCCGGAGAGACCTCCGCCGGTCCGGTCGTCGTCGTCGGCGGAGCGGTACATCCACCTCATCCCGGTGCTCACCGTGCTCTGCTTCCTCATCCTCTTCATCTGCTCCCACGCCCCCTCTTCTTCTGGTACGTGTACGTGGTACAGTGGCGTTTCTGTATGTTTGGGTTCTGCATTTTGATGCGATTTTGGTCTGCAGATATGGCGAGCTTCGGAGGGAAGGCTGTTGCAGGGAGCGGGAAGCCCAAGTCGCTCTGACGCGGGCCAAGGGGGAGTCAGATCGTCGTGAGAAAAGCCGACCAAGTGACATGCCAAATAATGTGAACCACTTCTGTTTTCATTCTTTGATCTCAACCGTGAAGTATAGACAAGCTGTAATATGGAACTCCTTGCAGCCACAAAGAGCATATAAAGCGCAAATGTAATGGCAGATTGGCAATACTGTCTCATGGTCTCATCACTTCTGTTTAGTGCCATCCTGGGCATCCATAATCGTATAATGGACATAACATCCGATCATTTCTTCATTTCGGCTGTGTTGTTGCCCAGCTTTCACAGTCCCATCTGATGTGAAAAGCAACACTTGAACATTAGGCACAGTACCATGGTATCAGGTTTAAGAGAATCAAGAAGCCAAGGGGGCTTATTGCAGGCAGCAGGGAAACAAACATGGTCTTTGAGTTTCACCATTTCATCGATAAGATTCTGGCTCTTTTTTTTTATTCATATAAAATATAAACCCTCATATCAGCGGCAAAACTATAGACCCAGAATTTAGGCCACGAGAAAGATTGCCCACTTATTCAACCAAATGAGCATCAAGGACAAAGATAACATGGTACACATTGTGAGATAAATACATACTAACAAATGAGCATCAAGTATATTTTCTCAGGACGGGGATAACAGAAAACCATACCAGAGAACAAGAGAAGCAAAGATCCAACGGAAACACTATCTCTGAGTCAAATAATTTCACACTGCAAGTGCATGATAGTGGTGTTCGATTAATTAAAACAGCTGCTACAAATTGCAAACTCTTTAGGTCCAATAAATTCAACAGTCAAACAGGTGAATTAGAATATAGCAACCACAACACTACAGCCTGAATTCAACAACAATTTCATGTCTATTTACAACCATGTATCAACCAGATCATAGTATCAAGCCCTGGGCAGGTTCAGGCTTTTTAGGAGCAGCAGCAGCAGCAGTAACAGCAGGTGGAGACGCAGTTGCAGCTGTAGATATAGGGAAATCTTCAAGGGTTTCAGAGGCATGTATCTTTCTGAATTCATGGTCCAAATCTTTGTGCTCTGCAGTGCCATCGGACATGTTAACTTGCATGGACTCGTCCACAACAGCCTTACCATCCTGTTCAGCGGCTATTTTCTCCTTTGCCTTTGCCCCAACATCATTTGCGGTATTCGCAACCTTACTGAAGGCACCAGATACCCATGCTGCTCCAATAAGGGCATACCTGTTCTTCATGATGGCAGATCCAGCAGTACTGACACCCTGTTCAGCAGCGGCAAGTGCTGACCTTGTCTTCTCAGAGACTAGATATTTCTGATCCAAGTCCTTTACTTTGTCATTTACAACTGAGGTGCCGACGCTGATCTTCTCGCTTAAACCGATTCTCTTGTCAAAGGAAGATACTCTAGCAGTTGCAGTGGATGTGAGTTGATGCTTCTCATCCAAAGCTTTTGCTTTATCGAGTGCATCCCTACCAAGAATGAACCCCTTGGCCAGCATGGTTCCAACAATGTCCTCTGCCTTCTCAAGAGCAGAAGGCTTCGTATCCTTGGGCTGTGGATGCACAACAATGCAACAATTTCCATTAACACCGGAAACATACCTTACTACACTACAGACATGCATATTACACATTACTTATCATACCTCTAGCTCAGCTAAAACATAAGCTGGTAGTTCATAATCAGTGGCTGGTGTTACAATGACAGCCATGTCGACTATTGTGGCACCCTGGACAGCAATGAAACCGTGTGTCACATATTCATCATAATGGCAGTTCCAGCAAGTAAAAAGTAATTCTACAATCTAATTAGCAGACCAAGACACAATTCTGTGACTAGCTACGCGTGTGCAAACGGAAGTTCTTCTCTATCCAAACATATTGGGTTCGTGTTGAAATATCAGTTGGTAAATGGATTGGTAAACCTCCAGCATTAAAATAAGCAAGCATGGACAAGTTATTTTGCTTAAAACATTCAATGGGACTAAGGAAGATTATTTCTAATATTTGCAACTAGGAGCCGAGATCATGGCAACAATTTACAGAACAAGGTTACAGATCACTGGTATTTATGTTTGTTAATGAAATCTCCATACATTACAAAATATAGGACTTACTATGTCTTACCCATAGACCAAGCAAACAATATAAGTGACTAAAGTCTAAAGTGCTGTATTAGCTGCATGGCTGTAGAGCATACAAAGTAAAACAAGTCATTAGGAATATAGAAGGAATAATACACTCTTTGACATTTTGTATTTTACAACAGATGGGAGTATATCGGTGTATGCAATCAAATCAACCAGAGTTGCATCACCATTGCATGATGTAGCCAGTCAGTCAACCAATCATCTATTATTGGCGAAAAACAGAAGACTTATAAAGAGATGAGAGGTAAAGAAGGTACCGTAAGAAGCATAGCTGTCTCAGCTCCTTGCTTGTCTTTAAAAGTAATGTAGGCTACTTGAGACAGCTCGTCGTCGCTGCAAAGCATTCAAATAGGTTAATGCAATTCATAGTACATGGTGTATAACAAACATAATGAAGATGATAGTACTAACCTTCGCATTTCAACATGCACAAGATCACCAGAAAAGGAGAAGAATTCCTTTACATCTCTTTGTGCTGCTTTCAGTGACAAATTGCTCACCATGACTGTGCTGAGCGTGGTTGTCTTGAAACAACAAATGGTATAAAAGCAATAGTTAGTATGCCATCTGACGGACAATATGTCATTCTACTATATTCAGCATAGCTAACATATCAGATTAAATAGAAGGAAGAGCTCAATTCTAAACAGGTGTCATTGGTGTTCATTTGTTAATTCTGCTCACACGACAGTACCAATTTCACAAAAACAGTGGAAAAAGGAGGCTCATTAGTCTGATTGTTACATAACATTCTTAGTGCCTACCATGCAATGAAGAGAAGTAATAAGAACTTTTTCCCCTCGATTTCTTCAGAGCAAGCAAGAAGGCATCAACACAGAATAGGGCCAAGGTATCAGCTAGGGACAAAACAGACTAGCTAACTCAGGCGCTGAGGCACGCTGACATCACTGCTGCAATGACTGGACAGCAGATTAGCTCCCCTGGCCATTGCACATTCAGATCAGAGATACAATACCGACCAAAATGGGACGAGATTTCACTAGGAAAAATTGGCAACAAATTACTGGCGGACTGCCTCAGACACACCGTTGCACATTTGATTCTAAGGAACAAAGGTTGCTGGAACCCCAAGTCTCTACCTTTCCCAACTTTTGCATGACAGCTTGAATACAGAAGAATTTATCAGGGCGGTGTATTGACCGTAAATCTGAAATCTAGAACCCCCAGACCTAAACCCCTGTTTCTAAGTTCTAACTCACAAACCAAATCAAGAGAACCAAATATGTATACTCGGATCGGAAATGGCACAGCCCATGGCCTCAAAAGCTATTTGCGAACAAGTGAGGAAAGGGGGCAAACGTGAGCTCACCACCATGGCCGCGACGCGATGCGATGCCGAGATCTCCGAACCCTAACCGCTGACTTGAATCGGGAAACGGGAAGAAGAGGGGAGAAAAGTATTGGTGAAATGGATCCGCCGTGTCCGGCGGGCGGGATTTATAGAGGGGGAGGAGACGACGGAGTGGAGCACGCGGCGGTTCCTGCCGTCTGACTCCAACAGTAGACGTGGAAGTGGTGATGTGGCGACGTGTGGGGCGTGCCGTCTGGGACCCACTTGCTTTGGGCTACTTTGGGTCCGGCTGGGTCCAGTCCAGAGGGGAAAAAGTCCACAACAAACCCTGAATTGGTAGATGTTGGGCGATTTAGACCCCCACGTCGAAATCCCTGTCGATTGCACCTTAAACTATGAAATCCCAGTCTAAATCGAACCCTGATTCTGATTAGGTGGGAAATTAGTCAGAAGTGGCCAAGAATCGCGCCCATGCTCATTTAAACAATGCGGCGGTTGCAAACCCAGACGCTGAGAGAGAAAGAAATTGGGGAGGGGAAATTAGGGTTCTTCCCTGGCGGCGGAGTGAGGGTGGCGGAGTGAGGGCAGAGTGAGGACGGCGGACAATGAGTTGGTCTTCGGGTGGTTCTTCGGCACCTGGCTTCCGTAGAGCCGCCGGTAGAAGGAGAGGGATGGAGGCTAGGTCGCCGGTGCCTTATCGGGAGAACCCGATGCAGTACGAGCCGGCGAAGCTCTGCCACTGCAATCCGCGGAGGAAGGCGCCAAGGTGGATGTCCTGGAGTGCACAGAACCCTGGCCGGAGGTACTACGCATGTGTGGATGCGATGGTAAGCTCGAATTTTACTGTTTTTTTTGCAATCCATTCTTTCTAGATGAGATTGAAATTCTCTCTGATTCGTTTGTTTCTGGACAAATTTGAACAGAATGGAGGTGGATGTGGATACGTTGAATGGCATGATCCTCCATTGCCCAAGTTTTGGAGTGATTTGCTGGGGGATTTGCGAGATGAAGTGTGGAGGCTGCGGGCTTCAGAATTTGTGCCTCGGCCTGAAGAATTTGTGCCTACCAAGAAGATGCAGAATGTAAGCTATTGCAGAGGTTATGCAAGTCCAGATGATGGAGAAGGATGCAGAGATAGTTCGAATGAAGGCAAAATATGAGAATGTAGTGTTTGTTTTGATTGTATTTCTCTTTGGTTTAGTGGTAGGAAAGATGGTAATGCAGTGACCTTGTGTAATGTGCAAACTACTGTCATTTTGGTTTAGTTTGCAATAATGTAATGAACATGGCCAAACCATCATTTTGGTTTGATGTAATGAAGATGGTAATGCTACATAAGTTTGCATGTGTTATACCGTATTGTCGACAACAATGGTACTTGTTTGCAATTTTTCATCAATGGTACTTGTGTTATACCGTTCGACAACAATGGTAGTGAAAGAAAGGAAATGTAAACTGGTACTTGTCTCAAGCAATATTTCATAAAGTCAAGCATATTTCATAGCATTTTCATCACCGGTACTTGTCTCGGTAGAACTTGTTTGCAATATTACATCAAACTGTTTGCGACATTGCAACATCATCAAAATAACTTAGTTCTAAACATGCCTGGTAGAACTTGTTTGCAATATTACATCAAACTGTTTGCAGCATTGCAACATCATCAAAATAACTTAGTTCTAAACATGCCTGGTAGTAATCATGGCTAATAGTTTCCACTGCAAGTGAAGTAGGAGTAGGTTGGATGAGAAGATGCTGCTGGCTTTCTTTTCTTTTTTGCTCCAGTAGATGGTCCAGCTTCTCCTGATGGTGCAGTTCTCTTCCTGGGAGGTTTGAAGGTGCTAGCATTCCTGGGAGGTTTAGGTGCTGCTGTAGATGGAGCAGAAGAAGATCTTGGAGCTTGTTTATGTGTTGTTGTAGATGGAGCAGAAGAAGATCTTGGAGCTTGTTTAGGTGCTGCTGTAGATGGAGCAGAAGCAGATATTGGACCTTGTTTAGGTCTTTGTTGTAGATGGTCCAAGACTCTCTTGTTGCCGCAAGAAGGGTCAACACAAAAATGATTAATAAACAAAGGAAATTGCAGCAAGAAATGGATTTTTTCCAGCATGTACCTTATCATTCTTTTTCTTTCTTAGATGAGCATTCTTTTTCTTGCCTCTCTCAGGATTTGCCTTGCACCCAGACTTGTTATGCCCTGAATTGCCACAAATAGAACACTTTATAATAGTTCCATGTTTGCTCATCTTTTTCCCCTTTGGTTTCTCATGTTCTTCTCTTTTCCTGTCATTTTTCTTAGGCCTTCCTGGCATCCTCACATACCCAGGAGCAACAGGCCTGGGATTTGAAGAAATAGGCCACATTTCCTCACCTTCCACAGGTTGCAAGCAGTGTGCATATATACTCTTAAACACCTCAACAGAGTAACATGGATGAATGAAATCATCAATCTCCTTCTGGCATTTGTAGATTGCACTGATGGCATGATGGCATGGCAGTCCTGCCAACTGGAAGTAACCACATGAGCATGTCTTCTTCTCAAGATCCACTGTGTACTGTCTTCCTCTTCCATTGATATGCTTCACCTCAAAGCCATTTTCTCCATTCCATAGCACCTCAAGCCACTGTGTCCTTGCAATTGATTTCTTGAGCTTCTTAAATATGCCAGGGCAGATTTTTCCTGTCATCTTGTCTCCTTTCTCTCTTTGTTCTTGAATTCTAACAAATATTTTCTTCCTAATTTTCTCTTGCATAGTTATAATAGGATAGAACCTTGCATCAACTATGGCATGGTTGAAAGACTCACAGAGGTTATTGTCAACTGATTCACAATTTGTCCCTTCTGGAAAAAATGCCCTAGCCCAATGTATTGGCTCTGTCTTCATCATGTCTTTAACACCATCTGGAGTCTCCTGTGCTAGCTTGGCCTTGTAATAGTTAAAATCTTGCTTGTTACAAGCTTTAGCAACTGCCCAAAACTTCTTTTGCCACTCATGATCTCTATGCTTCTTCCTCCAATTTGCATAGATGTGCCTAGCACACATCCTATGCTCTGCAGCTGGAAGATAGTCCTTCATTGCATTGATTAATCCTTTCTGTTGATCAGATATGAAAACCCAGCCTTCTCCATTGTTATTAATGTTCAGATCTTTAATAAGCAGTGCAATGAACCACTTCCAAGTTAAATTGGTCTCTTGCTCAACAACTGCCCATGCTACTGGGTACATCTGGTTGTTGGCATCCCTGCCTATAGCACACAACAATTCCCCCTTCACCGCACCTTTAAAGAAGCATCCATCCAGTCCAATCACTTTCCTACAACCAGCCTTGAAACCTTCCTTTAATGCATTGAAGCAAACATAGAAACTTTGGAAAATATTTTGATGCATATTTGTTGGATCCAAGCAAACTGCAACTGTGCTACCAGGGTTGCTCCTAAGTAATTCCAACTGGTAGTCAAATACTCTGGTGTACTCATTTTTCATTCCACACATCAATCCCATCACAATTGCTTTTGCATGCTTGCACTTTGAGGTGGAAACATCGGCAAACATATCCTTGACAATGTAGCCTTCATGCTTTCAATTTTCCACATAGGATTTGCTAGGATAAAGTGTTCATATCGTTGGGCAATTACCTTGGCGCTACCACTTATTGCATCTGCGGGCACATTGATGAACATCATTGAATGTAATGATCTGGAACCTAGAAGTTCTTGACCTCTTGGCTGCATAAAGAAGCCATGGACAGCCAGGCCACCCACAGTTTGCTCTAACTCTATCACTCTCTGACTTCAAGAACCTGATGCTCCTCTTTGTAACCAACCCATATCTCCTCAATGCCTTGCACAACTGATTCTTGCTTCTGAATACCATGGTCAAGGCAAAGTGTGGCACTTCACTATCAGTCTTGTATCTTGGGTATTTGCTCTTCCTCTTAACTATTTCCCATCCGAATCCTCATCATAACTATAGTCTTCATCAAGAATCATAATTCCAATCCTCTTCTTCTGCACCTATTTGGTCTTCCATATTGGCAATGAGCTCAATTGGTACAGCACCTTTTGCATCTTTCCCTATCCAACTCTTAGAGTCCCTCATTCTTTTCTTGAATTTTCTAGCATGCCTTCTAAGCTCAACCACCTCTGAATCTTCACCACTGTCTTCACTGTGTGCAATGTACTCCACATCACTCTCTGAATCAGTACCTGAATTGGCATTGTGCTCTGTTCCATCTGTCAGTAACAAGTACTGCACTTCAGCAGATTCAGCCCCTGCATTTGGACCTTGGGATGGATTATGCACTTGAGAAACTGGAGCTTGAGTGCCAGTACAATCAATTTCATCTTCACCAAGATCAACTTGTACTGGAGTTGCACTTCTAGCATTCATATTTTGCTTTCCTTCTCTGATTTCCTTCTTTTTCTGCTTCACTGGGCTACTGATAACTTGTGTGATCACACCATCTTCATCAGGAACAAACACATCAAGATCTCGATTCGAGTTCAAGAAATTGTGATGATGTGTCGTCGTTTCTTCATCATCTCCATCAGACAATTCCCATACTTCATTCTCAAAATCACTACCCCCACTACTCACATCAGTGTCTTCCTCACCATGGTACTCGATGTAAACATCAGCAACCCCACCAATACAAATGTAATCTGCCATCTTCACACACCAACTGTCATCATGCAGAAACACTAATCCATCAGCTAGTTCCTTCCCAGGAAGAAGGAAATAGAACTTCATCGAGGCCTTCAGTGGTAAATGATCTTTCGCAAACCCTTTCAATTCCTGGAGAGAGAGTTTGTCCCTCTCTATCTCTGACAGGGCATCATCTCCTCCAACATAATCTAAATTGTTACCAATTCGGACGAACTCCCCTCCATAGTGAAAACAAACATTCAGAATCTCAGTCGGATCCATGTTTGAACTGAGAAAAACAACAAAACGCACAAGTATAAGCCAACATTCTAATCTAGAACACAATCATTACTAAAATCACACCAGAAAAAATCCTCCTTTGCAGTGCCCAAATCGACCCATCAGGAACCCTAACCCTACTAGCGCAGATAGATGGTAAACTACGAAGAACTGAGGCAGAGGTAGTGTAGACGGTTACCTTCTTCTACGCCACGTCGTCGCAATGTGTGGATCGTTGTAGCCCCGCCGATCAACCGCCGGTCGCCATTGTCGTCGCCAGAGAAGGTGGAGAGACAGGGGAAGCAGAGAGGACGAGGAGGATTTTTGGGCCTCGCTGGGCCGGCCCAGCCTTTTGTTCGCCGACGCCTCAAGACCAGCTCCCGGTCTCCCTTAGCCACGTCATCAATCCCTGTTTGGCTATCCTTCCCAGGGTTCGATTTAGACTGGGATTTCATAGTTTAGGGTGCAATCGACAGGGATTTCGACGTGGGGGTCTAAATCGCCCAACATCTACCAATTCAGGGTTTGTTGTGGACTTTTTCCGTCCAGAGGAATAGCGGATGCGATCTGGCCCGAGGCGGCCACGGCAACTGCCAGCATCTCTGACCCATCTTCTCTCAACCGTAGGAGGACTTTCTTTTCTATATCTATATCTATATATATAACCCTAATAATAAAGGAAGAAACGTTTCTTTTAGTAGGTACACCTTTTTAGACTGCTTTACCCTTTAAGCAAAATACCTCTAATAATAAAGAAATGAACGTTTCTTATAGTACCTACACTTTTTTGGATGGTACCTTTTTGAGCAAAAGGAAGAAGTGTTTTCTGTAGTACCTACACTTTTTTGGACTGCTTTACCCTTTGAGCAAAATACTCCTAATAATAAAGGAAGGAGCGTTTCTTGTAGTATCTATACTTTTTTGGACGGCTTTACCCTTTGAGCAAAAAATAAATTACCCACCAATACCACCACCGGTAAGTGAAAAAGAAAAAATAAAGAAAGAGCGTTTCATGTCGTTGGAGTTATTACATCCTATGCCACCGGTTAAATGAAACTGTCAGCCGCTTGGAAATATTCAGCTCTCCGGTGTGGACTCTGTTTCTGAACGTCTCCTGGCCACGGATTTGACCTTGCACGTCACGTCGTTTCTTTGTGTAGATTGAGCGATATAGACCTGAAAAAGAGTGTTGGACAGGAAGAGATCTACACGTTGATCCTTAGTACATACCACAATTTATCGGTAGCTTTGTCATCAAATCCGTAACGATATGGGGTTAATCTGTAGTTCAGATGCCGGCTTCTCGTTAAGTTCATGCATCATGTGCATGTCATGTGGGTCAACTATAAATTCTCTCTGACTCATTTCTTATATTCCACGGTGGTCGGCAGTCTTGAAAATTGGAATGTTGCGATGGAGCCACAGAGCAAGACATCTGAAAATATGGCTGAAATTTTTTAGTTTGTTGTTGAGAGTTACCGTAATAGCCAACTGGTCCATCGGTATATTTCCTAGCTGTGGGTCTAGGTAAAGTATTAATGAGTTCCTTCGCAATTAGCTGTGGGCATATTACCCTCATGATAATCACAAATCTCATTTAGTTATTCTAGCAAGTTCAATAAAAAATAAAATTTGCCTGCTCTTATACGTATACTAATCTACCTTTCAAAACTACACAAGTATATATCTAGTCAAGAATGAACATTTATCCCGGTGCAACGCACGGGCACTTTTGCTAGTCTTATCTAACGGTTGGAACACTTTATAATTGAAGCCGTAATCGGTTTATCTAGTTTCCTAGGGTTTCCGACTTCCTCTCGTGGTGACCACGTGAGTCCCCTCTTTTTCTTAGATTCTACCATCGTGATCGACGTGTTTTCCATAAGGATTTCTCCCTTCTGATCTCGGAAGGATTGTACATCCCGCCTCTACAGAAAGAGACGACGGCGTTGCCGGATGCTTCGCCATTGCTGCCAGATCGGATGCGATCTAAACCTGGGACTGACGGTCCATGTGATCATGGGTGGAGATCGGAAGCTGTTGAGTTGGAGAAAGATTTGGAGGATCGTTTTGAAGGCCTTAACCTATGTGGGGAAGAGGAGGTTGATCTAGTTTTCTCGGGTGATATTGATGAACTGCTTGGTGAGGTGCGTTGGCCGGCGTTATTTAGGGTTCATACCGCAAAACCGTTCAGCCATGCGACAATGTTTAAGCAGATGAGGAACACATGGGCAGCAGCGAATGATGTTACTTTCAAAACTATGGGAGTAAACTTGTTCCTTGTACAATTCTAGTGTTTAGGCGATTGGAATAGCGTGATGGAAAGGGGGCCATGGCTCTTTCGGGATGTCCCTGTCGTTCTTGTTGAGTATGATGGCTTTTCTAATGTACATGATTATAAATTGGACAAGATCCCGGTATGGGCGAGAATTCAAGGGTTGCCAGAGGGACTGATGAAAAAGAAAGAGCTAGCAGAGAAGGTTGCAAAAAAGATCGGTGAACCGCCAGTTACTATTATTGTTAATGAAGGGATGATAAATCCGTCAAAATACCTTCGAGCTATGGTGTACCTTGATCTCGACAAACCACTTGTTCGGTTTGTTCCGATTAATTTGAAGGAAAGGAAAAGTATCTGGTGCAATATGAAAAACTACCAGACTTTTCTTACTTTTGTGGGATGATGGGTCATGTTGTGACGGAATGCAGAGATGGGATTCATGATGAGAGTAGCTGTCAGTGGGGCGCTCGGCTCCAAGTTAAATTCGAACCAAATATCAACTTAGGTGGGGTTCGATGTAACACCCTCAGAATCGGACCTATGCAAGTTTTAGCGATTTCCGCCAAACCCGCATAGAAACGATTCAAAGGTGCCCACCAGGCACTTTCGTGCGGGTGGAAAACGAAGTAATAACATTACACAACAGTCCTTGATGGGACCCACAGAACAGATATACATACAACACAACTCCATGAGTCAAGAATACAGATATAATATACAAAGATCCAAATCACCTTGAAAATGATAGGGCGTCCGCCTACGGACAAGAAGCAAATGGGGCTAAGAGCCCTGAAGAATAACCAATGGCGTCCATAACCCTGCCCAGGCCAAGCCGGAAGGGTAACCCTGCTAACGACGTCGATCTCAAACCTGCTTAAACAAAAGGGGTGCCGACAAAGGGCAAAGGAAAAAGAGGCGTCGATCGAGGCCGATTGCAGCGAGACTAGAATTCGGTCCTCGCCTACATAGGTATGGTGGATCAAGCGGCGGCGCATGCACTAAACAACCTATAGAGACTCGATAATGGCGGCTATCAGAGAGGGGTAAGAAGGACCTATCCGGAACCAGCCTGATACTAACACCAAACAATCCCATCCTGGTATTCCCCCTCGAGACCAAACGAGGAAGTCCACCGAGGAACTCACACAGTTGGCAGTTTTATTTATTCAGTTATCGTTGCAGCAATTACTAGTCCGGTTTAGATAATCATCCTGATAAAGTAAGCAGTGGGCACTTTTAGTTAACCATTCTGTTATAGTTACAACACTTACTAGTCAAATACAATTAGCATGAGATAACCCAAAACCCAACAGTTGTTGGTACTTTTATTTAGCCATTCCGTTATAGTTGCCATACTTACTAGTCAGGTACAATGGTCGCAAGCGACACTCCAAACAAGCAATTGTGGGCAGTATTATTTAGCCATTCCATTATAGTGAAGCTGATTACTAGTCATTATAAAGTCAAATTTATAGCACTACTTTAGTTATGCTTGTCTATGATCGAGATAATGTGCTCCAAGTCGTCCATAACCGCGGACACGGCTTTCAGAAAGTTTTACCCGGCCGGGGTGCACCAATAGCAACACACGCTCGATCAACCTCGGAAAAACCAAATCAAAACCCAACGAGACTTTCACGACAAAGCAATCACAGGATTCAGAAATATTTCAGGGGGCCACCCCATTGAGTAGACCATAGCGAAGTTAGCCGACTCGAGACGGACTCAAGGTTTGCGACAATGGTCAGAACGACTGGGAACCCAAAACTGGGCTTGTCGATACATGAAAACACTCTGCTTACCTAAAGCAGTGTGCTCCTCGCAATCGTAAATAAAGCGATAGCATGGCATAAGTAGGATAGTAAATAAAACCTCAAACTAGTTTGTGGCCCCAAGAAATAAGATGAATCAAGCTGCGCTCGGGGTCCCATAATCCTCCCGGATGTGGATAGCGCGATAAATCAAGGAACATGTATCAAGTACTCGGGGTCCTCGGGACACAAGTGGGCTCGGAAACCAAATATTATCTATCACCCACCGATGCCTCGCTACTTACTTCAATTTTAGTTGTTAAACAGGAATTAAAGTGAGCGATAAGTAAAGCCATGATAATCTCCAACATCAAACATGCGGCAATACACCAACAAGCTGTGGTACTTGACGAAAAGCAACACTTGAGCAAGCGACTACGACGCAAGTCCAACTATCTACCAATCAACGGTAATAGGATGTGTCCAAGGCAATATAGGGCTGCAAGGGATATTACGGTACGAAAACTGAAACAGCAACACGGATAGCAATAGATCAACAGAGGAATAAATACTATAAAAGTAAGATAGGTAGAAAAGGGAGATGCTACTTTGAAAACATTGTCGAAGGTTCAACCAAGATCGGTGACTCACATCAACTCAACGGCCTTATCATGAAGAAGCAAAACACTAGAATAAACACCGGATGCAATATTTAAGATCGGCAGAAGATCGGGCATGATGCATGTATGATGTTTGACATGGCAAAGGGGCAATGCAATTAGGTCATATCAAGTGGAACCGGGGTCCCGACAATTATATATATGGTTCTAGTTGTTTAGATACCCGCCAATTTAACTGTTGTTATAACATGGCAAAAGATCGCACCGGTTCGCTACACAAGTTTAAATGAGGCCAATATGAGACTAGATTTGCCCGCATATGGGCCCCATATTTAATTATTAGGTGAATCGGCATAAGGCCCCCAAACCGCACAAATATGCATGCAAGAACATTTAATATGTGACAAGTTGTATATATTATAAAATAGGGTTTTCGAGAAGGGGTTCACACATTAGGGTTCGGCGAGCTTGGGGTTCCGGGGTCGGTCTCAGGGTCCGGATCTGGGGTTCGGCCTCGGCGGGATCGTTCTCGGGCAACGGAGTAGGTCTTGGCGTTCCGCGAGGAAGGGCTTGGTTCGGTGTCGGGGGCGCATCGGATTCGCCCCGGACGGTGCCGATCTTGCCGTCACAAGGATCTTGTCGGGTCCGCGCCATCGAGTCGGTCTGGGCCTTCGGGGTGAGGAACTTGGCACCCTCGAGGATCACTTGTCGTATCCGTGAAGAAGCTCATGTCGGTCCGCGGGGTCCGGTCTTCGAGGTTCGACGGTGTCTCGGCGTCCCATGAAGGCATCCTTGGTGCTCCGTGTCGAAGGCATCGGGGTCTCCGGGTAGGAGAACATGGCGTTCCGAGGGGTTCGACGAGGTACGGTCTCGGCGTTCGTGAAGAAAGGCATGGCGTTCCAAGAGGCGGTCCTGGCGGTCATCGGTCCCATGTCGACGACATACAGTTTTTGGTGATTCTCCGGCCCCCATCTCGGTACTTCCTCCACTCGATACCGGTACATGGTGTTGGTAAGCCACCCGACTACACACGGTTACCCGAGGCGAGAGAAGCAGAGGCTCTAAGCAGAGCAAGATCCCCCAATGATCGGCGACGACGAAAAAAAGCGGCGAGGGCGGCACATCTGGCGCGGAAGGCAGCGGCGGCGGCGGACATGGCGTGGATGGCGGAGGTGGCGGGGCGGCCGGGCGGCTTGAGACGCTTCATGAGCTTCAGCGGTTGGCTCGGGCTTGGCGGCGGGCTCGGGCCTTGGAGGGAGGAGGCCTGGCGGCGGGACCCGGCTCGAGAGGAGGCGGCTCGAGGTCGCGTCGGCCAGACGAAGAGGAGGCAGGCGGCGAGGCTCGTGGAAGCCGGCAGCGGGAGGCGACGCAGGCGGCGGAGGTCCCGCGAGGTTGACGGAGGCGAGGGAGGTCGGCTCATCGGCGACGGAGGCGGCGCTGGCGCGGGGCCTGGCTGCGGGGAGGAGGCGGCTGCTCGGGGGCAGAGAGGCGGCGCAGGGAGGAGGGCTAGAGGAGCGGGCGGCGAGGGGGTGCAGAGGCGAGGCGGAGCACCGGCAAGGAGGGAGGCGGCGCCCGCAGGCGGAGGGGGAGAGACGGCGGCGCCGGAGGAGAGGGAGGGAGAGGAGAGAGGCGAGCGGTGCGGGGAGAGAGGACGGGGCCGCGTCGGTGGAAGAAGGGGAGGGAGCGGGGACAGGTAGGGTGGGGCCCGGCTGCAGCGTGGCGTGCGTGTGTGCTGAGAGTGTGGGTTGGGGCCTGGGTGAGTGGGGCTGGCGTGGGTGGCTGTGTGGGCAGGTGGCAGGGCTGGGATTGGTTAGGGGAGAGAGGGGAGATGAGGTGGCGAGGGGATATTGGTTGGGGTGAGGTGGAGGGGGGTGTGGGTAGATTAGATTGGGTAGTTTTAGGAATTTAGGTGGACCGTTTTAATTCCTGGGGGTGGTCGTTCGGGTCGATTCGGCCCGTTCGACTGCCCCACTAAAATAATTAATTAATTTGTTTAATTTGCAATAAACTTTTATAAATAGATTTTAGACAAACAAAATATCCGGAAGCATCCGGGGTTTGCGTTTGAATAAAGACGGGGCGTTTAGAAAACAAATTAGGTTTTCCCGCAAATAGTTTGATGCAAGCAAATGCAAGACGATGGCGATGCTCAAATGCAATGTGGCATGATGACATGAGCATGCGGTCATGATGACGCAATACACAAAAACAACGCGATTTTCTAGTAGTGGTTTTGCGGGATGCCACATTCGAGGACGTGAAGGAAGAGGAGGCTTTGGAGGCCGTGGACGTGGCAGGACGCCAGGTGCTCCAAATGAGTTTGAATCAGATGATATGGAGTTAGGTTTTGATGGCTTACATATGGGGTCGCGAAATCCAAAAAGAAACATGCGGGATAGGGATGAAAACACCAATGCTGAAAAGGATAGTGAAAAAGCTACGGGTAGTGTGGCAGACAAAATTCTTATGGTTGAGAATGGTGCGACTAGCAAGGATATTCCTATAAGCACTCCGTAGAAGGTTCAACAACCGAAGAGACAAAGAAGGGTTGGGGATGGTGCTTTGGAGATTGATGAAGATATGATATCGGCGATCTCCTTTGAGGAGGATCGTCGGAAGCAACTGTGTGGACTGAACTGTTGCGGGCTTCGTAACCGCCGAACAGTTCGTGCGCTTCTTGAGTTAATCCGGATGTGTTTTTTCTGTCTGAAACACACTTAGAAAAAGCTAAGGCAGAAATACTAAGAAGGAAGATGGGTTTTGATCATATGAGCATTTTTGAGAGTGATTGTCAGAGTGGTGGTTTGATATTGATGTGGAGAAGTGACTTGAAAGTAGTTGAGAAGAATGTTACAAAAAATTCATTGATGTTGTTATTGAGGGAGATATTTCATGAAGGCTTACTGGTATTTATGGTGAGCCCAACTAGGGTCAGAAACATATAACATGGGATATTCTTCATGATCTCCATGGTCGCATGACTATGCCATGGCTAGTGTTCGGTGATTTCAATGAGATATTGTTTAATTATGAAAAGGAAGGAGGAAGGCCGAGATCCCAACAAGCAATGCAGGCTTTCCATGATACACTAGGTGACTGTGATTTAGAAGATATGGGTTATGCGGGTGATTTGTTCACATGAAGAAGAGAAAAGCTACGAGAAAGATTGGATATAGGAGTAGTAAATGATCAATGAAATAACGTGTTCCCGTATGCAAGTTTAATTGATAGTAAAACAACACGGTCTGATCATAGGCCTATATTGGTTGATATAGATTATTTGTCGTCGTCTCATGCAAGCAAACCGAAGTAATTTAAAAAGATTTGAGGCGAGATGGCTACATGAGGATTTTGTTGAGGATATGGTCAGAGCATCTTGGGAAAGAGCAAAACAAAGAGGTAAGGAAGTCCGGTTGATGCAAAAAGTCGATGAAGTACACTCTGAATTGCATAAGTGGGACAAAGAGACGCTAAAAGGGCCAGCTAGAAGAGTCAAGGATCTTAAAGGTGATTTAGAACATTTGAGAAGGGGCCCGATGACGGATGCCGTTCTTGCGGCACAAAAAGAAATTCAATTGCAAATTGAGCTAACGTTGGAGAAGGAAGAGATTTTTTTGGGTTCAAAGAGCCAGAGCAAATTGGCTCAAACATGGGGATAGAAATACAATTTTTTCCACAACCATGCAACAAAGAGGAAAAACAAAACACCGTCAAAAGTTTAGTGGATGATAACAAAGTGAGACATGAGGATCGAGTTGCTATGCGTGATGTAGTTCACCATTATTTTCAGGAGCTATTTACCTCTAAGGTCCAAGAGCCGGATGATGAGGTCTTGGTTGATGTACAATGCCTTGTGACGAAAGATATGAATAGGGGGTTATTGGCTCCGTTCACGGCGGAGGAGGTGAAGAAGGCGTTGTTTAGCATTGGTGATCTAAAGGCCCCAGGACCGGATGGGCTACATGCGGTTTTTTATAAACGGTTCTAGGATATGCTTGGAGATGACATTACTAAAGAAGTTCTGAACGCAGTTAACAGTATCCAAGTGCCAGGAGGTTGGAATAACACAACGATAGTGATGATTCCAAAGGTGGAAAATCCAGAAAAGGTATCTCAATTTAGGACAATTAGTTTATGCAATGTTGTTTACAAGAACATTTCAAAAATGTTGGCTAATAGGCTAAAGAGATATCTTCCAGATATTATTAGTGATCATCAAAGTGCTTTTGTCCCGGGGAGGTTGATCTCGGACAACATCTTATTAGCTTATGAAATTATACATGCTATAAAAGGAAGAAAGGTCTTTGCGTAGTCAAACTCGATATGCATAAGGCATATGATCGAGTGGAATGGGCGTATCTAGAAAAAATCATGTTGAAGCTGGGTTTTGAGAGAAGATGGATAAATATGATTATGGATTGTGTCTCCTCGGTAAATTACAATGTTCGATTTAATTCTATGGAAACTGATGAGATTAAGCCGACTAGGGGCTTAAGATAGGGGACCCATTGTCCCCTTATTTGTTTCTGATTGTGGTGGAAGGTTTATCTAGCATGATCATAGGAGCTGAAGGGAGAGGTGAATTAATGGGAGTAAGTCTATCGAGATGCACCTATGGTGTCCCATCTATTATTTGCTGATGACTCTTTAATTCTGATGCATGCTGATGTAAGGAATGCAAGGAAGTTAAAAGAGATTTTGGATAGCTACTGTGCAAGCTCGGGGCAGAAGATTAGTGAGGCTAAATCAAGTATCTTTTTCAGCCCAAATACGAGAGTGGAGGAAAAAGTGGAGGTGTGACAAATTCTAAACATTGTGATAGAATATCTAAGTGACAAATATTTAGGATTGCCGTCTATGATAAGGACGGATAGGAGTGACTGTTTTAGACATTTGATTGATAGATTTATTGCAAGAATAAGGGGCTGGAAGGAGAAGTTGCTGAGTCTGGGAGGAAAAGATATTTTAACAAAGGATATTGCTCAAGCTATACCGGTGTTTGCTATGATGGTGTTCAAGATTCCAAAAAAAACATATGCAAAGGAATAATGGTGCCATCTTTCAATTCTGGTAGGGTGATGAGGAAGAGCAGAAACATATGCATTGGAAAGCATGGTGGAAATTATGTATACCAAAAGATAAGGTGGAATGAGTTTTAGATATTTACACAGCTTCAATTTGGCGATGCTAGAAAAGAAGGTGCGGAGATTGTTGAGTGAATCAGACTCATTATGTGCAATGGTCCGATGTGCTAAGTATTATCCTGATGGTCGTTCCTAGATGCAAAGTTGAAGAGCGGGAGTTCTTTTACTTGGCAGAGCATTCAGTAAGGGATTGTTTCAAGAAAGGGTGCATTTGGAGAGTTGGAGACGGTACACAAATCAATATTTGGAAGGATAACTAGATTCCATCCAGTCATAATTTAAAGATAATGACGCCAAGGGGATCAATTTTATACAATCATGCAAGTGATCTTATCAATCCCGTTGATGGTAATTGGGATGTTGAGTTACTAGAAGGTTTATTCTGGCCTATAGACGTTCATCGGATACTCCAAATTCCTTTGACGCCGGGTAGGGAGGACTTTGTTGCTTGGCACCATACAAAAACATGGATTTTTACTATAAGATCTGCTTACAAGCTGGGAAGCATGAAAGGAATGCAGATATTGGAGAAAGACCAAACAACCCAATTTGGAAAAAGTTTCACCTTCATGGTATGATTCCATGTCGAGGGATTTTAGCTAATAAGCATATTGGTAACCAAGGTGGCTGTCCTGTTTGTTCGGCGGGGTGTGAGGATATGAAACATATGTTGTTCACATGTGATAGGGCAAAGGAGGTTTGGTGTTGCCTTGGTTTACAAAACTCTTTAGAGGAAGTGCTGCACATGGATCGATCGGGATCAGTCCTTATGGAGGAAATGATTTTGATAGTAAACCGAATACCTGCACTTGATAATGCTGGTTTTGCTGAAATCGTTTTGACTGTAGGTTGGTACATCTAGTGGGAGCGGAGACACTTAATGCTTGGGAAGACAGTTCAGGCCCCTTTTCGATCGTCCATGTCTATATCTGCTTTGTCAAAGAATTATATGATTGCAGCTAAGAAACCTGTAGCAAAACAAACAGGAGGGTGGAAGAAGCCAATGGAAAGGAAACCAATGATTAATGTTGAAGCAGCTTTAGATGTGGAAATAGAAAGAGAAAGAGGTGCCACTGGTATAGTCATTAGAGACTATATGGGAAACTGTATTGCTGCGACGCAGAAGTTTCTTCCTTATGTGATGGATGCCCCAATGACAGAGGCTTATGCTCTAGGAGATGGTCTAAACCTTGCACAGTATATCGAAAGTAATAACTTTATTCTACAAAATGATTGTGTGCATGTAGTGGACACTATGAACAATGGTTTTTTTCTGCTACTTCATCAGCGGCTATCTATGATTACTGATACGTCGGAAACATATCTATAATTTTTTATGCTTCATGCTTGTTTACTATCTACTTGCTTTGCGTTTTCTACACTTTGAGGTATTTTTATATATTTTCTAAAACTAACCTATTAACAAGTTGCCACAGTGCCAGTTGCCTGTTTTCTTATGTTTTTGGTTCCAGAAAGGCAGAAAATCAATATTCTCGGAATTGGACGGGACAAAAGCCAAAGTCGATATTTTTACTGTGGGCGACACGAAGTCCAGAGGAGAGACGGAGAGGCGAGCCAGGGCCGCCACACCCCCTTAGGCGCGGGTGAGCCCACCCCACGCCTGGGAAGGGTGTGGGCCCTCTGGCCGCCTCCCAGGCCCCAGCCTCGCCTCTTCGCCTATAAGAAGCCCCCGATGCAGAAACCCTAGGCACCCGATAAAAACTCCACGAAACCTTCTGTAGCCGCCGCCACCATCGTCCCTAGATCGAGGGGATCTGAATCTCTTCCTGACACCCTGCCGGAGGGGAGATCATCCCGGAGGCCTTCTTCTCCGGTATGAAGCGTGAGTAGTTCCACCTTGGACTACGGGTCCATTTAGTTGCTAGATGGTTGTATCTCCTCCTTGTGCTTTCATGTATAGATCTTGTAAGCTCCATTCATGATCAAGATCTAATCTATTTGTAATCATGCATGTTGTGTTTGTGGGGATCCGATGGATATTGATATTACTATGTCAGATTGATTAATGGTTTTATCTATTTGATACTATCATGTCTGTGCTGTTTGTGATCTTGCATGCTATCCGTTGTTAGTAGCTATCTTGGCCAAGTAGTTGCTAGTGACTCCAAGAGGGGGTATTTATGCTCGATAGTGGGTTCATGGCTCTAGTTTCCAAGGGAAGTGACAAAAATCTCTTCGGTTGTAGATGTGTTGTTTCCACTAGGGAGAAAGCAACGGTCTCTTGTTAATGGAACAAGTGGATTGTTTATCTTACACACTTTTCTTAAAGCAGTTGTCTGTTGCTTGCAACTTAATACTGGAGGGGGTTCGGATGATAACCTGAAGGTGGACTTATAGTCATAGATGCAGTTGGATGGCGGTCTATATATATTGTTGTATTGCCCAATCGAATCTCATAGGATCTTTTTGTCTGGTATTGCATTGTTATGCCTTTCTCAGTTCCTGTCAATTGTCCTGTTGTAATTTATTTACCCTTCATTCCATGTTGTTTATCTAAGGAGAGCACCTCTAGTGAACTATGGACCTCAGTCCAATCTTTACCATTAATACATCCTCCACTATTACCTGTTTACTTATTATAAACTATTACCTTCCACACCATACGTTTAATCCTTTGTTACAACAACTAAATCTGAGAATGGTTTGAGTTTAACCGGGTTAGATGGTTCAGTTTCTCATCATGGGTTTGATTAATTCGGGTGGGAACGGTCCTATTCTATCGGCAGTTCAGTTCAGTTTTGGTTTTTGAGAAGAACAGTTGGGTACGGTTGGTTATGGGTCCAAACAGTTCCGGGTGGAACTGATTCAAAATTTTGTTTTAAGACCCAGTTATTCGGACGGGTTTGGGCAGTTTCCGTTAATAGATTAGCGCACGAAAGGGGCCGATGGCTGACCGTGCTGCATGCTTGCTCACGGATCTACTATTACACGTGTGTTCTTCAGCTGCCTCACCCACGTCTGCCAATGGTTACTACCCAAAACAACGAAATGGGTCAGACCCATAGACATGTAAGCAGTTTGGTTTTGGTTTGGGTGGACAAAGCGTGCAGTTTGGTTTAGGTTTAGTTGTGGGGTCTGCCCCGTGGTGTAGTTTAGTTATGGTTCTGACCTCAAGCTGATTGGGTATGGTCTAGGTTTGGTTTAGTTCTAGCACCATTGCCAGGCTTAATAGCAACCAGTGAGATTGACAACCTCACTGTTCGTTGGGGAAAAGTCTTGAGTTTGTGTTGTGCAGGTTTCTACGTTGCTTGCAACACCTTTGAGACATTTCGTTCCTCCTACTTGTTCGATAACCTTGGTTTCTTACTGAGGGAAAACTTGTTGTTGTGCTGCTTCACACCTTGCTCTTGGGGTTTCCCGACGAAGTGCTCAACATCAACACAGCACCATCAAGCTTTTCTGGCGCCGTTGCCGGGGAGGCTAAGGACTTCTTCACAAGGGGTGTCCTCCTCAACCTTTCTCTTTACTTTGTTTTTATTTGCTTAGTTTCTTTTGCTTGGTTTTGTTTGCCTATTTTTATCAAAAACTACAAAAAATAGTTTAGTTTGGTTTGCTTTCTCTTATCAAAAACACAAAAAATTAGTTCCTACCCTTGTTGCTACCATGTATGGTTTTGGTCCTATCTCTCTAACACATATGGAAGAGATCTTTGCTTTCAAGAAAAAAATGTGAAGAGAGTTTTAAAGAAGCTTGGTCCTCTGCTTTGCAAAGGGAAACTAAGCCTAAGATGAGTGTTATCTTGGTTATCAATAGTTTCTACCGCGGTATTGCTCTTTGTTATAGATATGCTTTAGATGTTGTGGCTAGGAAAGATATTTTTCAATGTACCGAGGATGAATCTTTTGATGACATAAAGAAATTGATTATAATTTATAATACACCTAGCAAGTCTGATTCCTCTTTCATAAATATTTTTGCTAGGTTGAACACTCTTGAGTCCAGTACTGCTGCTTTGAATAGTTGCTATCACACACTTAGGGAGTACCATAATTATGTTCCAATGAATTTTGAACCTTCAAAGTGGTTTCCCACAATCAAAGTTGAAGGGTTTCGCGGCATAGTAAATCTAAATTTTCTACGGATGCGAACAGAGGGAAAGCCAAGATCTAATCTAGGAGATGCAATCAACGAGAGAGATTGGATTAGATCTTCATACCCTTGAAGATTCAAGACAATGAACGTCTCGGAACGTGGGTGATGTAGTCGCTTCTCCTCCTCGCGATCCGATCCGATCCAGCACCACAAGTGGCGGTGCCTCCGTGAGATGCACACGCAAAGACTCGACGCCTCCTCCTTCCTCGGACCAGCGAGTATGGTGGAGAGATAGATTGGATCTACAACACGGCGTGGTGTATATGGTGGAGAATTTCACTGCAGGCTTCGCCTACAAACATGGGAGGAAGAGAGGAAGGTAGCAAGGCTGCTAGGGCTTGGAGGAAGGTGTGTGTTGGGGAGGGCGCACCACCCCTCTATATAGAGGGGCGCCAGCCCTGCCCCTCCTCCAAGCCTATCTCTAGTTTAAACAATTTAAACTCTCCTTATTTAGAAATCCTATCTCTAGTTTAAACGATTTAAACTCTCCTTATCTAGAAATTCTATCCCAGATTTAAACGAGTCAAATATCTCTAGAATTGGCTGGGCCCTATGGGGCCTTGTGCCCTGGCCCAATGCGCCAGGACACTCCCTCATAGGCCCATGCCCTCCCGGAAGGTGGGGCCACGTTGGTCCCTTCCGAAGGTTCTAGAAGCTTCCGACAATACCGATTAACCCTAACAATTCAACTCCAAAACTGCACCGCCTTATATGAATCTTATTCTCCCACCATTCCGAACCTCTCGTGATATCCCGGATCCCATCCGAGACTCAACAAAAATTCATAAACAATTATCCAATCTATCCTAGCGTCAAGACACGTTATGTGTGACCTCATGTTCGAGAATATGCGCATATGATCTTCTATCAATAATCAACATGGGTCTGGGCACCCATATTGACTCCACACATTCATCGATGATCATATCGGATGAACCACGATGCCGGATTCAATCAATCCCATATATATATTCCTTCGCCTCGCGATATTTTACTTGCTCGAGATTCGATCGTCGATATCGCCATACCTAGTTCAATCTCGCTCACAAAGAAGTACTTTACTCGTCCGTAATCCGATATCACTTTGTGATTAACTCCTTAACCACATGCTTGCAAGCGGTGTTGATATCGACACGAGTGGGCCCAAGTATATCTCTCCGACTTGGGAGGGACAAATTCCATCTCGATACATACAACCCAACAGATACTTTCCGATCACCGAGAGACACCTTTATGATCACCCTCTCATAGGATGACGCTTGATGACCTCAAAGCTTTCTTCCGACTGTGGAGTTGCATTATCTCATGGTCTAAGGAATACAATATTTGACATAGGAAAAGCTTCGCAAAGATGAACACGATGACACGATCTAATTGCTCGCTTTGTTTGGGTCTATCCACCATATCATTCTCCCAATGATATGATCTCATTATCAATTGACAACTCATGTCTATGGTTAGGAAACCTTAACCATCATTGATCAATGAGCTAGTCCATAGAGGCGCATTAGGGACACGGTGTTGTTCACAAACCACACAAGTATTAAAGTTTCCGCTAATACAATTCTAGCATGGAATATAAACATTATCATGAACAAGAATTATAATAATAACATCTTTATTATTGCCTCTAGGGCATAATTCCAACAGCCTCCCACTTGCACTAGAGTCAATAATCTAGTTTACATTTGGCAACAATCTCACACCCATGGCAATCGAGGTGTTGATCATGTTTTACACGGAAGAGGTTTAGTCAATGGATCCGCGACATTCGATCCGTATGTACTTTGCTAATCTTCGATCTCCATCCGCTATATAATCTCGGATTATATGAAACTTATGTTGATATGCTTGGTCTTTGGATGATATCTTGGTTCCTTAGCGAGTGCTATGGCGCCAAAGTTGTCACACAATATCTCCAAGGGTCCAATGCACTTGAACCACGCCAAGCTCAAAGGATGAAGTTTCTAATCCAAACTCCTTCACTTGACGCTCGCAGCAGCCATGTATTCCGCTTTCATCAGAGATCCCGCGATCACGCTTTGCTTGCAGCTTCTCCAAATTTCACAGCTCCTCCATTCAAAATATACACGATCCCGTCTCGAGATTTAGAATCATCCTTGTCGGTGTCAAACTAGCATCGACGTAACCTTTACGACAAGTCGCTCATCACCCCCATAGACTAAGAACATTTCTTTAGTTCTATTTAGGTACTTTAGGATGTTCTTCACGGCTGTCCAAAGGTTCCACTCGGATCACTTTGATATCTCGTCACAAACTAAGAGCATTGGACACATCCGTCTAGTACACAAAGATGGCATACATGATGGAACCTATGGCCGAGGCATAAGGCACTTTGCTCATAGCTTCCTATCATTTACCATAGCTGGACACCGAGCCTTGCTCAATATCTTACCGACAACATAGGCATCAACCTTTCTTTGCCTTATCCATTCTGAACCTTTTAGAACTTTGTCTAGGTATGTACCGCTTAAAGCTATCAAAGGCCTTTGTCTATCTCTATAGATTTTGATGCCCAATATATAAGCAGCTTCACCTAGGTCTTTCATTGAAAACACTTGTTCAAATAACTCTTCACATCGTTAAGCATGTTGATGTCATTTCCGATAATCAATATGTCATCCACATATAGTACCGTAAACGCCACCGAGCTCCCACTCACTTTCTTGTAGATACAAGCTTCAGAGCAATTTGGAACAAATCCAAAGCTCTTGATCACTTGATCAAAACGAAGGTTCCAACTCCGAGATGCTTGCTTCAGTCCATAAATGGAACGTCAAGTTTGCATACTTTACTAGCATCCTTAGGATCGACAAAACCTTCGGTTGCATCATATACAACTCTTCATCAATGTTGCCATTGAGGAAAGCAATTTGACATCCATCCGCCATATTTCATAATCATGAAACGCAGCAATTGCTAATAAACCGAATGGACTTAAACATCGCCACGGAGAGAAAGTCTCATCGTAGTCAACACCTTGAACTTGTCGAAAACCTTTATGCATAAGCCATGCTTTATAGACGGTAACATTACCATCCGCGTCGCTTTCTTCTTGAATATCCATTTGCACTCAACGGCCTTTCGTCGCTAGGAGGATCCACCAAAGTCCATACTTGGTTTTCGCCATGGATCCCACTGGATTTCATGGCTTCCACCATTTCTCGTAGTCCGGGCTCATCATCGCTTCCTCATAGTTCGTAGGTTCACCGCCTTCTACCAACAAGACAACAAGACAGGTTGCCGCACCACTCAGAGGGGCACGCGACCTTGTCGACCGCGACGCTCAAGAGCAAAGATCGTCCAAGCTTCATGATCCTTGTCATTAGCTTCCTCTATTGTTGGTGCAAAGTGCATCGAACAATTTCAGGTGCGCTACTCTCCAATTCAAGAGAAGGTTCAATAACCTCGCCAAGCTCTACTTTCCTCCCACTCACTTCTTTCGAGAGAAACCTTCTCAAGAAAGGAACCGCTTTGCATAAACACTTTGCCTTCGGTTCTGGATAGAAGGTATACCCAATAGTTTCCTTAGGGTATCCTATGAAGACGCATTCGCTTTGGGTTCGAGCTTGTCCGCATCAACTTCTTGACGAAGCTTCCCATCCCCAAACTTTAAGAAACGACAACTTAGGTTTAGCACCAAACCACGCTCATACGGTGTCGCCTCAACGGATTTAGATGGAGCCCTATTTAAAGTGAATGCAGCGGTTTCTAATGCATAACCCCAAAATGATAACGCAAATCAAGAAGAGACATCATTGATCGGACCATATCTAATAGGGTTCGATTCCTATGCTCAGACACACCATTGCGCTGTGGTGTTCCGGTATGGAGTTGTGAAACGATTCCACTTGCTTTAAGATGCGTGAGAAAATCATAACTCAAATATTCACCTCCACGATCGGATCGTAGAAACTTAATCTTTCTCATACGATGGTTCTCCACTTCATTCAAATTATTTGAACTTTTCAAACGTTTCAGATTTATGTTTCATTAAATAGATATACCCATATCTACTTAAGTCATCGGTAAAAGTGAGAAAATAGCGATATCCACCGCAAGTCAAACACTCATCGTCCGCATACATCGGTATGTATGATTTCCAACAAGTCCGCTGTTCGCCCATCATACCGAGAACGGGTTTTGATCATCTTGCCCATGAGGCATGGTTCATGTGTCAAATGATTCAAAATCAAGAGACTCCAAAAGTCCATCGTAATGGAGTTTCTTCATGCGCTTTACACCAATATGACCTAGACGACAAGCCACAAATAAGTAGTATTATCACTATCTACTTTGCATCTCTTAGCCTCAATGTTATGGATGTGTGTTTCATCCCTTTCGAGATTTAGAAGAAATAAACCATTCACAAGAGGTGCATGACCATAAAAGATGTTACTCATATAAATAGAACAACCATTATTCTCCGATTTAAATGAATAACCGCCTTGCAATAAACATGATCCGAAATAATGTTCATGCTCAACGCAGTACATAATAACATTTATTAAGGTTTAAAACTAATCCCAAGGTAAAACTAAGGAGAGCGTGTCGACGGCCATCACATCAACTCTTGATCCGCTAACGCAACGCATCGTCACCTCATCCTCGCAAGTCAGCCGCCTATTCCGTAGCTCTGCTTCGAAAGTTACAAATATTAGCAACCGAACCGATCAAATACCTGTGCACTACAACGAGGGCTAGTAAGGAAAACATCAATAACATGTATATCAAATATACCTTTGATGGTGCCAGCCTTCTTGTCCGCTAAGTACTTTGACAATTATGCCCAAAGGACCCTTGTCCTTGCAATAGAAGCACCTGTGTCCGGCTTAGGACCAGACTTGAGCTTCTTCTCACAGGGCATTAAGCCTTGCCTTCTTGAAGGGCTTCTTTGCTCCTTACCTTTCTTAAAGGAGGGCTTGTTGACCATCAACACATGATTATCCTTCTTGATGTCCACTTCCGCAGCCTTCAGCCTTGTAAGAGCTCGTGATCGATCAATGGAACCAATCTGATTATGAGTCACTACAAAACTTTTGTAGCCGGGAGGAGTGATTGCAGAATCCTCAATCTTGAGCTCCTCCGAATCGCGGCATTCCAGCTTGCTCACATGCTGAGTGTAGCCCGACATCTTTATGGCGTGCTCACTAACTAACTCCTTCCTCCATCTTGCGCTTAAAGAACTTCTCGGAGATCTCATATCTCTCGAACGGGCTTGAGTCTCAAACATGGTTTTCAGCCCTCGAGAATCTCAAAGGGCCCGGATAGGTTTCAAAACGATTTTGAAGCTCTGCCCATAGCAAACAACATGGTGCTCTTAATCACACCATAATCATCTTTGCGCGATCGATAGACAGCTTTCTCATCACCAAGCTAGCTTGCAGGGGGTCACCTAACGCTTCCCAAGGACATAGTCCTTTGTCCGCCAGATGTAATGATTCTTAGATTGCGAACCAATTGGTGAAGTTAGACCCATTGTTTCTAAGCTTTTCTTCTCAAAAAACGCTGAAGTTGAAGTTGACTTGGCCATTGGATCTACAAGATTTGCAAGTACAATTTAGACTATGTTCATGATAAATAGTTCAACTTAATCAAATTACTAGATGAACTCCCACTAAATTCAACATCCCTCAAGTTGTTTAGTGAACACGATCCAAATTCACCACACCTAATCCGATCATCACGAGAAGAGATGTGGTTTCAATGGTGGACAACAAAGTGTCGATCATATCATTCATATGACTCATGCTTAACCTTTCGGTTCTTGTGTTCCGAGGCCATGTCCAGACATGCTAGGCTCGCCAAGCTAGACCCAAGTATTTCCGCTGCAGAAAACTGGCTTGCACCCATTGTATGTGAGCGAGAGTCTATAGCACCCGATCATCACGTGATGCTTGGACACAACGAACTTTCGCAACGGTGCATACTTGGGGAGAACACAGTTTTTATCTTGATCTTTATGAGGAATCATCTTATAATGCTACCGTCATGATCTAAGCATAATAAGATACATAAAGGATAAACATCACATGCATATAACTTTATGTGACATGGTATAGCCAATCCTCGCAAGAATGATCTCCATCTTGTGCTCCGCATGATCTCCATCACTCCACCATGATTGCCTCCACCACGAATAGCAACTACAACTATTGCTAACTACTTAGCGATAAAGTAAAGCTATTACATGGCGATAAGAAGTTGACTCAGGTCATACACAATTATAAAGACAACCATATATTCCTCGCCGTTGTGTACTCATCGACATGCAAGTCGTGAAACATTACAAAACATGATCATCGTGATACAATATACACATCACATCTTGGGCCATACCATATCACAGAAACACTCCCTAAAAACAAGTTAGACGCCTACTTTGTTGTTGCATGTTTTACGTGGCTTATGGGAGTAGATGCTAAGAACGATTCTTACCTACGGAAAGCCACAACGGTGATATTATGGTTTCCAAACTCCGTGTTAATCCCATGACAACTATAGTGAGAGAAACGACATCCACCACCGCATGTGTGGTACAAGCCACACGCCAAGTGCGGAGCCGGTCGCGAACGACGTCGCAGAAGGTTGGCCTCGACCGCTTCAATCTCACTATCCCGCCATAAGAAGAACACAAACAAGAGGCTTGCAACAGAAAACATCAACGCCGCAACAACCATGTTATGCTCTACTCGTGAAACACATCTACGCATAGATCTAGCTCGATACCATCAAGGGTTTTCGCATAGTAAATCAAAATTTTCTACGGAGCGAACAGAGGGAAAGCCAAGATCTAATCTAGGAGATGCAAACAACGAGAGAGATTGGATTAGATCTTCATACCCTTGAAGATTCGCAGATGAACGCTCATCGAACGTGGGTGATGTAGTCGCATCGCTTCTCCTCCTCGCGATCCGATCCGATCTAGCACCACAAGTGGCGTTGCCTCCGTGAGATGCACACGCAGCACCTCGACGCCTCCTCCTTCCTGGACCAGCGAGTATGGTGGAGAGATAGATTGGATCTACAACACGACGGGCAGTGTATATGGTGGAGAATTTCACTGCAGGCTTCGCCACAAACAATGGGAGGGAGAGGAAGGTAGCAAGGCTGCTAGGGCTTGGAGGAAGGTGTGTGTGGGGAGGGGCACCACCCTCTATATATAGAGGGGGCCAGCCCTGCCCCTCCTCCAAGCCTATCTCTAGTTTAAACAATTTAAACTCTCCTTATTTAGAAATCCTATCTCTAGTTTAAACGATTTAAACTCTCCTTATCTAGAAATTCTATCCCGAGATTTAAACGAGTCAAATCTCTCTAGAATCGGGGCCCTATGGGGCCTTGTGCCCCGGCCCAATGCGCCAGGACACTCCCTCATAGGCCCATGCCCTCCCTAAGGTGGGGCCACGTTGGTCCCTTCCGAAGGTTCTAGAAGCTTCTGCACAATACCGATTAACCCTAACAATTCAACTCCAAAACTGCATCGCCTTATATGAATCTTATTCTCCCACCATTCCGAACCTCTCGTGATATCCCGGATCCCATCCGAGACCAACAAAAATTCATAAACCAATTATCCAATCTATCCTAGCGCCAAGACACGTTATGTGTGACCTCGGTTTGAGAATATGCATATGATCTTCTATCAATAATCAACAGCGGGTCCGGGCACCCATATTGACTCACACATTCATCGATGATCATATCGGATGAACCACGATGCCAGGATTCAATCAATCCCATATATATATTCCCTTCGTCTCGCGATATTTTACTTGCTCGAGATTCGATCGCCTGTATTGTCATACCTAGTTCAATCTCGCTCACAAAAGTACTTTACTCGCCCGTAATCCGATATCACTTTGTGATTAACTCCTTAACCACATGCTTGCAAGCGGTGTTGATATCGACACGAGTGGGCAAGTATATCTCTCCGACTTGGGAGGGACAAATTCCATCTCGATACATACAACCCAACAGATACTTTCCGATCACCGAGAGACACCTTTATGATCACCCTCTCATAGGATGACGCTTGATGACCTCAAAGCTTTCTTCCGTACCGTGGAGTTGCATTATCTCATGGTCTAAGGAATACAATATTTGACATAGGAAAAGCTTCGCAAAGACGAACACGATGACACGATCTAATTGCTCTGCTTTGTTTGGGTCTATCCAACATATCATTCTCCCAATGATATGATCTCATTATCAATTGACAACTCATGTCTATGGTTAGGAAACCTTAACCATCATTGATCAATGAGCTAGTCCATAGAGGCGCATTTAGGGACACGGTGTTGTTCACAAACCACACAAGTATTAAAGTTTCCGCTTAATACAATTCTAGCATGGAATATAAACTTTATCATGAACAAGAATTATAATAATAACATCTTTATTATTGCCTCTAGGGCATAATTCCAACAAAAGTCACTATAAATAGTGCGACTTTTGATGCTCGTTGTGATATCATGTCTGAAAATTGCCTTATGCCTAAAGATATTTATGAGTCTTTGAGCCTTTGGGGGCTTTCTAAAGGAGGAGAGGAAATCTCTCTTAATAATAATTCCACCTTATTACCTATTGGAATAGCTGAAGGTGTGTTTACAAAAATCTTAGGGAAAATGGTGTCTACTGATTATCTTGGTATTAAATGTGTAGGCAAAGGACAGATCACACTTGGAAGATCCCTACTGAAACACCTTGGAGTAATAATAGATGTGGGAAAAGGCATTATGCATTTTGCTCCTCCGGTAAGCAATCATATCTTCCATAAAGAGAAGAAGAAAGGTAAGAAAGGAAAGAACAAGAGAGTTGCTTCCTCATTTGAAAATACTTGATTTCTTGCTTCTTGTGCCTAACTTAAAGGCGTTAAAGAAAAGTACTAGTTGGGAGATAACCCAAGAGTTTCCTTGAGTCTTGGAAGTTATTACTTCAGTAATGACCTCTCCTTATCCTTTTTGTTTGATTTTTGTGCCAAAAATGACCTCTAATGAGAGAGAAGTAAGATTTGGGGAGTTGCTGTCCCAAAACAGATTTCTGCCCTCCATCATAAAAATTCGTGAGGAGTCTCTATAAGTCGGATTGAGCTGAAAATTTACAAAAAAATCCCCCAGTATGTTAGAGAACTTTCGTTAGTTCAACACTTTTTGATTTGAGCAACATAAGATTTTCGAAAAAATAGGTTTCTACCTTTTGGTCTGTTTTGGTAGATTTTTGTCATTATTCGCATTTGCTTCTTATTGATTCCTTTTTGAGTTCTCTTTTGGGAAATTGAGCTTTTTAAAGGATATTCTACCATATCATGTGTTTTTAGTAATAAGTTTTGCTGTTCCAAAGCTAGGCCCAAAGGTCTATTATCTTTTGAATACACTAATGTTGCTAATGAAGATTGTGTGAAGTTTTGTATGAAGAAAAAATTTCAGGTGTAAAGAGAGAATGATGTAATGAGATGAAGAATGGAAAAAAGATCAAGCTTGGGGAGGCCACCCCGGTTTCACTCCAAGAAATATCCAAGAGGTACAAGCGTCAAAGCTTGGGGATGCCCAAGGCATTCCCTTCTTCATCAATAAAAAGCATAGATCTGTCTAGACATTTCGTTTTTATTGTTTCATGCATTCTTGTGTTGTTCTTGGAGCGTCTTAGTTTTTGTTTGATTTGTTTGGTTTGTTTAGTTTGCTTGAATAATGTAGTTTGGACCCCCGTTCTCGCTGTGTTGTTTCAAATAAGTTGCTTGGTGTTGGAAAGGAGTAGGAAGTTCATGCTTGAAAGTGCAAGAGGAGTTTGCATTGACCGTGACTTAGACTTTAGCATGACATGCTAGGTATTGTTTTGACCTTATGCTTAGTGATTATTGCTGTAGAAATACTTGTTCCAAACAATTGGGATTGTTTAGTGTGCCTTGAAAGAATCATGCGTTGTTTTAGCATACAAAAGCATAGTATTGTGGTATTCTCCTTTGATCCTTTGTTTGGGTTGACTTGGAACATGCTCACACCATGTTATGACTATGAACAAGTCACCATAGCCTCTTTGATCATCTAGTCCTTGACTTGTAGTACCACTCTATGTTTTGATTAGTAATGTTTTATCGCCTGCATGATTATGGCCATTATTGCTCTCTTAGTTGGTTACTCACAAGATTTGCTAGCCTCCACTTGTATGAGTAAGCTCTACTCATGCTTCCAACTCCCAAGAAACCAAGTTATTCCAAAGTTTCCACTATAAACTCCTATGTATGGTGTGTTACACCATTCCAAGTATATTCTTGTTTTCACTATCTTCCAATTAAAAATATTTTGTTATGTGAAAACTTAGTGATTAAAGCCCTCACAAACTTGATGGCGCACTTTATATTCTTTGCCCCTAATAAACTTGAACCATTGTGTCATCTATTTTGTATATGCATGCACTTATACATCGGAATTAGCAGAACCGTGGTGTCATGAGGAACGTTTTCAACATTGCACTTATACTTTGTACACAGTTGATATCATGCTCTTTTGTCTATGGATGTCACCGGTGTGAAATAAAGAGGGAGCTTATAAGTCCATGGAGTTATGTATTTTGTGTTAGAGAAATGCCTGGGCCGCTAGCCTAAGCCATGCCTAATCATGGTGGAAACTTGCAACATCACCATAATGAGATATCTGTGAAGCATCCTCAATAAAAAGCTATGCACATACTAAATAAAAAGATCGCTGAGATGCTCATTGTCTGCCTGCCTTGTCTTTTTGGTTATGGGATAGCTCCTGTACCATGTGCAAGGGGTACCCCGTTGGCGGTTCTATATGATACGCATCTACTTACTATGACAAGAACTTACAGGTGACTGAAGTTGAGTAGCATGAGGTGTGGCCCTCGTATTCAAGGGACTTGAGATTGCCAAATTATACTTTGTCAAGCATATACTCCATCTTTGTTCACTTTAACCTTAATCACTTTAAGATGCTTATGATAGGGGCAATGAGGGCTAAAAGTAACAAGTACCATAATTGCTACTCTATGAGGGACAAGCTGAATGCCACTATGCCATGTTTTCTGTATGTGAAATAAACAAACGTTTTTCAATGCATGTTATTCATGATCTTTGTTTGTAGCCTTTTATGTTTGATACGTCCAAAACGTATCTACTTTCTCGAACACCTTGCTATTGTTTCTTCTTGAAACTTGTGTGATTTGGATACAACTAACACGGGCTGACGCTGTTTTCAGCAGAATTACCTTAGTGTCTTGTTTTTGTGCAGAAAATCAACTATTAGAAAAAATCCTGGAAAATATGCCAAAAATTATATTTCACCAGAAGATCCACGGAGCTAGAAGACGAGACGGAGAGGAGGCATGGGAGGCCCACACCCATGCCAGGCGCGGGCCCACCACTGGCCGCGCCTGGGGGGTGCAGCCACCCTAGGCACCCCCTCGGCCTTCCTCTGCGCCTATAAGTTGCCTTTCGACCTAAAAACCGAGGGGGGGTTCGATAGTTTTCCAGACAGAGTTCCACTCTGCCACCGCCACCAGAAACCAAGATTCGGATCCAGAAACTCCGTTCTGGCGCCCTGCCGGGACGGGGGATTTGGAGAGGATCATCGCCATCGTCATCACCAACACCTCTCCATCAACCATCAATGTTTATCTCATCCATGAGTGAGTAATCCCCCGCTGTAGGCTTAGGTATGGTAGGTATTGGATGAGTTCTATCATGTAATCGAATAAGATCTATTAGGGCATAGTGCCTAGTATCTCTATTAGTGCTATTTGACTTTGTTGCAACTTGTTGTGCTTAATGCTTGTCACTAGGGCCCAAGTGCCATGATCTCAGATCTGAACTTATTATTGAATCATTATGATAGTATTGTTTGTGATCTTATCTGCAAGTTGTGTACACATATCATTGTCCGGATCCAAATGCCCCAAAGTGACAATAATTGGGAAAACCGGAGGGGATGGATGTGGTGTGAGGATCACATGTGTTCACTGAGTGTTAATGTTTTGCTCTGGTGCTCTATTAAAAGGAGCACCTTAATTGTCAGTAGTTCCCTAGAGGCCTCGCTGCCACGGGCTGGATGGACAGAAGATGTTGTGCAAGTTCTCATTGCGAGCACGTATGACTATATTTGGAACACATGCCTAGGATTGTTTAGTACTTGGATGCTTGTTGTTATTTATCTGCAATGCCCTAGATCTTGAAGTTACATATTTAGACTCGTCCATGCAACGCCCATCCATCCATCCATATGCCTATCGCACTCGAATCCTACAGTTACAGTTACTGTTACTATTGCTACTGTTTCACTGTTGTTGTTTCTTTACTGTTGCTACTACCAAACTGTTGCTACTGATAAACTTTTGTGAGCAAGAACTATTTCCAGGTGCAGCTGAACTGACAACTCAGCTGCTAAGGATTACAAGTATTCTTTGGCTCCTCTTGTGTCGAATCAATAAATTGGGTAATACTATCTGAGCAGTCTGCTGTCATCCCCTACACTTGTGGGTCATCAATGTTGCATGCATAGTTACTATGTCCTATTGTTAGAACTCCATATTTCATGCACATGTTTAGAGTTCTTTGTTCCTAGCTTTCAATGCTTGCAAATGGTTTGATCTTGGTTTTGATGGTGCATGTCACCTAAAAAATTATTCTTTTTATCACTTACCTACTCGAGGACGAGCAGGAGTTAAGCTTGGGGATGCTTGATACGTCGAAAACGTATCTATAATTTTTGATGCTCCATGCTTATTTAGTATTTATTTTACTTTGCTTTGTCTACACTTTGTGGGTTTTTATATCTTTTCTAGAACTAACCTATTAACAAGTTGCCACAGTGCCAGTTGCATGTTTTCTTCTGTTTTTGGTTCTAGAAAGGCAGAAAATCAATATTCTCGGAATTGGACGGGACAAAAGCCAAAGTCAATATTTTACCGTGGGCGACACGAAGTACAGAGGAGAGACGGAGAGGCGAGCCAGGGCCACCACACCCCCTAGGCGTGGGTGGTCCCACCCCGCACCTGGGCAGGGTGTGGGCCCTCTGGCCGCCTCCCAGCCTCGCCTCTTCGCCTATAAAAAGCCCCCGATGCAGAAACCCTAGGCACCCGATAAAAACTCCACGAAACCTTATGTAGCCGCCGCCACCATCGTCCCTAGATCGGGGGGATCTGAAGCTCTTATAGACACCCTGTCGGAGGGGAGATCATCCCAGGAGGCCTTCTTCTCCGGTATGAAGCGTGAGTAGTTCGACCTTGGACTGCGGGTCCATATAGTAGCTAGATGGTTGTATCTCCTCCTTGTACTTTCATGTATAGATCTTGTGTGCTCTGTTCATCATCAAGATCTAATCTATTTGTAATCATGCATGTTGTGTTTGCGGGGTTCCAATTGATATTGAGATTACTATGTCAGATTGATTAATGGTTTTGTCTATTTGATACTATCATGTATGTGTTGTTTGTGATCTTTTGTGCTCTCCGTTGTTAGTAGCTATCTTGGCCAAGTAGTTGCTAGTGACTCCAAGAGGGGGTATTTATGCTCGATAGTGGGTTCATGCCTCTAGTTTCCAAGGGAAGTGACATAAATCTCTTCGGTTGTAGATGTGATGTTTCCACTAGGGAGAAGACAACGGTCTCTTGTTCATGGAACAAGTGGATTGTTTACCTTATACTTTGCTTAAAGCAGTTGTCTGTTGCTTGCAACTTAATACTGGAGGGGATTCGGATGATAACCTGAAGGTGGACTTATAGTCATAGATGCAGTTGGATGGCGGTCTATGTATATTGTTGTATTGCCCAATCAAATCTCATAGGATCTTTTTGTCTGGTATTGCATTGTTATGCCTTGCTCAGTTCCTATCAATTGCCCTGTTGTAATTTGTTTATCCTTCATGCCATGTTATTTATCTAAGGAGAGCACCTCTAGTGAACTATGGACCCCGGTCCAATCTTTACCATCGATACATCCTCCACTGTTACCTGTTTACTTGTTGCAAACCATTACCTTCAACACCATACGTTTAATCCTTTGTTACAGCAATCGGTGAGATTGACAACCTCACTGTTCGTTGGGGGCAAAGTCTTGAGTTTGTGTTATGCGGGTTTCCACGTTGCTTGCAACACCTTTGAGACGTTTCCTTCCTCCTACTAGTTCGATAAACTTGGTTTCTTACTGATGGAAAACTTATTGTTGTGCTGCTTCACACCTTGCTCTTGGAGTTTCCCGACGAAGTGCTCAACATCAAGACAACACCATCAATATCTGCAACATTCTATGGTCAGGGTTTGCTAATGTTTCTATTGGTCATTGTAATAGGGAAGCAAATTAGATAGCTCATGAGCTTGCTAGGGTTTCTTTTAGTTCAGGAAATTCTTGTACCTAGGTCGATGACCCCCTCTCTTTATCCTTAGCAAGCTTGCGAACGATGTAACTACTTTGATTTAGAGGCTACAGGTTCCAGACGCACTCTTTTTCCTTACTAGGGTACCTAAGGGGACTGGAAGGTTTTAATGAGACAACCGGTATGCTTAATAAATAATGGTTTTAAAAAAGCCGTAATCGGTTTAGGAAGAATTGTTTTAGGAATCGGCTTCGGTGACTCCAAAATATACGGGCTACATGCCTCGATGCGCATAATTATGGTCCTCCATGTTGTTGTCGTTGCCTCGACGCTCCATCGCACCATTCTTCCTAGCGTTGCCGCTGCTGGCCACCGGGACCCTTCGCCGATAGCTCGAAACATCTCCGCCCTATTTCCCTCTATGCCCCAGTCGTCGGTGTCAGCTATCGCCGAAATCGTGCCCTAGAGCCGTTGTATCGAGCTCGATCCCGCCTCCGGTCGGAACCGATAAAAAGTTCGTTTGTGGCATCGACGAAGTCGATTTTGTTCGAAAAAAAGCATCGGAGGATATGGAGGTGGTGTAGATCGACCACAACCGACCATACTCTGCCGTGCACAAGGTATTCGACTGAATTTGCATACAAATTTTTTGTTTGTGTTTTTCTCCTTTGTGCGTGGCCTAGCTTCATTGAGAGAACCTTCGACTATAGATGAAGACGCTGAGAGAGATGATTTTTGACGATTCTTCATCCAAGAAGGAAGATGAGGAAGACGATTTATTACATTCATTTTGGTATTGAACAATTTGATTTATTACAATTATTTGGGTTTGTAATAATGAATAATTTGATTTATTACACTTAATTTGGTTTGTAATGTTCATACTTTGGTTCAAAAGTTTTGATTTGCAAAAAACAAAATTTTAGTACTCTAAGTTATTAGGATCGATTCCGCGACACTAAATTTAGAGGAGCAAATATAAGGAGTTAAGTTTACTTCGGTCTTTTAGTCTAAAGAATAGATGTTATAAAACTTAAAAGACATATAATAAATGTTATAAAACTTAAAAATACTGATTAAAATTTATTCAAACACAAAAAAACAAATCCAAAATTGTACAAATTTGAAAAATATGAAATATGAAAAATGTTTAGATTTAAAATTTATTCAAATTTGAAAAATGGTCAAATCTAAAAAATGCACAAACTTGGAAAAGTTAAAAAAATAAAATATAAGATTTTAAAATTGTTCAAATTCAAAAAAAAATTCAAGTGCAAAAAACATCAAACTTGAAAAATTAAAAATGAAAAAATGTCTAGAATTTAAGAAATGTTCATTAAACCGACTAATAAAATAGAAGAATAGGAGGTAAAAAACACCAAAACCAGAGAAAAATTGAAAGAAAAAATCTAAAGAAAAACCAATGAAAAACCTGTACCCTAACTAAGGGGCCCGACCTAGAACTCCGACTCCTGTGTGGAACGTGAGTTAATTGAATAAAACTACCACAATTCAGACAGTGAATATGATCCAGTACCAACATTGATAATTTTGACGAGTCAGTACCAATTTTTGGATCTCAGCATTGCTGATCGCAGTAATTCATAATTAAGAGCATTTTGGCAGCTTCATTGGCAGTTGGGGTTCACTTCAAAGAGTTGACTAGTCAACGAATCAGTCAAAGAATAGAGATATGTTAGAGAGTTATAAAATCTGGACCTTTCTGTAAATTTTTGATACACATTAAAAAAACATCTGCCTCTGTGTCCATCATGCTTGGCCAGTCCAGGATGAGCGTGAAGGAAATATGCCCTAGAGGCAATCATAGAGATGATTATATTTCATGTGTATCCATGAGTTATTGTAATGTTCCTTTGATATTCATATATCAGGCAACTTGTATTGATTGGTAATTATGTGAATTGTTTATAAAACTCTTTACTTGTATAATTATCTAATAATTGTTCCTAGTCAGAGTTTATGTGAGGACACACGTGAATATTAGACTAGCACATCGATTAGTTGATGACTATGTTTCGTAATTCATAGACATGGAGATGTCAAATCAATGATGTGGACACATGTTATAAACATGGGGTTAGATTGAACCAGCTTGAGACTGGTAATTATACTTGCAGTTCTCTCTATACATCGTGTATGTTTTATCCTTAGACCTGATATTGTCGCATGTATTTGAAATATGGATCGACCTATTTTGGGGCTATCAATCACTGCTCCGTAACTGGATAGTTATAAAAATAGCTTCCGGGTTTGTCCCGAGACATGCTGCAAGGCATTGGTCAATCAAGATGGGATTTTCCCTTCTCTACTTGAGAGAGATATCTCTAGACAACTTGAGTGATCGGATCTATAAATGCATGATCGTGCTATATACGGTTAAGAGTTAACCTAGTAAATGGATTCCGAATCGCAGTATCGAGAAAGAGAGGTCAGCTTGGAGCTAGATCAAATATCGTGAGGTAAAGGGAAAGACATGTATTAACCTTGTGATGGTTCGTCCGAATGATCTTTATATGCATTTAGGAGTTGACACGTTTTGCTAGAGGCCGCTACCAACTATTGACGGAGTAAATATACTCGTGTCATGTCTATACGTCTATGAACTTATAGGGTCACACACTTAAGGGGGCTGGAAGCCTAATAAGGATTGGACCTGAATTAGACTAGGCTTGGGCTGCTAATGGGCTGCTAATGTAGAAGCCCACCAGGAACGCCTATATAAGAGAGGGTGAGGCGTGCTGACTAGAGTCGAGCATTCCACCTAGCCGCCGCTCCTCTCACGCCTGTGTTACACGCGTGAACCTAGCAGTCCGGCGTCTGACGCTTTCACCCTAGACGTGTAGATACCTCGAAGGTGTTACAACTATAGCAATTGAACAAGCCACGCAAGGGGGAGCTGCTCGTGGGACGAGGACGAGGAAAAGACGTGCTTCATCGAGTTTCACAACTAAGCGGTTAGTGGTAATCCCGAGATCTATAACAACAGTATTTCTGGTTTACACGATAGAATTTTTTTATTTTTCGCTAGTATAACCTACACCTATCCTTACGGAGCGCCGCCTGTTTCCTTATTGGCGCCGTCGATGGTGTCAGATCGAGCGCACACTCACGCACAGTATCGCCGTCGTGCACTGAGTAAAAAAGAATCAAGCACACAATTTCAAGTTTTAAAGTGTTCATCCTTAGTAAGCACCGTTGCTAAAGCTCGTTGTTTCTAAGCACCACGTGATGACCGGGTGTGTTAGATTCTGCGAGTGTATACAACGTCAGCAAGCCAGATTTGCTCATGCGGAAGCTAAGGTTTGATCTTGACGAGCCTAGCATGTATATACATGGTCTCGGAACACGGATCACCGAAAGGTAAAGCATGAGTCATATAGTAGATATGATGAACATGTTGATTGTTCGCCATTGAAGCTACATCAACTCTCGTGATGATCGGTTTTGATGTGGTGGATTTGGTTCGTGTGATCACTAAAACAATGTGAGGGATATTGTTTTGAGTAGGAGTTCAACAACAATATGATTAAAGGTTGAAAACTATTTATCATAAATTAAATCAAAGTGAATTTGCATAATTGTTGTAGTCATTGGCATCCGTTTACCACCTTGCGCTTAGTTTTAATTGAGATGATAGAACTATAGAATTCTGGTTAGTTACTTTATGAACTGGTATCGTATTGTTTTGAAGTGTTAATCTAAAGTTTAAAAGTCCTATTGCAAACTTTCAGTAAGTTTCGGTTACTCCATGAAGTTTAATAACTGGTATTAAATCGAGAGTGATAAATTCCAAGTGTTAGTGTATAAGTATCATGTTTGTCTCCATGATTCTTGATATTCAAAGGATTGTCTTAATATCAAGGTTATCTAGGATCTGAAAGAGTTGTTTCAGAAATCATGATGTGTGGAAGATATTGTGATATCTGAAACGAAGTTTTGGTTGCAACATGATAGAGTATAATATGGCAAAAGTCATGTTCTCATATTTGATGAGAATTTGCAAAAGGTTGGAGACAATGGTTGTCTTAATTCTCCAAAAGGTTTTGGAGAGCAACATTATACTCGCGATTCACCGCAATAAGCTAAAGTAGTTTGATCATGAATAATTCCATGATAAGGGTGAATATTTGATGTAGGTAAAATGTTTACTACACCAAGAGATTACTAAAGAAAGGAATTTGAAAGAACACCAAACATTTGATAATGGTGATCTACTTCAAAGTGCAAGTCCAAAGACATTGGTATTTAACTATACACGCTTTGGACTATATGTCATGTGTATGGCTCCACTATTGATGTTGATAGATTCTTTCAAACAGAAAAGGAAATACTGAAAGAGAATCTCATAAATATATGGCAGAAAATAAAGACTAGAATTGTCCAGTTTAAGTATATAGATGATATACATGTTATGGCTATACTCTTTGCTTATTAAACAATGTGGTTCTTAAGTATTTGATACTGAATTTGTTGGTGTGAATCGTCATAGAAACAACACAATTCATGAACTACAATGGCCTAAGTAACTAGCAAAAGAATATGTGATGATGTTCATCGAGAACAAATAAAGGGTTATTGTGTTGCTCGTTAAACATCAAAGCTTGCCTTCAAGATTTGTTTTATCAGGTATTATGAGAACAAAAGGGTTGTTCAAATAATTGCCGTAATCCATAAAAGATGGATGATTCACAAATCTCGTTGGAGAAATCACATCCATAAAACTAGTGCTAAAAATGTCGAAAGACAAATTGATTGAAAGATCGCTTAGGAAGTGACATCGTTGTTTAAATTATATTGGAAAGAAAACATGAAGAAACTCCATGTGGATGGAATTTTGGAGTCTTTTGATTTTAGATCACATGACGCTTGTGAAACTTTCCTAGAGATAGTTAAAACTCCGTTCATAGGCCAAAAAGGAACGAATGACTAGCTTATTGGAACTTGTACATATTGTTGTACGAAGTCCATTATGTGTAGTCAAGAGCGATGGATTTCAACTTCATATGCTTTCTCCGAAAATTTAAATGAATATATGAATATTTACTTAATAAGGATGAAGTATGAAACATTTGAAAAGTTCAAAGACTTTCAAGATGAAGTGCAAAATCATTGTAACAAGAATATAAATAGTTTATGATAAGATCATAAAGGAAGATATTTAAGTTACAAGTTTAGCATAATACCTAAGATTTAAGGAATCGTTCCGTGGATTTGCATTTTTCCCGAAACACCATAAGAGTATGGAGCGTTCGAGATATGTAATTAAACCTTGTTTGACATGGTAAGATCGAAGGTGTAAATCATAAAACTGCCATTATATTTTAAATATTAAAAGCTATAGAGACTACCGTTTTTCCACTGAAAAGAGCTCCATCATAATCCGTTGAAATGACACCATATAAAGTTATGGTTTGGGATAAAACCCAAGTTGTCCTTTCTTATACATTGGTATGCTATGCATAAGAAAGATGTTTGCAACCAAAGTCGGATGAACCTGTCTTTGTATGTTATTTCGAATAACTAAGTAATCCTCCATAACATCGGAGACAAAAGTGTTTGTCACTTAGAACGTCAAGTTTCTTTGAGAAGGAATTTTTGTGAAAAGATAAGTGGGAGGACAATAGAACTTTGATAAAGTTAAAAGAACCTTAGCTATATGTGCAAAGTTGCGCGGTCGAAAAGTGTTAGGGCAGCAACAATGCTCATGGCTCACGTGCCTCAAAGGTTGTGGTCGAAGGTCAAAGTTTCTATTGAACCAAGTAGGTAGAGTAATCAATCAAATACCAAGATTTGAGGGTTGAATCATTATTTGAGAATAATGAACGACTACATGCAAAGAAGCGATGATGGGCCACTCAAGTAAAATGGCTTGAAGCCATAAAATCCGTGATAGTTCCATATACGAAATCAAGTTTTGAACTTGTAGGACCCTCGAGAAAGGTGTAAGACCTTACAGTTGTGTTTGGATCTATAAAGAAATAGACATGGATGTTTAGATCTATGAAATGGTCGACATGTTGGGAAAGAGTTCACAACAATGTTCAAAGGTTGAATATGACAAGATTTGATCTTTCATAGCGATATTTAGTCTAGACGGATTAATGTAGCAACCACTACATATAATTTTGTTATGTGGTAGTTGAATAAACAAAACAAGTTCTTCTAATAGAATTGTTACCTAGGACATGTGCGTGACACGGTCCATAGGTTTTTGTTAATTCAAAGGATGCTAAAAAGCATATGCAAACTTCAATGGTTGAAATAAGCATTGCGGAGTTGGAATCTTCACTATGATGAAAATGTTAAAGGAGTTTAAATTCGTCGGAGACGATGAAGATGCTTGCATTTGCAAGAAATTAAGTGGGAGCGCTAAGACATGTTTCTAATACATTATGTGGAAGACATATTGTTGATTGGAAATGATGTATATTTCATTAACACATATTAAGAATTTCATCCCGATGAAAGACTTAGGCAAAACCCAAATATTTGGCATCAATAGACGCTAATATGGTTATGCCGAAAGTACATAGATGATGTATTGAAAGAGTTCAATATAGAAACTAAAAGAAAGATTCTTGTCGCACAGAAAGGATTGGATGAGTTCAATATTGATGATATATTCAAGTGTATTGACACTTGGTAAGTGAAACAAAGATTCAAGTATAGATTGATACTTGATGTATGAAATCACAAAGATTATTTATATCAATCATACTGTGATATGTACAGATCCAGATATGTCATATGCTCTAAATGTTGTGAGCATATACCGGAATGATTCATAAGATGATCATTGGACGATAGTAAGGATATTCTTGTGATCTTTTGGAAGAACTAAGAGTATATTATTTTGGAAGTGACAAATAGATGGTTAGTTCATTGTAAATGAATTACATTGATACTAGTTTTGTCACAAAGTACAAATTAAGTTTATCTCAATCTAAACTAAGGGTGGCACAATATAATGGAAAGTAAGTTCCATAATGGATTTGGATGAGTTCCAAAGTTAAACATTGTGACAGATACTACAACAAAAGGGCTAAGTATATGACTGCTAATATAGCAGCAAAAGAGGGCATTTGTGCCAAGTAGTTTGTTATCAAACTAGGTGTAGTTCACAGTGGGATAGTACTATGAAGATATATTGTACGACAATATTATCAACATGTTTTAGCCCCAAAGAACTAAAGGTCACACCAAAGGACCAAATTTGTACGAAGCCATCTCATTAGAGAATGAGTGATGCGTAGAGACGCAAAGACATGCAATTACACACAGACCTGGAAGTGTCAGATCCGGAGATCAGTTGACCACTAGCAATCGTGTACATACAACACCGGAAAGCCACAGGTGTTGAATTCATAAAGGTTTGAAACTAGATTATTGACTCTAGTGCAAGTGGGAGACTGTTGGAGATATGCCCAAGAGGCAATAATAAAGTGGTTATTATCATATTTTCATACTTATGATAAATGTTTACATACCATGCTATAATTGTATTAACAGGAAACATTAATACTTGTGTGATTTGTAAACATAAAAGAGTCCCCAGTAAAGCCTCTTGTTAAACTAGCTTGTTGGTTAATATATGATCATGGTTTCCTGATCATGAACATAGAGATGTTATTAACAACAGGGTCATATCATTAGGAGAATGATGTGATGGACATACTCCTATAGTTAAGCGTAGCATAAAGATCAAGTCATTTAATATAGTTCATTTGCTATAAGCTTTCTGATACATAGTAACCTAATTACTTCGACCATGAGATCGTGTTAATCACCATCATGGGAAGGATGCTTTGATGACATCAAACACCACACCGTAACTGGGTGGCTATAAAGGTGGCATTGAGTGTTTGGAAAGTATGGGTTGAGGCACATGGATCAAGAGTGGGATTTGTCCATCCATATGATGGATAGATATACTCTGGGCCCTCTCGGTGGAATTTCATCCAATTAGCTTGCAAGCATGTGACTAGCTCACAAGGGATCACATATCACGGGAACGAGAAAAGAGTACTTATCGGTAACGAGGTTGAACTAGGTATGCAGAGATACCGACGATCATAACCTCGGATAAGTAAACTATCGTGAGACAAAGGGAAATTGGTATCATATGTAAGTGGTTTTTTCGATCGCAAAGTAATCTTAGAAATATGTGGGAGCCATATGAATTTCCAGATTCCTCTATTGGTTATTGTTCGGAGAAGTGTCTCGATCATGTCCGCATAATTCACGAACCGTAGGGAGACACACTTAAGGATTCGACGTTGTTTGAGTAGTTATGGAATGATGAGAAAGAGACCGAATGTTGTTCGGAGTCTCGGATGGGATCCGTGATATCACGAGGAGATCCGGAATGGTCCGGAGAATAAGATTCATATAAGGAAAGTCTTGTTTCGGAGTTGGGGAATGGTTCCGGTGTTTTCATCAGGAATGTTCTAGAAGGTTCCGGAATGTCCGGCACTTCGAAGGGGAAGGGTACATGAATGTGTCATACCAAGTTGGAATTATTGCATCATGTACTAGGTGTCATCGCTGAACAAAATAAAGGGTTTAATCAAATCCTAGTTTGAAAAGTCAAACGCCAATTTGAAAAGTCAAACGGCTATTTTGGGAAGTGGAGGGGAAGTGGGAAACCGAGTTGGGGAGGAGTCCCTCCTCCACCGCCGGCCCACTTGGGATCCGAGTTGGGGAGGGATTCCCCTACCCTTGGCCGGCGCCTCCCTCCTATAAGAGGAGGGGCAGGGCTCCCCTCCTAGTACACAAGTTCCCTACCCCAAAACCCTAGCCCGGCGCCGCCACCTCCTGCTGCTGCCGCCTAGGGCTCCCCTAGCCGCCGACTTGGGCACCTCCAAGCCGTAGCCGCCAGCCCTAGCACCTCTTCCTTAGTGTGTCTAAACCCTAGATCGTCGAGGGCTCTCTCATAGTCAACCATACTCGCTCCGGCTTAAGGCGAAGCCCTGTGAGATCTCCTCTCTACTTCCGGTACCACGCCGTTGTGCTGCCGGAATTGCGAGGAGGGTGCTACAACCTCCGCTGCCTGCTGGAACAAGGGAGAGGAAGGTCTTCATCGAGTACCTAACGTGTGACCGACTGCGGAGCGCAGCTACCGAAGGATCGCTCACGCGATCTTGAGATCGGCAAGTGTACGACTACATCACCCACGAGAATCTGCTCTCGTTAACCGCTTTGGAATCTTCGAGGGTGAGATCCTCTATCGATTCGTTGCTACAATCTAGTAGATAGATCTTGGCTTGTTTGTGTGCATGCGGTAGAAATTTTTTATTTTCCATGCTACGAACCCTACACTAGAACCTTCTAGAACCTCTCCGATGAAAACATTGGAATCTTTCTCGAACTCCGGAATCAGACTTTCCTTATATGAATCTTATTCTCCGGACCATTCCGGATCTCCTCGTGATATACCGGATCCCATCCGAGACTCTGAACAATATTCGGTATCCCAACTAACATTCCATATCTACTAAACAACATCGAATCCTTAAGTGTGTCTCCCTACGATTCGTGAATTATGCGGACATGACCGAGACACTTCTCCGATCAATAACCAATAGAAGAATCTGGAAATTCATATGGCTCCAACATATTTCTACGATTACTTTGCAATCGAATGAACCACTTACATACGATACCAATTTCCCTTTGTCTCACGATAGTTTACTTATCCGAGGTTTTGATCGTCGGTATCTCTGCATACCTAGTTCAACCTCGTTACCGATAAGTACTCTTTTCTCTTCCCGTGATATGTGATCCCTTGTGAGCCAGTCACATGCTTGCAAGCTAATTGGATGACATTCAACCGAGAGGGCCCAGAGTATATCTATCCGTCATATGGATGGACAAATCCCACTCTCGATCCATGTGCCTCAACCCATACTTTTCGAACACTCAATGCCACCTTTATAGCCACCCAATTATGGTGTGGTATTTGATGTCATCAAAGCATCCTTCCGGTGATGGTGATTAGCATGATCTCATGGTCGAAGGAATTAGGTTACTATGTATCAGAAAGCTTATAGCAAACGAACTATTGAAATGACTTGATCTTTATGCTATGATTCTCTATAGGAGTATGTCCGTCATACATTATCCTAATGATATGATCTTGTTGTTAATAACATCTCAACGTTCATGATCGATAAACCACGATCATCTATTAACCAACAAGCTAGTATTATAAAGAGGCTTTACCAGGGACTCTAATTTAGTTTACAAAATCACACTGTTTCCGGTTAATACTGTTATAGCATGAATGTAAACATTTATCATAAACACAAAGATATAACAATAACCACTTTTATTATTGCCTCTAGGGCATATCTCCAACAGTCTCCCACTTGCACTAGATTAAACTAATCTAGATTACACGGTAATATACCGAACACCCATGGCGGTTTGGTGCTGGTCATGTTTTGCCCTCGGGAGAGGTTTAGTAAACGGATCCACCACATTCAGATCTGTGTGTACTTTGCAAATCTTTATGTCACCATCTTGGACATGCTCTCGAATAGCGTGAAAATGTAGCTTGATATGCTTCAGCTTCTTGTGTGACCTTTGTTCTTGCGCATTGGCTATGGTGCCCATGTTATCACAATAGATAGACATTGGGTCCAGCGCACTTGGAACCACACCGAGCTCTGTAATGAACTCCTTCATCCATATTGCCTCTTGTGAAGCCTCCGAAGTAGCTATGTATTCCGATTCAGTTGAAGATCTCGCCACAACGCTTTGCTTTGCACTCCTCCATTTAACTGTTGCACCATTCAAAGTAAATACGTATCCAGATTGTGATTTATAATCATCCGGATCGGTGTTCCAACTAGCATCGGTGGAACCATTAACAACGAGCTGTTCATCACCTCCATAAGAAAGAACCATATCCTTAGTTCTTCTCAAGTACTCCTAGATCACTTTGATATCTTCTAGTAAACTAACAACATATGCAATGTCTGGTCTAGTACATAGCATGGCATACATAAGAGATCCTATGGCTGAGGCATAGGGAGTCTTACTCATCCTTTCTCTATCTTCTGCGGTTGAAGGACTTTGAGTTTTACTCAAGGTCGATAGCAACATGGGCAAAAACCCTTTCTTGCTATCTTCCACTCCAAACCTCTTTAGAACTTTGTCCAAATATGTACTATGTGACAATGATATTAGGCGTCTCGATCTATCTCTATAAATCTTTATGCCTAATATGTAAGCTGCTTCGCCAAGATCTTTCATTGAAAAACTATTATTCAAATAATCCTTGACACTATTAAGAAGGTCTACATCATTCCCAATCAACAATATGTCATCTACATATAGTATTAAGAATGCTACAGCTCCCACTCACTTTCTTGTAAATACAAGCTTCTCCATAAGTTTGTATAAAACCAAAGCTTTTGATCACCTTATCAAAATGTTGATTCCAACTCCGGGATGCTTGCTTCAATCCATAAATGGACCGTTGAAGTTTGCATACATTGTTAGCATCTTTAGGATCGACAAAACCTTTGGGTTGTACCATATACAACTCTTCATCAATGTCTCCATTGAGGAACGCCATTCTGACATCCATCTGCCATATCTCATAATCATAATATGCAGCGATTGCTAACATAATCCTAACAGACTTTAGCTTCGCTACCGGTGAGAATGTCTCATCGTAGTCAACTCCTTGAATTTGTCGAAATCCTTTGCAACAAGTCGAGCTTTATAGATAGTAACATTACCATCAACATCTATTTTCTTCTTGAAAATCCATTTGTTCTCGACAGCCTTCCAACCATCCGGTAAGTCCACCAAAGTCCATACTTGGTTTTCGTACATGGATCCAATCTCGGATTTCATGGCTTCATGCCATTTATTGGAATCTGGGATCATCATCGCTTCCTCATATGTCGCAGGGTCATCGGTGTTGTCCACCAACATGACATTCATAACGGGATCATACTAATCAGGAGTGTTACAAGTTCTTGTTGACCTGCGAGGCTCTGTAGTTACTTCAACCGAAGTATCATGATCGACATCATTAGCTTCCTCTCTTATTGGTGTAGGCGCCATAGGAACTACTTCTGGTGCTGCTCTACTTGCAAGTTCGAGAGAAGGTTAAATAACCTCATCGAGTTCTACTTTCCTTCTAGTCACTTCTTTCGAGAGAAACTCCTTCTCTAGAAAGGATCCATTCTTGGCAACAAAGATTTTTCCCTCGGATCTATGATAGAAGGTATACCCAATAGTTTCCTTCGGGTATCCTATGAAGACGCATTTTTCCGCTTTGGGTTCAAGCTTGTCGGGCTGTAACTTCTTCAAATAAGCTTCGCAACCCCAAACTTTAAGAAATGACAATTTAGGTTTCTTCCCAAACCATAATTCATACGGTGTCGTTTCAACGGATTTAGATGGTGCCCTATTTAAAGTGAATGCGGCTGTTTCTAATGCATAACCCCAAAATGATAGCGGTAAATCTGTAAGTGACATCATAGACCGAACCATATCTAAGAGACTTCGACATAACGCTCGACACACCATTACGCCAGGTGTTCTGACGGTGTCAATTGTGAAAGTATTCCGCATTTCTTCAAATGCTCGCCAAACTCATAACTTAGATATTCACCTCCACGATCAGATTGTAGAAATTTAATATTCTTGTTACGTTGATTCTCTACCTCAATTTTAAATTCCTTAAACTTCTCGAAAGTTTCGGACTTATGTTTCATGAAATAGATATACCCATATCTACTCAAGTCATCCGTAAAGGTAACAACATAGCGATAACCACCGCGCGATGCTACAGTCATTGGACCACACACATCGGTATGTATGATTTCCAACAAGTCCGTAGCTCGCTCCATCATACCGGAAAATGGAGTCTTAGTCATTTTACCCATCGACATGCTTCAGATCTTTCAAGTGATTCAAATCAAGTGATTCAAGAAGTCCATCGGAATGGAGCTTCTTCATACACTTCACTCCAATATGACCAAGACGACAAAGTACACATATAGGTTGAGCTATCACCAATTTCAAACGCTTAGCTTCAATGTTATTAATGTGTATTACTACAATCGAGATTCAATAAGAATAGACCATCTATCAAAGGTGCATGTGCATAAAACATATTACTCATATAAATCGAACAACCATTATTCTCGACTTAAAAAGTAACCATCTCGCAATAAACATGATCCGATATAATGTTCATGCTCAACGCAGCACCAAATAACAATTATTTAAGTATAAAACTAATCCCGATGGTAGATGAAGGGGCAGCGTCGATCGATCACATCAACCTTTGATCCGCTTTCCCACGCATCGTCACCTCGCTCTTCACTAGCTTCCGCTTATTCTGCAAAGACCTGCTTCGAGTTACAAATATGAGCAACCGAACCAAGATCAAATACCTGTGCACTACTACGAGTACTAGTGAGATACACATCAATAACATGTATATCAGATATACCTTTCTTCTTGATGTTGCCGTTCTTCAAATCCTCCAAGTACTTTGGGCAATTCTGCTTCTAGTGACCTTCTCCCTTGCAGTAAAAGCACTCAGTATTAGCCTTAGGCCCAACCTTGGTCTTCTTCGCCGGCGCGATAACTTTCTTACCGCCCTTCTTGAAGTTTCCCTTTTTCTTAGACTTGCCTTGATTCTTGAATTTGGTGGTCTTATTGACCAACAACACTTGGTGCTCTTTCTTGATCTCCACTTCTGCAGACTTCAACATGGAGAAGAGTTCTGGCAACGACTTGTCCATGTTTTGCATATTGTAGTTCATCACAAAGTTCTTGTAACTTGGTGATAGTGATTGGAGGACACGGTGAATCCCCAAAGCATTAGGAATCACTATACCTAAGATTTGAAGCTTGCTTGCGTGCCCAGACATCTTAAGCACGTGCTCACTAACGAGCTTCCTCTTCCATCTTGCGGTTAAAGAACTTTCGTAAGCCTCATAACTCTCAACCGCCAAGTGAGCCTCAAATATCATTTTGAGTTCACGGACAATATCATGTGGGTCATGGTTCTCAAACCTTTTCTGAAGCTCCGATTCCAAACCATACAAGATAGCACACTGAACTATGGAGTACTGATTCTTCCGAGCGAGGAAAACATTCTTTACCTCATCGGTAGCATCACCGCAGTGTCACCCAAATGTGCATCCAGCACATAGGTCAAATTACCAGCATTGAGGACAATCCTCAAATTGCAGAACCAATCTGCAAAGTTGCTTCCATTGTTTTTCAACTTTTCTTTCTCTAGGAACGCATTAAAATTGATGGTAGGGGCCGCCATTGATCTACAACATATTTGCAATAGTTTAGACTAAGTTTATGACAAATTGAGTTCTAATTAATAGTTAAATTAATCTAGGTGAACTCCCACACAAAACAATATCCCTCACATTGTTTTAGTGATCAAACGAACCAAATCCACCACATCAAAACCGATCATCACGAGAGTTGATGTAGCTTCAATGGCGAACAATCAACATGTTCATCACATCTACTATATGACTCATGCTTTACCTTTCGGTGATCCGTGTTCCGAGACCATGTCTGTACATGCTAGGCTCGTCAAGATCAAACCTTAGCTTCCGCATGAGAAAATCTAGCTTGCTCATGTTGTATACACTCGCAGAATAAAACACACCCGATCATCACGTGGTGCTTCGAAACAACGAGCTTTAGCACCAGTTCTTACTAAGGATGAACACTTTAAAACTTGAAATTGTGTGCTTGAGGGATCATCTTATAATGCTACGGTCGTGAACTAAGCAATACAAGATGCATAAAAGGATTAACATCACATGCAATTCATAATATGTGATATGATATGGCCTTTCTTCTTTGTGCTTCCTATCTCCATCTTCAAGCACGAACATGATCTCCATCATCACCGGTATGGCATCAAGGTCAATGGCGCCGCTTCATGGTTGTCGTCCACCAGCATCAACTATTACAACTACTTTGAATAGACACGCATGTCTTAACGGAATTTAAAAGACAACCATATGGCTCCTGCTGGTTGCCAACTTACAATAAGGAACATTGCATACATCATATATAATCACAATCATGTCCATATCACATCACAGCACACCCCTGCAAAACAAAGTTAGACGCCTCTAATTTTCTTTGCATGTTTTACGTGGTTTGGGGCTTTCAATAAGTGTCGTTCTAACTTATGAACAAGAACCACAATGTTGATGTTTAACTGTCAAGTGACCGTTGTAAATTGAATCTATACTATGATGGGAGAGACAGACACCCGCAAAGCCACTTATGCAATACAAGTTGCATGTTAAGCATGGAGCAAGTCTCATGAACGATGTCATGTAAGGTTAGCCCGGGCCGCTTCATCCAATCATACCGCAAGATGCAAAGTACACAAAAACGATGTCATGTAAGGTTAGCCCGGGCCGCTTCATCCAATCATACCGCAAGATGCAAAGTACACAAAAAGCAATTGATAATAAAAACACCACCGCCCACAATGACCATTGTGTTCTACTCGTGCAACAGATCTACATATAGACACGGCTCTGATACCACTGTAGGGGTTCGCAGCATGGAAAACAAAAAAATTCTATCGCATGCACACAAACAAGCCAAGATCTATCTACTAGATTGTAGCAACGAGTTGATAGAAGCACTCACCCTCGAAGATTCCAAAGCGGTTAATGCGAGCAGATTCTCGTGGGTGATGTAGTTGTACACTTGCCAATCTCAAGATCGCGTAGACGATCCTTCCGCCAAGGCGTTAAGCGCTTTCACAAGAGGGTCACATTCAAGATTTCGATGAAGACCTTCCTCTCCTTGTTCTAGCAGGCAGGAGGTTGTAGTTCTCTCATGATTCCGGCAAAGACGACAAGTGGTGTCGGAAGTAGAGGAAGATCCCAGGGCTTCGCCTAAGCCGGTGCGAGTTATGGTGGATCTAGGGTTTCCCTGTGGTCTAGGGTTTAGAAGACCGGGAGGAGGAGGAGGTGTCGGCGGCGACTAGGGCGGCGACGCAAGGCGGGTGGAGAGGGGCTAGGCTTGGTGCTTTGGGGCAGCCCTCCCCCTCTATTTATGAGAGGGGGCAGCCTTGGGAGGGGTGAGTTTGAATCCACTTCCAAACCCAAGTTGGAAGGAATCTTTCCTACTTCCACTAGGAAACTATTGTTCCAGTTTGACTTTTCAAACCTCCCGTTTGAATTTCAATTTAGAGCTTAAATTATCTCTCACAAATGACGACACCAAGTGACCTAGGATATGATCTAATCGTTCCACTTACGGATGGCACATTCATGGACCATTCTCCTTCCGGACCGGTGAACCTTCTAGAACCTCTCCGATGAAAACATCGGAATCTTTCCCGAACTCTGGAATCGGACTTTTCTTATATGAATCTTATTCTCCGGACCATTCTGGATCTCCTCGTGATATCCCGGATCCCATCCGAGACCCCGAACAACATTCATTATCCCAACTAACATTCCATATCTACTAAACAACATCGAATCCTTAAGTGTTTTTCCCTACGGTTCGTGAATTATGCGGACATGAGCGAGACACTTCTTCGATCAATAACCAATAGAGGAATCTGGAAATTCATATGGCTCCCACATATTTCTACGATTACTTTGCGATCGAATGAACCACTTACATACGATACCAATTTCCCTTTGTCTCACGATAGTTTACTTATCCGAGGTTTGATCGCTTGTATCTCAAGCATACCTAGTTCAACCTCACATGTATAAGTCCTCTTTTCTTGTTCCCGTGATATGTGATCCCTTGTGAGCCAGTCACATGCTTGCAAGCTAATTGGATGACATTCCACCGAGAGGGCCCAGAGTATATCTATCCGTCATATGGATGGACAAATCCCACTCTTGATCCATGTGCCTCAACCCATACTTCCCGAACACTCAATGCCACCTTTATAGCCACCCAGTTACGGTGTGGTGTTTAATGTCATCAAAGCATCCTTCCGGTGATGGTGATTAGCATGATCTCATGGTCGAAGGAATTAGGTTACTATGTATGAGAAAGCTTATAGCAAACAAACTATTGAAATGACTTGATCTTTATGCTACGCTTATATATAGGAGTATGTCCATCATACCATTCTCCTAATGATATGATCTTGTTGTTAATAACATCTCAACGTTCATGATCGAGAAACCACGATCATCTATTAACCAACAAGCTAGTATTATAAAGAGGCTTTACCAGGGACTCTAATTTAGTTTACAAAATCACACAAGTATTAATGTTTCTGGTTAATACTGTTATAGCATGAATGTAAACATTTATCATAAACACAAAGATATAATCATAACCACTTTTATTATTGCCTCTAGGGCATATCTCCAACACGACCATAGTTAGAAATTCAAAAAATTCAAAACAGGCATAAGAAATTCAAAAAAAATTCCGAACAATGAAAATCCTTCGCGTGGTGTCATATTATGTGACATAGTTGCGAGGAAAAATACCAGACTTGGTATATTGATCATGTCTGGAAAAAACCTTCACAAAATGACCTACCATGTTCGAGGTTTCATGGCTTTCGGTCCAAATGACCGATGTTATGTGCTGAATCACGGCATAGTTTGTGATGTTGTGCCCATATTATGCATGCATGTGGACATTAGTATGGAGAACAATGTTGCAGGAGGAAGTTTTCCTTTTCGTCGCACGGAAAAACCATTTTCCATTTTCCGAGCGCAAAAAACGGGTCGTTTTGTGAAGTAACCACCAAAATGCTATTTCAGAATGCTACCATCCCATATTTCTAAAATACTAGACCACCTTATATGGACTATATCCCAACCGGGACATCTCAAACCTTTTCGTCCATCCCGGATAAAAAGGCCAAATGTCTGCCAAATCGGTAGGAAGTGGGTCCGATTTGTACTATACGTACATGATCTAACGCCCGTGATTTTTTGAAAAAAATCATTTTTAGACTCGCAATATGTGGTTTCTTCATAGATCCAATGCAAGTTCTAACGATGCTCGAAAAAACCTTCACAAAACCCTAAATCCTAAACCCTAAACCCAAGTTTCTTCCCGCCATTTTTCTTCCCGCCATTTCTTTCCGCGATTTCTTCCCGCAGTTTTTTCCCACCATTTCTTCCCGCAGTTTTCTTCCCGCCATTTCTCAGTACATATATGTAGGATTGGCTTCCATTGTCATTGCACATCTCTAGACTCATATCTGCAACCTCATCACTCTTTCCCATGGCTTCCACAATACGACTAACCCCTAGGGAGGCGGAGGCGCTTTACCTCGAACTTCAGGCTGCCGCTGACTCTGCGTCCCGTCACGGATGATGAGCGTCGGAGGCGTTCCGGTTCCTCCTGGCCCTCTAGGTGTGGCGCGCCGGATGGCCATCACGAACCACTACTACTTCGAGCTCACGCCGGAGCAGCGGAGGAATCCCAACTGGCATCCCGACTATTTCCCGACTTGGGAAGCCTTCTTCGGGGATCGGCGTGAGAGGGCGCTCGCCAGGCACGATGAGGACGGCCCACCTCCTCCAAACTTCAACGAGGACGGCCGTCGGCTGTGGTGGCGCGGTCGGACTCTCCAGAGCGTCATAGCCTACGACACGGCCGCCGACTCTAACCCCCGCCTACGCTACCCTCAAGTCCAGCCCACTTGTACTCAGCCTTTAAGGTTCAACTACGGCGACCCCGACGATGACAGCGACAACGGCCATGGCGAGTACGGCGACTACAATGGCTAGTATTACAGGTGTAGGCAGGAGCATGACTGAATCACTACAACATTGCAAAGCAAGTTTGGACGATTGTGGCTTAATCTGTCCATGTATCTTAATTTTTCAGTTCTTCTATGTATCTTAATCTCCAGTCGTGCTTTATGTAACTTAGTGTTAGTTGCGTTATGTACTTTAATTCTAGTTCTATCCTAATAAAATTTTCTTCCCGCCCATTATTTCCCGTCCTTTTTTCCCGCCCATTAATATAAAAAATATAAGTTAATTCAAATCCAAATTAAAAACAGAAAATGTTTTTGAATTAGTTATTCAAATCCAAACACTTTTTATGTTTAAAGTTTTCTAAATTCCAAATTAATATTCAAAAAATATAAGTTAATTCATTTTTAATTTTAAATGGTTACATTAATTATTTTAAAATGTAAAATGGTTTTGAATTAATTATTCAAATCTAAACACTTTTTATGTTTAAAGTTTTTCTAAATTCCAAATTAATATTCAAAAATATAAGTTAATTCATTTTAATTTTAAATGGTTACATTAATTATTTTTAAAACATAAAATGCTTTTGAATTAGTTATTCAAATCCAAACACTTTTTATATTTAAAGTTTTTCTAAATTCCAAATTAATATTCAAAAATATAAGTTAATTTTTTAATTTTTAATGGTTCATAGTTTAAATGGTTACATTAATTATTTTAAAATGAAAATGGTTTTGAATTAGTTATTCAGATCCAAACACTTTTTATGTTTAAAGATTTTCTAAATTCCAAATTAATATTCAAAAAATACAAGTTAATTCAATTTTAATTTTAAATGGTTACATTAATTATTTTTAAAAACAGAAAATGGTTTTGAATTAGTTATTCAAATCCAAACACTTTTTATGTTTATAGTTTTTCTAAATTCCAAATTAATATTCAAAAAATATAAGTTAATTCATTTTTAATTTTAAATGGTTCATAGTTTAAATGGCTACATTAATTATTTTTAAAAACAGAAAATGGTTTTGAATTATTAATTCAAATTCAAACACTTTTATGTTTAAAGTTTTTCTAAATTCCAAAGTAATTATCATTTAAAAAACATTACAAATTTAAACCCCAAAATAAAAATAAGGAAGAGAGAAAATTCCTGAATTTTTTGAAAAATGTCATACGTCCGGTTGGAGCCACCAACCGACTAAAGACCTTCGCTGCCTTTGGGCCGATGAAAAAAGGTGGAGTATATCGTCGGTTGGTGGCTCCAATCGACGATGACTTTAGTCCCGTTGGAGCCACCAATCGGGACAAAAGGCCCTTCGCTTATAATTGACGCCTCTTCTTCTTCCCCATCTCGGCCTCCGCTTCTCACCGACGCACGACAGAAACCCTAACGACGCCGACAGCCGCCTGAGCCGCCGCCACACCATCACCTCCTTCCGCCACGCCGCCTCCGTCTCACAAGATGCAGACGGCTCGAGCACGCCCGCCCTCGACGTTTCTTCCCAAACCCGACGAGGTTCGCCGTGAATCAGCCCGATTCGACCTCGTGCTTCCCGAGCCCACCACCGCGCCTCGGGGTGAGCCACCGTCCTCTAGGATCCTTCCTTCCTTTCTTCCCTTTCTTGTTTGCTCTAGCCTCGGCGCCGCTGCCGCCACCGCCAGACCTCACCGAGACGAGTCGGCCACCAAATAGGAGCGGCGCCGCCTCTATATTGTTCAGGCTACGCTGGTTTGAACGCACAACCCCGGGTCCCTGACGCCTCTGTGGTCGCCGCCGACCACCGTCGCCCCGCTACCGTGGTGACGTGGTGGTCGCGTGGCTACCGTGTGGTACCCGCATGGCCCCGGTCCCACCGCCACCTCAGGCTACGTGCCTGCATGCGGTGTTAGCAAAGGGCCTAGTCTCACAAGCCTGGTCCAGTCCCACTGCTCACTGGAGGCCGAGGTGGCCACAGCCCTCGCACCCTCGTGGCTAGCAAAGGGCCTCGGTGTAAAAATGTTTTCTGTTTTGTTTGAATTCCGAAATGGTTTAGTTAAATCCAAAAATTGATATAATATTGTAAATTCAATAATTAATTATTCATAACTCAGAAAAATACAAATAATATATCAAAATGTTCAAAAAAATGAGATCTAACTATTTAACCTATAATCATGCATTGTTCAACAACTTTCAAGACAAGTTTAATTAGAGAACAAAATCAACCCCTCTCATATACTCTGGAGTTTCGCCAAGTTAGGGTTTTCACCCCTCGGAACCCTGTTTAAATTGCCGAGCATGTCTTAGGGTTACTTTTCAATACAAATTAGCTTGTCATATCATAATCCTTGTTTGATCATTGCATCGATGCCATGTGTTGATTGTTCCCCTATCTTTCTGGTGTTCGGTTCTTCGCAGTAGAATACGAGATCAAGATCAAAGACCAAGGTCAACACCATCGAAGATCGAAGATTTCTTGATAGCCGTCGTATTGTAGATGCTTAGCCATGATATTAGTTGTCATAGACCCCAGTTGAATCGATGTTGCACCTAGGGTTAGCCGGTGGTCCTCGCCAGGGCATCCTGAACCCGAGGGTTGATTGATTGTCGCCTTTATTTCTGGTATTGGTTCTTCGCGATAGGATTCGAGCCCGATGGTTTCTCCGAATTAGGGTTTCTGGTATTGTAAATTCATTTTTATTATTGTGTATGTATATATTAGGGTTTCTCCGAATTAAGGTTTATATCTCTCAACATCGTACCTAACTATCCATTTTTCCACCTATGCAGAAAATATGGACCCACACGACAGAGACAAAGAAAAGGAAGAGTTGATCCAAGGTGTGATCCGCGGGGAAGAAAATTTAGATGTATCGGACTCGAACAACTCCGGTGAGGGTGATCCTCTTTTTGACGGAAGAGATGACTTGTTTGAGGTTGAAGGTGATTCCTTCCGCGAAGGAGAAGGCGATGCCTTGTGTGATCGAGAAGACGACCGCTCCGGCAAGGTGCATGTAATATAATTAATTCATTAATTAATCATCTGCTATCTATATAGAAATAGTAACGATGATCTTTCTTCTTTTAGCCCTCTGGATCGAAGAAATCTACTTGTCGTGGTGGTGGCACGGCAGATGCCATGGGTAGGCTAAAGTATGGGGCCAATGGATGCTAGAGGGATCTGGGGAGGGAAGATGTAGTTGATTCTACACACAAAAGACTAAGGTAAAGATCTTTATTTCTCCTTCCTTGGGCTACAAGTCCTCCTTGAGCTGTGTACAAGAAGAAAGAGAGAACTTTACCAGCCTAACGGTACTAAATGAGCCGATGCCCTTCTCAGGGTCCAAGCCTCCCCTTATAAAGGAGAGCCATGGGTTCCTCTAGGGATGACGTGGCAAGCATATTCGAGGAATATGCTTGTCCCAATATAGTAACTCGGCGGCCTCCTTTCCGTTTCGCCCTTCTAATGACGGCAAGGTTCCAGAGGGCCCCTCCTGCGTGCCTCCGGCTTCAGGACTGTCACCTCCGTGACCTCCTTCTGCCCCTCTGTCGCTCTGCGCCTTTGTCCTCTGTGCTTGGCTCTGCTCAGATTCCCCCTAGCATGTGACTAGAGTTTGACTTTAGGTTTCTCCTTCTCCTGCAAGCTTCGTATCATTCGGCCATGCCAGATATCTTCTCGTGACGCCTCGCCCCACGTGCCGTACTCATCATTGTTTCTCTAGTTTTTGTTCCTCTACAAGATTTATCGACAGGCTTATTATTACGCTGTCGGCGTCGCGACGCGCCGCACCATTTCCGTCGGGATCTTGGCCTTCTATTTCATCGTGTGGTCGTTGGTGTGGTTCCACTTAGCGGCGCGGCGTCGTGCGTGCGACACGATCTACACGATAACCGCCACACCCACGATCCCACTACCTCTCAAGCGGGCAGTTATAAAGAGGGAGCGGGCCGGGGATTCACTTTCCTCCGCTTACCGCGCCCCTTCTCCTTCCTCTCGCCTCTGCGCCTGTTAGTGCTTCCGCCGTGCGCTCATCTGGTCTCGACGGCAAGGGTCTCACCGCGCCGCTCCGTCGACCCCTCGTCCTCGCTTGCTCGGCGTCGCCGGTGAGTTCATCCGGTCCTATTGCCTAGGCTCTCTAGACACCTCTGCTTTTCTTTTGTTCTCACGCGAGTTCCTTCTCCGCTCCGCCGCTGCTTCAGCGTAGAATCACGACGGGCCTTGCAGTTCTAGGTTTTCCTCCGCTATTTCTTCCTCCGTAAGTTTCTCCGCGACCCATGTCGAGCTCACAACAAAGTGCGCCATTGAGGATGACGATCTCTGCCCGAGCGGGGCTCGTGGCAGGCTCTTCCGTCACCCGCCGAGAGGTTGAGTGGCTAATCCACTGCCGGATTCCTGCTGAGGTAGCTTGTCGCTTACTCCGATGAATCCTCTCCGCCTTAGGGAGGCGAATATGTAGTCTTCATGTCACATTTTGCTCATGGTTTGGTCTCCTCTCAGCGATTTCGCTAGGAGTTCCTTGATTACTTGACCTTCAGCATCATCTTCCCGCTAACACCATTGCCTCTCTTTACGCCTTCATCTCGCCTCGAGGGATACTGACCTATGGTCACTGCACGTTTGGTCAAAGTTTTTCCAGATTCGATCCAACGTCGTCCCAGAAAAATCTCTGCAACCCTCCGAGAAGTTGCTCACCCAATGTGGAGCCGCGTCCATCACACCTCGGAGGAAATCCGAATTTCCTCGCGTTGCTAGTCTAGAATCATGCAAGAAGTGTCATAAGTCCTTCTTTTATGTCAAGAATTCTGGGAATGAGGATAAGATTCAGCTCCCTGCTTTTTTCCATTGGCACTCCTTCCAAGAAGAACTGGACCTATAATCCGAGGAAGAGTCATGCTCTGGCCGAAGCCTTTGAGATTCGGCTGAAGGAACTGATCCGCTCCGAGCTACGCGGCGAGGATCTGATGACTACCTTCGTTAGCAGCCGGGTCTGCCCATTCCAGAAACGCACACACAAACTCTGCTACATGAGCGGTCCTCTTGATCCCAACCGAGTCTCGACAGTGGAGCTAGACAATTACCTTATATTCAAGCGCGTCCGGGCTATCTTTAAGACGGAGATGCCAGAGGACTGGGCCTAGGGATTGAAGCCGTTCACCCGCGAGAACCCCCCTCCTAGAGTAAGTTCTTGCAGTCATGTTTTATCTTTTAACCACATCCGTGTTTTCTCTTGTTAATTTTTTCTCTTTCTTGTCCTGCAGAGGTTTGAGGAGCAGAAGGTCGAGGATGCCGAGGTTTTGTCCCTCCCATGGCCTGCGGACCGGAACACTCCGGACAGCGGGGAGCCGGACTCGGAGGAGTTCCTCCCCAAGTCGGATATTGCTCTGGCTCGCGCCCACGGCAAGACCACGGCCCACGAGGAGGAAGGTGATTCGGACGAGGTCCAAGTTCTAGAGGTAGTTGCCGCAATACCAATTTCTTATGCATTTCCGGCTTCTACTTTCTCAGCTAATCCGGTCGGTCAGGTTCACAATGCCGAGCCTCTTGCCTCCCGGCCTCCTGTTACCTCGGGGAAGCGTAGCGCTCCAGCTGGTGCCTCAGAAGCGGCTCCCAGAAAACGAATAAAGAAGTCATCCCAGCACCCTCCGAAGCGCAAAACTATGCCCGGGGTTACTGGGTGAGTTGCTTTTGTTTGTATTTCTTGTTTCTCTCTTTCTGCTTTTTGACCTGATCTTCTTGTCTTTGCAGGGCTCCTCTTTCTGTTAAGCCCAGCGGTCCTAGCATGACGAGTCGTACGACTCGGCTGCCTTCTCCTCCGCCTCCTGAGGATACCAGAGTTCCGAGTCCTGCTCGTGCTGGTTCTCCTCCTGCTCCGAATCAGACGCCACCTCGCCAGATGCTTTGAGATTTCTCTGTTGATGCCGATACAACTCGCCAAGAGATATTTCTCCGAGCCTTTGCCTCCCGTGAACCGAAATTTCGCCTGAGGTCCCTTTGACCCCCACAACCCTTGTCATCCGATTTCGGCCGAGGACACCAATATCGGCGCCTCGACACCGTAATCCTCCGCTCCTAAAGACGCTATTCCAAGTGCCGAGGTAACGGCTCGACGACGCCTCCTAAGGCAAGAAAGATCGTTGTTAGCAAGCCTTCGTCCTCTTAGAAAGGACTTGCCAGCTCATCTCAGCCTACAATTGCTGATGTGATGCGCAAGGGGGCTTCCTCTGCCAAGAGCACTGTTACCCCGACTGCTGATACATAGCTTGCTCTCCACAAGAGTCCGGCGGCGGCGGTGGTTACCCAACATGTCCGAGGTAAAGTTCTGACTCGCACGAAAAGTGGGAACAGTCTCGGCTCGTTGGTCGAGTATGCCAACAATTGGAACGTTGCCGATCAGCTCGAGGGTAATCCAAGCAGCCAGCCGTTTCAACTTTTCGATATCGCCGCCTACATCTGGCTGCCAAGATCGTTCTTGAAAGTGACAAGATGAATGAGGTAATTGTTTTTATGGAGTTTTGATTAGTCCTCCAGATGCTATTATATATACTCTAGTCCCCGAAGCTTGCAACCGAATAACTTATTATTCGTTTGGAAGTTTTATAATGCTTTACTTAGTTCAGTTATTTGTTAGGGTTCGAATATCCAGCCACCTAGATCCTAATTGAGCTTTGCTTAACTCGGATCTGCCTGAGGTTCGAATATCCAGCCACCTAGATCCGAATTGAGCCTTGCTTGATTCGGATCTGCCTGAGGTTCGAATATCCAGCTACCTAGATCTGAATTAAACTTTGCTTGATTCGGATCTGTCTGAGCTTTGAATATCCAGCCACCTAGATCTGAATTAAGCTTTGCTTGATTCGGATCTGTCTGAGCTTTGAATATCCAGACACCTAGATCCGAATTAAGCTTTGCTTGATTCGGATCTGTCTGAGCTTTGAATATCCAGCCACCTAGATCCGAATTAAGCTTTGCTTGATTCGGATCTGTCTGAGCTTTGAATATCCAGCCACCTAGATCCGAATTAAGCTTTGCTTGATTCGGATTTGTCGTATGTTCGAATATCTTATTGCTATTTGTTCTGTTGCTTAGGTTGCGCATGATCGGCGTACCGCCGAATTCCAAAGGCTGCTCTTTGCCCATAAAAAGTTGCAAGATAAGTACGAGAAGGTCATTCCCGTGGTGAAGAAGGCTGGTAAGTTAACGAGCTTTCGCATTATTCTTAAAATTCTTATTGCTTTGGAAGTGGGGTGTTAGATGACTTTGCTGGTGAATAGGTAATATCAACAATCTTAATATCCGTCTTGAAAAGAAAGTCAAGGCCCTGGAAGGTTAGTTACTCTTTTCTTTTACGCATATCTATGTGAAATATGCGCCGGGTTTCTCTTAACCCCTCTGGCTTCGGTATAGCCGAGTTACAAACTTTTGCAGTGTCACACCAAGAATGCATACCCATGCCTGATATGATGCTGCATTTTTAAAACAAGCCGCCACTCACTCGGCGCAGCTGAAAGACAAAGATGACGAGATAACTTCGCTTATGCCGAGGTGGAGTCCTCAAGCTTTCTAAGTCCGAGTTAGAAAAAGTCGACTGTGAGTTCTTCGAGGAGAAGAATCGGCTAGCTCGCAATTGTAGAAAATAAAGAGCTCCTCGAGGCCGCCGAATCAAGACACGGGGATGAGCGAGAGATCACTCGCTTTGAGAAAAGCATGAGTGGCTGGGCTAAAGATCTTCGATAATGCCGAGCTATATTCACCGTAAGCTTCGACCGGGCGAGTTATCTTTTCCTTTCTTACCGACCGACGCACTTGTGTTTTATGCATACCATTTTCCGTGGCTAAGCCCGTGAGCTCTAAAGCGGTGATTAATGCTCGTGCGCCGAGGCGTCACCGATGCGAACTCAGAATACTCGATGGAAGATTTCGTGGTCACTGTTAGCGCTGTTGGTCCGATGAAGATTATGGGCAGGGATTTGGTGCAGGCAGCTATCCGGGCCTACCATGTTCTCTGGCCGAATAATTCTGGGACTCCTGACATTGATGAGTTCAAAGTATTGGTGGAAAGATTAATGGCATCTGAGAGACAGCTAAGTCTTTGGAGGGAATCTGCCGGACGAGCTGGTGCTGATATGGCTCTCACAGTTATTATGTCATGGTATGATGATATCTCCCTTGATACCCTGATAAATTTATGACCGTTCCCGTTGGGTTGAGGACCCACTGCCGCTCTCCGGCAATCTTGTGCCTTCCAGCTTGTCGAGTATGCAGACGTGCATAACTGGAATGAAGGACCGAGTTTCCTTCCTAACCCGGAAGACGAGGTCAAAGTTGAGGATGCCTCTGATGATAACTCAGCCGAACCGGGCTAAGATGAGGGTGACTCAGCTACTTCTGGTGATTCCAATTAGAGCTCGGATGGTAATGGCGACGCGCGATCCTCCTCCAAAGGGACTGGGCATTCCACAGCGCAAGCTGACGTTTCTCAACAGCCTCGGGCTTCCCCCGAAGTCGCTCCTGGATCTGTGGAGGGCGAGGCAACTTCGGCCGAAGTGCCACCTACCTCGGAGTGCCCAACTCCTGACCAAGTCACTGCCTCTCCAGTTAAAAAACTCTAAGTCATTTCTTATCCCTGGTATGCCTGGCGTATGATGTACGTCAAACATTTGTCTGTCTTTTGTGCGGTATGAGGCTCTTTTGCCTTGTGCCGCTGAGACACATGTGGTTGTAATCGTCATCACTTTGTTTAAACTGGTCCTGTTTGTCTGAATCCTTGCTTTGGCAGCTTTCAATTTCTTGAGTTTGGAGTGTATATTTGCCTTTGCTCTACCATAGTCCGGCGTTCAATATTGCCTGACTTTTGATAAGCTTCATAGCGTGACCGCTGTGTTTTGGACTGTTAATCTGGGTGTAGATCTCGAAGGCCGTATTTGGGGAGAGTGAAATAGCATCACTCTGGGTGCCGAAGTTTGGTACTCACTCTTGTAACACGGGATACCCATACTTAGAAAGAATATAGGGTAGTCCCCAAGCCATTGCTTAAGGCATCGAGTTTTAATGCATAAATCAAACTTAGAAACAATATAGGGCAGCCCCCGAGTCACTGCTCAAGACGCCGAGGTTTAATACATAAAACAAAATTAAAAACAATATATGGCAGTCCCCGAGCCACTACTCTGGGCGCCGAGGTTCGATACATAAACCAAACTTAGAGACAATATAGGGCAGTCCCCGAGTCACTGCTCAAGGTGCCGAGGTTTGATACATAGCACAAAATCAAAAACAACATATGGCAAGCCCCGAGCCACTGCTCAAGGTACCGAGGTTTAATACATAAACCAAACTTAGAAACAATACAGGGCATTCCCCGAGTCACTGCTCAATGTGCCGAGGTTTAATACATAACGCAAAATCAAAAACAACATATGGCAGTCCCCGAGCCACTGCTCTGGGCGCCGAGGTTCAATACATAGCTGATGCTCCGTCCTGAAGCGTCACTTTACGATGTGTGGTAGATGACTCCTATGAGTAAAATGGACGAAGTAAAGATACGTTCCATGGTCTTTTCGATTCTTCGCCGACTTTGTCTGCCGTGTTCTTTCCTGGTGACTGAGCATCGATTAGGTAATACGCATCATTGTGCAATGCCTTGCTCACGATGAATGGTCCTTCCCATGGGGGCGACAATTTGTGCATGCCGGCCGTGCGTTGCACCAGCCGGAGAACCAAATATCCTTCTTTAAACACTCTTGGATTCACCCTCTTGTTGTGATATCGTCGCAAGTCCTGCTGATAGATAGCTGATCTTGATAGCGCCAGCTCTCTGGCTTCTTCTAGCAGATCGACATCATCTTGCCGAGCTACTTCATTTACTTCAGCGGTTGTATACTGGGTAACCCTTGGCGAGTCATGTATTATGTCGGCTGGAAGCACAACTTCTGCCCCATATACTAGAAAAAATGGTGTATAACCTGTTGATCTGTTTGGGGTAGTCCTGAGGCTCCATAGTACTGCTGGTAGTTCCTCAATCCAACATCCTGCCGACCTTTGCAGCGGTTCGACGAGTCGTGGTTTTATTTCGGACAATACTAGTCCATTAGATCTTTCTACTTGCCCATTGGATGCTGGGTGAACCACAGAGGCGACATCTAGTCTTATGTGCTTTTCTTGACAGAATCTAGCGAAAGCTCCTTCTGCAAAGTTTGTACCGTTGTCTGTAATAACACTGTGTGGGTAGCCATATCTTAAGATAATATCTTTGAGGAATTTCACTGCTGTTGGCCCATCACACTTCTTTATTGGTTTTACTTCAATCCATTTTGTGAATTTGTCCACCATGACTAAGATGTGGGTCATCCCGCCTCGGGCCGGCTTAAATGGTCCCACCATATCTAAGCACCATACAGAGAATGGCCAAGTAATTGGTATCGTTTTTAACTCGGACGATGGCATATGTATCTTGCTGGCATATCTCTGGCAACCATTACATTTTTCGACCAGTTCTTTGGCCTCTTTCAACGCTGTTGGCCAATAAAACCCATGCCTGAATGCTTTGGCCACTAAAGCTCTGGATGAGGCGTGATGACCGCATTCTCCTTGATGTATATCTAGGAGGATCTCCTGGCCTTCCGCCGAGCTCACATTTTGCAACACGCCAGACGCCCTTTATACAGCTCATTGTTTATGATTGTATAAGCTTTAGCTCTTCTCAATGTCTGTCTTGCCAGTACCTCGTCATTCGGCAAAGTCGCGTCTCTGAGGAAAGAAAATATGGGTTGCGCCCATGTTGGTATGATTTTTTCTGGGGTAATCTCGCTATCTATTTCCACATTTTCCACTGACATAATTACCTCGGATTTCCCCATATCCGTCCTTGCATCGGACGGGTTCATTTTTGGAAATTCCGGGTTACATTCCTTGTCAACTTCCATCGGCACACTATCTTCTCTTGATTTTGCCGGAATAAAAATAGATTCGGACTCGGGTGATGGTGTTATTGATGGTTTCCTCAGGTACACTAGGGCGATACCTGGGGGAGTCGATTGTCTGGTTGATCCGAGTTTTGACAATGTGTCTGCGGCGTCGTTTTCCGCCCGAGGTACATGATGAAATTCACATCCATCGAAGTATCCACTGAGTTTTTGCACATGAAATCTATATAAGGCCATATTGGCATCTAACGCATCCCAATTGCCTGAGACTTGTTGTACTACTAGATCCGAGTCTCCGTAGCACAAGATTCGGTGTATGCCAATCTCTTTTGCCACCTTCAATACATGGACGAGTGCTTCATATTCGTTGACATTGTTTGACGCGGCAAAATGTATTTGCAACACATATCTCAACTGGTCTCTTTTTGGCGAGGTTAACACTATTCCTGCCCCCAAACCATTTCTTAGTTTGGAACCGTCGAAGTGCATCATACAATAATTCGGATCTGGTAATGGTGGCTCATATTGTACCTCGGCCCAATCCATGAAGAAGTCGGCCACAGCCTGAGATTTTATTGCATCTCGCCTATCGAATTGCGGAGCATAAGGTGACAATTCAATTGCCCATTTTGCTATTCGGCCACTTGCATCTTTGTTGCTCAATATGTCGGCTATGGGTGCTTCACAAATCACCTTGATGGGGTGCTCTTCGAAGTAATGTTTAAGTTTCTTTGCTAACATGTACACCCCATATGCCATCTTCTGATAATGTGGGTAATTTTGTTTTGAGGCTGATAGTACCTCGCTTAGGTAATACACCGGCCTTTGTACATATTTATCATCTTCAATTCGTTCCACCATGATCACAGCGCTCACTACTCTGTTCGTGGCTGCTATGTAAAGTAACATAGGCTCTTTCGACAATGGAGAAGCCAAGACTGGCGCTGTGACCAACATCTTTTTCAATTCATGGAATGCATCGTCTGCTTGTGGTGTCCAAATGAACCTATCAGATTTTTTCATCAACTGATAAAGTGGTAGTGCTTTCTCTCCCAGCCGACATACAAATCCGAGCGAGGCTAAGCAACCCGTGAACTTCAGACATCGTTTAGACATCTCAGCAATTCCATCCTTTCCACCGCTTTTATCTTAGTTGGGTTGGCCTCTATACCTCGGCTAGATACGAGAAAACCGAGCGCTTTTCCCAAGCAGTACAAAGTGCATTTTTCCGGGTTAAGATTCATTCGAAACCTTCTCAGGTCCGCGAAAGTCTGTCAGATATCATCCAGTAGCGTTTTGCTTTCTTTGGTTTTGATAACCACATCATCTACATACACTTGTACATTCTTTCCTATCTGGTCATGTAGACATTTTTGCATACATCTCGATACGCTGTTCTCGTTACGCAGGCCGAATGGCATGGTGCGATAGCAATAAGCCTGACGGGTAATAAACGCATCTTTATTTGATCGGCGGATTTAACGGTATCCGTGGAAACCAGAATACGCCTACAAATGACAATAGCTCACAAACAGCGTGTAATCAATGACTTGGTCTATTCTAGGTAAAGGAAAAGGATCTTTGGACACGCCTTGTTCAGGTTCGTAATCGATACACATTCGCCATACAATGGCTACATTTGGATCATCCTTCTTCTTTCCACTAGCACCGGTTCGATAGCAAACACGGATACAACACCTCCATGATGTACCCGCAGGGAGCCGAGCTATTTCATCCCCTATTATTTTCTCCCGCTCGCCAAGCGGCGGAGAGGTTGCTTCACCGGCCTTGCTCCTGGCCTTACATTCAGAGAGTGCTCAGCCAACTCCCTCGGCACACCTTGCAGATCCTGAGTTGACCATGCAAAGATATCCCGATTCTCACAGAGGAAGTTGGTGAGCTCACTTTCCTATTTAGCATCTAGGCCGACACCAATGGTGACGGTGCGCTCTAGGAACTGCTCATCTATCTGGAACTTTTTTTTTCTTTAGTCGGCTGAAAGGAGACACTTCCATGCGGGTTGGCTAATGCCGGCATATTCAGTTGTGTCGACTGAGCGAGGGCAGCTACCTCCTGAATCCTTCTTTTTTCTCTTGCTATTACCAATGAATCGGCCAGATTTGATCCGGCTGAAGCACATTCCATTGACTTCCTGTAATCTCCTGCTACTGTTATCACCCCTTGTGGTCCGGGTAACTTCATTTTCAGGTAAGTTATGTGGCAGCTGCCCATGAATTTGGCCAATGCTGGCCGTCCGAGTAGAGCATGATAGCAACTCTCTAGATCCACCACTTCAAACTCTAAATTTTCTGCTCTGCAGTTATCTCTTGTGATGAATAACACATCCACTCGAACCTTTCCAATGGGTTCGCACGAAAGCCCTGGTACTATCCCATGGAATGTGGTCCTCGTGGATTGCAGCATGTTCTATGATATTTCGAGTTTATGCATTGTATCTTTGTACATGATATTGATACTGCTCCCATTGTCAATGAGTACCTTTGAAAATTTCACATTAATGCTTGGTCCGACAAATGTCGGATCTAACACGAGTGCATACGACCCCGGACTCGGCATTATCTTGGGGTGATCCTTTATGCTCCAAGTTATTTCTTGATCCGACCAAGGCACATATCTTGGTACTGCCGGCATAACTGCATTTACTTCCATATGCCGGTGCTGTACACTCTGCTTGTCTTGCTATTCTGTTGTGAACACGCAATATGATTGATGATGTTCTCTGTAATCATTGCGTCCATTACTTCCTGGATTTGTCCTTCCATCCGGACCTTGGTTTATCACTTGATGCACCGCATCTCTCCGGTCCGAGTTTTCATACCTCGGGGGAGGAGGTGGTAACATCGATTGTGTGCATTTGCTCCGATCAATTGTGGTGATCTTTGCCGATGTTACTGAGAGGCGCTTGTCAGATGCCCGGGTTACCCATTGCATTTTTCATCCATGCACATTGGCGGGTTATATGGTTGGCCGGCCTGGCCGGGTTTGACGTGTGAAATTTACACGGCTGATCTAACATAGATTCAAACGTGTACTTTGGCCTCTCCTGCCATTGCTTCTTTTGCTCTGGTGTCCATTGTCTTTTCCCTTCATTCCTTGGTGTCCATTGTTGAGGATCATTCTTTTGCCACTGACTATTTCCGTGACTCGGCTGATCTTGCACTACTGCTGCCACCTGAGTTGAACCATATCTATAATCCGTTCTTTCTTCTCTTCTTCTTCCTCTGAAGTCATTGCGCCTGGATGACCCGGCCACATCTCTTGCATATTGATCTTGATGTTCCCGATGATCCGCCGACATTAATTCTGGTTGCGTCGGATCTCCCAATGCATAAGAATCCGCTATCCTGATGGTTTCTGCCAAAGTGGTTGGCATATCTCTTTGCAGTCGCTGCCATAATACACTGGCGTAGCGACATCCTTGAGCGAACCAAGCTATTGCCTATGATTCTATAACTCCCTCACACGAATTTCTCAGGTTACACCACTGAGTTAAGAACTCTCTGTTTGTCTCATTCGGTATTTGCTTGCACATGGATAGTTGCTGCGGCCTGTTTGGCCTCTTGTAAGTACTGGTGAAGTTGCTAACGAACATTTCTTCAAAGTCCAACCAACAGTTGATGCTGCCTGCCGGCAGGTTATTTAACCATACTCTACCTGTTCCTTCCAACATTTGCGGGACGTATCGTACTGCCCATCGTAAGTTTCCACCTGCTATTTTTACAGCAGTGGCATAATCGATCATCCAATCTTGTGGTTTGGTGCTCCCATTATATGTTTTTGTGCCTCTTGCCAGCTGAAAGTTCGGCACAGGAGGTTCGCCCATGATCCGTGGTCCGAAGCATGTCGGACCCGGTGGACCCTGTTCTTCTAGAAACTCGGACCGGTATAGCCGGTCTAGCTTTACTCTGGCATCATTTGACGGCAAATCTCTGTACAGAACTCTCTCCTGCATTCCATAGTGGTTATTTCCACCATGAATCGCATATTCCATCTCGGAATAACCATCATTGTACCTTTCATTCACCTGATTGTGGCGAGCTGGTCTCGCTTCTCTTTCCTGCCGAGGTTCATGTGTCGGCTGCGGGTTGGGCGGCGGTTCTCTCCTTCCTTCGACCGGGATATTGTTCTCGTGATTCCCTCTTCCGAGTTCTCCTGTTCCGAGATCTCCATTGCCTCGGCTTCCGCTGCCTTTCTTAGCACGGCCGGCGTTTCTCTCGCCACTGTTACCTCGGCTTCCATTGCCTCTGTTCTCATTTGCTTTTCCGGCTATCGCCGGATCATATGGAACAATTTGCTTATTTCTTTCCGGGTTACCGCCTGTCCTTTTGTGCATTATTTCCGGGCAAGATGTCACGCCACAGATAAGGCAGCCGCACACCGAGTGAACCATTCGAGGCACCGGCCTCCGGTTCCGCTCGAGCATTTTCTTCATTCTGCTGGTTCGCAATGCGCACCAGCTCATTCACTCTTTCTTTGTTTTCTCTGGCTTGGCGGGTCAATCCTTCTAACTCTAATGCTGCGGCATTTGCCGCTCTCAGGTTCTTTGCCGGGGTACTGTACCTCGGCAGGCCTAGATCAACTGACTCTGCCTTATGAGCATCATGCTCCTTATTCATATCATCTATGAGGTTTTTTCCTCTTAATCTCAACTCGTCAACCCGCTCGGGGGCGACGTTAAGCTTGTTTGCCCTGGCATATTCTCGCAGGATCCTGCTTAAGGACTCCCGCAAGGCCGACACCTTTTTTGCCTCTACCAGCACTTTCTGCCTGGTCTCTTCCAATTCTACCTGAGCATTAGCCGGATCAAGTATCGGCGCTACAGGTGTAGTCAGATTATCTATAGTTGCCTGAAGAATGTTTTCGGGTTTTTCCAGAGGTGGCCCTCTTACCCTTGGTGCCTTTGGGGTTGTCTCCTGCGTCTCGGCCTGGTTGGCCGCTGAAGGAATTACCTCGGTGGGCTGTGGAGCTGTCTGCTTGGGAGCCACCTGCAGACCCGTCGGATCCTCGCTGATCCGGGCGCTCACGCTTCCTCTGCCGCGACCATCACCTCGACGCTGCCGATGGCGCTCCGCAGATCGCTTGTGGCTGAGGGGAGGTTCTCCTGCAACAACAACCTGGTGAGGATAAACGCCGGAGACGTCGACACCGACGTAGATCTGATGCATGCCCAAGTTGATGAAGACGCCGTTGCGCGGAGGAGTTTTTCCCTTGAAGCTGCCTGCGTTGTCGCTGACGTAGTCACAGAGATCAAGTCTCCGGACTAAGCCAGAGACAATGCGCTCGCCAGTGTTGATGAAGTTTCCCGTCCGGATCATGACTCCATCTAGCACCCCTGCTGGCCCCACGGTGCGCGCCAACTGTCGTGGTGGTGGCACGGCAGATGCCATGGGTAGGCTAAAGTATGGGGCCAATGGATGCTAGAGGGATCTGGGGAGGGAATATGTAGTTGATTCTACACACAAAAGACTAAGGTAAAGATCTTTATTTCTCCTTCCTTGGGCTACAAGTTCTCCTTGAGCTGTGTACAAGAAGAAAGAGAGAACTTTACCAGCCTAACGGTACTAAATGAGCCGATGCCCTTCTCAGGGTCCAAGCCTCCCCTTATAAAGGAGAGCCATGGGTTCCTCTAGGGCTGACGTGGCAAGCATATTCGAGGAATATGCTTGTCCCAATATAGTAACTCGGCGGCCTCCTTTCCGTGTCGCCCTTCTAATGACGGCAAGGTTCCAGAGGGCCCCTCCTGCGTGCCTCGGGCTTCAGGACTGTCACCTCCGTGACCTCCTTCTGCCCCTCTGTCGCTCTGCGCCTTTGTCCTTTGTGCTTGGCTCTGCTCAGATTCTCCCTAGCCTGTGACTAGAGTTTGACTTTAGGCTTCTCCTTCTCCTGCAAGCTTCGTATCATTCGGCCCTGCTTCGCATAACTCGGCTCGTCCTTCACCTGCATTAAGACTACTCGGGCTAACCCAGCCGACTTACGCAGTATTTCGTCCGGGTAATGCCTTGCTATTATCATAAGGGTCCTGCTCTTTCATATCTCGGCCGACCTCTACAGGATTCAGCCGACTTAGACTGTAACTCAGAAATGGACGGGGAACGTCCTTTCGTCTTTCCCCGTCTTTACCCTATCCGAGGTCACCTCCCCAACACTACTGAAAAGAGCGGACGAGGCCCAACCAAAAAGTTGGAAGACCATGAGAGGTTCAGGATCGAAGATATCGGTGAAGACGGCAAACCGATTGCTCCAGAAGTTGTCGCAAACAAATTTGTGGCACAATGCGGAGTAATCATTAGGGACTTTATCCCGATCACCATTCAAAATTGGAATAGGCCTGCTGATGTGGAAGAAGAGGGAACGTATTTATTTCTCCCTACCGTGGCCAAAGATTTACTATGGAAGAGGCTCATGGCTAATTTCAAACTACCGAAGATAGAGCTGGATACAAATGCGGAGGATCTAGTTGAGGACGCCTTAGAACATGCGCGAGCCATAGAGGCTAAGGTCAGGGAGTGGGCTATGAAGAGATGGCCCAGTGTTTCACCAACTGGAAGAAAAGATTGCACCTTGACTATGTCGTGAAAAAAAAGACTCCGGATTTCAAGAAGATTCAGTTTGAGAAGATAAAACCATTCTGGGCTGAGTTTGTGAATTACAAGACATCGTAAAAGCTAAGAAAATGTCTCAGCGAATAATGTGAATGTCGCTAACAAGAAGTATCACTATACTATGGGGCAAGGTGGCTGTGGATGGCATTCCTAAGTGGAAGAAACTTGAGGATGAACTGCGTGCTAAAAGATCATCCTAGAGATGCATTTATTGATCGAACGTGCAAGGAATTGGTTTTACGGGCATGGGGGCACGTTGGACTCGGAAGGGAAGTGTATATATAACATACGACATAAAGAAGACCCCTTGCCAATCGAGAAGATGAGAAAAGCAGTAAAGGCTGTTAACGATGGGGACTTCATTCCCGATAGAGAGAATGATGATCTCACACTCGCCCTTGGAAATAAGAAACATGATGGACAAACACGAGGCACAATAGGCTCCAAACCATGGAGCACTGGGTTTCCCGAAGAGAGGAAGAAATATCCTGATAGAAGCCGTAAGAGGAGAAAGGACAAGGTGAAAGTTGAAGCAGATATTCAGAAAGAGCGAATGCGTATAATTGAAGAACGAATAAAGAAACAACAAGATCAAATTAACGCACTTAGAGAGCAAAGTACTACCAGCCCATCTCAGCAGCACATGGTGGTAGAACCTGCATTCGATGCTACTGGCCTATCGAATAATCGAAAAAGTAGTGTGGCTTCCACCGAGGTCCTGGGTGATGACAATGACGATGACGATGGTGCACCGACGATGGCTCCTGTTGGCTACCCAATGGATGATATCACACAGATGACACACTGCGAGCTACATGTCAAAGTTGTGAACACATCAATGAAGGTGGCGGTCGGATATGCCTTAACAATTGGACCCACACCAACTTACCACTGTCGTCCGGTTCCACAGGGCTACGCTGTTGTCGGGGTGGATGAAATCATGCCCACCTTTGAAGTTTTGAAGCTTGACTACCCTGCAGGTGAAGGGGATGTGACTGAACTGGGAGAAGCAACAAACGTCACCATTCTATGGTCAAAGAAATGTATCATGCTTCCAAATCACACGCCAAGGCCATCTTCGCCGCCGCCTCACCCGTCTCCAGCGAGTTCGTCGCTGTCGCGGCAGCCGTCTTCGTCGCCTCACCCGGCTCCATCACCTCACCAATCTCCGGCGCAGCCATTTCCGCGGCAGCCATCGCCGGCGCCTCAGGATAAAAAGCGTAAGCGTACCACCGCTACTCTGTGTCGTGGTAAGCGATCGCCAAAACGTAAACAAGAGCCTCTTCCAAAAGTACCAAAGGTTCCTGCCAAGAGAGCTTATGACTGTACTGAAGAGGAGACTACGGCTATCGTTGATGCAGAAACGACAGCGTTTTTCGCTAAGCTGAGGCGGCCGAAAGAGCCAGAGTTCCCCAGCACTAAAGAAGAAAAAGCCCGAGTGTTCAAAATGCTAAAGACTCTTCATCAACACGAGCCAAAGCTGTCATCAGACTATGAGCGTTCTATTCTCAAGTCACATGCGGCACAACAAGCCTCGAAGAGCAGTACTGATGCAAGCGAGAAATCTATTGCCCAGCTCGGAGAACAAGCAAAACAGTCTTGCGCCCCTCTCAAGGTGATTTCTCATACCAATGTGGGTCGAGCAAATATGCGGTCAAGATCAAGATGATCGAGAGGTAGTTGCAATACTGTCGGAGAAGCTGCCGCTGCTCAAGGTATGAGTATTTCCCAGTACTTATCCCAGTTAGAGTACTTTCCCGTGTGTGAAGTAGCATACAAATATTAGTACGACAAACCTCTCGTCAAACCCGAGGAGGTAAATAATCTTCCAACAAAAATGCGAAGATTGCATAACAGGTACATGCATGCCACAAAGGCCGGGGCTAACTGGATAGTGCTGAGGGTTACAAAAAAGCATTATGGGAAAGAAATAGATGACATGATATCCATTGAATTTGATGAACTATTTTAATTATTCAATCAAAACGCCTTGGACAAATCGATCATCAGTGCCTATTGTTTATAAGTACTAATTTTGTAATTAATTTAGTCTCTAGCTATCTCACCTCGATTGCATGTATATAATCATACTATAATATGCAGAATGAATATTCTCGAATGCAGCAGAGGACAAATCTATGACATTGGGTTCACTGACCCATATTGGGTTCATCAAGCTAATCTCAAAAGTCAAAACAAACCCCTAGGATACAGAGGATAATATCGTACACGCGTTAAGGTTCCAAGAAACTAGAAGGGAAATACTATTTCATTACAACTTCAAGTGAGTGTTATTGTCTTGTATACACTTTCTATTTTGCTTACTCGATGTTAAGTATATAATTGATTAGTTATGCATGCGCAGCTTCCACTATATTCTGTTAATCATTCAACTTGACAAAGGGCGTGTACTAGTCATGGATTCGAAACATAAACCCCTTTGAGTCGTGGAAGGACATGCAGATGCTTCTCCAGCGGTAATTTTAATTATTACGACACTATATCGGCAACGTTTGTGAATTTTATGATATCAAGTAATTAATAACTTCTTTTATTCGTTTTCTTCGCCGGGCAGCGCTTGGAGACGGTTCACCAACAAGGCTAGGGGTGTTTGGAAAGAGGAGCTTATATTTCAACCACTAGATGTAAACACCACTAGCTATATCTGCGCATATCTTTGATTCTAGTTTTGATACTGTTATTATCATGCTTGATTATTTTTTTGATTGAACTCTATTCTCGTAAAGTGCCTGACGTAGGGACCAGGGAATAATTTATGTGTATAGTATGTTTGCGAGTTCATCCGTCAGACGTGCTGTGAGAAGGGCAAAAATTTAGAGCAACTCCACATACGTAAACAATTTCTATAGTTTTTAATTATCATCAAATTGTGTTTAGTTTTATTCATATAGGTTGACTCCTTTTTTAAATCAGATCGAACGTCTACGGGACGGTCTTCTGCCAAAGGATCACGTACGAGCAATTCAGGAGGAATTGGCGTGATTCTTGGATGCAGAAGTCCTAAACCCAAAAGGAGAATACTATTCGGGTGTGTATAAACAATAGTGATTATACAACGAGCTTATTTTGTATATAGTGCATGAACTCGATCCATGTATCGAATGTAATATGTTCGACACTTGGATCTATATTGTCATGATGATCTTGTATAATATAATGGTTCCTTCATTGATGAGTGCAAAACACTAAATAAAAAATAAAACAACATAAATAAATTCTCTGCCGCGGCACAAAAAGTGGACAAAATGCAGCCGCAGCAACAAAAGTTGCCAAAATGAATTCTCTGCCGCGACAAAGAAATGTGTCAAATCTCTGCTGCAGCAGAGGTTATTTGTCCCGATTCGTGTTACGAACCGGTACAGTTGCTCCTCCCCCTCGCCATCTGCCGCGGCCACGTGTACGCACTTTTGTTCCGGTTGGTGGGGCAACTGAGACTAAAGGTTGGGGCTTTAATTCCGATTGTCCCGTTCAGGTTGGGTAACCGGTACTAAATGCCCTTACCAACCGGAACACATGGGGCTGTTTCCACTAGTCGAAGCCACGCTAATCTCACCGGCTTTGGTCATCCCGCATAATTCCGTAAAAGCAAAATTTGGTTTAAACTAGACTACTTTTGTTTAAAAAATTAAACCAGACTAATAAAATTTTCCTATGAGGTGGGACGGATCAGTGCCGCTTCGCAACCCTACCTACCTGTAGCTTGCCAAGAAGAATTCAGAAGAGAAAGGTCATACCTCTCGGGCTCTACATCCTCATATGCACATAACTTGATTTGTATTAAATCAGAACCAAGGAAACAAGGCCAAAACATCGACATAATGGTACAGAAAGTACAGACAAAAATGTCCAAACCATGAAAGATGAAACAAAAAAAAACACCTCAGTCTGACTCTCATTCTTCCGTGAACCATGATAAAGTATTCAACAAGGGAGAACATAGTTAGCTCGTTGTCAGTCTAGCCTAAGAAGGTCAATTTCTTCATGGGTGTTAGCCCAAGAAGGTCGATTTCATCATGGGTGTCTGGAACAACCAACCAAGACAAGAACATAAAAACAAAAAGAATAGCATGAATATGGAGAAAACAAAAGTGTGCAATTGTTGTGTCAACCTAGTGAAGATGAGACACATATGTTTACATTTCGGATATGATGTTGTGCGCAAGTTAAACATATGGCCGCCGATCTTCCAATAGTTACAACTTACGACATTCATTACTACGATCGAAACCAATGTGGTGCCATCAAGAGATATAGTTGTACATAACAGGCTACCATCGGAATTCATCGCGATACTGCGCTGACCTGGCCCAGATCAGTAGATCAGACGTGATCAATGGTCCTCCACCGCTCGAGACAAGCCTCCACATGTCTACATGGGGAGTGGAGATGCGACATGATCCACATTTATGCTCCTTACGGTGATGATAGTAAGGGGTCTATATTTAACTATGGCTTTGTATAATGTGTTGGTGCTTGTACTTCACGAAAGCATTCTGAACACATTTCTTGTATGGAGCAGAATTAGGGATAAAAGTCGGGCATCCCACAAGCCCGCATGTAAGTATATCAAAAGTTTAAACAGGTGATGTCAAATAAAAATCGCACTTGGTTGATCTTAAGAACACTTATACGTCGGTTTATGCGGCCTTCTACTTGCATCCAAAGCAGAAACAACAGATTTATAATATCATTAACTTCCATACTCAAATTCAACAAGGGATTTAGGATTCAAATTATTGAGCAGGAAATTCGGGCATATATTTTTGGAGCGCTCGAAACCAACTTGGTGTCATCAAGATATAGTTGCACATAACCGTCCACCATCGGAATTCATCGCGATACTGCACTGATCTGGCCCAGATCAGTAGATCAGACGTGATCAATGGTCCTCCACCGCTCGAGGCAAGCCTCCACATGTCTACATGGCAAGTGGGGAGACGACACGATCCACATTTATGCTCCTTACGGTGATGATAGTAAGGGGTCTATATTGCTTAACTATGGATTTATATAATGTGTTGGTGCTTGTACTTCACGAAAACATTCTGAACACATTTCTTGTATGGAGCAGAAATAGGGATAAAAGTCGGGCATCCCGCAAGCCCACATGTAAGTGTATCAAAAGTTTAAACAGGTGATGTCAAATAAAAATTGCACTTAGTTGATCTTAAGAACACTTATACGCCGGTTTATGCGGGCTTCTACTTGAATCCAAAGCAGAAACAACAGATTTATCATATCATTAACTTCCATACTCAAATTCAACAAGGGATTTAGGATTCAAATTATTGAGCCAGAAATTCGGGCATATATTTCTGGAGCGCGTGAGCAACGCAATGGCTGCAAACTAATATAGACCGAAGCGGTGGTGATGCAGCTTCTTCGTATTCTTGGGAGGCAGGAGCACAGTGCTGAGAGCTTTGCGAGTTATCAAGGCAGCTTTCAGTAGCTCCATAACCTGGTACAAAAAACAGTAAAACCTAGAGTTAGCCTATCAGAGAGGCTGCCAGTTTTATTTTGTAGGGGAGAAATGCATGTATACACAAAATGATAACCTGGGGTTTAGTGAGAGTGAGTTCTTTCTCCACGAGGTCTTTTCTCTGAATCTTGGCTTCACTAATAACTTGCAGAGTGCTTTCTAAGGACAGTGGAAGAACAGACATATTATCTGTAACCATGAAGTTGTGAGCCCCTTGCTTCACATATGATTCTCCATTGCCACTTTCTCCCTTGAGTGATTTGGGGTCCCTCTCAAAAAGGCTGGCTTTCTTTACAGTATTGGTGCAATTTTTATATCGTCTCAGTCTATAGTTGGAATCATAATAGTCCTCAGCACAACGGGAAAGATTAATGAAACCACCGATCTTGAAGCAGCTAAAGCAGGCATTGATCTCTTGTTTATATGGAGACAGTTCTTCAACTTGAAGCATCTTACTAGCGCGGCAACAGAAGAAGGGTGCCAAGTTTGGGGACAGTAGAAAGGTCTGGTATTCTGGTCTCAGGAATCCTATAGAACTTCCATTTATGCTACTGTAAAGGTTGTAAACACATCCTGTTGATCCGCACCTTCCAAACCTTTTCACAATGGATGCTAGAGGTATGCTCAGTAATCCAAACAGAAGATCCACAAATTCGCCACCAACTTCAGCATACAAGATCGATGAGTTGTTTTTTGACTCAAAAACCCTGATGTTGACATTGATTAGCTTCTCCTCAGCATCTTGTTCATGATGCAAGCTCTCACGAAGCATATCTGTGACTGAATCATCAGGGGAGATATCAACATCAAAATAGTGACCGGTCAATGGGTTCTTCGAAGTTAATGACCTCTTGAGCAGGCTAATCATCTGCAGCAAATGTACCAATAAGTTTACAGGTTTCAACGCTTTGGTTAATTTAAAATTAGTTGAGAGAATAGACAAACCTTGTCCGAACTAAGTTGGATAATCTTCTGCTCTAAACTGGAGGGATCCTGCACCCCGAACTTGTCCAAAACGGCCAACATGAGAGAAGTTGAGGCCGGTGCAACATTGAGATCATCGGTGATGATAAACTTCATATATCCTTTGACAAAAACTCCATCTTCAAAACCACCACCAGCAGTGTTAGAACCATTCTCTGGCCTCTCCCCGGCATGCTGCGTCATGACTTTGCCGCATTTGCAGACAGCGCCGGGGACTGAGCTGTACGCGCAGTCGGCATGAGCGCAGCAGCTCGCGTCAGCGCAAACATAAACCTCCCTGTGCTTGGTGTCGTCGACTCTGACCTTGAGTTGACAGCACTGCATCGCCGCGCCATTGATGGGCCTGAGAAGCATCGTCTTGCAGGCCTCGGTTCTGAAGAAATCGGCGGGGAGCCCCTCCACGCTCTTGTAGAGCTCGTCCAGGCATCCGGCCTGGGACTCTTTGCCAAGTAGGCGAACGATGGTGCCGAGAGGCAGCGTGAGGAAGCCGAAGAGCACGTCGACGAAGTCCTTGCCGGACTCGGCGAAGAGCACCCTGCTATTCTCCTTGTCCACGAAAACCTTCACCTCGACCGTCGGTTCTTCTGTGGTGGCCATGGTGGAGGTGATCCGGTGAAGTGCGTGTGTTGCAGAATGCGGTGAGGTGATCGGTCTTGGGGCTTAAATGTGTTGCGCAGCCCAAACGGCAAGGCTTTTTTTTAGGGAGCCAAAACGGCAAGGCTTGTTATCGTGGGAAGTTCACCAGTCCTGGAAACTGAATCGGCAGATGGATCGCTCGAACTTCGAGCGAAGAGTTTTTTTAATCTGCTTCGAGTGAAAGACTTAAAAAAAAACTTTTTGAACACTTTACTTATCAGAAATCAGAGTTTTTTAACAAATATATATTGAGTCAGCGGGTTGCCTCGTTAAAAACCTTTCAGTCCCTTTCAGTACCCTGAAAGGAAAAGAGTGCAACTCGGACCTGCTGCTCCGCAATCGCAGTAGTGTTACATCATCCACTAATTGTGGATATAGAAAAACAGGTGGGCTCTCAAGCCAGAAAGTTATATTATGACTATCTACTGTCCTAGCTACGAGATCCGCTGCTTTGTTGGCTTTCCTGGGGCAATGGCGTAGGGTCGCAGAGCTAAACCCTACCATCATCATCCGACATTCATCCAACAAAGCTCCTCCAGCAATTCTGTATTCCAAGGGATTATGGAATGCATTAACCACCTCGAGAGAGTCTGTTTCAATATCAATATTAGCACAGCCAATGTCAATATCAATATCAATGCGCTCTGTCAACCGGAGTCCATCCTGCAGTGCTTGAGCTTCAGCGGTTGCAACATCAATAACACTCTCGATCTCCACTCTACAAGTAGCTAGGAACTAACCTTGGGAATCCCGAATAATACATCACGTCGAGGCCATCCTAGTATCCAGGTTAACAGCCGCATTAGTATTTAGCTTAACTTTCCACTTGAAGGTTTAGTCCAACCTTTTCTGATTATTCAACTCCTGTTCATATTTGCCCGGAGGCTGTTAGACACCATTGCCTTGATTGATAGCGCCACCAAATGAACCAAGCCGCTGTAACAATGACCTCTTTACCTTCTAGCCCGCCCAAAACAGGGATCGCTGGTTGATTCGACCGGAGCAGGTGTTCCAGCACCACGCTCCCTGATCGGTCTTCTAGGACTGCCCTCTGAATGATCTTGGTTAATCTGAGCGCCTCCCAAACTTCAAGAGCATGGTCACACTTGAACAACATATGCGAAATATCCTCTGCACCCGACTCACATACATGGCATTGACCAGTTCCACCAATGTGTCTATTAGCAAGGGTACACATACATGGTATGATTCCATGAAGAGCCCTCCACGTGAATATCCTCACCTTGACTGAAACTTTCAGTTTCCAGCAGGTGTCCCATACAGGGTTTGTCTCAAAGCTCCCTGCCTCATCTCTTCTCCTCGCCCAGGACCACGACGCCTTCGGATCCTTGGAGAGCAAGACTAGAGTAGATAGGAAATTCAAAGGGGTAAAACCCTAGAACCTGTAACCGACTAGGTCTATGCCCGGGACCTGCCTAAGTCTATATAAAGGCCAGGAGGGCACGGCCTAGATCTCTCGACTCATACTTTCGCATACACACCACCACGCCAGATTGCATCTGCGCACCCCTGTAACCTTCGGTTCCGCTGTAATCAAGAGCAGACAAGCAGGAGTAGGGTTTTCCCTCCGGGGGCCTGAACCTGGGTAAACCTTGTGTCCCCGTGTTGCTTGTTTGCTAACCGTTCCACGATCTCCAGCATCCCCATCTTCTCCAAAACCCAAGTCCATAACAATGGGCATTGATGAGATCAAACCTCGTCAATTGGCGCCGTCTATGGGAACTGGGGACGCTGATTGTGCGGTCGTGACGGTCCCAACCCGATCGATCTACAACTCTGCGGCGACGGAGAGTCACCTCCTCTTCGGTGCTTTCGACTTCACCGCCCACTCACCAGCCACCATGAAGGACTTTGATCCCGTAGGCGACGGACTCGAAATCCTGTTCGGGAGCTTCTGCTTCCAGGTGGGGCAAACCGGCACCCTCCGCCTCCCTGAGCGGGTGCCCCTGCCATCAATCAGGCCCGCTTCGTGGACCCCACACCCCGTGCTACGCACAACATCATCAACAGATGATTCATACGACAGCAACAACTGCAACTCTGATTTGTATGATCCGCCATCGGACGCAGGGACCTACGGTTCCGGATCTGAAAGTTGTGGCAGCAGCCGACCAATCTACGAGCGCTACCAATGCGCCGTAGTCATCCAGAGCGACGCGGACCAGCAAACACCCAACCCGCCGCCCAACCCGCCAGAACGAAACGGCGGGAACAGAAGAAGCCAGTCCCCCCCACCCGAAGGGGAAAACAACGGCGGCCACGTCATCCGCCTTAGCAAAGAAGGATGGGCCCAGGTCCGCAACGCCGTGGCAGGCAACATAGTACTGCCTGCAGACGCCTCCCGGGATATGCTAATGGCCTACCACCTGCTCCTGATTGAGGAGCACAAAAAGCAGGTCAAGATGCAGGAGGCGCTTAACAAGCGCAAGCAGGCAGCCTCAGAGTCCAGCGCGCGACGAGCTGCGCTCTCCGCCATGGGCATAGGCTCCAGCTCGAATGCCAACCAAGGCAATAAGCACCGCTCTAGGGTGGAAAACATGGACCCCAAGGAGCGCCGTGAGGTGACCCGAACCCTCCACACATCCTTCATGGATATGGACGCCGACGGCAACGTCATCCCGAAAACTCCGCAAGCTGCGATCATGGCAGCCACTGCGTACCTCGCGGCCCACCCACCGCCGGAGGGGGACCCGAAGAGGGCCATGCACAAGTCCGCACTCACCGGACTCGGACTCGTCGGAGCTGCGCTCCACCATGAAGCTCCACGGGCAAGAAGAAAGCTCGGTCGTTCGATCAGCCCCACCCCTTCATCCGAAGAAGAGGAACATGACCTTCCTCGAAGGAAGAAGAGTTCGCGCCGCCGCGACCGCGACTACGACGCCAGAGATGCGCTCACACAGCGCAAAATCGACAAAGCGCGAGCCAAGCGCGCATGCTAGTCTGAATCCGAGATGGACGAAGACGAAGGAGAACTCTGCGGAGCCCGATGCTTCAGCAGATCAGTCCGGTGGACACGGATGCCGCGCAACTTCAAGCTTCCTTCGGATACTCCGAAGTTCGACGGCACTCAGGACCCAAAATCTTGGCTCAGCGACCACTTATCATCCGTCAAACTGCACGGTGGAAACAAGGACGCCATGCGGTGCCTTCAACGGTACCGACAGGCGCAGCCGGATCCGCTCGGCACCTATCTTCAGGGTCCATCCGAAGCTGGGATGAGCTAGCTTACAGCTTTATCCGAAACTTCAAAGGCACCAGCAAGAGGCCCGCCTCAATCGAAGGGTTGCGAGCCTGCACTGAACGAACAGGAGAATCCATTCGCTCGTACATACTACGCTGGTCCAACACAAAGAACTCTGCAGCGCACATCTCCAAAGAGAGGGCCATCGATGCCTTCAGGGACGGCGTCAAGCGCCAAGACTTCAAGGAGGAACTTGGGCGCGTCAAGCCCAAAACACTCGACCACCTCATGGACATCGCCAACAGGTGGGCCGACGGAGAATATTCCATTCATTGAGCACAATCGGAAGAAGAAGACGACTACGGTCGACGGCGAGAGCGCCGTAGCAAGAGAAGATCGCGCATCTACGACAATCGCGACGGACCAGACATGGTCGCGGCTGGCTACGCCGATCGCCGCAACGACGCCAACCGCAACAGCGGAGGATATCGCGGAGGAAACTTCCACGATGGGGGATGCCCAGCGCAGTCGTGGCAACGCCGCGACCGCGATAACGGACCCTCAGCATATGACAAGCTTTCGGGTCCATGCACCATCCACTTCTACATCGACAAGCAGGATGGCAAAAAGAAGGCCAGCCACATGCTCAAGGACTGCCGCGAGTTCCAGAAACTCAGCGAAAGCATGGTGCAGATGAGGCAGCAAGTCCCAATCCCCGTGTTCGGAAACGCACCCGCGCCAGGTGAAATAGCGCATGGAGCACCTCCACCGCCACCAGTTGGAGGCCCGAACCAACCAGTCGCACCAGCACAGAACAACGCTGGGAACGGGTACCCCTAGCCGAAAGGAGCACTAATGATCCAGAAGGGGCGCCCCATGAATAGGGTGCAGAAGGAAATCACCTGACAGATCAACCTGGCCGTGGCAACTCCACCCGCCATCCCTGAGTACCTCAGCGGATCGGAGTCCTGCATCACGTTCAGTCGTTCGGATCACCCTTGCCAGATCCCTTGCCCAGGTCATGTTGCCCTGGTGCTGGAGGCGCAGATCGGAGGTTTCGAGATGAGTCGCGTCTTCATGGACGGCGGCAGCGGCATCAACCTGATGTCCGCAAGCACTCTAGCAGCAATGCGGATCCCGCAGTGCAGCCTGGAACAGTCAGACACAACGTTCCACGACATCGTTCCAGGGAAGGGAATATTCCCCCTGGGCAAAATATGGCTCGACGTCATCTTCAGCAAGCCGGACAACTTCCGGCTGGAGCGACTCGAATTCAAAGTGGTGGACTGGCCATCACAGTACCACGCCATCCTCGGGCGCGTAGCATTCGCAAGGTTCTTGGCTGTCCCACACTATGTATACCTGCTACTCAAGATGCCAGGACCAAAAGGCGTCATCACAGTCCACGGGATCTTCACCCGATCGGACCAGTGCGACAGGGATTTCAACAGAATCTCCTAGTCATTAGGCATGCAGGAGGAGCTCCTAAGGCTCCGCGAGGTGACAGACAATGGGGCACCCCTAGTCGCACGACAAAACGCACCTGACATGTCTTTCGACTCCATCGTCAACACAAAGAAGGTGCAAGTCCATCCAACGGATGCCTCCAAGACGGCGCTGATCGCCAACGACCTCAGCCCCGCATAGGAAGGCGCGCTCGCCGAATTCCTCCGTGAGCGCTGGGAAATCTTCGCCTGGTGTCCTGCAGACATGCCAGGAGTTCCCAGGGAATTCGCCGAGCACGCACTCAACATTTTCCCAGAAACCAAGCCCGTCAAGCAGTCCATCCGGAGACTGTCCGAGCCACGAGCCGAAGCTATCGGCAAAGAAATCAACAGACTACTCGCTGCAGACTTCATCAGGGAAATCAAAGAAAGCGAGTGGCTTGCAAATACAGTGATGGTCCCAAAAAAGGACACGGACATCCTGCGGATGTGCGTGGATTTCACGTCGCTAAACAAGCACTGCCCAAAGGACCACTTCCCTCTTCCTCGGATCGATCAGATCATCGATTCGACTGCAGGTTGCGAGAAACTCTCCTTCCTCGACGCCTACTCAGGCTACAATCAGATTCGACTCAAGGTCGAAGATCAGGAGAAAACGGCGTTTATCACACCGTTCGGAGTGTTCTGCTACAACACAATGCCCTTCGGGCTAAAGAACGCAGGTGCCACGTACCAGCGATGCATGCAGGCATGCCTCAAGGACCAGATCGGTCGCAACGTTCAAGTCTATGTCGACGACATAGTCATAAAAACCAGGGAGGCGAGGACACTTATCGACGATCTCCGCGAGACGTTCGACAACCTCGATCGCTACAGGATCAAACTCAACCCCGAAAAGTGCGCCTTCGGCGTCCCATCGGGTCAGCTGCTTGGGTACTTCATCTCTCAGCGAGGGATCGAGGCGAACCCGAAGAAAATCAGAGCCATCATGGCAATGGAGAAGCCGAAAAACCTCAAGGGTGTCCAGCAGCTTGCAGGACGAATAGCGGCGTTGAGCAGATTCATCAGCCGCATGGGTGAGAAGGCCCTGCCATTCTACCAGCTGCTACACAAGGCAGATAAATTCGAATGGATGCCCGAAGCCGACGACGCGTTCGAAAGCCTCAAACGGCTACTCTCCACCTCGCCCGTCCTGGTCACGCCAAAGGAGCGAGCCTCCGTCTTGACATAGCAGCCACACACCAGGTGGTCAGCACCGTGCTAGTGGTCGAACGACCCGAAGAAGGCAAGACCCACGGGGTCCAACGCCCAATCTACTACCTCAGCGAGGTACTGACGCCAACAAAACAGAGGTACCCTCACTACCAGAAACTCGCCTACGGCGTGTTCATGACGGCTCGACGGCTGAGCCATTACTTCCAGGAGCACCAGGTGATGGTCGTCAACGAGGCACCCCTGAACAGCATCCTGAATAACCCTGAGGCCACAGGACGCGTGGCCCTGTGGGGCATTGAGCTGTCACCTCTGGACATCATCTACGAGAAGCGACTCGCAATCAAATCTCAAGTCCTCCCGGACTTCCTCGTACATTGGATGGAGCTGCAGTTGCCAGACACCCAGACATGCCGCAGTCATGGACAATGCACTTCGACGGCTCCAAGCGTGAAGTCGAGCAGAGCAGTCATCTTGACCTCCCCGCAGGGCGACCAGATGAAGTACGTCCTCCGGATGAAATTCCGAGCCTCCAACAACGAGGCCGAATACGAAGCCCTCATCCATGGCATGAGGATGGCAAAGATCTGCGATGCAACGCGCCTGGTCATCTACGGTGACTCCAACCTCGTCGTCCAGCAAACGATGAATGAGTGCGATGCACACGCCGAAAACATGATCGCGTACCGCGCACTCTACAACGCACTCGAAGGAGAATTCGACGGCTGCGAGCTTCGGCACATTGGAAGAGAATGCAACGAGGAAGCCGACAGACTCGCCAACATCGGCTCCACCTGCGCAAAGGTGCCACCGGGTGTGTTCCTCGAACAGATCTGCGTGCCATCCATCAAGCGGAAATTTCCCAAGTGATCACCCAAAGAAGCAGAACACTCGGGGGCTACGCTGCCCGAAGGACACGAAGGACCCGAGAAACTGGACACAGAGGTCGCTATGGTCAACCTGATGCAGGTCATGGCAGTCGAAGAAACTTGGACGCGACCATACCTCCGCTTGATAACGGAGAACTGCTCGACAACGGCTGATGCCCGGCGCATATCTCGTCGGTCAAAAGCCTTCACCATCATCAATGGCGAGCTGTACAAGCGCAGTATTACGGGTGTACTACAAAGGTGCGTCACCATCGGTGACGGGAAAGCCATCCTCCAAGACATCCACAAGGGCATCTGCGGCCATCACGCAGGCAGCCGCTCCCTTGTCGCCAAAGCTCTAGGAGCTGGATTCTACTGGCCAACGGCCATGAGCGACGCAAATGACATCGTCCGAAGATGCAACGGGTGCCAAAGGTTCGCTGACAAACCACACGCACCTGGATCAGAGCTCAGGCCAATACCTATAGCCTGGCCCTTTGCCCAATGGGGCCTCTACATGATCGGCAAAGTGCCAAAGTCCTCGAAAGGGGGGCATGTTTACCTCTTGGTCGCAGTCGATAAATTCACCAAGTGGGTCGAGGCCATGCCGGTAACCAACCAAAAGGGCAAGACCGCCGTCAATTTCTTCGAGTCCATTGTCTACCGGTTTGGCGTGCCGCACAGCATCATCACCGACAATGGATCAAACTTCATCTCCAAGGAATTCCAGGACTTTTGCGAAGGCCTCGGGATCAACATCACGTACGCCTCAGTGGCACACCCGCAAACAAACGGGAAGGTGGAAAAGGCCAACGGTCTAATCGGCGCTGGCATAAAAAAGCGCCTCATGAGCCCACTCGAACGAAAGGCCAGAGCCTGGATGAAAGAGCTGCCATCCGTCCTATGGAGTTTGCGTACTACGCCAAACAGCTCCACCGGCTACACACCGTTCTTCATGGTGCACGGAGCCTAAGCCGTGCTAACAGCCGAAGTACGCCATCAGGCCCCCCGGGTCGTCGCTTACAGCGAAGCCGAATACACGGCTGCACTCGAAGACGCCGTGGACACACTCGACGAAGCAAGAGACGTAGCAGCAACTCGATCAGCGGTGTACCAGCAGAGTCTCCGCAACTACCACAGCCGACGGCTACGACCAAGGTCCTTCGTCGAAGGAGACCTCGTCTTGCGACTCAAGCAAGAGCGACCGAAGAAATTCGAGTCGCCATGGGAAGGACCCTATGTTATCACCGAAGTCATCCCAGGTGGCGCCTATCGCCTCAAGCACGTGGAGTCCGGAGTCGCATACTCCAACCCATGGAACATCGCACACTTGCGGCGATTCTACCCATAGCTACCGACCCCTTTTACTTTCAATAAGGCTTTTCAGCCGAACAATGTACTTCCTCCATTACGATATAAATAAAGCTAAGTGTTCCGCCCCATAGTCTTGTTCGCTACTTGCAATTTTACTTTATGCTACAAACGCACTCGGGGGCTCCCCCCACCTCACAATTTCATCAACGAGGATCGCACGTGTACACCTGAGTAGCTGACAACGTCAGGCAAACGAAAAGGACACATACTCAAACAAAGCACCACGTGCTCACAATAAACAAAACCTTTATAACAAAGGGAACAACACGCCCAGTCGAAATATACAAATTTTACATCTATCTCTTTTACAGGTACTACCTATTCTGAATAATAACTTGAGCACGCTGCTCAAACAAATCCACTACCTATTCGGCATACTGCCTTACAGCCGCATAATGCGGACGCATATCCCACTCGCCACCATCCGGCCGAAGAGGTGGCCCAACTGCTACAACAGATAAATATACATCAGGCCGGTGCAGCCTCACAAGGGACAAAGCAGCCTTCACTCCCGCGACAAGCTATTTCCGCACCAACTCCTTGACATTGCTCACGCCCCGAAACTTCGACAGAAGACCCGCAAGGCTTGTTGGCACGGCATCCAATGGAAACATGACATGCAACACCGAGGCAAGCGACGTCTGCACCTGACGAAGCACCCGCGAAACTTGGTGCACACGATCCTGCACCGTCGCCAGAGCCATGGCACGGTCACGATCCATCCAGAAGAAGCTGCCAGCCTCCATGTCCTGTTGAGTCAAGCAATTGGCCCGAACAGCGACACGCTCCTTCTCTGTGGCATCCCGCAAAACCACTACTAGAAAATCGCGTTGATTTTGTGCATTGCATCATCATGACATCATCATGCATATTATTTTTACTTGAAACTATGTTGCGAAAGACTATTGTTTTCTAAAACTAGCCCTCCTTCTATTTCAAATTAAACCCCCGGATGTTTCCGGATATTTTGTTTGTCTAAAACTAATTACAAAAGTTATTTTTAAATTAAATAAAAACCTATATTATTTTTAGGGGGCAGCCGAACCGGGCCGATCCGACCCAGTTGGCCACCCCCAGTGCAAAACAGCCTGTCTAATTCCTATCCCTACCCAAACCTAGTCTACCCACCTATCCTAGCCTGACACCTCACCTTTCCCTCCACCTCATCACACCCACCGCCACATCATCAATCCTTGATCCACCCCTCTCCCTTTGGGCCCACCTCCCCTGGCCAGCACTCACACAAGCACACACGCCAGCCACTCTCTCCCCACCTCCCTGCCAGCCCGGACCCACCCCCTGGACCTCACCGCCCACCAACCCGCTCCCTCTCTCCCCCTCTGGCCCCACCCGCGCGGCCCCACTGCCAACCCCCTCTCTCCCTCTCCCCCCGTCCTGGCCCACCTCCTCTCCCAACCACCCGACACGCACACAACGCACGCACACAGAGCACACACCCCACGCACGCGGTACACCGTCCTCTCCCTGGACCCACTCCCCACTGCCCCACTTCCACCACCAGACCCGCTCCCCTGGCCCCACTGCCACGTACCCGCAATCCCCACCTTCTTCTCTCCCGCCCCACGCCTGCCGCCTCGCCGCCTTGGCTCCCTGCCTCCGCCGCCCGCCGTCACCTCCGCCCAGCCCGCCCGCCCGCGCCCTCATCAGGCTGGCCTCCCTCTTCCTCCGCGTCACCGAGCTCCGCCTCGCCGCCGCTGCTCACCACCGCTGACCTCCCTCTCGCCGCCCGGTTCACCCCAAGCTCCCGCCGCCCGCCTCCTCGCCAGCTCCGCCCGCCTCCTCCGCCACCGCCGCCGCTACTGCCCTTCTCCGACCTCCACCGCCATGTCACAGCTCCCCGGGCCCGCCGCTCCTCGCCCGCTGCCGCGCCTCCCTCCGCCTGCTCGCCCGAGCCGCCATCGACCGCCCGCCGGCCACTGCAGACGAGCGCCAGAGCTCGAGGGGACCGCTGCCTCCTCTCCGGTGCCCTGCTCGCCTCCGCCGGCCCCGGCCTCGATATGTCTTCGCCGTCGCCACGACCCCGTCCACCTCTCTGCATCGCCTCCCCCGAGCCTCGACCGCGCGCCCCTTCGCGTCGTCACGATCCCGAGCCGCCTGGCAGCTTCCGCCCTTGCCCCGTCCGACCACCCGTTCCACCTGCGCTGGCCCCCGCCTTGCTGGTACAGCCGCGGCGACTCTGCCACCACCGCCTTGTTCCAAATGCAAGTTGCACTTGTTCTAGGCTTCATGGTCGCAAGCCCCGAAGTCTCGTTGAAGTGTTCCTTCCGCTGTCCCGATGTCTCGGTTTGGAGTATCCTAATGGTGTTGATGCGGAGAACCCCCAAGGCCTTTGTCTTGGAACCAAAGACAGTACCGAGCCAAAGGTGTCAAAGAATCATCGACAAGATCTCCATCACGGATCGAAGGCCGCCCCCGCTGAGCCCGAACCCCGGTGTGACAAGTACCCCTTCCCGAACGCCAAGACCGATCCCGGCGCCCGAAGCCGAGAACCCCCCAAGGTCGTCGACACGGATACGCCAAGATCTTCTCCTCGGAACGCCATGACCGTCTACACGGACCCGAAGACCACGGATGCGACAAGATCTCCTTCCCGGATCCGAAGACCCCGGTACCCGACCCACTCAAGTTCGCCATCGCCGACAAGATCGACCGCTTGGACCCAAGTTCTCCATCTTGTATCCGATCCCGCTGATCCCGTCGAACCCTGAACCCTGAGACCGAACCCCGAACCCCGGAACCAAGATCGTCGAACCCTAATGTGTGAACCTTTTCTCGAGCCCTATTTTATAAAAATAATATAACTTGTTGCATATTAAATTGTCATATTGGCATGCATATTGTCATGTGGTTTGGGGGCCTTATGCCGATTCACCTTATAATTAAATATGGGGCCATATGCGGGCAAATCTAGTCTTATATTGGCCTCATTTAAATTTGTGTAGCAAACCGGTGTTATCTTTTGCCTTGTTAAGACAACCTTTAATTTGCGGGGTAGATAAATAACATGAACCATCTAATTAATTGTCGGGACCCCGGTTCCGCTTAATATGTCTAATTGCATTGCACCCTTGCCATGCCATGCATCATACATGCATCATGCCCGATCTTTTGCCGTAGTATTAAATATTGCATCCGGTGTTTATTCTAGTGTCATGCTTCTTCGCGGATAAGGCCGTTGAGTTGATGTGAGCTTCGCCCTGATCCTCGGATGAACCTTCAACAATGTTTTCAGGCGAGCATCTCCCCCTTTCTGCCTATCTTACTTTCATAGTATTTATTCCCTCCTGTTGATCTATTGCTATCTGTGTTGCGTTGCTCTAGTTTCGTACCCGTGATATCCCTTGCAGCCTTATATTGCCTTGGACACATCCTATTACCTGTTGTTTGGTAGATAGTTGGACTTGCGCGTCATAGTCGCTTGCTCAAGTGCTGTTGCGTGTCGTCAAGTACCACAGTTGTTGGAGTATTGCCTTGTGCTTATTGTTGGAGTTGATCATAAATTTACTTACTGTTTAACAACTAAAATTGAAGTAAGTAAGCAGAGGCACAGGTGGGCAAGAGATGTTATTTGGTTGTTAACCATCCACTTGTGCCCCGTAGGACCCCGAGTACCTGATACCTGTTCCTTGAATTTTCGCGCTATCCACATCCGGGAGGATTATGGGACCCCCCTGAGCCAGAGCTTGATTCATTCTTATTTCTTGGGGACACAAACTAGTTTGAGGTTTTATTTACGATCCTGTACTTATGCCATGCTTTACTGCTTTATTTAAATTGTGCGATGGATAGCACCTGTCGCTTAGGTAAGCGGAGTGTTTTCGCGGTATCGACAAGCCCAGTTTTGGGTTCCCAGTCGTTTACAGCCACTGGCGCAAACCTTGAGTCCGTCTCGGAGTCAGCTAACTTCGTTATAGATAGCTTAATGGGGTGGCCCCCTGAAATATTTCTGAATCCTGTGATTGCTTTGTCGTGAAGGCCTCGTTGGGTTTTGATTTGGTTCTTCCGAGGTTGATCGAGTGTGTGTTGCTATTTGTGCACCTCAGGTAAAACTTTCCAAAGCCGTGTCAATGTTATGGACGACTTGGAGCACAGTATCTCGATCATAGACAACTATAACTAAAGTAGTGCTATAAATTTGACTTTATAATGACTAGTAATCAGCTTCACTATAATGGAATGACTAAATAAAACTGCCAACAATTGCTTGTTTGGGTTGTCGCCATGCAATTGTATCTGACTAGTAAGTATAGCAACTATAACGGAATGGCTAAATAAAAGTACCAACAACTGCTGGGTTTTGGGATATCTCATGCTAATTGTATCTGACTAGTAAGTGTCGCAACTACAACAGAATGGTTAACTAAAAGTGCCAACTGCTTATTATATCAGGATGACTATCTATACCTGACTAGTAATTGGTGTAACGATAACCGAATAAATAAAACTGCCAACTGTGTGAGTTCCTCGGTTGACTTCCTCGTTTGGTCTCGAGGGGGAAACACCAGGATGGGTTTGTTTGGTGTTAGATTCAGGTTGGATCCGAATAGCTCTTTCTTATCCCTCTCTGATAGCCGTCAGTTGTATCGAGTCTCTATAGGTTGATTAGTGCATGCCGCGCTGCCGCTTCAGTCCACCATACCTATGGCGAGGACCGCCGAATTCTAGCCTCGCTGCAATCGGCCTCGATCGACGCCTTCTTTTTCCTTTGCCCTTTGTCGGCACCCCTTTGTTTCAAAGAGGTTTTGAGATCGACGTCGTTAGCGGTGGTTACCCTTCCGCTTGGCCCGGCAGGGTTATGGACGCCATTGGTTATTCTTCGTGGCTCTTAGCTCAATTTGCATCTTGTCCGTAGTGGACGCCCCTATCGCTTTCAAGGTGATTTGGATCTTTGTTCAGATATTCGTATTCTTGACTCTTTGAGTCGTTGTTATATATATCTGCTATGTGGGTCCCATCGAGGACTGTTGTGTAATGTTATTACTGCTTTCCACCCGCACGAAAGTGCTCTGGGCACCTTTTGAATCGCTTTATGCGGGTTTGGCGAGAATCGCTGAAACTTGCATAGGGCCGATTCGAGGGTGTTACAGAGTGGTATCGAGCTCAGCAGCGATACCCACAAGTCCAAGCCGGAGGATAACCTAGCTAACGGTCAAGTAGAGTGTCAAAACTATTTTTGCAAAATCGGTTGGATAGTTCTGATTAGGTCTGATTTTACTCCTTACCCCTCTGCTGCTCTCCTCTTACCTCTGCGTGTTTTGAATCCGCTCTCTTCTCTCTCTTCGAGTCCAGGATTTCTCGTGGTTGGGTTCCGTCGTACCTTCAGGGTTTCACTTCTTCCTTTGGTAACGGTGTTGCTACATCTGGTCTTCATGCTATCCGAGGAATCCTTCGTCTGGTGGACTTCTATTTGTTCCTTCTCGTGCCTTCCGGTGTTTTCCGACGCGACGACATCATCTACGCCAGATCCGATGCAGAGTCTGCATCACCCCTTTGTTTCTGAACCTCGTTTGTCGAGATCTTCAGTCCAATTCCGAGAGTTGGTTGCATAATCCGCCTATTGTGTGCAGAGTAATGGTTTGAGTGCGGGATGGAGTAGCTACCATACCACTACTCTTATCATTCGCTCTTGTATATTGAATTGGTGAATTAATGTGATTTCACTCATTCCCCGGAAGTTAGGAGTGGCCTTTATCTTTGATACCTCTACCTCCGTCCTTTGTTTCTCCGGAGTGTTCTCTCAATGGACGTGAGCCCCAACCATTGTTGGTGGTGTCGCCAATTTCAAGATGAAGAAGGGACCCTCGTTAGTGGTGTCGCGAGGATCTACACGAAGCGAGAAGATGCAGATCACCGCCCTTCTTCCCGGTACCATGAGGCGGATCTCGAGGGCGAGATCCATTGTTAGTGGTGTCGAATTGTGGCATCCCGCAAAACCACTACTAGAAAATCGCGCTGATTTTGTGCATTGCATCATCATGCATATTATTTTTACTTGAAACTATGTTGCGAAAAACTATTGTTTTCTAAAACTAGCCCTCCTTCTATTTCAAATTAAACCCCCGGATGTTTCCGGATATTTTGGTTGTCTAAAACTAATTACAAAAGTTATTTTTAAATTAAATAAAAACCTATATTATTTTTAGGGGGCAGCCGAACCGGGCCGATCCAACCCAGTTAGCCACCCCCAGTGCAAAACAACCTGTCTAATTCCTATCCCTACCCAAACCTAGTCTACCCACCTATCCTAGCCTGACACCTCACCTTTCCCTCCACCTCATCACACCCACCGCCACATCATCAATCCTTGATCCCACCCCTCTCCCTTTGGGCCCACCTCCCCTGGCCAGCACTCACACAAGCACACACGCCAGCCACTCTCTCCCCACCTCCCTGCCAGCCCGGACCCACCCCTGGACCTCACCGCCCACCAACCCGGCCTCTCTCCTCTCCTGCCCCACCCGGCCCCACCGCCAACCCTCTCCTCTCCCGTCCCGCCCACCTCCTCTCCCAACCACCCGACACGCACACAACGCACGCACACAGAGCACACACCCCACGCACGCGGTACACCGTCCTCTCCCTGGACCCACTCCCCACTGCCCCACTTCCACCACCAGACCCGCTCCCCTGGCCACACTGCCACGTACCCGCATACCGCACCCACCCCGCAATCCCCACCTTCTTCTCTCCTGCCCCACGCCTGCCGCCTCGCCCGGCCTCGCTCCCCGTCTCCGCCCGACCGTCACCCTCCGCCCAGGCGCCTCGGCGCCTCCTGTCAAGGCTGCGCCTCTTCCTCCATCACCGAAGCTCCGCCTCGTCGGCCGCCGTTCGACCTCCACGCGACCTCCTCCGCCGCCGCGGCTCACCCAAGATCCTCCCTGCCGCCCGCCTCCGCCAAGCTCCGCCTCGGCCTCCTCCGACGCCGACCGCTGCCGCCATCCTTCTCCTGACCTCCACCGCTGGCCAGGCTTCGCCCGGCCTGCCCGTCGGCCTCGCCGCCTCGCCGCCTCTCGCCGCTGCCGCCTCCCTCCGCCTGCCTCGCCTCGAGCCGCCATCGACTGCCGCCCGCCGCCACTCCCTGACGAGCGCCAGGCCCGGGACCATGGCCTCCTCTCCGGTGCCCTGCTCGCCTCCGCCGGCCCCGGCATCGACATGTCTTCGCCGTCGCCACGACCCCGTCCGCCTCTCTGCATCGCCTCCCCCGAGCCTCGACCGCGCGCCCCTTCGCGTCGTCGCGATCCCGAGCCGCCCCGCTTCCGCAGCTTCCGCCTTGCCCCGTCCGACCACCCGTTCCACCTCGTCGTTGGCCCCTGCCTTGCTGGTACAGCGCTAGCGGCGACTCTGCCTGGCCACCAGCGCCCTTGTTCCAGCCAAGTTGCACCTTGTTCTAGGCTTCCTGCGGTCGCAAGCCCCTGTTGAAGTCTGGTTGAAGTGTTCCTGCCGCTGTCCTGATGTCTCTGGTTTGGAGTATCCTAATGGTGTTGATGCGAGAAGCTTAACCCCAAGGCCTTTGTCTTGGAACCAAAGACAGTACCGAGCCAAAGGTGTCAAAGAATCATCGACAAGATCTCCATCACGGATCGAAGGCCGCCCCCGCTGAGCCCGAACCCCGGTGTGACAAGTACCCCTTCCCGAACGCCAAGACCGATCCCGGCGCCCGAAACCGAGAACCCCCCAAGGTCGTCGACAGGGATACGCCAAGATCTTCTCCTCGGAACGCCATGACCGTCTACACGGACCCGAAGACCACGGATGCGACAAGATCTCCTTCCCGGATCCGAAGACCCCGGTACCCGACCCACTCAAGTTCGCCATCGCCGACAAGATCGACCGCTTGGACCCAAGTTCTCCATCTTGTATCCGATCCCGCTGATCCCGTCGAACCCCGAACCCTGAGACCGAAACCCGAACCCCGGAACCAAGATCGTCGAACCCAGATGTGTGAACCTTTTCTCGAGCCCTATTTTATAAAAATAATATAACTTGTTGCATATTAAATTGTCATATTGGCATGCATATTGTCATGTGGTTTGGGGGCCTTATGCCGATTCACCTTATAATTAAATATGGGGCCATATGCGGGCAAATCTAGTCTTATATTGGCCTCATTTAAATTTGTGTAGCAAACCGGTGTTATCTTTTGCCTTGTTAAGACAACCTTTAATTTGCGGGGTAGATAAATAACATGAACCATCTAATTTATTGTCGGGACCCTGGTTCCGCTTAATATGTCTAATTGCATTGCACCCTTGCCATGCCATGCATCATACATGCATCATGCCCGATCTTTTGCCGTAGTATTAAATATTGCATCCGGTGTTTATTCTAGTGTCATGCTTCTTCGCGGATAAGGCCATTGAGTTGATGTGAGCTTCGCCCCGATCCTCGGATGAACCTTCAACAATGTTTTCAGGCGAGCATCTCCCCCTTTCTGCCTATCTTAGTTTTATAGTATTTATTCCCTCCTGTTGATCTATTGCTATCTGTGTTGCGTTGCTCTAGTTTCGTACCCGTGATATCCCTTGCAACCTTATATTGCCTTGGACACATCCTATTACCTGTTGTTTGGTAGATAGTTGGACTTGCGCGTCGTAGTCGCTTGCTCAAGTGCTGTTGTGTGTCGTCAAGTACCACAGTTGTTGGAGTATTGCCTTGTGCTTATTGTTGGAGTTGATCATAACTTTACTTACTGTTTAACAACTAAAATTGAAGTAAGTAAGCAGATGCACATGTGGGCAATAGATGTTATTTGGTTGTTAACCGTCCACTTGTGTCCCGTAGGACCCCGAGTACCTGATACCTGTTCCTTGAATTTTCGCGCTATCCACATCCGGGAGGATTATGGGACCCCCCTGAGCCAGAGCTTGATTCATTCTTATTTCTTGGGGCCACAAACTAGTTTGAGGTTTTATTTACGATCTTTACTTATGCCATGCTTTACTGATTTATTTAATTTGTGCGATGGATAGCACCTGTACTGTTTAGGTAAGCGGAGTGTTTTCGCGGTATCGACAAGCCCAGTTTTGGGTTCCCAGTCGTTTACAGCCACTGGCGCAAACCTTGAGTCCGTCTCGGAGTCAGCTAACTTCATTATGGTAGCTTAATGGGTGGCCTCAAATATTTCAATCTGTGATTGTTTTGTCGTGAAGGCCTCGTTGGGTTTTGATTTGGTTTTTCCGAGGTTGATCGAGTGTGTTGCTATTTGTGCACCCCGCAGGTAAAACTTTCTCAAAGCCGTGTCCGCGGTTATGGACGACTTGGAGCATGATTCTCGATCATAGACAACTATAACTAAAGTAGTGCTATAAATTTGACTTTATAATGACTAGTAATCAGCTTCACTATAATGGAATGACTAAATAAAACTGCCAACAATTGCTTGTTTGGGTTGTCGCTTGCGACCATTGTATCTGACTAGTAAGTATAGCAACTATAACGGAATGGCTAAATAAAAGTACCAACAACTGCTGGGTTTTGGGATATCTCATGCTAATTGTATCTGACTAGTAAGTGTCGCAACTACAACAGAATGGTTAACTAAAAGTGCCAACTACTTATTATATCAGGATGACTATCTATACCTGACTAGTAATTGGTGTAACGATAACCGAATAAATAAAACTGCCAACTGTGTGAGTTCCTCGGTTGACTTCCTCGTTTGGTCTCGAGGGGGAAACACCAGGATGGGTTTGTTTGGTGTTAGATTCAGGTTGGATCCGAATAGCTCTTTCTTATCCCTCTCTGATAGCCGTCAGTTGTATCGAGTTTCTATAGGTTGATTAGTGCATGTCGCGCTGCCGCTTCAGTCCACCATACCTATGTAGGCGAGGACCGCCGAATTCTAGCCTCGCCGCATCCTCGATCGACCGCTCTCTCTTTTCCTTTGCCCTTTGTCGGCACCCCTTTGTTTCAAAGAGGTTTTGAGATCGACGTCGTTAGCGGTGGTTACCCTTCCGCTTGGCCTCGCAGGGTTATGGACGCCATTGGTTATTCTTCGTGGCTCTTAGCTCAATTTGCATCTTGTCCGTAGTCGGACGCCCTATCGTTTTCAAGGTGATTTGGATCTTTGTTCTGTATATCTGTATTCTTGACTCTTTGAGTCGTTGTTATATATATATCTGTTCTGTGGGTCCCATCGAGGACTGTTGTGTAATGTTATTACTTCGTTTTCCACCCGCACGAAATTGCCTGGTGGGCACCTTTGAATCGTTTCTATGCGGGTTTGGCAGGAATCGCTGAAACTTGCATAGGGCCAATTCGGAGGGTGTTACATTCTCTTCCCTCGGAGCAAGGTTAGCACCTGCGACAATTGCACAAAATAAGAGGCAAGGCCAGCAGGCTCATTCGAAGAACTGAGCTGCAGCTCGAAACAAAGAACAACTTACATTGAAGTTGCTCAGACAGCCGAAGCAGTTCCGCCATCAAGTACTCTTCTCTGGCTGCACCGCGCTCCTCCTTGGACTTCCAAACATCGGCGTGACCACGCACCCCAAGCAACTCCCTCTCAAGACTACGAACACAGTCTCGAAGAAAAGCGAGTTGTGAAGAATCATCCAAAGACGGCCGCAGTTGCGCTGCAGGCGAGGTGTTAACAGGGTCAACACCCGAAGGAACCTAGAACAGCAGAAAAGCAAAGGACATAAACATTCAGACATAGAAGAGCACAACTCATCAAAATTCATTAAGCATATAAAAGCCATTACGTGGCACAATGATTTCGTACCTCAACATAGTTACAGCAAAAGGAGACTACAAACTATCCTACAGCTACAAACGCCTAAGACGCGGCAAGGGAGCCGACGACGGTGCCGCAGCGGTCTTCGACCGCTGCAGTAGCATCACCTAGAGCACTCCCGTGCTCCAAAGCGCCGCGGTCAAACTCGATGCCTGCGGCATCTGAGGCAAAACAAAAAGAGAAGACTGAGGACAGTAACACAGAAGAAAGGCAAGAAAACGAAAATACAGAAGCAAAAATAAGGTACTCACCAGAAACAGCCTTGGCAGCAGCCATGAGCTTGCCTGCCACCTCTCTATCACGCGCAGTCGTAGCAGTGGCAAGTTGCTCCTCGCGGTCCGTGGCCTCCCGCTGTAGACGCTCCTTAGCTTCGGCTGCCTGAGCTAGCTCTAGCTCAAGGCGCTCTTTCGCACCGACGGCGGCCTCGGCCTTCTTCTCCGATTGACCAAGGCTCTTCTTGCGAGTGTCGATCTCACGGAGAGAGGTATTATGCTCCTCTGCATTCAAAACAAGCAAACGTCAGAAAGCAGGACAAGAATAAAGGAAAGAAGTACCAAAAGCATACGGGTACCTTGAAGCTGTTGGAGGTTGGCCTCCAGCGCCAGGCGCTCCTGCACCAGCCGCTTGGCCTCCTGCACAAAAGGCTGCAGGAAGAAGAACCACCATTCAGAAAAAAGACTCGGGGACTACGCCCAACAGGAGAAAGCAGAAGAAAAAGACTCACACGAAAACACTTGGGGGCTCCCCCCGAGACATGAAGAACAAAATAAGAGAACTCTTTTTTACACGCTCGGGGGCTCCCCCCGTGACAGACGACTTACATGATCCAACGGTGACAACGAAGGCCCGCTGGCGAAATTCTGAGGCGCAACCACCTGCACCTCCTGTAGAGGAGGATTCGGAGCAGCGCCTCACGAAGTTGCCACCGTCTGAGGAGGAGGAGACGCGACCTTCGACTCACCAATCATCTCTCGAGCACCATCGCTGGAGGAGTCGTGGGAGGAATGCCTGCACACACAAAAAATTAGCACAAAAGTCAACAAGAAAAAGGAGAGCAAGATAATGTGCTTACGAGTACAATGAGCTCAGTCAAGATGAGGAGTTCTTCTCCCCCTTCTTCTCCTCCTTTTTCTCTTCCTTCTTTTCTTCCTTTTTCCGCTTCGCTGGCGGGTGTGGTGCTACAGCCCGCACAGGAATGGCAGGAAGAGGGGAGGAAGAGCCTCCATGCCCGTCATTGTGACGCTCAAGGCACAGAGGGTTTCTAGGAGTCGGAGGAGTAGAGGCATCCGAAGACTCGCTGGAGCTCCGTGATCGTTTGCGCGTATGGTCCTCGCTCGACTCGTCGGCATCTTCCGCCGGAGATCGTGCCGACGGCAGCTCGGACACGGAATTCACCACGTCATTATCCGGAGCATTCGGATATTTTTCGGGCAATGGCGGTACCATGCCCGGCACCTTGAAGCTCTGCAGAAAAGAAGGGACTTTGTTAGCAAACAAAGGAAAATAAATACGCAGTCGACGAAAAGCGCTACGCACACAAATCTACACCCTGTGGAACAGCCAACGCCGAAGAAAACGGCGGAGGCAGCGACTTCCCCGGGATTTTCTCTCCGGCCTTGAACTTCAGCAGCAAGCGAAGGGCCCTGTCAAGATCTCCCCCGGAGATTTTCTCAGCCGAAACTCTCGTCGGATCACGGCGCCCAGAATAAAGAAAACATCGGGTGCGCCCTAGCCTGGAGAGGCTGCACCCGACGCTCGAGAAACGTGTGGATAATATCCACACCATTAACTTCTTTCTCCGGAATCAATTGGAGATCCTCCACCCGACGATATAGCGCCTCTATCTCCGCCTCCTCGCCATCCAAGGTCTTGTTTTTCCAAGACGACCTTTTTGGCTCAATCTTTTGGGAGGGGTCAAAAGGAACAAGACCAAAATCTTGCTCAGGCACTACGGAGTCGCGGATATAAAACCATCGCCTCCTCCAGTACTGGACAGTTTCGGACATGGAAAAGGAAAAGAAAAGCAGATTGGGCCTAAGGGAGATGATGCAACCCCCAATGGGATAAACACCATCCGAACCAGATTGCCTCTTCACGGAATAAAGTTTCCGGAAGAGGCCAAAATGCGGCTCGATACCGAGCCAGCACTCGCAGAAAGTGATGAAACAAGCAATGTGAAGAAGAGAATTGGGCGAAAGATGATGCAGCTGGATGCCATAGAGAAAGAGCAGCCCACAAAGGAAGTCGTGGACTGGAAAGGAAAACCAACGCATAACGAAGGCAAGAAACATAACCCGATACCCAGCGGGGGGACGGGGGATTACCTCGTTGCCGGGGAGTCTGACGGCCTCCCTAGCCTACGGGATCAAGCCCCGCTCGCGAAGCTTGCGGAGATCACTCTCTCGCGTCTCTGAACGCCGCCAACCACCGTCGGTGACACGGGTAGCGGTAGCGCCTTTCTTTCCTCCGGCGGCGCTGGTACCAACCGCAGATGATGATTTCTTTGGTTTCCCCATCGCGCTACGGTGGCGCCGGCGGTGAGAGCGTAGAAGGGAAGATGGAAATGTGGAAGGAAATTCCAGCGTGCAGCAAGAATCACTAGAGCACAAGGAGGCAGTGAAAACAAGAACTGATGCGGTGAAAACAAACCGCAGCTTTCCCCAATGATTATAACGACGAGGACGATGCACATCAGCCGTCCATCCAAAAGACCTAACGCCAACGACAGATCTGACCATACACGTGTCAGCATCACAACGAACCATCGTTACCACGCCGCCCACTACGCGCGGAAATCGAGGCGACGCCATAATTATCTCCACGCCGCGCGTGACCGGTCAATTCAAGGTCAGCAAGTGGGACCCACGTCCGTCCAGTCAAGTCATCTCTGGCGCAGCAGAGGCTTGAGGTCATTGATCGTTAGCACTGATGTCATCAAAAGCTATAGTAGCAGCAACTACACTTTCTTCGGTTTCAAAGCTAAGAGTACTCACTCGAATCTACGATTCGACTAAATACTCGGGGGCTACTCCTATTAGGAGCGCTAGCCGCGCACCCGAAAGATGAGAAAAAACGAACTATTTCTTCGAGTCCTACGCCGAGTATACGACTCCACTATGGACTCGGGGGCTACTCCCATAGGGAGGATGGATTTAAGCATCCGAAATATTTTGTGTCCTACGAACTTCATGTTTGAACTAAAGTCTCCGCTCGAGTCTACGACTCGAACAGACACTCGGGGGCTACTCCCATAGGGAGTGCTGGTCGCGCACCCTATGAACTCTTCGACTGTGATCTTTCGGATCAGCATGCAAAAACTTTTCGGCAACTCTGCCACAACAAAACGCTAAGTGAGCAATGATCTCCTTGGCCACCCGAAACACCTCCGTCGTGATAAGAATTTGGATGCTGTGTCTGTGACACAAAGATAAGACCTACAGATATCACCTGGTGGCCTGGCAATGCACACTACTGCACTCTGCTAGTATAAACCCGTGCCAGCAGGCGCGATGAAAAATCCCGACGGACGCGTTGGGTACATCAGTTAAAATCACTGGAATTCCACTCCTGTAAGTCCTCTGCGCCGAGTCGATTACGCCAAAGATATGTTCCGGTTCGAGTTGAGGGACTCGAACACGAGGAAGATCATGTTGTTTCCTAAGATGCTTAATCGACCCTGATCCGTCGGGTGGGTCAGGCACACACATCAACAATCCCTACACATGAACTATTGAAATACATAGTTGCACCCGAAAGATTGAAGAGTCCCCAGCCGAACCTATGATTCAACTGATCACTCGGGGACTACTGACATGGTTATACCCCACGGGTGCATGATCTCAGCATATCTGGTCCAGCCCAAGGAAGGCCCATGGCAAACATATGCCGGCCCATGAAGACTTTCGGGTGGCCCAGGCCCACGACGCCTTCGGATCCTTGGAGAGCAAGACTAGAGTAGATAGGAAATTCAAAGGGGTAAAACCCTAGAACCTGTAACCGACTAGGTCTATGCCCGGGACCTTCCTAAGTCTATATAAAGGCCAGGAGGGCACGGCCTAGATCTCTCGACTCATACTTTCGCATACACACCACCACGCCAGATTGCATCTGCGCACCCCTGTAACCTTTGGTTCCGTTGTAATCAAGAGGAGACAAGCAGGAGTAGGGTTTTCCCTCCGGGGGCCTGAACCTGGGTAAACCTTGTGTCCCCGTGTTGCTTGTTTGCTAACCGTTCCATGATCTCCAGCATCCCCATCTTCTCCAAAACCCAAGTCCATAACAATGGGCATTGATGAGATCAAACCTCGTCAATATTGATGTTGCCACTCCATATGATAAGCCGATCGTACTGAAAAATCCCGTTTTTGGTACCATGCCATGCAACAGAGTCCCCAACCTCCTAGGGTGGTAGGGGTATAACCTAGATTTGTCGCACATTGATTGGGTAGAAATTGTCCTCTAGAAGCTGGACATCCCATGTATCTGTCATTGGATTAATTAGCTCTTGTACCTTCCCAATCATGATACCACCTTGTCTTGTGGACACCTTCTTATTTAGGCTATTTGATATCCATGGATCCTGCCAGACATTAATTACTGAGCCATTCCCCACACGCCAAATATAGCCTCTTTTGAACATTTCCATTCCCGCCATCAGGCTTTGCCAAGTGAAGGAGGCCCCTTTTTTTAATTCTTCCTTCAACAGTTCCCCAGATGGGTAATACTTTTCTCTATGGATTTGAGCACATAAAGATTCAGGTGTTTCTACTAACCTCCATATATGCTTTGCAAGCATAACCAAGTTAAAACAGTGTAGATATCTGAACCCCATGCCACCTTGCTTTTTTGGAGTACACATTTTCCACCAAGAATACCAATGCATGGCCTTTTTGCCATATTTCTCGCCCCACCAAAATCTTGATATTGCCGCAGCTATTGCTTTGCAAATTCCTATTGGAAATTTAAACACAGACATAGCATATGATGGAATAGCTTGAGCTACAGCTTTCAACAAAATCTCTTTCCCGCCCATGGACAGGTTCTTTAGGTTCCAACCACTAATAATTTGGCACACACGATCCACTAAGTGTTGGAAACAATCAGATCGATCTACCCCCACACCTAAGTACCTCTCGGTCAAAGCTTCCGAGTCTATATGGAGCACTGAGCATACAACCTCCCTATCCTCTCCACTTGTATTAGCGATCGAATAGAAGCGGGTGGGTCATCTATGTTAGATAATCACGTGTCCTACACGTATTAGAATTGCAGTCCGAGTAGGTGTAGGTGTCCAGGTACTATACGTATATGTATTAGACTAGGTTTAGCTACCAAGTCGGTTGTCTAGTCTTGGCATATATATATGCGTGTATCCTAGCCTCTAAAACACCACCGCAACCGTGAGTTGAGCAATACAAGAAAGAAAGCAAGGCTCGACAAGAGCCTTTGGCGATCAAAGTTGTTTTGCGTGTGCGTGCGTGAGTATACTAGTTAGATCAAAAGAATCGATCGGCTAGCAGTGCGTGCATCTCGGCGGAAGTTATCGGCACGTGCGCGTGTCGTCGCCGGAATTTCTCGTCGGTGCCGGAAAGTACTCGGCAGGGCTGTGCTAACAATTGGTATCGAGCCTCGTGGAGTATCTCCTAGTAACGGGAGGTCATGGCGAAGGAGATGGGCGAGTATTCGTGCGGCTACGGTGCGCCGGTGTCGATGCAAGATCCAGGTACAGCCGCGACAACTACACGGTCTGGGCGGTCCAGATGGAGTGGGCGTTAGAAGGCGCTAGACTCTGGGAGGCTGTCGATCCAGGCGGCGACGAGTTCAAGAAGGGCGCGTTGAAGTACCACCTAGACCGACTAGCACTCACGGCCATCTGCTCGGTGGTGCCAACGGATCGATGCAACACCGATCTCGAAGAAATCTGCAAAGGAGGTGTGGGATACGCTCAAGACGCTAAATCTTGGGCACGAGCGCGTCCGCGAGGCGACCCTGCAGACCTTGCAGAAGAAGTACGAGAATCTAGAGATGGGAGAAGATGAGACGCTAGATGCCTTTGCTTCAAGGGTCGCTAAACTGGTCAATGGGATTCATGACGAGAAGCTGGATGAGATCTCTATTGTGAGGCGTTTTCCGCGTGGCGCGCCGCCACATTTCACCCGTTGTCTTGGCGATCAAGCAATGCGTTGATCTCAAGACTCTCACGATGGATGATCTAGTTGGACGGTTCAAGGTGCACGACGAGCGGATGAAGATCACCTATGGCGACGCAAAAGTGGATGAGCATCTCATGCTTATGGCTCGAGCGTTGTTCGCCAAGGAGAGGAAGGGCGATAAAGCATCCGGTAGCAGGAGTGATAGAGAAGATTCTCGCCCAGCGAAAAAGTACATCGCATGGGAGGACGAGGACGAGGCTCCGCCGTGGAGGAAGTTTGATATCAAGAAAGTAAGATGTCATAAGTGTGGCGAGCTCGGTCACTTCAAGAAGGATTGCAAGAAATCGTCGAAGGAGAGGGCTCTCATCGCCCAGGAAGGAGATGATGATGGACCGATGATGCTGATGCTCGAAGTAATCGAAATGAAGGATGAGGAGGATCCTCCATCACCGGCACGGAGATTGTGGCGCAAGTGGATCACGATCTACCGTGTGGATCACGAGCAACGGAGTGTCCGGTTTCTACGTGAAGCCACGTTTGAGGCGAGTGAAGCTTTAGAATCGATCATGGCGGTCTATGCGTTGAAATTTCACCGCAACTCCGTCCGCAATAAGTTCTTCAAGCTTGCGGTGGATGATCATAGTAAATACATGTGGATTGTGTTGCTGAAAAGTAAGTATCAAGCACAACAAGCATTCGAGAAGATCAAGGAAGCAGGCGAGTATAAGGTGGAGGAGAAGAAAAGAGCTCACGCATTGATCGTGAAGGCGAGCTGCATCAAACCGTGTTGACCATGGCACGGAGGATGATGAAGAGTAAAGGTTTGCCAGAAACTTCTGGGGTGAGGCAGTCAATACGGCTGTGTATTTGCTGAACATGGAACCAACTGAGAGTGGAGTTGGTATGACTCCGTATGAAGCATGGTACGGACAGAAGCCCTCGGTTGATCATCTTCGTACTTTTGGATGTGTGGCGCATAAGGTGAATCAGAGTACTCCAATGATCATGACAGGCTATGAAGGCTCGAAGGGATACCGTTTGTGCAACCCCTATACCAATAAGGTGGTTTTCACGGACGACGTAGTCTTTGAGGAAGAGAAATCATGGAATTGGGGCTCCAAGGAACCGGAATATTCATCTTTTCACATCACATGGGATCTTGAGTATGAAGAAAATATGGATCTATCAAGCTTATCTTTGTCAGCAAATTCAGACCCAGAAGAGATTAAAGGCCTAGGGGGTGCTCCAGGCGTGGACACTAGGCCAGAAGCACTAGGGATACTCCCAGAAGGAAAAGTGTCCGGAGAAAAGGCTAGTCTGTGGTCAGAAAAAACAGAGCTAGAAGGTGTTGTGTTTAGCTCATCATCCGCTAATACATGAGGTGATGATCCACGTGAAGAGCTTGGGGCAAAGGAGTGTCCAGAAGTGCAAGGGCCATGTGATGTGGTGGCGAGTCAAGAAATTGTCTCAGAAATAGGCATGCAGGATACGCTGCATGTAGAGCCGTTGGCTCCAGGATCTCTACGTGAAGGCACACAAGGTTCAGAAACTGGAGAAACAAGCGCGTTATCGGACGCAGAAGAGTATGTCGCAGAGCCTCCGACTGCATTGGAGATGAGACGACTACGACCGATGCAAGCACGCATGCAAGACGTGCTGGACTACTATCCGAAGAAAGAATTTTGGACGGTAAATTATCTGGTGAAGATGGAGTACGAGAATCAATGTTTGTTCATCAAGGAACCAATGAAGACTGAAGGCACATTCATGGACAATATCGACAAGGAGGACGCGGAAAAGAAGGACGCGGACGAGAAGGGTCGATGTGAAGCCATGGAGAAGCCGGCGAAAGCAATGTCGGTGACATGGGTGCCAAGTAAGGGGACGGAGAAAGCAATTCCGAGAAAGACGTCGGCGAGGAGCAACCGGCGCATTTGGGATCCAGGTCGATGTAAAAAAGCACATCGTGATTAGGGGGTGATTGTTAGATAATCACGTGTCCTACACGTATTAGAATTGCAGTCCGAGTAGGTGTAGGTGTCCAGGTACTATACGTATATGTATTAGACTAGGTTTAGCTACCAAGTCGGTTGTCTAGTCTTGGCATATATATATGCGTGTATCCTAGCCTCTAAACACCACCGCAACCGTGAGTTGAGCAATACAAGAAAGAAAGCAAGGCTCGACAAGAGCCTTTGGCGATCAAAGTTGTTTTGCGTGTGCGTGCGTGAGTATACTAGTTAGATCAAAAGAATCGATCGGCTAGCAGCACGTGCATCTCAGCGAAAGTTATCGGGTACGTGCGTGTCGTCTCGTCGGAATTTCCTCGTCGGTGTCGTCGGAAAGTACTCGGCGGCACGGGCTGTGCTAACAATCTAGCCAAACACGCCCAAGAGATCTCCTAGCTAATCTAGCTAATCCATGAGCCACAGAATTGGCCTCACGGTACGAATGTTCAAAAATGATCTTTGAGAATTCAGTTGTCAAATGGTAAAAATCATCAAAGATAGCAGCAGCTGATCCTGAAGAGCCTCCTTCATTCATAGCATTGACGGCATCCAGACAGTCCGATGAAAGTATGACTCGGTTGCAACCCATGGACTGAGCTAACATTAGTCCCTCTTTAATCGCTTTGGCTTCAGATGAAACTATATCAAGTACCAATCAAGCTCCGAATTTGCTGCAGCAACGAACGCTCCTTTGCTATCTCTTATAACCACCCCAGATGTACCTTTCAGTAGATCCTCATCAAAGGATGCATCGACGTTCACTTTCACATAATCTTGAACATGTTGTATCCATCCATTGCGCCTCATGCTAGCTTTAGGCGAGTTAGAGGCGTAGAAGTTTGCATATAGCGCCTCGGTCGCCCTAGCCAATGAGCTTGCATCTTGATATTTATCAGAGTGAGTAACTTGTCGTCGAGACCACCAAAGGTGCCAGCAGGTTACAACAACAATCTCAGGTATCACAAATGAAGATGTGCCCGTCTTGTTCTCCACGCACAACAGTCGCATGCTCTTTCAATCATTGGATACGGCCCAAGCTCATCCCATACTGAGCTCGCATGTGGGCAGATGAACAACATGTGCTTCACGTCCTTAGCCGCTTTCTTACACAAAGGACATTGGGGCACTAGCTGAGATATGTCTCCTGGCCAGCACCGCTTGACATGACACAGTCTCTTGCATCACACGCCAGATAATTTTTTTGATTTTGCTTGGGACTCGCAATGACCAGATCTTATCCCACATTGGGTGGTTAGACACCAGACCATTTTGACTCTGAACTTTCTGACCAAACGTACTCTCCCATTCCACATGATAAGCCGATCGAACGGTGAAGATCCCTGATTTATTAAACCTCCAGGACAGAAAGTCATCCATATCATTATCCGGCAAGGGGATATTTAGAATCCTTCTAACATCAATAAGCCAGAATGTATGTCTCAGTAATTCCTCATCCCATGTATTAGTAGTCGGGTCAATGAGTTCACTCACCCGAGTGAAAATATTTTGTCCTCTTGGCGTTAGTACCCTGCCACTCAATCCACTGGGAATCCACTCATCATCCTAGATGTTAATTGAGTCACCTTTTCCTACACGCCAAATATACCCTTTCTTTAGAGTTTGCAAACCAGCCCAGACGCTCTGCCAAGTGAATGAACTACCATGCCCTCAAAATGTCTTCTGATGGGAAGTATTTGACTTTGAGCACTCTAGCACACAAAGATTCAGGTTCTTTGATTAAACTCCAAGCTTTCTTAGCTAAAAGGGCTAAGTTGAAACAATGCATATCTCTGAAACCCATCCCTCCCTTCTTTTTTGGTATGCACATCTTCCACCACGCGACCTAGTGTGTCCTTTTCTGATCCACACTATCTCCCACCAATATTTTGACATCGCTGCTATGATTCCTTTACAAAAAAAATTGTGGAATCTTAAAGTATGACATCGCATAAGATGGTATAGCTTGTGCTACAACTTTCAACAACACTTCTCTTCCTCCAGCCGACAACAGTTTATCCTTCCATCCATTGATTCTTTGGATTATCCTCTCCACCAGAAATTGGAAACAATCACTCCTTTCCATCTCCCGTGCACGCCACGTGTTCCCAAAATCGCTCCAAATCCCACTTTTGCTACAAAACACCCCTTTTTTTGCTACATATGTCCCCGTTTTTGCTTTCGAAGCAAAAAAAAACGGTTCATTTCAGAAATAGAACGTCTCGCTGGAGACCTCACCGGAGACCTCACCGTCCATGGGAGAGCCACCACCGAACTGGGTAGCCCGCCTAGGGCGAGCTCCACCAGCGAGGGGTCGTTTCCCGGCTCCAATAGTAGCACCTGCGCCACCTGCACCACCCTCGGCAATGCCGAGAGCTCCGCCGCCGCGCTAGGCCGCCGCCCCTAGGGACACCCCCATGGACCTGTCGTCCCGTGCAGGAGAGGTTACGGGAGGAGGAGTAATGATTGTGGGCCGCCACCGCCAGCACCGCCTAGTGCTTGCCTGGTGCCAGCCACTGATGACGGTGGAAGGGAGAAGGCGAGGAGGGCTGGTGGGAGCTAGGATGAGTGGCGGCGCGGCCGGTCGCCCGCGGGGGCGAGCCGATCGCGAGTGCTATTTCTGTTTCGCGAGCCGAGAAGATGCAGGCAAACCAGAACTCATTATAATGTAACTCCTGAGAACATCTCTAGCCGAACTCTTAAAAAGTTTTAGAGGAGTATATTTTGCGAAAACCGCTCCTAGCTGATCTCTTAAACAGTTAGATGAGTAAAAATTATAAGGATGTGTTTGGTCTGTGCCCAAGATTGCCCCACCAAATATTTGGCTAGCCGAAATATTGGTTGAGTCTTTGCTTGCCCATAACTTGGCCAACATTATTGGCTAAAAAATTAAACTAGAGTTGGTAGTGAAGCATTGGCAAGCCAGAAAATTGACAATAATCCAAACAAGAGCCAACCTTTTGGTTATGACCAAAATATTGGTAGGATACATTTTGGCCACAATCCAAACACACCCTAAAAGTCGGCCTTAAATGGGAGACAAAATCTCTCCAATATACTGGCTGCAGCCTCCATATAGAATAATTTTGGACATTTCTGACCGACCACCCCACTTCCCGCCTCCCCAACACTCCCGTCTCCCTGCCTCCTCGCCGCCATCGATGCCCCAGACTCCGTCCGGAGTGGAAGCGAAAGCCTCTTCCGCAACCATTTACGAGGGCTTGGCTGGAGAGGTGACCTCCAACTATTTATTATTGATACCCATGGCTGAGAGCTAGTTCCTTGGCCCGAGTTACACCCTTGACTAGATGAATACCGGTGGTCTTTCTTCCTCGGATCAGGAACACAAACCATGTCTACATCCCAGGGTAACTCGCCATCCTCGTCTCTGGGACACGTAATGAGTTAGTGCCCCAGCAAGTCACGTGATAAACAATACAAAGGGAGCTTCTCATACCTCGCGTCATAGTAAATCGTGCGCTTCAGGCTAGGAGACTCCACTGCAACACATATCATAAAAGGCTTTGTGATATCCACATTGATCCTCACACGAAGTTTATCTACTTCAACCTTCTCTACCTTGCCAATCATGCTAGCAAGAGGACCCCTCTACGCTCATAATTCATATGAGCAAAGGGAAGGTCATAGATCCTCACCCAGAATAACAGTTTGTCAAAGATAACATCAATAGGCATCACACGGGAATCAAACTATCAAACTCATCACCCATGGTGAGCCAACAATCACTCGCTGCATGTCTGCCTTTGATTCAAACTCTGTAAAAAAGATTAGGCCCCATACGGCGCACCATCATACCTTTAGGGTTTCTCCATGACGGGCGGATCACTGCCTTGATCGTTTTACTATGCAAAGTATTGGGTGGCAAGACCTTTCCCACGAAAGTCCACTCCGAGAAGTTGATCATGTACTCATCCAATTCATTAAGAAAGGAAGTTTTGGATTCCTTCGACATGGGCTTGAGGCGCCCCTTCATGGTCGTCACTTCATTGCCCACGCTCGATCCGGCCTCGTGCACGCCAGCTCCCTTTCCCTTTGATGGATCCTCCACTGCCGCAGCCCATGATCAAAGGTTGGATCCTAAACCATGCTGCCAAAACAACCTTCGCCTCCACAGACCGATCATCCTCCATCGTCCACCTCGATCTGGTTAATGCATGTCGCCAAGGGTGGGTTGCAAAACTAGGTCTGCCCCCTTTTCACCCCAAACGAGTACGAAAGACCAGCAACAAGGAGGATCCGACGTGATGAACAAGATCATGAGATTGTTTGAAGAGTACAAATTGGGCGCAAAGCTGCGAGGATCTCAGCCGCACCAAAATTTGCCCCAAAACCCTAGAAATCCCATATCGCTTATACGAAAACCGAGGAAAAAGGCACACATGCCTTGATTTTTTTAGAATTTCCATGAATGCCTTGCTTTTTTAGGAAACATTGGCACTTTATTAAACTAAAATATTGGTTTGAATACAAAGATCGGCAGGGGGCTGAAGGAGTCAAACCTACAGTCCCACACTACCAGAAACACTAAACCGTGCCAATCTGTGAGCTTTCATGTTTGATAACCTATTCTTATGAACAAAACTCGCCTCTACTAGCCGAGTCGCATCCGCTATAATCTCTGAGATCACCATGCTGTAACCACCTGAGTAAGGTTGCCTCAATTTATTGACAACCGACCGACAGTCAGATGCCACTGTGACTTGGCGGAGCTGCAGGTCCTGCGCGAGGGCAAAGGCCTCTCTGCATGTGATAGCTTCGAGCAAGGTCCTGCCAGAGATCGTGAGGGTCGAGGCCCCAGGAAGACTCCGATTAGCGCTCATGCATATCGCGCTTACATCACCACGCGAGCTCGGTGTAACACCCCTAGTTTCATTAAATTCTAATTAGGATTTGATTGTGCATTCATGAGCATCATCATTTAAAATGCATGCAACAAAAAGGTTCTCAAACCCTAGACCCTAATTTCCCTATCTACTTGAAACCTTTCAAATGGTTCTAAAATATCTGAAAACTACCAAAACAAAGTGAAGCCCAAATGGATTATAAGGGTTCTACAGTATTTAAAGTGTTTATAAAAGTTCTGGTATTTTTGAAACTATTCAAAACAGGTTTGAAATTCAAATACAAAAGAAAATCAGAAAACAGAAAAAGAAAAATAGTTTTCTGGAAAAAAAAGTGAACCTAGCTACTGGGCCATAGCCCATCCCCTCTTCCTCTTTCCCTGCCGCTGCCAACATCATGACCCACTTCGCTCGTCTGCGGGCCCAGCCCGCCCAAGATCGCTTCATCCTTTCCTCGTCGTCTTCCTCCCCGATGCCAAGCACCTCTCTAACGTCGGCGTCGCCGTCAATTTCCGCCATAAGTCGCGCTCCGGGGGTGGATAAGGTCGCCACGACGACGTCTCCTTCGCCCTCATCCACTTCTCCTCTCCCAAAGACCTCTCTCTCTCTTCTCTCCTACGTGAAACCGAAACCCTAGCTTCGGCCGCCGTCTAGCACCGCCGTCCCTGGCCTTCCCTCGCTCAATCGAGTCTGCCACAAGCTCTGACTCGTCGCGCCGGTTCTTTTCCCCGAAGGAATCAGCCCTCCTCGCTCGCAGTTGTCGCCATCGATGCCATCTTCCTTGTCACCAACGACCGCCGTTGCCAACATTGCCATCGACCCTGACCTCCTTTGCCCTCGCCGAGCCTGCACACGCATCAAGGGTGAGTCGCTCGTCCTCCTGGACCACTCCATTGTCTCCCTCCCTCTCTGGTTCGTCCCTGCATCGAACGCCGTCATGCACCGCCGCCAGGCAAGCTCGCCACCGCCAGTCCGATGACCTTTAGCCAGCGGTGCCGCCCTTTTTAGACTCACCTTGATCCCCTCTGTCAAACGCACACAACCCCGCATTCCCGCTCGCTCGCTAGCATCAATCTCTGCCACTGTCTGCAGGGTACTCCGGCGAGCCGACGTGGCGTCGACGTGGGCGCTGACCCAGCTTGGTCGGCGTGGATCATTGACTTGGCCATAGGCCCAGTCATCAGTGACTAGGGCTAGACCCAGCCCTAGTAATAAATGCCCCACCCCTGTGCTGACGTCATAATGACACGGTAAAGGTTTTAAGTGGTTTAAATAATTTCAGATAATGAATAAAACTTGTAAATTCATATCTAATTATTTATAAGTCAGAAAAATGTGTATAATATATCAAAATGTTCAGAAAAATGATCTCTACCTCTTTAAGCTATAATCATGCATAGATAATCAACTTACATGACAAGTTTAATTATAACAACATAGTAACCCCTCATAGGTGATTCCGCAGTTTCTCCGAACTAGGGTTTATACCCCTCGGAACCCCGATTAAATTGTCAAGCATGTCTTAGGGGTTTATTTCAATGCAATTTCACTTGTCATATCATCATATTTGGTTGAGCATTGCATCAATCCATGTGTTGATTGTTTCTCTTTCTTTTCAGTGTTTGATTCTTCTCGGTAGAATACGATTTTGAGATCAAGATTGAAGACCGAGATCAACATCGTCGAAGCTCGAAGATTAATACTTGACCAACTGTAACCAAGTAAGTACCAGATGTCCGAAGCTCTGCTTTCTGGGTATCAACTGGCAAAGGCAAGTGAAGCCCCACACATGATATAATCATATGTTTTCAATCATTTCAATTCTAGCCATGTGCATGCGGTTCTAAAGTATTTTATCGATAGATAGAGTAATTCTATCTGATGCATGTTCCCTTTATAGCCTATATTTCCTGATCCACTGCTCCTAGCATAACTAGATTTTGGCTTATGAAGCGTTGCTAGAGCTATTACATCTTTTGTGCTTAGCCATGCTTAGTTGTTCCGCTGGTCCATCCGGTTGATAAATCAGAGATGCGAATGAACCTAATATGACAGGATGACATGGTATGATCAGAGATGAAAGTTAAACATGCTCATGTTATCGCCACATTTTGGCCAAAGGAGGAGATGGGCCGTAATCAAGATGGGCTTGGAGGATACATATATGCAACGTATTGCTGGATCGGCCTTGTGCGTGGATTTGGGCTAAATTGCCCGTGTATCTGTATATTGTAGTAGGTTCCGTTTCGGTTTAAGTAAGAGATAGAGTTGTTAGGGTTATTCCAAAGATAGAAAGTCTCCGGACTATAAATATGTACCTAAGGTTATTGAGAAAAGGAGGACGATCACGTTCACAACAAACACAATCTCTGCATCGCCACCCCTTGTTTCTAGGGTTTCTTTCGGTAGTCATATTGCCTAGATCGCATCTTGCGATCTAGGCGATTCACTATGCGTTATTTAGTGTTACTGCATCAAGCCTTGTTGATGGCGTGTAATACATATCATAGATTTGTTTGGGCTAGCATCGGTACCTTTTTGTTATGATTGCTTAGTTATGCAGCCTTTAGTTATCTCACGCCTTTGCACCTTTTCGGTGTAAGGCAGATCTTGCTTGATCTTTATTCAGTTGATTTGATCTGTTATAGTTATGCCTTGTTTTCCAAGGTTTAGTTTGATATCCACGTAGTCGCCTTGCAAACGGGTTGAACGATCCAAAGAGTACGTAAGGATGTGGTTTGCCAATTCGAGAGGAGTTGTTCGGAATTGACTTTACGCCGGTTGTTAGGCCTCTAGGGTTAGTTTTCTATCATCTTTTGTATCTACCGTGCTCAATTACGTGTAGGATGTTCCAATTACGTGGTGAAAACGTTAAACCGTCGTAGATCGATTTAACTTGTATTGATGAAGCAAAACCCCATGTTATCGTAGATCTAATGCGAACCATGGGATAATCGGCTGTGAGCCGATTCACAGGAAACCCGGGAGCCGATCGTCGAATTTTACGATACTTGTTTGCCATGCAGAAACTGATCAAGCAATCCATCACCTTCGACCAGGTATAGGTCAGTGGCACGCCTGCATCACCGGACGTGTCGGAGTTTTGCGGGCCGTTCGAGGACCGTGGCCCACCAGCAATTCGGGAGCCTCCGCTCTTGTGTTGCTCGTCGCTGCTCGCCGTGGGTTTTGACAGCAACACATTCTCGCACGCCTGGGACATTCAACAAGATCTCTGATCAACATCCGACGCCACGATGGGGACAATCACGCACGACGACCGCCTCAAGAGCACAAGGCGAAGTATGATGATATCAAAGCTCTGCTCAAGCCGATCTCATCGGCTCTTTTGAGAGGACCCGTAAGCATGGCATCGTGGAAAGGGTTCTCACCAAGGTGCCCTTGATGAGGTGGATCTGCCTGCTCCTTCGAGGAGCGCACTGAGCTCTGCGACAGAAGTCAATTACATGGTGGCTCATTCTCTTCACCGCCATTCGAGAGCCTAGTGAACGCTGAGCGCATCGCGTTCGCGTAGTTCAGAGATCATGAAACATCGCATTCTCCGGGCCCTACTCTAGGGACTCACCAGGAGAAAGACCGCCTGCACTGTGCCACAATGCCATTCACACTTGCAGCCCGAGCCACCAGGGGCGCACGCCGCTCTACAAGGTCGGAGGTGACCCAGCGATTGCCGGCCTGTTTGAACCACCTAAAGAAATCCCACATGGATATGTGTGCACCTACGTGCCGGACTGCAATAGCCTGACGCGCACGAACCAGATTGCAACCGCAGGGATTTCTGGGGCGGGAGTTTCTGGAGCAGGGCCGGGAGTGTATTTCGGAGCAGGATGTCCGCATGGACGCCGATAAACAAAGCGTAGCTAGCCAAGTATGCCACCGAACGAGTCAGAGAATTTAGCCCTGCGGCTCAAACGGTGGAGCAAATCCACCATCTTGAGAGACCGCTTCGCGTCAAGAGAAGGACAATCGGCTATTCCAAGCCGTACTTCAACGAGTTTGATCTGATTCCGCCGCCACCCAAGTATCGGCTCCCCGAGTTCTCAAGGTTTAGCGGATCGGGTCGAGCTCGATCGAGCATGTGAGCCGATACCGCACAATTAGGCATGATTTCAGATCGGATCACGCCGAAGGTTCTTTGCGCAATCTCGACAGACCAGCTTTTGGGTGGTACACCCGCCACCGATTCGATCCAGACCTGAAGCAATCAAGAGCAGTTCCACATTCAAGATCATTCGTGGTTACCGAGGCTGGCATTGCAGATCTGGCGCAGCGGTAAAGCGGGAGAAACGGTAGCCGAGTACATTCGTGTTTCAGATCACAAGAACCGATGTTATTCGCCTGCTTAATCGAGAAAGAAGCCGAGCCGCTGTTGGGTCTCTCAACACCTATCAAGGATCTAGCCTTCCAAGTAGAATACAATTCATTGGCGCACATGGCCTAGAAACTGACAATGTATGAACAGCGCCACCCAGAGTTGTACCAAGACAAGTTCAAACGTCTGATAGGCCTGGTCGATACGGAAGAAGAGGATCTTGTACAAGACCAGGAGGTGGCCGTGGCTGAATGGGCTCGGGGGGCAGATCCTGTGTCCTGCAAATGGGTGAAACAGCAAGGTCCTGCAAAAGGGTTCGACTTTGATGTGAGCAAGGCTGAGCAGATATTCGATTTACTACTGAAAGAAAAGCAACCGGTTACCAAGGCCATAAAATCCCTACTCAAGAGAGATGAACGGAGACCATACTACAAGTGGCATCACTGCTCACCCACACCACCAATGATTGCAAAGAGCTACGCCGCGATCCAAACGGGCGATAGAACAGGGCCTCGATCCTTGGGCACCGCCATGAAAGTAGACACAAACCCATTTCCGGCGTCAACATGGTAGAACACAGCCACTCCACGAGGCGCCGCTGATTTCTCGTTCGATGTTAATATGGCAGGACCTGTGTACCACCATGGCACATATAAGGAGGAAGGCGGTCGCTCTCGGGGCAAAGAAAGAGAGGAGGCTGGTCCACGCGACCGGCCCCGTTATGATGACCGGCGGTATTTAACCGAGGAGCAAGTGAGAAGCGTGCGATATCAGAATCCACACTCCACGCATCTCCTTAACAAGTATGAGCGTCAGTATGACCGACGTCGCCGGCACGATAGAGGTGATGAAGGATATGAACACCTCGCTAGGGGAAGGTCAAAAGAAAAGGAAGGCGCAGATAAACATTGGGATTGTCCTTTCTTCAAGTATTGCTGGGATGCGGGAATGAGCCGATTGCCTACAATCGACAACTGCCCAGAATGTGGATAGCAGAAGGATGACATAGGTCCAGTTTCAGTGTTCAAGCGTCTAGGGCCTCTCGCCGTAATGCATAAGAGGAGTCATCTCGAGCAAAAGACCTCGAGGAGCCAATGGGTGAAGAAGAAAAAGACAGATATCACCGTCCAAGGTGGTGCCCCGATGGACTCAGACACACCCAAAAGCGTAGAGTTCAGCGACTACGTAACTTGGAGGAAGCCGAAGCGTAGTACCTCCACGCTTTAAGGAAAGCACGGCCCGATCTGGCCGTGAAAATTCGGCAGACCTTGGAAACGGAAGATCGCCCGAAAAGGAAAGAGTGGCGCCCCAAACCGGTAAAAGCCGATGCGAAGACATCGGCTGGCACAAACATGGTGTTCATACTTCCGAGTTTTGCGCCCAAGAACCAAAGAGCTGGCACAGTTTGATCGCGCCCACACCGGTTATCTTTGAAAAGCCACGGAGAAGGGCTACAAACATCCGAAAGCCCTGCACGCGAGGTTACATCAATGGGCAGCCTGTCGCAAGATGTTGGTTGACACCGAGCGGCAAACAATATAATGCCATACCCATGCTACGGCATTTGGGACGCTCCACGCAGATCGATCAAAACCAACGCCACGTTAAGCGACTTCAACGGCCAAACTTCGTAAACGCAAGGCGATCTTGAACGTGGATCCGACCGTGCAGTAAAAAACCATCCCTACGCTATTCTTCGTGGACAGCAAAAGCACCTACGCCTGTCTTTGGGAGAGATTGATTCATGCTAATCGCTGCATTCCATCCACGATGCACCAAAGGCATTACAAAGGGGATGGAGATGAAGTGGAGGTCATTCATGCAGATGATTCGATCGAGATCTCCATAGCCGCATGAACGCCCGGGAAGATCACCAAGAGCCGATCTCTCGAATCAGCCTAGACGGCTGTGAGCGATTGAAGCTACAAAAACGGGTGAGGCTGGTCTTATCCATCGGCCCGACAGAGTAGCAAAGTCCACGATCAGATAGGTATGGCCGATCCTCGCGATCGCCACAAAAAAAAAGCAAGAAGCTTACGACAAACAGGTCATGCGTCATAGTAGGGAGATTCCTGCCATTGTAGAGCACAAATAAGTTGTAAACCTTCCTGACTAATGCAATCGAAAGGGGCGATTCGCAATCGCCCAAATTATCTTTGTTATCCTCACCAACTGTTTGCCCCGTGTTTAGCATCGATTTAGGTGTGACGGAAAGCTAGGGTATGGGTTTACATCCGCCGATGAGCTAGAGGAGATTGACATCGGTCCCGGGATAAGCCACCAACATTTATCGCCAGAAGTTAGATCTGAATCTGCGGGTCCGGCGATAGCTTTGTTGAAAGAATATCCGCATCGCTTCGCTCGACTATACAGATGCCCGGGTTAGACAGAGCATCATTGAGCATCGACTCCGCTAAAAGGATTTCGCCATTCCAAAGATGCGAGCACGACGGATGAAGGCCAAATTTTGGAGGAAGTCAAGAAAGATATCGAGAAAATGTTGACACTAGGTTAATCAGCCATGCGGTATGCCGAGTGGATTTCTAGTATCGCACTGTAGAGAAAAAGGATGATACCGGCGTGTTGCCATAGATTTTCGGATCTCAATAGAGCTACTCCAAAGGATGAGTATCCGATGCGCCTAGCGTAGACATTAATCAACGCAATGCTGGTCATAAGATCTTGAGCTTCATGGATGGCAATGCCGCTACAACCAAATTTTTATGGCTCCTAAGATATACACAAGACTGCATTCGAGTCCTGTGTTCGGTGGGGTTGTTTGAATATGTAGTCATGACGTTTGGATGAAGAATGCCGCGCCACATACCAAAGAGCCATGAATTACATTTTCCATGATCGATCGGCAAGCTGTGGAAATTTATATCGATGACGTGGTAGTCAAGTCTGCTTCAGTACAAGGACACTTGGACGATCTGCAACGCGTCCTGGACCGAACAAGAAAATTCGGGCTACGGATGAATCCAAAGAAGTGTGCCTTCGGGGTGACGGCCGGTCAGTTCTTGGGTTTCTTGGTCCATGAACGCGAATTGAGATCGGCCTGAAAAGTCGAGGCGGCGAACAATGAATCCACCTACCACGAAGAAAGAACTGCATCTCATCGGCAAGATCAACTTCCGTCAAGATTCATCTCCAACTGTCAGAAGAATAGAGCCGTTCATGGGACTGGTGAAAATTAAATCTGATGAGGAGTTCTGCTGGGGGACAGAACAACAACGAGCCTTCGACGAGATCAAAGAATATCTAACGAAGCCGCCAGTGTTGGTTCCGCCCCAGCCGGATAGGCCGTTCTACATTTACTTGTCAGTAGCTGACACGTCCATCGCCTCGGTGGTGGTGCAAGTTTATGATGGTCTGGAGCGAGTTGTGTTTTACATCAGCAGAAGGATGCTGGATGCAGAGACAAGGTATCCTGAGATCGATAAGTTGTGCCTCTGCCTGTTTTTCACCTGCACCAAGCTGCGCCACATCTTGCTCTCAGCAGAGATTATCATTATATGCAAATCAGATGTCATAAAGCATATGCTGTCGGCTCCTATGTTGAAAGGCCGACTCGGCAAATGGATGTTTGCATTATCGGAATTTGACATCCGGTATCAACCCGCGAAAGCGGTTAAGGGTCAGGCATTGGCCGACCTTACTGCTGAAAGAATCAACACTGATATAGCAGCGCTGTCTACATGAGCGTGGGCTATGTTTTTCGATGGATCGGTTTGTGATGATGGTTACGGCATCGGCATTCTACTCGTGTCGCCCCGGGGGGCAACATATTCCTTCTCCAGCAGGCTAGCTACCCCTCGCACCAACAACGTCGCCGAGTATGAGGCGATACGCAAGGGAATGGAGTTGCTCATCGGCCGGAGCGTATAGTGGAAATTTTGGAGACTCCAAATTGGTGATTTCAACTCACGGAGGAATACAAGTGTGAGAGCGAGTCGCTCTTCCCATTATGGTTGCAATGCCGTGAGCTAATGGCAGCTCCGTATAAACTTTAATGGATCCCGCGATCGCAGAATACCGAGGCGAATGATCTCGCACAAATGGCTTCAGGCTACAAGGACGTAGCAGAGGGAACTGATGTTCAAGTACAGTTCCTGGAGGCGGACGACTGGAGAGCCGATATCTTCAATTACTTGAAAGATTCGGCTCGGGGGGCACCTAAACGGATAAGGTACAAGGCCATGAAGTATGTGCTTATCGGGGACGACATGTTCTACAGGACTCTGGAAGGGTTACTGCTCAAATGTCTGGGACCAACCGAGGCCAATCGGCTCCTACACGAGGTACACGAAGGCGCCTGTGGAACTCACCAATCGGCTCACAAGATGAAATGGTTGATCAGGCGATCAGGGTTTTATTGGCCCACCATGCTTGAGGACTGCTTTAAGTACTACAAAGGGTGTCAAGCATGTCAGAAATTTGGAAAAATTCAGACAGTACCACAAAGAATGAACCCCATCATCAAGCCTTGGCCATTCCGAGGTTGAGGCATGGATATGATCGGCAAGATCAATCCTCCATCAAGCAAAGGCCACATGTGGATTTTGGCCATTACGGATTATTTCACTAAATGGGTGGAATCCCTATGAAGTCAAGTGAACTCAAGGATGTTATCAATTTTGTGAAAGAACATGTCATTCATAGATTCGATTCCCCAAACTATCACGACCGATGGAGGTTCGGTCTTCATTTCTCATGAGTTTAGAAAATTGTGAGGACACGGAATTAAGCGATCCGATCATCTCCATACTATGCTCAAGCAAATGGGCAAGTCAAGGCCCAACCGAGCCTTATCAAGATGATCAAGAGGAAAGTCGATGAGCACCTAGGCGTTGGCACGAGGTTTTGTCGAGGCTTTATGGGCTTATCGCATGTCATGTCATGGAGCGATAAAACCTCGCCATACCATCTAGTCTATGGACAAGAAGCCGTATTGCCTCGGGAAATTACGGCTGGATCGAGACGTGTCACTTTTCGTAACGATCTAACAACTCAAGAATATGCGACCGATGAGTGACAAGGTTGAGGATTTAATCGAGCTCAGCCGTGGTCGCTGAGAAAATCAAAGAGAACAAGGCCAAGGTAGCTCGTGCATATAATAAGAAAGTGAGACCAAAGGAGTTCCACGTTGGCGATCCGTGTGGGAAGTCAGATGCCATTGGGGACTAAGGATGCAAGATATGGTAAATGGTCTCCAAATTGGCACGGGCCATACAGGTCGATCAAGTGTTAAGGGGGAACGCACATGCTTGAGGAGCTGGACGGCGTGAAATTCCCAGTAGCTGTCAACGGTCAGCATCTCAAAAAATATTTCCCAAGCATGTGGGATGATGGACAGTGAAATATGGGGGGCCGATACATTAAATCGGCCAATAAAAAAAATTAAATATAGCCGATGCACAGCCATCGACTCTAGAGGTTCAAACTGTTACGAGCAGGTGTCAGTTTACATGAATGAGCTACTGAAGGAATGCCTCGAAGGCGTGGAGGGCGTCAGCACGGACACGATCCACCTCGGCGATCTCGGCTTCGTCATCTTCGTCCTTGCCCGTCACTAGATGCTTGTTCAGGGCACGTATTTCCGCCAGATCAGTCTTCAGTTGATCCTTGAGGCCTTCTGCTTCGTCTTGGGAGCGGGCGATGAATGCTTCCTTGTCACGAATGAGCTGTTTAGTCGCTCGGACCTTCTCTTCAAGATCTCTCAATTCCTTTTTCAAGGATGCAAGCTCGGGCGGTCGACAGAGGTGTGGTTTGGCATCCAGACGCCTTTTTCTCGTTGAGTCACGACATTTGTCTGCAATATTGGCCTTCAGCGGAGTTGGGCGCCAGAGATTAATCCTCTCACGAGCCAACTTTACCCTTGACCCGTAGAAAGACAGAAGTTACAACCGCCAAAGCTTCACCGCAATGCTACCGAGTTGGTCCTTGATTTCGCAAGAACGCTCTTCACCTCTTCAGACCCTCGATCAACTCCTCGATCGGGAGGACAGAAGGCTTTGAGACGCTGGAATTGAGGTAGAACAGCCCTTGCTCGTGGTTCATCGCAGACAGAGGAGTCGGTTCGATGGATTCGTGGTCGAACGCCGCCAGACCGAGATATCACAACCTGGCAGCGAAATGGCGCCAAGATGCATCCAACATGGAAGGATGAGCCGAACGGTTTAACGCCTATCCTAAGATCAAGGGGATAGCGATGACGAGACAATCGACTTGTGTGTTGTTGGGGGCTTGTCCAAAGTGGTAACCGTGTCATCTACGCCTTGGGATTACTAGGTCCAGCCTTGCGAGGCATCGGCATCGCCCGGCTTTCCCACTAGAAGTGTCAATCGTCTGCATGGAAGGTGCTTAGCCGATGTAAATAGTGATGAATCGGCAGACAGAAAAACAATTGGTGAGAGCATGGAGGGTGATGACTTTCGAAACCTCCTGGCTCGACGGAGAAATTTGCAGTCCCTTGCGAGCCCTCTTGGGGCTCACAGCTGGCCCCGCCTCGACTGATGCTCGGGGGGCGGTAGGCTCAGGAACCGGCCTTTTCCTGGGAGCCGATGGTGGCAAATCTGGCTGGCTCGGTGTGATGGTCCTCTCAGAGTCTGATGGGACCGATTCTCCTCGATCGGATTGTGTGTCCTCGCTGGAGGTGTCTTCGACGGAAGCCTGTAAGAAAAGGAGAGCTAGTAAGCACGAACATGTTTGCAAGGATGAAAGAGATCAACCAAGACATGGATCAGCGTACACGCGAGCTTTCTGGAGAAGGGCTCCGGCGCCTCAAAGTCTTCCTGGCAGCTACCTTCCTCACCACCGTTCTTGTTTTAGTTGGAACTCGAGAGGCGGCTGACCTAGAAGTTGCTTGGCTCTTGGAAGCCGATTGTGGTGATATCGGCTTCTCGCATCATGACCTTTTTCAAAGGTGGCGAGTTTTTGCAAAAGGACCACAGAGCTGGTGGGAAGAATTCAAGGGGAGCCATCACTGTGAGTTCGTGACCATCTTGTTGCTGCAAAGAGAGAGAGTGGGTTATTAGAAGAATCATTTGTGAGTTGCATCAAGAAAATTTACAAGTAGTGGTACCTGTTCTACGGGGATATCATATTCAGCATCGAGCTGTTCCAAAGAACGGTCCCGATCTCTCCGAAGGCATGAGTCTTCCACATCGACCACCGTTCTCAAAACCATCGGTTGATGAAGCGAAGGTGAGGTTGTTAGGAATTGGGATGGTCGAGCATCGAAGAAGGAATAACACCTTTGACCGGTGAGAGGATCGGGCGGTCACCGCTCTCAGAAGATGGTGGAGAAAGAAATGGGGAGGTACTTGTCCAAGGCCAAATTGCCGAGCCACTACGACCGGCTGGTAGAATTCATATCCAGGCTTGATTATTCTGTTGGATGTGCTCATGCCAACTGGAAGGAAACAGGGACGGATCACAGTGGAAAATAGCTGCCGAGTGCTGGTGTCATCGGCAAAGTTGTCTAGCCTGAAGGAGATTGGATTTTCAAAATGTTCCGATTCTTCCATGTAAGGAAAGAAGATAGGATTGTCCAGGCCTTGGAAGAAAATGCTGAACCACTTGGATGCTTCCTGAGGGATCAGTTTACTACCTGGCAGTCTATACAAAGCTTGGCCGTAGCTGGTGCATCGGATCTGCTTCCCTTTGGCATCTGGAAAGGTGCAACTCGCCAAAAGGGGGAAGTTTGGGACATGATTTTGAAAATACATGAGCCCATAGCTGAATGAACCACCAAGGACCTCCTGCTCGATCGCTATACCGGAGAATAGTTTGATAGACATCAACTGGAGATATCGATAGATTCTCCAAGGAACAGTTTGCCAATGCTGTTGAGTGCCTTTGGCAAGTTCAGAGGCCAAGGAGACATAATTCTTGGTTGGAGCAAGGGAAGGGCCACAGAATATGAAATGTTCAATGTGGTTGAGGAAAGCCGTGTGTTCTTTCTCTCGTGACAGGGCCTTTAGTTTTCATGTGGCTCAAGATAGGCACCCGGTCGGCACTGTTTTGGAAGAAAGCTTGTAGGGACCTTTGTCGATTAAAAGCGAGGGGTCGGGTGATGTAACGTCCGCATCAGTAATCATCACCACGCCTAACGAGTTGGTGTCATGGGGCCATGACCGAACATGAAGCAGTTCGAGCATCGGACCGAAATAGCCGATGGTTTTAGAAGATTTTCATGTTTCTCAAGGGAGACAATGACAAATACAAGGCATCGGATATTCCGTGGTTTCCCATTGAGATTGGTAAGTTTTGGCTACCTCTGTACCAAGAGACCCAATGTTCGGGAGGATTAGGCCAGGCAAGCAATGGCCCAAGAATTCAAATCTAGGTTTTGGCTTACGAAGGATTACTTTGCCTCGCAAGAGATCGGATGGCAGGACTAGATTCTGACGGGGCCAAGACAGAGAGAATTTGGGAGAGAAGGATGCGGCAGCAGAATGTCTGAAACCTAAAAATTTAATGGTGGAATAAAGCATTAATTCAGGTGTTTGCCATTAATTCTAGCACCGTGTTCAGACTACAAGGAGTAGGCGTACCTTCGCACCGAGACCGTGTGTTGGTGTTGGACGATTCTGCCATCTAGTTTGCCACGGAGATGGATCTATGCAACTGGGATCGAGGGTTCTTGTCAGAAGCTCGATTTATTCGGTGAGGCAATTGGAGATCTAGGTTGGCCTTTTTGAAGAGGGTCGCAGCTACCGCTTGAAACCGAAGTGGCCAGATTTGTCTAAGTATGCGACCAGATTTGACCTTGTCAACGTTTTTGGGGAAAGCCAATGTTTTACCATCGGCTCTTTGGGCTTTGACTTGGTTGACTGTATGAGCGTAGTACGGTGAAAGCCGATGCATTACTATCGGCTTCTAGAACATTGACCTATTTTGACTATCGGCAAAATCGAATTGGAAAAGCAATCTTTGTTGATTCAAAAGACGATTGTTTACAATGGAGCCGATTGCTTACAAAAGGAAATCTACTACTAGTACTACTACTACTAGTCCCTAATCTAGAGGCCGGTGTCGTCGCCGCTGTCTTCACCGTCGTCGTATTCGCTGTCATCAGCGCTGCTGCCGGCGTAGTCTTCACCGCTACTGCTGAAGTTGTCAGCGGGGGCCTCCTCGTCCTCGTCGTCGTCTTCGGTGTCCTCGCTGGACCCGGAACGGAAGCGCTTCACCGACGGGTATTCGTCGGAGGAGGTGTCCTCCTCCGCTTCCTCCTCGTCGGAGGATTCGACGCCATCGTGACCAGCGTCGTCGAGCTCTCCACCTCCAGTTCCCGTCGACAAGGAACTGAGGCCCTCCTCGCCGGGTCAGGACTCGCCCCTCCGACCAGCGGCGAAGTCCCAGCCTCTCGTCCCACCATTGTGGGGCGAGAGCTCAGACGCCATGCTGGCGGGTGCTCGGCGCCTCTCGGTCGCTCATCGTGTTGGAAGATTGGGAGGAAAGGCGGATGATTTGGAGGAAGAAGAGGAGGCCATGGCGGAGGAAGAGGGTTTTTGGCGGAGGAAGAGGGTTTTGGCTAATGGAGGAAGATGGGGGCTGCAAACCGCTCGATGAATTTAAATAAGGGGAAGAGTGGGAGGTGGTTCAATGCCATAGCGGTTTCCCAGAATGTGGTGCCAAAATTGTCAAATCATGCACTGCGGAGAAGTTGAGAAGACAGGGCATCATGATGAGGGGGTGGCGTGACGATTCTTCTCTGCAACGCGTAACCCGATAAAAAAAAGAGAAGGGGGAAGAAAAAACATCAACAGAGTGGTTTTGGAATTATTATTGCCAAAACCAGGGGGGCATGTGTTATCGCCACATTTTGGCCAAAGGAGGAGATGGGCCGTAATCAAGATGGGCTTGGAGGATACATATATGCAACGTATTGCTGGATCGGCCTTGTGCGTGGATTTGGGCTAAATTGCCCGTGTATCTGTATATTGTAGTAGGTTCCGTTTCGGTTTAAGTAAGAGATAGAGTTGTTAGGGTTATTCCAAAGATAGAAAGTCTCCGGACTATAAATATGTACCTAAGGTTATTGAGAAAGGAGGACGATCACGTTCACAACAAACACAATCTCGCATCGCCACCCCTTGTTTCTAGGGTTTCTTTCGTAGTAATATGCTAGATCGTGATCTTGCAATCTAGGCAGATCTACTATGCTATTTAGTGTTACTCAGATCAAGCCTTGTTGATGGCGAGTAATACATTATCATAGATTTGTTTGGGCTAGCATCGGTACCTTTTTTGTTATGATTGCTTAGTTATGCGCTTTAGTTATCTCGCTGCCTTTGCACCTTTTCGTGTAAGGGCAGCATCTTGCTTGATCTTTATTCGCTTGATTTGATCTGTTATAGTTATGCCTTGTTTTCCAAGGTTTAGTTTGATATCCACGTAGTCGCCTTGCAAACGGGTTGAACGATCCCGTAGTACGTAAGGATGTGGTTTGCCAATTCGAGAGGAGTTGTTCCGGGAATTGACTTTACGTCGGTTGTTAGGCCTCCTCTAGGGTTAGTTTTCTATCATCTTTTGTATCTACCAGGCTCAATTACGTGTAGGACGTTCCAATTACGTGGTGAAAACGTTAAACCGTCAGAGATCGATTTAACTTGTATTGATGAAGCAAAACCCCATGTTATCGAGATCTAATGCGTAACCATGGGATAATCGGCTCCAGAGCCGATTCATTGTGGAAACCGGGAGCCGGTCACGGCTCGAATTTTACGTATACTTGTTTGCCATGCAGGAAACTGATTGAAGCAATCCATCACCTTCCTGACCAGATATAGGTCAGGTGGCACGCCCTTGCATCAGCCGAGACGTGTGCCGGAGTTTTGCGGGCCGTTGCCCGAGGGACCAGGGCCCACCAGCAGTTCTGGGAGCCTCCCGGCTCTTCGTGTTGCTCGTCGCTGCTCGCCGGTGGGTTTTGACAGGCAACAGCTCAGTCTTGTATAGGAGGCCACAGTGGGTTGTGGTTTTTGCAGCCCCATACTTGCCACTACTAGGACCTGAGTTCTTGCCTATGGACCAAGATGAGCGTACATCCACACGGGGGCCCGGAAACCCCCTCGGCCAACTAACTTGTCGAGTAGATTCCATGAATCACATAGTTCAGGCGTTCCATTCGACATACGCATTTTGGTTCTTCCCGAAGGAGGTGCATTCATACAGGTAGGTAAGCGTGGCAGGGAATGGGAGAGGCCCGACCTCCGTAATATCAAACCCTGTTCACATCATTAGGGACCGACTTTGGGACTCGACCCGTTATGGCGGAATCTCCCTAGTGCGTGACTCATGGTCTCGGCGAAAGCAAGTTAAAGGTCGTGGTCAGCCACTCTCTGCCGGCCTTCCAAGAAAGAGGGCTAATCTATAGTGGCATTAAGAATCGGTTGGTGCGTGTGTGTAAAGTTGTACACCCTGCAGGGTTAAATCTTCTCGAAAGCCGTGTCCACGGTTATGGACGACTTGGTGACCAGATTCTAAGATCATGAAGAACTTTAACCTAATCGTAAAACTTGGCAGATCAATGTGTGCTTAAGGATGCTTCCTCATGGGTACGAGGGGGTGATCCTAGTTGGTAGGTTCAACTGATGAGGATCTAGTGGATATCATAAGATGATCAAAGTTGGAGATATCGCTCTCTTATCCCCTTTTAAAATATTCTGACTAGTCGAGATTCTTGTCCCTCTTGTCTTACAAACAAAGATGGTTTTATGCAAAATAACTCCACCAGCCATAAGTCTTGCGGAGTACACTCTTTACTCACCCTTGCTTCGTTGATACTTTTGCAGCAGAGTAAGTGTTACATTGAAGATGAGTTCTTTACAGCATCGATATCGATGAGTAGCTTGGGATTCCCGGTCGGCAGACTGGAATCTATGGAATGGACGTCATCATTATGCTTTAGGCCTCTTAGGCCATTTGTTAAGTTTGCTATACTTAATAGCGTAATTTGCCTTCCATTGTTTGATGTCTGTGGTCAGTGACCTCTGCTTGTAATATTTTGGTTCTTCGCTCAGTTATGAGCTTGCTAACTTTTGTGTCATAGGGTAAGTATTGTGTTATCAATTCTCTCTCTGTACGCGTTCGAGATTTAGGTTAGGCTTATATCAGACCGAAGTCTAGGATTTGTCTAGCCCTAATTCCGGGGTATCACACTCGTCTTTGTAACAGCCGCATCGATATTTATCAAAGTTTAAAATAGCTGGCTATTCTATTTAGCCGCGGCTTTTTCTGAGGCTATAGCGCCGGCTATTCCATTTTAGCATATTTTAAAAATTGAACAAATTTTAGTTAAATCTTTTCAAAAGATGGGGAAAACAATGACTCAAACAAGATTCGAGCTGCAAGTCATGCAACTATTGAACACAAATAAGTATTCAACCAATTAACTCACAAGTTATATTGAATCATATTTACATAAGTTCAAAAAAGGAAAACAAAAAGAAGAAAACTTCAGAGATCATAAGTTTAGCGGCTAAATTGGAGGCTAATTTAAGGTTAAACCAAGCTATAACTAGCTATTAGCGGCTATTTCCCATTTAGCCTACAAAGAGCATAGCCGTAGCCGGAGACTTCTCAGAAGGCTATAGCCGCAATATAGCCGAGCTATAGCCGGCTATTTAAAACTTTATTTTTGCACAGCCCGGCTAAGGCGGAATCCACTTTGGGTGTGCAGTCTGTAACCCCACCCTTGGCCTCACTGCCTCCCTGTATGATATAAACAGGTCGCGAAGGAAGCCCTAAATGAAAAGGTGGGTAGAGAGTGGACTTTGAAATTCATCTTCATGAATTTTCTTTCTCCTGGCGAACCAGATTGCAAACTTCTTCTTGAAAAGAGTCTCCATCGTAACAAAGAGCCACAGCTTCGCTGATGGAACGTTAATACCTTTCGGTCCGTCCAGCCCAGCTACGTTCCAGCCCGAGGCGGCCTCAGACACGAAGATGAAGGTCGTGCCCGACTCGGAACACGATCCGGCCTAGGCCATAAATATTCACAGGCGGCACGCTCCGGTACGCCGCACAGTACCGGGCTCCAATCGTCACCAAGGAAAAAAAAGTACAGGCGAGAGGAAATTAAACCAAGGAACCAAAGAAAAGGAAACCGGCGATGTCGGCGCTTCGATGCGCCTCGAGGAGGCTCGTTGGCCCGCGGACGCGAGCGGCGATCGTCTCGCCGGCGGCTGAGGCGCTGCAGCGGCGGCTCTTGCCAAGGCTCCTCCACAGCGGCCCGGCGGCTGGCGTTCCCCACCCACCAACGAGCAGCTGCAAGGTACGTAACCTTGCCCAAATCCGCAGCTTTGATCGATCCCTTTTTCCATCGATCGCCAACAAAGCAGCGTGGAAGAGATTCATCTCTGATTGTCTGTGCTGCAGGCCCTCGACATCCAAAAGGAACTCCGCCAGAAGAAAGAGGAGCTGTACAATCTGCTCGCGAAGGTGGAACTGACATACGATCCTGCGTTTGGCTACATAGACCGGTACCGGAATAAAAAGTTGCTCGAGCAGCTTTCCGTGCAGATCGAGCCTAGACACAATGACCTCGACTGGTATGACCTCAAAAATATTTGCTCTTCTTTACATGTCGTAAACTTAATCTTTTTTTTTTGAAGTGAGGTTCATGTTTGCTTGATCTCATTTGGCTGCTGCTGAACCTGTAGGCGCTGGTTTCAACTTGCACACAAAATAAACTTCTACCGGATCTGGGGGACGACTATTTTTACATGGTGCGCGTTTTGGCACTATGATTGGCGTGGGCAGAATGGGAGCGAAGATCCAAACGAAAAGGAAACAGCACCCGGAATGACTGAAGATGAAGGTCACATGTATATGAATGATCATGGGTTCTAGCTTAATTTCGATTGATTGCTTCGTACCAACCTCCAGTCTGGATCTTCAGACTGAAGATCAGTTATTGGTTATGACCAGAACTGTAGAAGAAGTGATTATCCTATTTCCGACTTAATATTGGTAGTTGGTAACAATATACAAAATAATTCCACAAATAAAAATCCAGTAAAATGAGAAAGCTAGCGGCATAGACAACCGTTATTATGAAAATAAAAGTGCTATACATCCGACGATTTCCACCCGATTCAGATGTACCATGGTTAAATCAAGCCGTGTCTAAGGTGATTAGAGGACCATTTGACGGTGCACAAGAAGTGTCTTATGGACATCGTACATGAAAGATGGTGTGCACAACAATTCCCTTATGAGAAAGAAACTAAAAGACACTTCACCCATCAAAGGAATATCTCCAAGACTCTAAGCGAAGTATCTCTAGATAGAAAGACCTGTGTATAAACTTGCAGAATACCAACAAACTCACAACTAGCATAAGCCAACGACTACATTGTGGCACCCCGGATTTACGGTCCGAGAATACCCGTTATACATGCAATTCACGTTTCCATGATCAGTGAGCCGTGAGCATAACTGACCAGTATCATTACATCATCCATAACCGTAACGATTACAAAACTTACAAAGGGGCCATTATGGCGATTACAACACAAGTAGCGAAAGTCTTCAGTCGCAGAGCCCATGTCACGCTTAACCTACAGGCGACTGACTGGGAAGACGGCCTAGGTCGCATAGACGTCATCAGCTCCTTCGTTTCTCTCGAACATTTGAAAGTCTGGCCAAGTAGATAGCCAGGGACAATGCCGGTGAGTACTTTAAATGTACTCGCAAACCACCTTAAGAGAACAACAATAATAGATATGCAATATGGCTGTAGTAGGATGGTTCCATGAGAGGTTTTTTTATAAACTAGTTTCTCTTGTAGATATAGCATATCTTTATATCTTTATTGAAAAACTTTTGTAAAACAGTTTGGAAACCTTATCGAAAAGTTTTGAGAAAACACTAGGATTGGGTCACCCATTAGTTTTTCCTTTCGGTCATCTCATGACCAAACTCCTTCCTCCTTTTTCCGACCATCTCATGGTCAAATCATTTCCAAGCCATTTCTTTCCCGAAGTCCTTTTTGAAATCAAAACCATCACCCCCGTACAGCAGCCATCACAACCGTCCATGACCGAGGACTCGGCTATTCGAATAGATTTACACTATGCAGAGGTTGTACACTTTACCCACACCATCCAATTACCCATCCCTGATCTACATCGATAGTGGGTCGAGTAACCGGTCAAGGACTTCCGAATGCCCTCTCCGATATAAGTGTCTACCCTATGAAGTTAATCCCCTCAAAACCGGGACGCCCTTTATAGTTAACCAGGCCAACCGGAGCACGTTTTGCACCTTGTCTGGTGTGCGCTTTCAATGAGTAGCTCATAGTATCGCGCGGAGGCCCCTAGACCCTTTGTTCCTTCTCCTGGTCGATGCTAAATATGGACCGTTAGACAGAGAAGGCCCACCCTCCAGGGATTGTTTGCCCATGTAGTAGTGTGAGGCACCTATACCAGATTAGACAAACCTCTAGCCTAGTCCCTTCCCATTCCAGATTAATGTGGTTGCACGGGTTAACTGCTCAAGAATTAGGAAGTGTATAGCCGGGCGTGTTTTCGTAAACATGTTTCCTCCATCTTTCATCCGACCATTTTGTAAACCAAAACCTTTCTCATTTTCAACATCACTTGGTAGGCCAAGCCTCACCAAGGTTTTCTCATAAAACATTTTTGTAAGCCTTTTTCCGGGATCTTATCATCACATACTTTTACTTCGGCTAAAACAGGGTCTCCGAGGGGTTATGGTGCTAAGTCACCATCTACCATGCTAGGGGCAGGTAGGTATCATAAAAGTGGGTTGTACCTAATGGTACTAAGGGGTAATGGTTTGTAGGAGCCAAACAGTCCCCATATAAAACATAATATAGTAAAATAATGCAATTTGCATAAATGGTAAGTAAAACATGCATAGATAAAATAATAGGTCAAGGCGTATGAGCAAGAAGGTGGCTTGACTGTGACCAGCGAGATGTCCCATGACTTATTTAGAATACCTGAAAACCAATAAAATAATAAAGGGATAACCTGATGCTTCCTTCTTCTCGGTGTCTCACAAATCGCAACTATCGTCGTTATCGAGACTACATGCAAACAAACAACACCACAATCAATATAATGCTTACAAGCGTCAATACATACAGCAAGAAAAATTATACAACAAAAGATATACATTAGTAGGGTGCTAGATGATGATTTGATTGGATTGAGAGAAGATTTGGAGGCATAGGGAAAGGGGATCCTTTCGGATTTGTAGTCTAGGAACTACCTAAGAGAGGGTTTTTGACCAAGGGATTGATGTGTAGGATACCATTGTATAAAGATGATACTCTCAGATAGGTATTGATAAAATGAAGCCAACAAAAGTGGTTTCACTATTTTATCAATTTTCATTGATTTATAAAGTATTTTCTAGTGATTAAAACTCTAGTTTTAGTAATTAATTCACCAGAATTGTTCTGGAGTTCCAAAAATTAATTCCTTGGTCTATTAGGTAGTATTTCATGGACTGATTCACTGAGAGTTGGATTTACCTCAAAACAATAACCAGAATGCCCCCAGGAAATTCCCAAAGGCAGTATTGGATGGTTTTTGTCCTTTTCACCCAATTTAAACTACAAAAGCTTTTGATGTTATTATAGGGACACTTGGTAGGTACTGAGAATACCTTTCTGTAGAAATTGGAATCCCTCAAATTGGATTTACATAGCTACTGTTAGGAATTTATTGGTAAATAAACAATGCATAGAACAGTTTAAATCACCAAAATTCCACAGGGGTTCATAAAATTATGAGCTACTGGGATTTGAAGTATATAGTTATGGGTGTCCAGTGGGAGTTGGAATTAGGTCAAAAACTCACTTGGTTTGACCTAGAGAATTTTCTAAAGGAAGAAAAGGCCTGATTTTGTTATGTTTACTAGATGCAAACTAGGAAGATAATTTAGATGGGGCCAGTGGAACATTCAAAGTGTGATTAGTACCTTACAGTATCCCAAGGTTTCACTCGATTTGGATTTGTAGAAACCCCTGTAGAAATATATTGGTAAAAAAGGATACCTCTAGGTGGTTGATTTATTGAAATAGATCTGGTCCTTATTTTGGTCAAACCTAGGCACTGAATGTTTAAGGAAACATGTAGGCTCAAGATAAAAATATTAACTGGCCATTTTGATTCACTTTCCATTTTTATTTTGAATTAAACCTATGGGCAAAAATCTGGACAGGATGTTTTAATAAAAGAAAAGGGGAGGCAGAGCCTTGCAGGCTAGATCTAGGGGATACTGGGCCGCTGTCAGCAGATTCGGCCCAGTACCGGTTGCGCCCTGCGCGGAGAGTAAGTGGCTGCCGTCTTAGCTAGGCCGGCCCATTAGCAGGTCCAGGGCAAAGGGGTAAGGGATAGCGGAAGCCGCTCGATTAGATCGAGATCGAGGGCTCCCAGCCGTCTTCCTCCTCGCGGTAGGAGCGCCGGGGCAGAAACCCTAGGCGGGGTCGGAGGGCGGTGGAGGCACTTACTAGATGGCGGCGAGGCAACATGGAGGAGGAAGGGCGACGCGACGTTCCCTGCTGAGCTCAATGAGGGGCTGCACGACTGGGTTCTACGCCGGGAGGGGGCTCGCACGCAGTTGACCGAGGTGGCCTCGTCGATGCTCGGTGGGGGAGCTCACCTGGAGGTACTCCTGGGCCAAAAAGAATAGGGTTAGATAGGGGAGGTCAAGGGGGTCTTAGTAAGGTGACATGCAAGGGGAGGGGAGGGGAGGAAGGAGCTCAAGGCTCGAATCTTGTGAATGGCCGAGGGGGCCTTTCTCCTCTTCTCCTAGCGAGTACATAGCTAGGGAGAGGGAGAGGGTGCTTTGGGGAGGTGAGTTGGAGTGGGAGGGAGCAAATGAGGCAGGGAGGGGGAGTTGTGCTGGCCCTTTGGCTTATAAACCGAAAAGAGAGGATGCATGGTGGTCTATGTCCATGGGGAGGCTAGGGCATGCCTATGGCCTGGCCATTGGTTGACAAGGGCGGTTCTAGGGGGTGTGTGGGGCCAGGGATTCGACCAGGGAGAGAGGAGGGAGCTGTTGTGCAAGATATCTTGCAAGATGGGCATCTCTCTCTCTCAACAAGCACATGGTACAAGGTGAATAGTGATATGCTACAATGTAGCATGGCCAGGGGGAGTGATGGTGATGTGGAGAAGTGCTTGGGAAGATTGTGTTGGAATTTGAGTTGGTTTGAATCAAGGTTTGGTTTATTTTTTAAACTTGATCAAATGGTAGCTTGTGAAGTAAGTTGAAAATGTTGCACTAAGCAAGGTGATAAAAAGGTACTGGTGTGTGTATAGGGTTATTGCATAACCCTAGGAATTATTTGGGATTTTTCTAATGATTAAAACCCCATTTAGTTGCATTAATTCAAAGAGGGCAGAAGTAGATTATGGAGGATAATGTAATATTTTTAAATTATACAAGGTTGGTTTTTGATGTGAAATGGTTATGAATACCATATTACACATTGGAGAATTTTATTGGAATTTATTGAGGTGGAAAAGTGTTTTTAAGGAATTATTTCTTGTTTCTGCCATTTAAGAAAAAGGGCAAAAAGAAATAATAAAGAATCTCAAAAATATTTTTTTTGAGTTTGGAAGATAGGGTATGATATATAGAACTCAAATGTGCATTGAGTTGGACAAGTAGTTTGGATAAAAACAAACTTGTCTTCATAGACCAAGATTCTAGGGTTTTGCCAAAAGTGGAAATTAAAAAGTTTTGGGATCCCATTAACTATGGGAATTTTTCATATCCAAGGTAGATGATGTAACCTTGATGTATAAATCATGTCCAACCTTGGATTTTATAGGATTGTGGTGCAAAAGGGAAGAAACTAGATTTTTGGGAATCTAGGGTTTTGTTAATTTCATGCCACCAAAACATGGTTGGATTAGTGAGCTCATAGCTCACCTTGATACAAGGGGTAGATGGATGGATATGCAGGGTTATATAGATGATCATGGAATAAAGAGTTGAGCTTGGTTGGATTTGAGGTGGTTTAGGGGTGATGGTAAACTTTGTTAAAAATTAAGGCTGCCATAGCAGATACATCAGGTAGCCTCCTAGACCATGTGGGTTTGAAAAGCACAAGGCTTCAATTGGAACAAGGGAATTGAGGATAGTCCATAGTTAGTAGATCACAACCATGCAAATATTTGGTCAAGGGGAGGTGGCACATAGATGTGAGCTTCTGCCAAAGTAGGCATGTTGGCTAGTTTTGCAGAAAAGATTACCATGATGTCAACAAAACCATCATGGATGAGTTGGATTAATAATGTTTTACCCAAGGGAAAGAGTGGGCTTTGGTATTACTGATGATGTAATACAAGATGGTTCCAGTACATTCTCAAGAATGAACATAGGTTGGTATAGGTAGAGCTCCAAAGATTGAATCTAGATAAGAATTCCAGACTTAGCCATTTTGGCAGATTTAGGGTTTTAGACTAGAGTACAAGTGTAGATGATTTTTGAGAGGATGCTAAGTTCCAAACTCATGATCAAGGAGATTATGTTGATGTGTTAACTTAGTAGATAGTTAACTTAGTAGATAGGATCCATGCTTAGATTGGGTCTTCGCTGAGTTGGAACTATTAGAAGGGATTATCCCTGGATTGATCTGATTTAGGAGGGGAGATGATCACCTTAGTGGCTTAGGATAGATCCATACTTGGATTCTTGATATGAGATTGAGGATCACAAACATAGATTGGGTCCTAAGGGATGAGCTAGTAGATTAGCTCACTTTAGTTCCTAAGCAAACAATGCAATCAGCAGATCAAGGCAAATCATCAGACAGCAGATCAAGACAATTCATCCTATCAAACTTATCCAACTACTACTAGGGTTACCATCAAGCCTAGCTTGAGGTAGGGATGGGTATTTTGAATTGGTTATGTTTTGAAATAAGATAAGTACCTCTTGGTATTTCTAAGAAGATTGGAATAAAGAGGTTTTGAATAGAGGTTTTGGAAAACCTAGGGGTAAGAGTGGTTGAGAGTTCTGTCTTGAAAACATAAGGAGATTGTATTTTTAGTTCTTCATAGTTTTGTTAATAGAACTAGTAAAATTATTTTTGTTTTGTCAAAGTCATCTTGGCTCAGGTTTTGAAATGCCAGAGCATTTGAGAATATAAAAGATGAGCCAAGATATCTCTTTTGTAAAATAGCTTTTGTCAACTATTGTTGAGATAAGAAGTATAGCACCTAATACACAATCAATTGCAAGAGCACAAGCAAGCAAGTAAACAAACATTGCACAAGTAACAAGAAAAAGTTTTTGTTCCCCTGATTTTTGCCTTTTGAACAACAATTCAGGGTTGCTAAAATTGATGTTACATACATGCCCCCCCACCAATGTTAGTTAGCATGAAATTCTATGCATCACAAACTGCATACCATGGGATCTAATTTAAATAGGAGCACTGGGCATCGTGGATGGCAGGTCTAACTGAAGCATGTATGCGCACATCCGTAGAGCAAAGGACTGCAATGGAATACACAGAATTGCACTCTTAAATTAAAATATAATACATAATATAAATTAGTGCAGTTACAATATAAAAATATATATTGACCTAGAGCATGTAAACAACTCGAGTGACGAAACATATAGTATTTCATAACATCCATTTAGCCAATTTGGTGTACTAGTGAGAGCTGTTGAGTAACATATTGTACTACGTATAGGTCCCCGTGTTTTGTCAGGGTTGTACCTGTACTTGTACATGTGTCCGTCTATATATATATATGAGCAGCCGGTCCAATTGGTGCTGTGCAATCTCCAATCCCTTTCCACATGGTATCAGAGACCCTCTGGTCCTGACCTAGCCGCCGCCCCTCCCCTCTCTACCCTAGGCGCCGCCGACCCTCCCCCAAGCCGCCGCCTCACCTCCCTCCCTAGGGCGCCGCCGGCCCTCCTTCCAGCCGCCGCCCCTCAACCCCCCCTCTCCTACCTAGGGCGCCGCCGGCCCCTACCTCCAGCCGCCGCCCCCCCTCTACCCCCTACCCCTAGCCACCACCCACCCACCACGTTCCGCCATGGCCGGATTCTCCTCCTCCGGCCCCTCCGATGCCTTCAACTCCTCCCGCTCCGGCAGCAGCAACCCCTTCGCCGGGCCCTCCGTCGCCGTCATCCGCGACATCCCCATCGTCGAGCGCGTCCGGGTGAAGATCTCCACCACCGCTGCCAACTTCTTCCCGTGGAAGACGTACTTCGGGCTGCTCTTCCGCGAGTATGATCTCCTCGACCACGTCGACGGCACCATCGACCTCGTCGCCATGCCGCATGACCCCGAGTGGCTCGCGATCGACGCCACCATCATCCGCTGGTTCTACCAGACCGTCTCCAACGACATCTTCCGCACCGTCATCCGGGACGGCGACACCGCGCACACGGTGTGGGAGAAAATCACCAGCCTCTTCACCGACAACAAGATCCAGCGGGTCACCTTCGTCCAGCAGGAGTTCTTCGGCACCCACCGTCAATCTCACGCTCCTCGACGCCCTCACGCTAGGTTGCCGCCTACCGCGCCTTGAGGAGCGCCTCAAACATCTCGGCTCGGGCGGCTCACACCGTCTTCGCCGCTGCCTCTCGCGCGGCGCCCGCACGCGCCGCCCGCCCGCCCGCGCCTCGCCCGATGGGACCGCCCTGGCTTCTACGCCGCCGCACCCCGCCTCCGCCTCCCGCCACCGGCGCGGCAGTCAGCCAGTGGTCGTCGCGGGCGCTGTCGTGGCGGCGGTGGCAACGGCGGCGCCATGGTGGCGCCACCGCCTGCGCCACTCCCCGCACGCCGCTCCTACTCCGCCATGGCTCATGGTCACAACCTGTGGACCGGGTCGCCCACGCCTACTCCATGCCCTGCCGCGTGCTCCCTACTCGGGCATCATGGGGCCGCGTCCGGCCACTCACCAGGCCTTCTACGCGGCGCCCCAACCTGTCGTCCTGCCGAGCTACGACACCGCCCCAGGCTACGGTGTCGCGCCCTCCTCCGCCCCGGCCTACGCCGCCCCCGCGAGCTCGGCCCCGTGGGACCCCGCGCTCCTGACCGCCCTCCAGAGCGCCCCCACCGCTGGGGCGTATGGTGGCGGCGGCGACTGGTTCATGGACACCGGCGCCTCCGCGCATATGGCTGCGGTACCCTCTCTTCTTCTACACCCTCCTCCACCTCCTCTCGCATCATCGTTGGCAACGGTCATGCGCTTCCCATTACTCACACCGGTTCCGTCTCTTTTCCCTCCACTTCCACTCCTCTCTCTCTCAACAACGTTCTTGTTTCTCCTGCCTTGATTAAAAATCTGGTTTCATTAAATCTTTACCGTGATAATCCTGTGACTGTGGAATTTGACGCTTTTGGTTTTTCTGTCAAGGATGGTCGTACTCGGATGCTCCTCCACCGATGTGACAGTCCTGACGATCTGTACCCTGTTGGTTCGGCCTCCACCACCGCCAACAGCTCACTCGCCCTCTCCACCGGTGTCGATCTCTGGCACGCTCGCCTCGGCCATCCTAGCTACGTCGCTCTCCGTCAAATAATGCAAGGCTTTTCTTTTACCTGTAATAAAACGGATGCCCACTCCTGTGACGAATGTCGTCTAGGCAAACATGTTCGCCTTCCGTTTAGTTCCTCCTCCACAGTCGCGTCTTTTCCGTTTCAACTTATTCATAGTGATGTTTGGACATTCCCAGTAATTCTGGTTATAATTATTATCTTGTGATTCTGGATGATTACTCTCATTTTGTATGGACATTTCCTCTCCGTCGCAAATCCGGCGCCGCCACTCACCGCATTTTTCGCCTTTATTTCTACTCCGTTTCGCCTATTCACGCCTTACAAACTGACAACGGCAAAGAGTTCGACAACATCACTATTCGCTCCCTTCTCGCCGCCCATGGCGCCATCTTCCGCCTCACGTGTCCCTACACTTCCCCACAGAATGGTCGTGATGAACGGATGCTACGTACTCTAAACGACTGTGTCCGCACCCTTCTGTTCCACTCCTATATGCCTCCACATTTCGGCGGATGCTCTTGCCATGGCGACTCTCCTCGTCATCCGCCTGTCGCGCGTGCGTTGGTCTTACACGCACCACCTTCTCACGATGCGCCGCCCGCCTATGATGACCTCCGCGTCTTCGGCTGCAAGTGTTACCCCAACACTGCTGCTACCGCCGCGCACAAGCTTGCGCCTCGCTTTCTCCCTTGCGTGTTTTTAGGCTACCCCGCCAACACCAAGGGCTACCGCTGCTACGACCCGGTCTCCCATCGCGTCCTCACCTCCCGGCACGTGTACTTTGACGAGTTCTCTTTTCCGTTTCAGCAGGGACTCTTGGCGACACCTCGACGCCCCCGCCCACCGCCCTCCTCCTGTGGCGGACCAGCGCGCCGCCGCGCCCGGCCCCAGCCCCCCATGTCCGCCCGGCTGGGCCCATGGCACCGACGTCCGCGTCGCCCGTGCCGCCCGCAGCGCCCGCCTGCGGCGCCTCCGGCGCCATTGACCAGCTCGAGCACCTCAGGCTCCCTCTCGCCGCCCGTCGCTGCGGCTCCTGCGCCCATGCTCACACGAGCACGTGCGGGCGTGCGGCGGCCGTCTACGCGCTACCCCGCCGACCAGTGGGCCTTCTAGGCCAGCAGGAACAGTGTCCTGCCGCATGACGGCGGGGCGCCGTCGTCCCACGAGCGGGAGGCATCCTCCTCGCGGCCGAGCGTGCCGTCCACCTCCGCCCCCTCGCCGGTGCCTACCTCGGCTCGCGCCGCTCTCGCGACCCGCGCGCCGCCGCCATGCAGAGGAGTACGACGCCTGCAGCGCAACCGGCACAGGAGCTGGTTCCCCGCCCTCGCGCCAACGTCATCACCGGCAAGTGGGTCTTCAAGCACAAGCTCGGCTCGATGGTACTCTCGGCGCCAAAGGCGCTACTGGTCGTCCGCGCTTTCGGCAACGCGGGTGTCGACTTCACGGATACGTTGCCCGGTTGTCAAACCGGCACGATCCGCGACGGTCCTGCACTCGCCGCTTCTCGCGTGGTCGGTGCATCGATGGGCGTCTCAACGCCTTCCTCCATGGCCACCGTCGGAGCAGGTCTCTTGTCGCAGCTCATTGGCTTTGGCGCCGGCGCCCGATGACGTGTGCTTGCTCTCTCGGTCCTTGTGATCGGGCAGCGCCACCGTACCAACGCATCACCGCGTTTCTGCATCAGCTCGGCTTCCGCTCCACGCGCTCCGATGCGTCGTTGTTCGTCTTCCGGACCGGCAACGACATGGCCTACCTGCTGCTGTACGTCGACGACATCATCTTGACGGCATCCACCGCCGGTCTTCTTCGACAGCTCACCGACAGTCTTCGTGCTGAGTTCGCGTTGAAGGACCTCGGCCCGCTCCACTACTTCCTCGGCATCGAGGTTGTCCGGCGTGCGGACGGGTTCTTTCTTCATTAGCAGAAGTACGCACGCGAGCTTCTCGAGCGTGCAGGGATGCTTAATTGCAATCCCGCGCCTACTCCTGTCGACACGAAGGCCAAGCTTTCCGCTACTGATGGTTCGCTGGCTTCCGATGCCCCGTTCTACCGCTCCATCGTCGACGCCCTACAGTACTTGACGTTGACACGTCCGGAGCTCCAGTACGTTGTGTAGCAGGTGTGCTTGCACATGTCGGGACGCCCATTGGGCTGCGGTGAAGCGGATTCTCCGCTACATGTGTGGCACGATGGGATACGGCCTGTCGCTGCATGCCTCGCCATCGACATCCACTGACCTCGTCGCCTACTCGGACGCGGACTGGGCGGGCTGCCCGGACACGCGGCGCTCCACCAGCGGCTACTGCGTCTACCTTGGCTCGTCGCTCGTCTCTTGGTCCTCCAAGAGGCAGCCCACCGTGTCTCGCTCCAGTGCCGAGGCCGAGTACCGCGCCGTGGCTAATGCTGTGGCCGAGTGCACGTGGCTTCGCCAGCTTCTCTCCGACTTTCTTGTCCCGTTGACAAGGCAACGGTGGTCTTCTGCGACAACGTGTCGGCTGTCTACCTCTCCGCCAACCCCGTTCATCATTGACGCACCAAGCATATTGAGTTGGACATCCACTTTGTTCGTGAGCAAGTTGCCCTCGGTCACGTTCGAGTTCTTCACGTACCGACGTCTCAGCAGTTTGCTGATATCATGACGAAGGGATTACCGTCCACGACTTTTCCTGAGTTTCGCTCCAGTCTATGTGTCGGTGCCGACCCTTCGACTGCGGGGGGTGTTGAGTAACATATTGTACTACGTATAGGTCCCCGTGTTTTGTCAGGGTTGTACATGTACTTGTACATGTGTCTGTCTATATATACATGAGCAGCCGGCCCAATTGGTGCTGTGCAATCTCCAATCCCTTTCCACAAAAGCGATTTTCTGCAGGTGACAATATTGCATTGTATAGCCTTAGCCTGCTGCTGCTACCGGACATGATCCATTAGAACCCCGACAACTCAGTTGGGAGTATATATAGCTGAACTCAACTGTCTTCAAAATTTTGAGTTCAATGACAAGCAAAACTTAAACTATTGAAGATAATATCACTATGGAATAATGCTTTATGCAGGGGCTACTTTTTGGGTGGCAGGAGCAAGATGGTGAGTGCATCCCGGGTCAACATTGCTGCCCTCGATCAGTAGCTTAACTTCATATGTGGGGAAAACATGATCATTAGACCAGGTGTTTTTCCTTCGATGGATCTGAACATCCATTGATTCCCCATGAGAAAGCACATATAATTAAACAGGACACTCGAAAATGATACTACTGATAGCAGAAACGGAAACTTGAAGCAGACGAAACGGGCATGAACAAAACAGATCCTGCGTAAACTGCAGGCAAGTGGAACAGTCGCATGATGCAGAGTGGGAGCAACAGTCGCAATCGCTAGTGTGAAACATGCACGAACATTACGATAGTACTCCGTATAGTAAACTAACGGTGGAACGGTGATATCTTATTCGCAACCGCCGGCTTCACTTCACATGATAGAACGGTAGTGATGATGATGGCGCTACTTCTTGGGATGCAACAGCACGCTGCTGAGTACACCGCGAGTCACCAATGCAGCTCTCACTAGCTTCATAACCTGTCACCAGCAAACCAAAAACATCGATCAGTGTGTTTCTTCAGAAAGTGAGAAACTGAGAACGTAGAAAGTGAAAAAGAAAGAACTAGCTGGGATCTACCTGGGTTTTGTCGAGAGAGAGTTGTTTTTCCACCAGCTTCTCCTTCGGAATCTTGGCCGCGTGCATGACCTGAAGAGTGTTTGTTAAGGAGAAATGGATGATCCGCAGATCGTCGGTCACCAGAAAGTTTCTGGGGCCTCCCTTTATATATGCCTTTTCGTTGTTGCAGTAACTTCCTTCGCTTGCGTACTTTGGATTCATCTCCTCAACAGTTGCGTATAAAGGCTTAGTATGGAGAGCGCATGGTAGTTGACCTGTGCCTGTGGTACGACGGCACTTTAAGCAATCGAAGGTCAGTCTTCTTCCGTATAGCTCTTCTGTTTGCAGTACATTTTTGCTGCAACCGAAGAACGGGGCCAAGTTCGGGGTACGAAGTAAGCATTCACATCCTGATTTCACGCATCCTCTCGCGCTCCCACCTACACTATTGTACAGGCTGCCAATACATCCATTTGGAGACATCTGACCATACGTCCTAATGACGGAGCCAAGCGGAACGCAAAGGAGGCCAAAGATAATATCCACAAAATCTTTCCCAACTTCAGCATACAGCACCGAGGAGTCGTCCTTTGTATGCACAAGCTTTATCTTGATTGCACTAAAAGTTCCATCACCTTGTTTTGGAATTTCAGGGAGCTGATCTATATTTACAGCATCCGACGAGCCAGCAACTTCAAAATATAGTCCGGTTAAAGGTTGCTTGGACAATAGTGCTCTCTGAAGGAGGCTAAGTATCTGTAAGAACATTATCATGGCTGTGATTAGTAAACAGAGTCTGATTTCCCGGCAAAATGTGGCAGCCCAAATTTTGGGGGCGTGTGACCCCTTTGCATGAAAAAATATACCACGCCAAGAAAATCCAAGAAAAACATACTAGTATGGTTTGCGTCTTGTTGAAATATAAAGAAATGATAAGATTGAAATGCAGTTATGAACACAAACCTTGGAGGCACTGAGATGAAAAATCTTCTCCTCAATCTTGGCTTGCTCTTGTAGCCCAAACCTATCGAGCAGGGAAAACACAAGAGTTGTAGAAGTAGGAGTCACTTGGAGATCATCAGTGACGATGAACTTCTGACCACTTTTTACAAACACCCCGTCATCATTCCCTTCAACTGTAACAAAAACGTTCTGTGGACATTCCCAAGAATTTATCCAGCTGCCACAGTTGCAATAATGGCTAGTGACCGGGGTCATCTTCTTACAGTTATCGCAGATGTAAAATCTTCTGGAATTACCATCGTCAATTTGGACTTTAAGCCGATCGCAGTGAAACGCGGCAGCATTGACAGGACTAAGAAGCATGGTCTTGCAAGCCTTGGTTTGGAAGTGCTCTTCGCCGAGACTCTCCACGCTCCTGTACAGATCATCAAGGCACCCTATCTGAGACTGCTTATCGAGGCGACGCACGATGGTGCCGAGAGGCAGCGTGAGGAAGCTGAAGAGGATGTCTACGAAGTCCTTGTCAGATTCTGCAAACAGCACCCTCTTCTTCTCCTTGTCGATGAACAGCTTCACAGCAACCGACATGGCGTCTGCAGTACCCAGGTGCTCACGTAGGTGTTGTGGTACTTCTGAACTAACTGATAAGTAGGGGAGGCTTATGCGGTCCTTAAATATCCACCATGGCCTGTTGGAGTGCGCACAATTCAATCGTTACCTAGAATCTGAAGGGTGCTAGTGGCTCCAGACGAAGAGTCTCCAAGAGCACTGAAACGCTAGTGTAAATGCAAATCTTTACTTTTCCCAACATGAAGGTGTTGAGGTTCCCTGATTTTATTTCGCAATAAGCTCGTATGGCCTTACTTATTGCCCAGACTTCGTATGGACAAGAAATATACTCCTAGTTAAGGTTCGTGTAAAATTTGAGTTGTGTTTATATATGTCGACTGTTTTTTTTTTTTTTGAAATGGGGATATCCCGGCCTCTGCATCCTCAAATGCATACAGTGTTATATGTCGACTGTTGATGAGGGGACAACTAAGTTATATACTAGTACTTGCCTACTTCTCTTCACTAGTTTAGCCTTTCATGTGTGCTAACGTGTAAAATAAACTCAATTAACCTATGTTGAACCATTCTGGCCTAAGAGGCCCAAGCCCATGGAGTGCTGACCTATAGAAGGAAGGGGCTGGAGGAGAGCAAGACCTAATCCTAGTATCCAGCCGCCAGTGCTATCGGTGTGTGTGTGTGTGTGTGCGCGCGTGTGCGTGAGCGTGTGCGTGTGCGTGTGCGCGTGGGTGTGTGTGTTGTGCGCGTGCGCGTGTGCGTGTCTGTGTCTGTGCGTGCGTGCGTGTGTGTGTGTGTTAGAAAGATGATTCCCCTCTGAATCAACATGGTATCAGAGCTATGGTTGCTGGGGCGGAGGTGGCGTGAAAGGCTGCTGTAGGTGGCAACGGTGGCAGGGCAGAAGGTGCTATGGGTTGAAGAGTTGTTGTTGTGTGCTTGCGGGTGTCGGTTGTAGCGGTGAAGATGGCTGATGCAAAGAGTCTAGCTGAGGCTCTGGAGAAGCTCACCACATTCCTTGCCTCCAAGACAGATGGCCCAACTTTTGGGGCTATCGTGCCTCAAGAGGAAATGGTTCAGAAGCTTGTGTTGGTGCCAACTGACCTCAAACTTGAGGGTGCTGCCAACTATCTGAGTTGGTCTCGAAGGGTGAGGTTGGCTGTGAAGCAGAAAGATCTTGATGGGTACTTGTTGGGTACTGTTGGAGAACCAGGAGACAAAACTAGTGCAGAAGGGAAGAAGTGGAAGGCCATCAACTCCTTGCTTGTTGGGTGGCTGTTGAATCCAGTGATGCCCTCCCTTGGGCGATCTGTGGAAGGGCTATTCACTGCTGCTGATATATGGAAGACATTGTCCACCCAATACTCCGGCAAGGGCAATTTATGCTCATTGCTCAGACAGATGGGAAGATTCGTCGCTTGCGCCAAGGTGAAAATTCAATGATGACATATGTGGCTGAGCTGCAAGCATTATGCGCAGACCAGGATAATTGTGACCCTCTCGAACTCTATGATGCAGCCTGCATCGAGTCAGGACAGAAATGGATAGCACGCAGACGCGTGTTACAACTCCTAGAGGGGATCGATAAGCGCTTTGATGGTAGAAAAACTTCTGTGTTGCATCATACCTCATTGCCCACTATTGATGAGGCTATTGCAACAATGACTCCAGAGGAAGTGCGTCTATGTCTTGAGCAAGCGGATGAGAAGACTGTACCGGCCTCAACATTTGTCGCTATCGAGCCAAGGGAGTGGAAAGAGACTAGGGAATGTTTCACATGTGGGGAGATAGGTCACCTGAAGTGGAACTGTCCAACTCGTGGCAGGGCAGGGCAGGGGATATACTAGAGGGAGTAGGATGGCTGGTGGCAGAGGTGGATATTCAGGACACCATAGGAGGCAGACTACCAGAGGCCGAGGTGGATACTCGGGATACTCTGGAGTTCAAAAGGCACACATAGCAGTTGACGAGGGGGCAGTGGGATGTCCAAGGGTGCAGAAGTAGGTGGTGCTGCCTATGGGGACTTTGCTCACTAGGCCTCCACGTATAAAGGTAATTCTAAAATAGCATCTCTTGCTACTAATGAAAATGATACAAAATGGGTTCTTGACTCGGGAGAATCTAAGCATGTTACTAGTAAATTTTGTGTATTTGAGTCTTACAACAAGCATCCTTATACTCACAAGGGAACCATCCAAACTGATGATGGTACAAGACAGACCGTCATTGGGGTTGGCACAGTAAAGTTCACTTCAAACATCTCTCTATCCTCAGTTGTACATGTGTCGGTGTTTCCTATCAATTTGGTCTCTCTGAGTGCTCTAATTGATGACATCGATTGTAGTGTGACTCTTGACAAGTTCGGTGTCCTGATTTAGGAGCGACTGATGAGGCAGATGGTTGGGACTGGCACCAGGCGTAGAGGGCTCTGGTATATGGACAAAGGGGTGCAGCTAGAGTTGGTGTACGCTGCATCCATGGAAGACAAGGAGAAGCAGGCAATGATCCATGTAACATCCCAGCATTAGAGCTTAGAAATAAGCTGAACACAGATGTGTGCATTGCATTCATGCATAGAAAATCTGAATAATTTTCGCGCTTTTAAATAAAAACTGGTCAAAGTGATTGAAGCTTCTCTTAACTTGATGGAATTGAAGTAGATTATCAAGTTGACTGCGATAAGTTTCAATATGACCTTTGCTAAAACCTTATTTTGGGTAAACATTATTTGATCTACGGGTAGATCAAGTGGAATAAAACTAAACCTTAATACATTACTTAATGGTTTATATTTGATCCTTAGGTGATCATATCATAGTATTCATTATAATCACTCATGAGAACCAAGTTAAGGATATAACACAAATAATAAAAATGTAACAACTACATCTTGACCTATCTTAATCTCATCTACTTATACCATGAGTATCATGGAAATACCCAACTTTAACTCTTTAGTGAGATTAAGTAGGAAAGAAACCAAACATAAGACCATTCACCATATATCTTTCTTTCCATATCAATCTTTATCATCTCTATTGAATCCTATCTCAATATCAATTGTTCATCAATATTGAGTAATCAACTATTGATTCACCAATTCTAAACCTATCAACTCTTGTCCTTATTATAGCATTCACTTCAGTCTTAAAAAGAAAGAAGTAAGAAGAGATAAGTAGTGGTGCTAGTTTTAGATATCATCTATAGGATGGGAGTGATTGAAGTAAATCAAATCAATATGGTAACAAAGAATATTACAAGGATAAAGTCTAAAGATAGTCACCAAGAGTAGTCCTATTGGATTAAGTAGGTATAGTCAATGAATCATATCTCTTAAACCCCAATGGAGCTAGATATAAGATAATTCCAATGCAACTGTAATGTTGTATTGATGAAGCGTTGATTAGCCAATTGAAAACCTAAACCCTAAAGGATTATAATGATCATGCCTTACTCACCAATATTGAATGCTTATACCAAGTATAAGTGACATTGGTGGATCAAATATGATTGAACCATAGTATAGATATATTATCCTAGATCAGTCATTACAAATCACATTAATATAATGGGAGGATTGGAATGTTAGATATTGGAGTCAAGTAGAGACAAGATAGTATGATTAAAATAATGTTAGAGCAACATTGGATTAAAGAAGTAGTATTTTCCTCTTGGGAAATACTAAACACTTAAGGAGAGGAGAATTTGATATATACATCTATTGAAGTAATTTTTGTGATGGATGATTTAGGAAGGGTATGATTGGAGTTAGAAGTAACCACTTGATGGATGGGGACATTACCAGCAATAGAGTAGTTGATATACCCAGGTATAGATATGAAAAGATCAGGAAATTGCTTTAGAATCCAGCTCATTGGAATTACCAGAAGTGTTAGAAGAATAAAAGTGGATAAGAATATTCATGTGAGCTAAAGCTCATCATGTTAGCACATGATGATGGATAGGAAGAAGTAATATATCTAGGAAAGGAATTCCTTAATTAGAAGTCCAGAAATATGATGTATGGAATATAGGAATCCTTGTTAAACACTAAACCCTAATTCTAGAACCAAACATACTATTTATTTCATCTGATTGATTTATTATCTTAAATCCACAATGGTTCATAGGAATATTTTTATACAGTAAATCACCTGAGCACATCTTTATCATTTTCAACCATCATTATCATAGGTGCTTAGGAACCATCTTCATCAATTCTTTCTCATAAGTTATCCTAGAAAACAAGTCCACTATTTTAATTTGAATGGTGATATTATTAAATTCACCAACATAAAGACAATATGTCTTAGCCATTAATTTTGATTCACATCAATAAAGGAAATATGAGAATATTAAATCTTCTAAGAATTTACGGTAAAGCATTCTCAATTCAAACTTTAACTCATATGTTAGTTGTAATAAAGTATAGAATTATCAAATTATCATTCCCTAAATCTATGAGAATAATATTAACCATATTAAGTTCTCAAACCTTTATATATTAAATAACAATAAAGGATCAAGATATATAAAAGTTTCTTTAATATTATAAGTCAATAAGAATCAAGACATCAAAATTTAAGATCCTAAACAAATCCTAAAACCTAAGGCCCTAATTTATATTTATTCTATTTGATATAATAACCTTCATATGATTAGGAATATGAAGTATATAAAAGGGTAAATCAATAAAATATATTATTATCAAAAATAGTATTAATATCAGAGTCTTAAGTATATTCCCATAAACTTACAATTTTCTAAATAAGAAATTCCTAGAAAGTTAAAACAAATGAATATATACAAAGCTAGCAAATCAAAACAGAAAAGAGAAAAGAGATAGAATCAGAAAAAATAGAAGAAATAACAAATCTAGCCCACGGCCCATTTCTCTCTCCACCTATTCACCGCTCAGCCGCAACACCCTTCCTCTTCCGCTCACTTTGCTGCAGCCCAGCAACAGCCCAAGACCAGCCCAGTCTGCCTTCCTCTCTGATTGACTAGTGGACCAACAAAGGACTGCGGGTTGAGTCTAGATTTTTAACAGGGAGTTTTCTACAAAATAACCGTCGTCGTCTTCCTCGTGCGTCACAAGCACCTCGCTGGAGGGGTTCGCCGCCGATGCCGTCGTCATCGGTGGCGTCACGATTCCACCACCATCGAGAAAGGCGATAAGAAGGCCACGACACCTCCGCTCGATCTCATCCTCTCTCGCGCCACTCTCTTCCTCTTCCCTCTTCGAAACCCTAGCCGCCGGAGTTGTTCATCGTCGTTGTTAGAGCCCTCCCCGAGACCAACCGATGATGCAGCAAGCTCCGCCGGGGTGGACACTGTCTAGGTGCGGAAGGAATCGAGCTAGAAGGCCGTAATCGCACGCATCCACTTTCTCTGACCGCCGCTCGCCGTCAACCATGGCGACATTATCCGAGCTCGCCTCCCTTTGCCATAGCCTCCACGAGATTCCTGGTAATCTTTTGAGTATGCCGGCATCTCCCAATTCATCGCTCACTCGTCGTAGTTACCTACCCGCGTGTGGCAGAGCCGCGCCGCCGCGCGAGCTCGTCGCCGACCAACCTCTGATGACCAAACTTGAGCGGCGCCTCCACCATTCGACTCCGTGTGCTCGTTCGCATCCAGTAACCCACTTCCCGTGTGCCAGCATCCACCAAATCAATCGATCGAACTTCGATCTGAGGTAAGAGTTCGTGTGACATCACGATGATGTCATGCTTGCGTCATCCTTGACCCAGTCCACCCTGTTGACCGGTCTTTGCCCATGTGGCATGTGACGTGGCCTCAGGCCCATGAGTCAGTGTTTGTGGCTAGATAGAGTTGCGGTATAAAAGTTTGTGTCTGTTTAGAAAATAATTAAAACAATATGAATTCAAATTTCAAATATTCTAGAAATAAAATAAAATGATTAAATCTTGTAAATTTAATATATTTTGTTTTATAAATCAGAAAAATACATATAATATATGAAAATGTTTAGAAAAATAAAATCTACAACTTAAAACTATTATTAAATATTATTATCATAATTATTTAAATAAATATTATTTAATAAATACTTTATCAAGTTTTAATACTTTGATAATTAATAATTTATTAATAGTAAATATTAAAAATCTAAATAAAATACCAAAAACTTAGAAAAATAAGAATTAAAGTTTAAAACTATAATCATGCATTATTATTTCTCTTAATTAAATATTTATTATTTATTAAGTATTTATATAGTAATAAACCTTATTAAAATCATATCTTATTATTTTTAAAACGCAAAAATAAATGTAATATACCAAAATGATCACAAAAATAATACCTACATGTTTAAAATTTAATATTCCACTTTTGAGTTAAATAAAAAGCTAAACACTTTCATAACTTGAATTTCAACCTATTTCTTTAAGTTAATAATTCATATAATGACAAATAAAATTTGTTAATATTTCTTAAATTAATGAATTGAGTCTAATAAAAAGTATCAATCTTAAATATGGATGGTGTGTATTCTAAATGAATTAACCATTTTGAATACAATTTTATTAAATTAATTCTCAACCATTAATGTAGATTATTTTATAAAAGAATCCTTATCTAACATAAAATCTCCAAGAATAACTATAATAAGATAAAACCCATTCTTTATATTAACCACAAGTTTATAAACAAATCAAAACACTATAGTGAGTTCATAAATATTAAATAATATTGTTTACTTATTCATAAACCTTAAGCCAAACCTTATAAGGAAAATAAAACCCTTTATACATTCACAATACAAAGAAACCACTACCAAATAAAAGTATAATCCTTCCTAAATAACTCTAAAGGAAACATTATAAAGTAAATAAGCTACAAATGTTATAAGCATCATACCTTAAGTCCATCTATGTCTTTAAAGATTAAATTTAGTCTACCCAATTTTAAATATAATACTAAAGACTTTATTATATGTTTTATAGTTAACTTTGGTTTGTTATAATTAAATTGTAAAGCATCTTAATACCAAACCAACCAAGTTAAAACCAAGATAGATAAGTCTCAAATACTACTAATTTCATTATTCAGAAAGGCAATTCTTTCGACTTAAAGACTATAACTAGAAATAACACCTCATAAGGTTAACTTAAAAGCTTAAATGCTTCTGCTTAATTGAGTAAGATTTTCTTCAAAAGTTATTCGTTTTGCCACTTCAGAAAATCAAATAACCACTAATCACAATCACTTTTACTTTATACTTTACTTGTATAATAAGATTGTTAATACTTAAATTCTTTATAAGTGACATTACTTATACAGTAAAACTTGAAGATAAACAATTAAGATGTAAGCAACCTTGAGTAGCATTCCAAACTGTGTATTTTGTTGTGGTATAAATACATGATGTTTTCCACACACTCACAAGCCTTAATAAGAAGCACATGTATGAAACTTAATCTAAAAGGACAACACATTCCAAAGAAACCTTTCTAGTATCCAAAACCTAGAACAACGTTATTCTCGGGATTCGTGTTTATCAACTTGCATTACATTACTTATGCATAAAAGCATCTTGCTTCTTTAAACATTAGTCCTTACCGGACCAATGATGCAGATTTCAACTATTGGATCTTATATTGTCTTGAAGACCGTGAGTGCATAATCTTGCAATCACAAAAGGAAAGTTCACACTTGCTCATGTCCTTTGATTATTTTCTGTAAAGTATTTTACAAATCCAGTGTTGTCATCACCTGCATTTGAAAAAGGACAGAAAACACTATTTTCATAATAATGTGATTATAGGTTATTTACCATGAGGTAATAACCTACTATAAGCGTTCCGGTGGTAAAGGAACATATTATCTAGGACTTAACAACCAATGTCGCCAGTGATTCTTGCGCCGTATATTACGCGTTGACCATGAGATTTGGAATAGGACGAAGAAGTCAGCTGTATCTTTTCCCTCTCGCATGGAGCTGGATGTGCGGGTTGTGGCTGTTATCACTCGTAGCATGCATATTATTTATGGTAATTCATAGAGAATATGCAGCATATGGGTGGGAGCCCTCAACATCCCACGATAGTTCCGACATCTGAACGGTCTGTACTGCCATTGCCGTAATTCAATAGGTGGGCTGGCGTACACCGAGGATACATGCGAGGTCGCGGAGAAGGCAGTGATTGGCTTGGGTATTAGTCTGGGCCTCACACCAAGGAAGTGTGAACGGGTTCGCGGCCCGGATGTGCAACAAAGCTAAGATCTCTCATGGGTAAAGTAACGCACCTCTGCAGAGTGTAAGAACTGTAACTTGGTGAGTACGCTCGTACTCAAAGTATCTTCTTAACCCTTGCTAGGTTCTAAAGCCAGTACAGACGATGTCTACATCAAGTTATGCTCCAGGAATCATCATCAAAAGCTAGAGCTCTTCAAGGAAGTCAAGAAAGTCAACATATACATCAACTCAAGTGAAGACGAAGTTGCTGATTAGATAAGAATAGAATTTCTAACCATAGAACCTATTTCTGTAGAGTATTGCAATAGCAGCAATGCAAGCCAGTAGTTCAGCTACTAGTTTTATAAGTATGGTAGCTATGAGTTATTTATTCTTGATTCTTCTTCATAAGAACTTTCTTTCTCTCTCTTTAAACTAGAGTGTTCTCTGGATCTTGTGTAAAGAGTTGAGTTGTAACCTATAGTCATGTCTTGGACTTACTGTGTTTCTGTTGTACTACTCTAAGGGATGTAATACTAGTGAACGGTGTTTCATTGGTGTTATGTCAACGACTATAGTGTACTACATCATGCAGTGGTATGCTGGGTCACCACAATCCATCATTGTAGGATGGGACATGTATCATTTGATAAGATGAGTAGAATATTTCCGGATGTTATGTGTGGAATAGGCAAGGGCAAACTGACATGTAATGCTTGTGAATATGCTAAACACACAAGAACCTCATATGTGCCCGAGAGGCAATAATAAAAGTGGTTATTATTGTATTCCTTATTTATGATAAATGTTTATTTTGTATGCTATAATTGTATTAATACGGAAACATTAATAAATGTGTGTTTAATAAACAAAAAGGAAGTTCCTAGTTATGCCTCTCTTATAAACTAGCTCGTTGATTAACAAGATGATCAAAGGTTTCCTGATCATGGACATTGGATGTTGTTAATAACGAGGTCACAACATTGTTGGAATGATGTGATGAACATTCATCCGAAGTATTGCATTACGTTCAAGGTCATTGTGTTTATATTTCTATAACATCATACAAAGTAATCTTAGTCCTTAGACCATGAGATCATGTCAATCACTACACCAGAAGAGTACCTTGATAACATCAAATGTCACACCGTAATAGGATGACTATAAAGATGGGTTCCGTGCTACGAAGGTGTTCTGTTGAGGCCCATGGATCAAGAGTGGAATTTATCCATCCCGATAACGGAGAGATATACTCTGGGCCCTCTCGGTGATATCACATTAGTTAGCTTGCAAGCAAGTGATTTGATCACTAGAATGTTATATCACCGGAACGAGAAAATAGTACATGTCGGTAACGAGATTAAACTAGGTATGGAGATACCGATGATCGAACTCGGACATGTAATATATCATGAGACAAAGGGATTGAGTTACATGCGTATAAGGTTCACACGATCACAAAAGTCATCGTTGAATGTGTGGGAGTCAGTACGGATCTCCAGGTCCCTCTGCTGATTATTGATCGGAGAGGGGTCTTGATCATGTCTACATTATTCGCGAACTGTAGGGTGACACACTTAAGGGATACTGACACCATTTGGAGCAAATAAGATGTCAGAGAAAGAAAAATAAAGCGCAGGAATTTATTTCACTAGACACCGGAATTGTTTCGATTGAAATTGCTGAAACTGGGAGGTGAGTGAAATTTTGAGTGGGTGGCTATTTTTGTGAGTGTGAGCTCCACCCACATGAATGTGGAAGAGGTGGGGGCACCTCCATGGCTACCAAGCCATGGGAGGGGGCTGCCCCCTCTCCCTATAAAAGGCACCCCACTCTCTCCTCTCATCTCACACTTCCTCGCGAAGGATCTCTCTCCCCCTTTTAGAATTCCCCATGGTCTCGGATCAGCGAGATATATGTTCCCGGTGGATTTTTCTAGAAGGATTTGTTGCTTCCGCTGCTTCTGGGCGGGCGTGAAGGTTGTCGGGTACCGAGCGTGTGCGATCACGGATGCACCATGCTTGCTTGTGATGGACTTGATGGTGCTGGACCAGATGGACTTCATAACGATCTTGAGATCGGCGAGCGTTCGACTACATCATCCACGAGTACAACCTCGTTAACGCTATTTGTTCTTTGAGGGTATGTATTCTATGGATGTATATCCACATGTTAGTTGTATCTAGTAGATAGATCTTAGTACTTACTTGTTCCCATTGTAGGAATTTTTTTTGTTTTCTATGTTGCGAACCCTACATTAGGAGCATATCCCCTTTTATGCTTATTCATTCAGATGTATGGACCTGCCTAGTGGTGTCAGTAAATGGAATGAAGTAATTTGTTACCTTTATTGACTGCTATTCTAGTATGACTTGGGTTTACTTGATGCGTCACAAGGATGAAGTGTTCTAGTGTTTTCAGAACTTTCATGCTTATGTGAGAATCATTTCCAAGTGCATGTACAGGTGATCAGAACTGAGAATGGCACAGAGTATGTGAACAGAACCTTTGGAACTTTCTTGTCTGATCAAGGTATTCTTCATCAAACATATTGCCAAGATACCCCTCCTCAAAACAGTGTGGCAGAGCGTAAGAATCGCCACATTTTGGAAGTTGCTCGCTCACTCATGTACACAATGAATGTACCCAAGTTCTTGTGGAGTGAAGCAGTCATGACAGTCGCATACCTGATCAACCGGACACCTTCTAGGATATTAGGTATGAAATCCCCATGTGAGATGCTATTTGGAGAGAATAAGTTTATTGTTTCTCCCAAGTTATTTGGTAGTACATGTTTTTTTCGAGATCATAGGCCATCTATTGGGAAATTGGACCCACAGGCACTGAAATGTGTTTTTATGGGTTATTCGTCTAGCCAACAGGGGTATAAGTGTTGGAGTCCCTCTGCGAAACGGATGTTTGTGAGTATGGATGTCACCTTCAGGGAATCTGAGCCGTTTAACGCTGAACCTACTGATCTGAGCATGCTATTTACTGAACTTGACCATCTTCAATCCGTGCAAGATGGCCATGAGGGGGAGAAGACTGTGTCATGCCCTCAGCAGGGGCTGATTATATGGGCATTAATACTGATAATGAGGTTCAGGTTCAGCCGATAGTGAGTACAATTCAGAATGGTTCTCTCCAAATTCCTATTGAACCTGTTCGGGATCGATGGCCACAGAATATCCAGGTGTACTCTCGACGACAACCACATATGCAGGGGGAGCAGCAAGGTATAGCGATGATGCAAGCTCATCTACTAGACAGCAACCACATGTACATGGGGAGTAGCAAAGCAGTGTTGATAGTTCATCTGGTAAAATGGATCTGCCTATTGCACTGCGAAAGGGGGCACGTGAAGCGGCAAGGAAGAGTAACGTGGCAAGGAAGTCCCTATGTGAAATGCATGCTCTACAAACTGATTCTGGTGACCATGACATTAGGAAATTTATGTCTTATAAAGCTCTGTCTCCGACCTATAGAGCATTTGTTGCCTTCCTTCAAACTGTAACAATCCCAAGGGATTGGTAGTCTGCAAAGCAAGATCCAAAGTGGAGGAAGCAATGATAGAGGAGTTGGAAGCACTGAAGAAAAATAAGACGTGGGTACTAACCAAACTACCCGTAGGAAAAATACAATGAGTTGTAAGTGGATCTAGACAGTAAAACAGAATCCCGAGGGGAAGGTAGAACGGTATAAAGCCAGATTGGTTGCAGGAGGGTTAAGTCAAACTTATGGAATTGACCATGATGATACATTTGCTCAAGTGGCAAAGATCAATACAGTAAGGATATTGGTTTCTTGTGTTGCTAACTTTGGGTGGAAATTACATCAGTTAGATGTAAAGAATGCTTTCTTGCATGGGAACCTACAAGAAGAAGTGTACATGGAGATACCACGAGGTTTTGGTACCCGAGAGACCACTGGGAAGGTATGTAGGCCAAAGAAATCTTTGTATGGACTTAAGGAATAGCCGAGGGAATGGTTTGATAGGTTCAAATGGGTTGTTTGCAGTATGGGGTATGGTCAATGTAATGGCGATTACACGGTGTTCTACAGACATTCTAATCGGAATATCACTATTCTTGCAGTTTATGTGGATGATATTATCATCACTTGAGATGACCAGGAGGAAATAAAGAGATCGAAGGAATATCTGAGCAAAGAGTTCAAGGTAAAATATTTGGGCAACCTAAAATACTTCCTGAGTATAGAAGTGTCTAGGACAGAGAAGGGAATATCATTATGCCAATGAAAATACACCTTGGTTCTCTTGAGTGACATGGGCATGATGGGATGTCGTGCAGCTCCTACCCCGATTGAACAAAATCATCAAGTGATAGCACAATCATGTGATCTAGTGAATAAGGAAGACTATCAAAACCTGGTTGGGAGACTATTATACTTGTGTCATACCAGGCCTGACATTGCATATGTCGTCAGTGTGGTGAGCAGATACATGCATGAACCAAGGAGCGAGCATCTTGATATAGTGCATAGAATCCTACGATACCTGAAGGGGACTCCAAGAAAAGGGGTTGCGGTTCGCAAAGAGTGGACATCTTGAGGTGGATGGCTATAGTGATTCTGATTGGGCTGGCTATCAAGATGATAGAAGATCAACATCAGGCTATTGTGTATTTGTGGGAGGAAATTTGGTGTCATGGAGAAGCAAGAAACAAATTGTTGTCTCTAAATCAACAACAGAAGCTGAGTATAGAGCCTTATCTCAAGGGGTGAATGAAATGCTCTAGGTGAAGTACCTCCTTAGTGAGTTGAAACTAATGAGGAAGGGACTCTTGAGAGTGTGGTGTGACAATCAATCGGCTATAAGTATTACCAATAACCCGGTTCAAAATGATAGGACAAAGCATGTAGAAATTGATCGCTTCTTCATTAAGGAGAAACTTGATGCTAGAATCATCTGTCTTACACATGTCAACTCTGGACAACAGATTGTTGATTGTTTGACAAAGGCACTGGAACAAAGGACTGTAACTTAGCATATGACAAGATGGGGCTGATAGATATCTACCACCCATCTTGAGGGGGAGTGTTGAACCATTCTGGACCAAGAGGCCCAAGCCCATAGAGTGCTGATCTATAAAAGAAAGGGGCTGGAGGAGAGCAAGACCTAATCCCAGTATCCAGCTTCCATTTATATCGGGGTGTGTGTGTGTGTTAGAAAGGTGATTCCCCTCCGAATCAACAATTTACACGCATATATGGGGTGACCATAAACACCTGACGGTCAGTGCTAGTTTTAATTTACAATTTCACACTCAGGCACTTCTTTGACTTGACTGCGCCACATGCTCGTTCATCTGCCCGGCGAGGTAGTGTCCCTTCTAAATTCTTCACTTCACAATATACGCTAAAATGCCGTCCAGTTTTGGAGAACCCAGGAATAAGCCGATCTGCTAGAAAGATTCAGTTTGTTGCCGACAGGCTATCAACAGGATTAAAACAACAGTGTGACATGAGTATGTACCCAGGATGGTCAGAGAAATAGTTGCAGATTTTTTTTCGAAATGGGGAGCGGAGCCCCGGCCTCTGCATCAAACGATGCACACAACCTTTATTTATTATTAGAACCACATTGTTTGACAAAGGCCATTACAAAGATCATACAAACCGGAACCTCCAAAGCAAAACACTGAGCAAAAACGATAACTGTATCGCCAGCTCCCCAACGAGATCTATCAAACCCCTATCTACCTATTTCGACCATGCCCCACGGACACCCACATTGTTTCCACTCACCAAGAGAAGCTAGAGTGCCTTGGTGTGGCGGCACGAACTCAAGCAAAAGGAGCCCTAGAACCGCTCAGCATATCCACGGAGTTGCGCCCACGCACACGCTTTGAATGTCTCCACCTTTATAATCTTCCACCAACCCGTCGTCAGCATGTAGATTGATGTGCAGAGTGTCTCCAAACCAGCCACTGACACCACCTCGGTGCCAAGCAGCACCACCCCTATGCGCTAGCCGCTCCATCCCTTCTTCCGCTTCCATACAACGCTGCTCCACAGGCGATGCTCCCAGGAGAGAACGCTGCCATCGCCCGACCTGGAGATCTTAGGGTTTCCCCCGGAGTAGCACGAGTGAGGTCGACACAAGGTGCACGACGATGCCTTCATCAAGGTAATGACGTGGTAATGTTGCCATCGCCTGCCAATGGCTCGGTTTTCACCGCCACCTAGGTGTCTCCCGCCTCGCTGCTGGGACTGGAAGACGGATCGCGAGATCTGCCAATCCAGCCGTAGGCCTGCCACCTCCGACGGAGAAGATGACCACCTCCACCAAACCCAGGGCCTTCGCCTCGGGCGCCCTCATGATGCAAAGTAGGCCGTAAAATACCTCTGGATGACACCGGTCAACATCGAGGAGGCGAGGACAACCGATCTAGGAACCCTAGATCTTGCCACCACCCGCCACCCTGCCACCCAGGAACCGCTGTCGTCAGAGCTCACCGGCCGCCGCCCACCCGCCATCACTGCTGCAGATCCGTTGGAGCGCCGGTGCCGTTGCCTGGAGCTCAAGCCGTTGCCGCCATAGAAGCGACACGCGAGAGGGCTGGGGCCCTGCCGCCGCCTGAGCTTTGTCCGGCGACAGAGAGGAGGGGCGAGCGGGATGGGGTGGCTGGCCGGGGGCGCACCCGGTGCGACGGTGCTGCACGGGGTCGGGAGGAGGAGGGGTCCTAGCTGTTGGCTGCTAGCTGCCGTTTCTAGAAATCCCTAAATAAACTCTGTTTCAGCACAAAAAAGCATGCACTGCTCAGAGCGTAGCAAAGTAGAAAAAGCAATCCCTTCAGATAATGCGATGACCCGTCCTGCAAAGAACAAAAGCAATTCATTCATTGCAATCACACACCGCCGAGGTGGTTAGGTCAAGCGTGCTTAAGCATTGTTCCTTTTTTTAGAGGCGTTGTTGTTGGAGAACACCTTTCGCCGCCTGGGTGTTGCCAATAATGGTGGTTGTGTTTGCGGTTCATTGATCACTTTGGCAGGACTATGTCTTTTTTCTTTTATTTTGAGGTGTGCATCTTTGATGTCTCGACTAGTTTTTGACATTATGTTGTTGCAGATGTCGGATGTATTTGGTATCTTCTTAATAGTAATATATTCCACTGGTGGAAACGGGGCTATAGGTCCCGGTTGGTACGGGGCTTTAGTACCGGTTGCCCAACCGGGACGGGGCAATCGGGACTAAAGCCCTAACCTTTAGTCCCGGTTGCCCCACCAACTAGGACAAAAGGGTGCACACGTGGTAGCGGCAGAGGGCGAGGGGGTGGAGCATTAGTCCCGGTTCATAACACGAACCGGGACTAATAACCTTCTGCCACGGCAGAGATTTGGCCCATTTCTCTGCCGCGGCAGAGAATTCATTTTGGCACACTTTGTTGCCGCGGCAGCATTTTCGCCACTTTTTGTGCCGCGGCAGAGAATTCATTTAGGTTGTTTTATTGTTTATTTAGTGATTTGCACTTGTCAATGAAGGAACCTTATATTACATCATGAATATCATGACAATATTACATTGAATACACGGATCGAGTTCGTGCACTACATACAAAAGTTGCTATTCGATGCTACCGGCCAATTCCTTCAAAGTTGCTATTTTTACAATCCCTATTGTCTATACAGCGAATAGTATTCTCCTTTTGGGTCTAGGACTTATGCATCCAAGAATCCCGCCAATTCCTCTGAATTGCTCAGCGATCCTTTGGCGAAGACCGTCCGTAGACGTTCGATCTGATTTAAAAAGGAGTCAGCCTATATGAATGAAACTAAACACAATTTGATTGTAATTAAAAACTATAGAAATTGTTTACGTCGTGGAGTTGATCTAAATTTCTGCCCTTCTCGCATACGTCTGCGGATGAACTCGCAAACATAGTATCCACATAGATTGTTACCGGTCCTGCGTCGGGCACTTTACGAAACGAGTTCAATCAAAATAATAATCAAGCATGATAATAAGCGTATCAAAACTAGAATCAAAGAGATGCGCGGATATAGCTAGTGGTGCTTACATTTAGTGGTTGAAATGTAAGCTCCTCTTTCCAAACACCCCTCGCCTTGTTGGTGCACCGTTTCCAAAGCTGCCGGCGAAAGCGAATAAAATAAGTTATTAAGTACTTGATATCATAAAATTCACGAACGTTGCCGATATAGTGTCGTAATGATTAGAATTACCGCTAGAGAAGTATCTGCATGTCCTTCCACGTCTCAAGGGGTTTATGTTTCGAGTCCATGACTAGTACACGCCCTTTGTCAAGTTGAATGATTAACATAATATAGTGAAAGCTGCAAATGCATAACTAATCAATTATATACTTAACATCGAGTAAGCGAAATAGAAAGTGTATACAAGACAATAACACTCACTCAAAGTTGTAAGGAAATAGTATTTCCCTTTTGGTTTCTTGAAACCTTAACGCGTGTACTATATTATCCTCCGTATCCTGGGGGCTTATTTTGAGATTAGCTTCAAGAACCCAATATGGGTCAATGAAGCCAATGTCATAGATTTGTCCTCTGCTGCATTCAAGAATCTTCATTCTGCATATTACAGTATGATTATATACATGCAATAAACAAAATAATATAGCTGGAGACTAAATTAATTACAGAATTAGTACTTACAGACAATGCAATCGATGATCGATTTGTCCAAGGCGTCTTGATTGAATAATTGAAATAGTTCATCAAATTCAATGGATATCATGTCATCCTTTTATTTCCCATGATGCTTTTTGTAACCCTCGGCACTATCCGATTAGCCCCGGCCCTTGTGGCATGCATGTACCAGTTATGCAATCTTAGCATTTTGTTGGAAGATTGTTTACCTCCTCAGTTTGACGAGAGGTTTGCCGTCTTGGTATTTGTATGCTACTTCACTCACGGGAAGAACTCTAAGCGGGATAAGTCTTGGGCAATACTCATACCTTGAGCAGCGGCTTCTCCGACAGCAACTACCTCGGATCATCTTGCTCTTGACCCCATATTTGCTCGACCCACATTGGTTTGGGAAATCACCTTGAGAGGTGCGCAAGTCTGCTTTTGCTTGTTATCCAGCTGGGCAACAGATTTCTCGCTTGCATCGATCGCTCTTGAGGCTTTTGTGCCGCATGTGACTTGAGAATAGAACGCTCATAGTCGATGACATCTTTGGCTCGGGTTGATGAAGAGTCTTTAGCATTTTCAACACTTTGGATTTTCTTCTTTGGTCTTTGAGGAACTCTCGCTCTTTCGGCCACCTCGACTTAGCGTAAAACGTTTCCGCATCAACGATCGCAGCGATCTCCTCTTGATGCAGTCATAAGCTCTCTTGGGAGGAACCTTTGGTACTTTTGGAAGAGGCTCTTGTTTACGTTTTGGCGATCGCTACGGCCTTGATGGCGATGCGCTTACGCTTTTATCTGGCGTCGGCGATGGCTCCCAGTGATGGCTGCACCGAGATTGGTGAGGCGACGGGCGGGTGAGGCGACGAAGGCGCTGCGGCGGCGGCGACCTCGGCGGAGACGGGTGAGGCGGCGAAGATGGCCTTGGCGTGTGATTTGAAGCACGATACATTCCTTGACCATAGAATGGTGACGTTTTTTGCGTCTCCCGACAAATCACATCCCATTCACCGCAGGTAGTGAAGATCCAAAACCTCAAAGGTGGGCATGATTTCATCCACGCCGACAACAGCGTAGCCCTCTGGAACCGGACGGCAGTGGTAAGTTGGTGTGGGTCCAATTGGTAAGGCATAGCCGACCGCCACCTTCATTGATATGTTCACAACTTTGACATGTAGCTCGCAGTGTCATATCGTGATATCATCCTTTGTGTAGCTGGAGCCATCGTCGGTGCATCATCGCCATCGCCATTGTCATCACCGGGACCTCGGTGGAAGCCACCTGCTTTTTTGATTATTCGATAGGCGGTAGCATCGAATGCGGTGTCTTCTTGAGATGGGCCGGTAGTACTGCTCTTTAAGTGCGTTAATTTCATCTTGTTGTTGCTTTAATCGTTCTTCAATTAACGCATTCGATCTTTCGACTATCTGCTTCAACTTCCTCCTGTCCTTTCTCCTCGACGGCTTCTATCGATATTTCTTCCTCTCTTCGAAACCCAGTCCTCCATGGTTGGGAGCCTCTTGTGCCTCGTGTTCGTCCATCATGTTCCTTATTTCCAAGGCGAGTGTGAGCTCATCATTCTCTCTATCGGGAATGAAGTCCCCATCTTTAACAGCCTTTCTTTTTCGATCCTCTCGATTGGCAAGGGTCTTCTTTATGTCGTATGTTATATATACACCTCCTTCGAGTCCAACATTCCCCATGCCGTAAAACCAATTCCTTGCACGTTCTACCCAATCATCTGCTGGGTGATCTTTTTATCACGCAGTTCATTCTCAAATTTCTCCCACTTAGGAATGCCAGCCCTGTAGCCACCTTGCCCCATAGTATGGTGATACTTCTTGTTAGCAGCATTCAACTTATTCATTGCAGACATTTTCTTAGCTTTTTCTGATGTCTTGTATTCCACAAACTCAGCCCTGAATTGTTTTATCTTCTCAAACTGAATATTCTTGAAATCGGGAGTCTTCTCTTTCACGACATAGTCAAGGTGCAATCTTTTCTTCCAGTTGGTGAAACATTGGGCCATCTTCTTCAAAGCCCACTCCCTGACCTTAGCCTCCATGGCTCTCCCATGTTGTAAGGCATCCTCAACTGGATCCTCCGCATTTGGATCCAGCTCTATCTTCGGTAGTTTGAAATTAACCATGAGCCTCTTCCACAGTAAATCTTTGGCATGGTTAGGGACAAATAAACATGTTCCCTCTTCATCCGCATTAGAAGGCCTATTCCAATTTCTAATGGTGATCGGGATTAAGTCCCTAACGATTACTCCGCATTGTGCCACAAATTTGTTTGCGACAACTTCGGGAGCCGTCGGCTTGTTGTCTTCACGACATCTTCGATCCTGAACCTCTCATGGTCTTGCAACTTTTTGGTTGGGCCTCGTCTGCTCTTTTCAGTAGATTCCTTCGATCCGGAGGGCTAAAAGAAGAAAGATCGTCGTTACTATTTCTATATAGATAGCAGATGATTAATTAATTAATTTATTATATTACATGCACCTCGCCGGAGTGGTCGTCTTCTCGATTACACAAGGCATCGCCTTCTCCCTCGCGGAAGGCAACACCTTCAACCTCAAACAAGTCGTCTATTCCGGTAAAAATAGGATCACCCTCACCGGAGTTGTTCAGAAACGTTGATACGTCTAAATTTTCTTCCCCACGGATCACACCTTGGATCAACTCTTCCTTTTCTTCGTCTCTGACGTGTGGGTCCATATTTTCTGCATAGGTGGAAAAACGAATAAGTCAAAGCAGCTAAAGGAGAAAGTTAGGTACGGTGTTGAGAGATATAAACCCTAATTCAAAGAAACCCTAATATATACATACACGATAATAAAAATGAAGAGAAACCCTAAACCCTAAACCTAGGTACAAAAAGGAAACCGTGTAGTAGATAGGCACATCGTCGAACCCACATGCACCTAAGGGGTATTAATGATTCCTTATCTAAGATAGGGCTTTTAAGTTGCTTGACAATGTGAATCGGGTCTGGGGCTACCCACAGTGACTGACCAGTGGGACCGAAGACCAATAATACCAAACTAATTAATAAACCTAATAATACCTAACTAATAATAAACCTAATAATCGAAACACCGAAAAGAAAGGGAAACAATCAACACATGGCATCGATGCAATGCTCAAGCAAGTATGATGATATGACAAGTTAATTTGCATTGGAATGTAACCCTAAGACATGCTCGACGATTTAATCGGGGTTAGAGGTGAAAACCCTAACTCGGGAAACTCCTAACATATGAGAGGGTGCATTTGTTCTTCTAATTATACTTGTCATTTAAGTTGTTGAACACTGCATGATTATAGGTTAAATAGATAGGTTTCATTTTTGAACAATTTGATATATTATTTGTATTTTTCCGACTTATAAAAAATAAGTTATTGATTTTACAATATTAAATCATTTTCGAATTAAAAAAAGGAAAATAGTTTTTACACCGGCATCCCTAGCGGTGAGACGGCAGAAGGGCCCCGGTGCCAACTCAGCCTCCACGCATCAGATCATTTTATACCACGAGGAGCCTACCATCGACGCCGATGGGCCTAGGCCACATCACCGCCACATAAGCACGAGTGACGTTAGCAGCGTCACGGCGCGGTGAGCTCGAGCAGCGGCGGCGATAGCGGAGCACGCACGGGCAGCGGATGGGCGCGTTAGAGAGCGCGATGCAGGAGAAAAGTGGCGGCGCCGCTCCTTGTTGGTCACGGGCGTCGCCTCCGTCGAGCTCGGCGGCGGCGTCGGGCACACGCGAGAGTAGTACAGAGGAGAGGAGAAAGAAGAACACCGTGAGGATCGGCTCACCAGAACACGGCAGAGGTGGTGGCGAGGCGGCGAGCTCGGACGCCGGAATCGGGAGGAGGCGGGCGGAGCTTCCAATCGAGCGATTGAGGTCACGCGAGGGAAAGTAGCGAGGCGCGTGGGCGGAGGCGGCGGTGGTGGCGGGCGGGCAGGTGGCGAGCTTCGGGCAGCCGGCGTCGGGGCGGTTCTGTCTGGCGTCGGTGAGAAGCAGATAAGTGAGATGGGGAAGAAGAAGAGGAGGCGCGTCAGTTATAAATGAAGGGCCTTTAGTCCCGGTTGGTGGCTCCAACCGGACTAAAACATACGTCCTGTTGGAGCCACCAACGGGCGTATCTCAATATTTTCAGCAGACCAAGGGTTGGCGCAGAGGTCTTTAGTCCCGGTTGGTGGCTCCAACGGGACATATTCCCTGTTTTCAAATTTTTCGTATTTTCTCTCATTATTTTTTTTTTTGGGGTTTAAATTTGTATTGTTTTTAAATGATACTTAATTTGGAATTTAGAAAAACTTTAAACATAAAAGTGTTTGGATTTGAATAAATCATTCAAAACCATTTTACATTTTAAAAATAATTAATGTAACCATTTAAAATATGAACCATTTACAATTAAAAATGAATTAACTTATATTTTTTAATATCAATTTGGAATTTAGAAAAACTTTAAACATAAAAAGTGTATGGATTTGAATAAATAATCCAAAACCATTTTCTATTTTACAAAATAATTAATGTAACCATTTTAAATGAATTAACTTATATTTTGAATATTAATTTGGAATTTAGAAAACTTTAAACATAAAAGTGTTTGGATTTGAATAAATAATTCAAAACCATTTCTGTTTTAAAAATAATTAATGTAACCATTTAAAATATGAACCATTTACAATTAAAAATAAATTAACTTATATTTTTTAATATCAATTTGGAATTTAGAAAAACTTTAAACATAAAAAGTGTATGGATTTGAATAAATAATCCAAAACCATTTTCTATTTTTAAAAAATAATTAATGTAACCATTTAAAATGAATTAACTTATATTTTTGAATATTAATTTGGAATTTAGAAAAAATTTAAACATAAAAAGTGTTTGGATTTGAATAAATAATTCAAAACCATTTTCTGTTTTAAAAAATAATTAATGTAACCATTTAAAATATGAACCATTTACAATTTAAAATGAATTAACTTATATTTTTTAATATCAATTTGGAATTTAGAAAAACTTTAGTCCCTTGTACCTTTAGTCCCGGTGTGCATGAAGATAGGGGACGCGCATCGTTAGAACTTGCATTGGATCTCTAAAGAAACCACATATTGCGAGTCTAAAAATGATTTTTTCAAAAAATCACGGGCGATAGATCATGTACCTGTAGTACAAATCGAACCCACTTCCTACCTATTCGGCAGACATTTGTCCTTTTTACCCGGGATGGACGAAAAGGTTTGAGATGTCCCTGTTGGGAGATAGTCCATGTAAGGTGGTCTAGTATTTTAGGAAAATGGGACGGTAGCATTCTGAAACGGCATTTTGGTGGTTACTTCACAAAACGACCCGTTTTTTGCGCTCGGAAAATGGAAAAGAGCTTTTCCGTGCGACAAAAAGGAAAACTTCCTCCTGCAACATTGTTCTCCATACCAATGTACACACACATGCATAATATGGGCACAACATCACAGACTATGCCGTGATTCAACACATAACATCGGTCATTTGGACCGAAAGCCATGAAACCTCGAACATGATAGGTCATTTTGTGAAGGTTTTTTCGAAACATGATCAATATACCAAGTCTGGTATTTTTCCTTTCAACTATGTAACATAATATGACACCATGCGAAGGATTTTCATTGTTCGTATTTTTTTGAATTTATTATGCACGTTTTGAATTATCTGAATTTCTAACTATGGTCGAACTGGTGTGCATGAAGATAGTGTAGGGGTTCGTAGCATGGAAAACAAAATTTTCTATCGCATACAAACAAACAAGCCAAGATCTATCTACTAGATTGTAGCAACGAGTCGATGGTATAACTTACCCTCGAAGATTCCAAAGCGTTTAACGAGAGCGGATTCTCGTGGGTGATGTAGTCGTACTCTTCGATCTCAAGATCGTGTGACGATCCTTCAGTATACGTTAAAGGCGCTCCCATGATCGGTCACACGTTCGGTACTCGGCGAAGACCTTCCTCTCCCTTGTTCCAAAGCGGCGGAGGTTGTAGCACTCTCCTCGCGATTCCGGCTGTGGCGTGATGCAAAGTAGAGGGAGATCCAGGAGCCGCCTTAAGCCGGTGCAGTATGGTGGAGCTTATGAGAGGCTATTAGTGGTCTAGTAATTAGACACACCAATTAGAAGGCTCTAAACCAATTAGAAGGCTCTAAACCGCTGGCTAAAGCAATTAGAAGCTCTAAACCAACGGCTCTAAACCGGAGATCTAGAGTAGAAAGTTATGTGTCTATGGGAGGAGCCTGCCCTCCTTATATGGGAGGGGGTCCTTGGCGCCAGGGAGGGAGGGAGTCCCTCCCAACTCGCCTAGGGCTGGCGCCCCGAGGAGTCCAACTCCTCCTCGGTTGGTTCCAACTCCTCTTGCTTGTTTCCCACAGTTTCTTGTTTTGGCGGTTTGACTTTCAAACGGACATTTGACTTTTCTGTTTTAGGATTCAATTTAATCCTTTATTTGGGACAGCAAGAACACTTAGTACATGATGCAATCATTCAATGAGCAATGACACATTCATGTACCCTTCCCCGGAGTCTTGGGACAATCCGAACCTTCTAGAACATTCCGATGAAAACACCTAATCATTCCCGAACTCAAAGCGGGACTTTCCTTATATGAATCTTATTCTCGGACCATTCGGATCACCTCGTGATATCCCGGATCCCATCGAGACTCGAACAACATTCGGTCTCTTTCTCATAATACCATAACTACTCAAACAACGTCAATCCTTAAGTGTGTCCCTACGGTTCGTGAATTATGCGGACATGATCGAGACACTTCTCCGAACAATAAACAATAGAGGAATCGAAATTCATATGGCTCCCACATATTTCTGATTACTTTGCGATCGAATGAACCACTTACATACGATACCAATTTCCCTTTGTCTCACGATATGTTACTTACAGGTTATGATCGGTATCTCTGCATACCTAGTTCAACCTCGTTCGATAAGTACTCTTTTCGTTCCGTGATATGTGATCCCTTGTGACCAAGTCACATGCTTGCAAGCTAATTGGATGACATTCCACCGAGAGGGCCCAGAGTATATCTATCCGTCATGTGGATGGACAAATCCCCTCTTGATCCATGTGTTTCAACCAATACTTTCCGAACACTTAATGCCACCTTTATAGCCACCCGATTACGGTGTGGTGTTTGATGTCATCAAAGCATCCATCGGTAAAGGTGATATGCATGATCTCATGGTCGAAGGAATTAGGTTACTATGTATCAGAAAGCATATAGCAATTGAACTAATGAAATGACTTGATCTTTATGCTACGCTTATCTATATGAGTATGTCCACCATATCATTCTCCTAACGATATGATCTTGTTGTTGATAACATCTCAATGTTCATGATATGGAAACCACAATCATTAATCAACCAACAAGCTAGTGAAGTATAGAGGCTATACTAGGGACTTCAAATTAAGTTTACAAATCACACAAGTATTAATGGTTTCCTTGTTAACACTATTATAGCATGAATGTAAACATTTATCATAAACACAAAGATATAATAATAACTACATTTATTATTGCCTCTAGGGCATATCTCCAACAGTCTCCCACTTGCACTAGAGTCATCTAATCTAGATTACATGGTAATATACCGAACACCCATGGCAGTTTGGTGTTGGTCATGTTTTGCCCTCGGGAGAGGTTTAGTCAACGGATCGCCACATTCAGATCTGTGTGTACTTTGCAAATCTTTATATCCCCATCCGGATATGTTCTCGAATAGCGTGAAAACGCACTTGATCTTGACTTCTTGTGTGACCTTGGTTCTTGCGCATTGGCTATGGCGCCCATGTTATCACGATAGATAGACATTGGGTCCAGCGCACTTGGAACCACACCCAGCTCTGTAATGAACTCTTTCATCCATATCGCTTCTTGTGAAGCCTCCGGAAGCGACCATGTATTCGATTGGTTGAAGATCTCGCCACAACGCTTTGCTTTGCACTCCTCCGATAATCTTTGCACCATTCAAAATAAATCGTATCCGATTGTGATTTAGAATCATCGGATTGGTGTTCCAACTAGCATCGGTGTAACCATTAACAACGAAATGTTCATCACCTCCATAAGAAAGAACCATATCCTTAGTTCTTCTCAAGTACTTAAGGATGTTTTTGACCGATGTCCAATGATCCACTCTGGATCACTTTGATATCTGCTAGTTAAACTAACGACATATGCAATGTCGGGTCTAGTACATAGCATGGCATACATTAGAGATCCTATGGTCGAGGCATAGGAGTCTTACTCATCCTTTCTCTATCTTACTGGCGATGTCGGACTCTCGAGTTTTACTCAAGGTCGATTGGGCAACACATGAAGAAACCTTTCTTGCTTTCTTCCATTCAAATCTCTTTAGAACTTTGTCCAAATATGTACTCTGTGACAATGATATTTGGCGTTTGATCTATCTCTATAAATCTTTATGCCTAATATGCCTGCCAAGATCCTTCATTGAAAACTATTATTCAAATATTCCTTGACACTATTAAGAAGGTCTACATCATTCCCAATCAACAATATGTCATCCACATACATTATTAAGAATGCTCTGAGCTCCCACTCACTTTCTTGTAAATACAAGCTTCTCCATAAGTTTGTATAAAACCAAAACTTTTGATTACCTTATCAAAACGTTGATTCCAACTTCGGGATGCCTGCTTCAATCCATAGATGGACCGTTGAATTTTGCATACCTTGTTAGCATCTTTAGGATCGACAAAACCTTTGGGTTGCATCATATACAACTCTTCATCAATGTCTCCATTGAGGAATTCTGTTTTGACATCCATCTGCCATATCTCATAATCATAATATGCAGCGATTGCTAACATAATCCTCACAGACTTTAAGCTCTTGGTGAGAAAGTCTCATCGTAGTCAACTCCTTGAATTTGTCGAAACCCTTTTGCGACAAGTCGAGCTTTATAAACGATAACATTACCATCGACATCTGTTTCTTCTTGAAAATCCATTTGTTCTCGACCTTCCGCCATCCGTAAGTCCACCAAAGTCCATACTTGGTTTTCGTACATGGATCCAATCTCGGATTTCATGGCTTCTTGCCATTTATTGGAATCTGGGCTCATCATCGCTTCCTCATATGTCTCGGGGTCATCGGTGTTGTCCACCACCATGACATTCATAACGGAATCATACCAATGCAGGTGGTACGAGTTCGTTGACCTCAGGCTCTGTAGCAACTTCAACGAAGTTTCATGATCATCATCATTAGCTTCTTCCCTTATTGGTGCAAGCACCACAGAACTTCTTCCGGTCTGCGCTACTCACAATTCGAGAGAAGGTTCAACAACCTCGTCGAGTTCTACTTTCCTTCAGTCACTTCTTTCGAGAGAAATTCCTTCTCTAGAAAGGATCCATTCTTAACAGCGAATGTTTTGCCTTGGATCTATGATAGAAGGTATACCCAATAGTTTCCTTCGGTATCCTATGAAGACGCATTTTTCCGCTTTGGGTTCAAGCTTGTCCGTAACTTCTTTACATAGGCTTCGCATCCCCAAACTTTAAGGAGCGACAATTTAGGTTTCTTCCCAAACCATAATTCATACGGTGTCGTTTCAGCGGATTTAGACGGTGCCCTATTTAAAGTGAATGCGGCTGTTTCTAATGCATAACCCCAAAATGATAGCGGTAAATCTGTAAGTGACATCATAGAAGAACCATATCTAAGAGAGTTCGATTGACGTTCGGACACACCATTCTGTTGTGGTGTTCGGCGGTGTCAATTGTGAAAGTATTCGCACTTCTTTAAATGCTCGCCAAACTCGTAACTTAGATATTCACCTCCACGATCGAGCGTAGAAATTTAATCTTCTTGTTACGTTGATTCTCTACCTCACTTTGAAACTCCTTAAACTTCTCGAAAGTTTGACTTATGTTTCATGAAATAGATATATCCATATCTACTCAAGTCATCCGTGAAGGTAAGAACATAACGATAACCACCAGCGACGCTACACTCATTGGACCACACATCGGTATGTATGATTTCCAATAAGTCCGTAGCTCGCTCCATCATACCGTAAAATGGAGTCTTAGTCATTTTCCCATCGGACATGCTTCGCATCTTTCAAGTGATTCAAAATCAAGTGATTCAAGAAGTCCATCGGAATGGAGTTTCTTCATACGTTTCACTCGATGTGACCAAGGCAGCGATTGCCACATATAGGTCGTATCGCTTGATTTCAAGCGTTTAGCCTCAATGTTGTTGATATGTGTATTTCCACTATCGAGATTCAATAAGAATAGACCATCTATCAAAGGTGCATGTGCATAAAACATATTACTCATATAAATAGAACAACCATTATTCTCAGATTTAAACAAGTAACCGTCTACAATAAACAAGATCCCGATATAATGTTCATGCTCAACGCAGCACCAAATAACAATTATTTAAGTATAAAACTAATCGATGGTAGATGAAGGGGTAGCGTGCCGACGCGATCACATCAACTTTGATCCGTTTCCCAGCGCATCGTCACCTCGTTCTTCGCTAGCTTCGTTTATTCTGCAGACTGTTTGAGTTACAAATATGAGCAACCGAACGAGATCAAATACCCGAGCACTACTACAGTACTAGTGAGATACACATCAATAACATGTATATCGATATACCTTTCTTCTTGATGTTGCCGTTCTTGATCCGCCAAGTACTTTGGGCAATTCCGCTTCCGAGGACCTTCTCCTTGCGGTAAAAGCACTCGGTTCGTGCTTAGGTCCAGCCCTGTCTTCTTCGTCGGCGTGGTAGCTTTCTTACCACCCTTCTTGAAGTGTCCCTTTGCTTAGACTTGCCTTTCTTGAATTTGGTGGTCTTATTGACCAACAACACTTGGTGCTCTTTCTTGATCTCCACTTCTGCAGATTTCAACATGGCAAAGAGTTCGCAACGTCTTGTTCATGTTACGCATGTTGTAGTTCATCACAAAGTTCTTGTAACTTGGTGGTAGTGATTGGAGGACGGTAAATCCCAAAGCATTAGGAATCACTATACCCAAGCTTTGAAGTTTGTTTGCGTGCCCGGACATCTTAAGCACATGCTCAGCGACTGCTGCCCTCTTCCATCTTGCGGTTAAAGAACTTTTGAAGCCTCATAGCTTTCAATTTCCGCATGAGTCTCAAAAATCAATTTGAGATCCTCGACAATATCATATGGGTCCGACTCTTCAAACCTTTTTCAAGCTCGATTCTAAACCATACAAGATAGCACACTTTGAACTATGGAGTCTTGATTCTTCCGGCGAGGTAAACATTCTTTACTTCATCGGAAGCGTAGTGGCTGCGGTGGGTCACCCAATGGTGCATCGACACATAGGTCAAATTACCGGTGTGAGGACAATCCTCAAATTGCGGAACCAATCCGCGAAGTTGCTTCCATTGTTTTCAACTTTTCTTTCTCTAGGAACGCATTAAAATTGATGGTAGGGCTGCCATTGATCTACAACATATTTGCAATAGTTTAGACTAAGTTTATGACAAATTGAGTTCAAATTAATAATAAAATTAAACTAGGTGAACTCCTCAAAACAATATCCCTCACATTGTTTTAGTGATCACGAACCAAATCCACCACATCAACACCGATCATCACGAGTTGATATAGTTTCAATGGCGAACAATCATCATGTTCATCATATCTACTATACGATTCATGCTTTACCTTTCGTAATCCGTGTTCGAGACCATGTATGTACATGCTAGGCTCGTCAAGATCAAACCTTAGTTTCGCATGAGCAAATCTGGCTCACGTTGTATACACTTGCGAATCTAGCACACCCGATCATCACGTGGTGCTTGAAACAACAAGCTTTAGCAGCGGTGCTAACTAAGGGTGAACACTTTATGATTTGAAATTGATATGCATGAGGATCATCTTATAATGCTACCGTCGTCTACTAAGCAATACAAGATGCATAAAGGATTAACATCACATGCAATTCAATATATATGTGATATGATATGGCCTTTCTTCTTGCCTCGATCTCCATCTTCAAGCACGAACATGATCTCCATCATCACCGCATTGCATCAAGGTCAATGACGCTTCTCCATGGTTGTCGCCACACCGCTTCAACTATTACAACTACTTTAAATAGACACGCTGGTCTTAACATAAATTAAAGACAACCATATGGCTCCTGGGTTGTCGACTTACAATAAGGAACATTGCATACATCAAATATAATCACAATCATGGCCATATCACATCATCAAGACTTTTGCAAAACAAAGTTAGGCCTTCTACTTTCTTTGCATATTTTACGTGGTTTGGGGCTTTCAATAAGTGTCGTTCTAACTTACGAACAAGAACCACAACATTGATACTAGCATTGTTGATCACCCGTTGTAAATTGGATCTTAACTATGCTGGGAGAAACATGCACCCGCAAAGCCACTTATGCAATACTAGTTACATGTCAAGCGTGGAGCAAGTCTCATGAACGATGTCATGTAAGGTTAGCCCGGGCCGCTTCATCCCAACATACCGCAAGATGAAAAGTACACAAAAGGCAATCTACAATAAAAGCATCAACGCCCATAATGACCATTGTGTTCTACTCGTGCAACAGATCTACATATAGACACGGCTCTGATACCACTGTAGGGGTTCGTAGCATGGAAAACAAAATTTTCTATCGCATACAAACAAACAAGCCAAGATCTATCTACTAGATTGTAGCAACGAGTCGATGGTATAACTTACCCTCGAAGATTCCAAAGCGTTTAACGAGAGCGGATTCTCGTGGGTGATGTAGTCGTACTCTTCCCGATCTCAAGATCGTGTAGACGATCCTTCCAGCCATACGTTCCTAAAGGCGCTCGCGATCGGTCACCGTTCGGTACTGACGAAGACCTTCCTCTCCCTTGTTCCAAAGAAAGCGGAGGTTGTAGCACTCTCCTCGCGATTCCGGCCTGGCAGTGGTGCAGGAAGTAGAGGGAGATCCCAGGCAGGCTTTAAGCGGTGCGGTATGGTGGAGCTTATGAGAGAGGCTATTAGTGGTCTAGTAATTAGACACACCAATTAGAAGGCTCTAAACCAATTAGAAGGCTCTAAACCAGGCTAAAGCAATTAGAAGCTCTAAACCAAAAGCGGCTCTAAACGGAGATCTAGAGAAAGTTATGTGTCTATGGGAGGACTGCCTCCTTATATGGGAGGGGGTCCTTGGCGCCAGGAGGGAGGAGTCCCTCCCCAACTCGGCCTAGGGTCGGCGCCCGGCTGGAGTCCAACTCCTCCTCCAGGTTTCCAACTCCTCTTGCTTGTTTCCCACAGTTTCTTGTTTTGGTTTGACTTTCAAAGCGACATTTGACTTTCTGTTTAGGATTCAATTTAATCCTTTATTTGGGACAGCAAGAACACTTAGTACATGATGCAATCATTCAATGAGCAATGACACATTCATGTACCCTTCCCCGGTCTTGGACAATCGGAACCTTCTAGAACATTCGATGAAAACAGGAATCATTCCCGAACTCCCGGCAGGACTTTCCTTATATGAATCTTATTCTCGGACCATTCCGGATCACCTCGTGATATCCGGATCCCATCCGAGACTCGAACAACATTCGGTCTCTTTCTCATAATACCATAACTACTCAAACAACGTCGAATCCTTAAGTGTGTCTCCTACGGTTCGTGAATTATGCGGACATGATCGAGACACTTCTCCGAACAATAACCAATAGAGGAATCGAAATTCATATGGCTCCACATATTTCTACGATTACTTTGCGATCGAATGAACCACTTACATACGATACCAATTTCCCTTTGTCTCACGATATGTTACTTACGAGGTTATGATCGTCGGTATCTCGCATACCTAGTTCAACCTCGTTCTTGATAAGTACTCTTTTCGTTCCGTGATATGTGATCCCTTGTGACCAAGTCACATGCTTGCAAGCTAATTGGATGACATTCCACCGAGAGGGCCCAGAGTATATCTATCCGTCATGTGGATGGACAAATCCCACTCTTGATCCATGTGTTTCAACCAATACTTTCCGAACACTTAATGCCACCTTTATAGCCACCCGGTTCGGGTGTGGTGTTTGATGTCATCAAAGCATCCATCCGGTAAAGGTGATATGCATGATCTCATGGTCGAAGGAATTAGGTTACTATGTATCAGAAAGCATATAGCAATTGAACTAATGAAATGACTTGATCTTTATGCTACGCTTATCTATAGGAGTATGTCCACCATATCATTCTCCTAACGATATGATCTTGTTGTTGATAACATCTCAATGTTCATGATATGGAAACCACAATCATTAATCAACCAACAAGCTAGTGAAGTATAGAGGCTATACTAGGGACTTCAAATTAAGTTTACAAATCACACAAGTATTAATGGTTTCCTTGTTAACACTATTATAGCATGAATGTAAACATTTATCATAAACACAAAGATATAATAATAACTACATTTATTATTGCCTCTAGGGCATATCTCCAACAGATAGGGGACGAGCATCGTTAGAACTTGCATTGGATCTCTAAATAAACCACATATTGTGAGTCTAAAAATGATTTTTTTCAAAAAATCACGGGCGATAGATCATGTACCTGTAGTACAAACCGAACCCACTTCCTACCGATTCGGCAGACATTTGTCCTTTTTACCCGGGATGTACGAAAAGGTTTGAGATGTCCCTGTTGGGAGATAGTCCATGTAAGGTGGTCTAGTATTTTAGGAAAATGGGATGGTAGCATTCTGAAACGGCATTTTGGTGGTTACTTCACAAAACGACCCGTTTTTTGTGCTCGGAAAATGGAAAAGGGTTTTTCCGTGCGACAAAAAGGAAAACTTCCTCCTGCAATATTGTTCTCCATACCAATGTACACACACATGCATAATATGGGCACAACATAACAAACTATGTCGTGATTCAGCACATAACATCGGTCATTTGGACCGAAAGCCATGAAACCTCGAACATGATAGGTCATTTTGTGAAGGTTTTTTTGAAACATGATCAATATACCAAGTCTGGTATTTTTCCTTTCAACTATGTAACATAATATGACACCACGCAAAGTATTTTCATTATTCGGATTTTTTTTGAATTTATTATGCCCATTTTGAATTATCTGAATTTCTAACTATGGTCGAACCGGTGTGCATGAAGATAGGGGACGAGCATCGTTAGAACTTGCATTGGATCTCTAAATAAACCACATATTGCGAGTCTAAAATTGATTTTTTTCAAAAAATCACGGGCGATAGATCATGTTCCTGTAGTACAAACCGAACCCACTTCCTGCCGATTCGGCAGACATTTGTCCTTTTTACCCGGGATGGACGAAAAGGTTTGAGATGTCCCTGTCGGGAGATAGTCCATGTAAGGTGATCTAGTATTTTAGGAAAATGGGACGGTAGCATTATGAAACGGCATTTTGGTGGTTACTTCACAAAATGACCCGTTTTTTGCGCTCGGAAAATGGAAAAGGGCTTTTCCGTGCGACAAAAAGGAAAACTTCCTTCTGCAACATTGTTCTCCATACCAATGTCCACACACATGCATAATATGGGCACAACATCACAAACTATGCCGTGATTCAGCACATAACATCGGTCATTTGGACCGAAAGCCATGAAACCTCGAACATGATAGGTCATTTTGTGAAGGTTTTTTCGAAACATGATCAATATACCAAGTCTGGTATTTTTCCTTTCAACTATGTAACATAATATGACACCACGCGAAGGATTTTCGTTGTTCAAATTTTTTTTGAATTTAATATGCCCGTTTTGAATTATCTGAATTTCTAACTATGGTCGAACCGGTGTGCATGAAGATAGGGGACGAGCATCGTTAGAACTTGCATTGGATCTCTAAAGAAACCACATATTGCGAGTCTAAAATTGATTTTTTTCAAAAAATCACGGGCGATAGATCATGTTCCTGTAGTACAAACCGAACCCACTTCCCGATTCTAAGACATTTGTCCTTTTTACCCGGGATGGACGAAAAGGTTTGAGATGTCCCTGTCGGGAGATAGTCCATGTAAGGTGATCTAGTATTTTAGGAAAATGGGACGGTAGCATTATGAAACGGCATTTTGGTGGTTACTTCACAAAATGACCCGTTTTTTGCGCTCGGAAAATGGAAAAGGGCTTTTCCGTGCGACAAAAAGGAAAACTTCCTTCTGCAACATTGTTCTCCATACCAATGTCCACACACATGCATAATATGGGCACAACATCACAAACTATGCCGTGATTCAGCACATAACATCGGTCATTTGGACCGAAAGCCATGAAACCTCGAACATGATAGGTCATTTTGTGAAGGTTTTTTCGAAACATGATCAATATACCAAGTCTGGTATTTTTCCTTTCAACTATGTAACATAATATGACACCACGCAAGGATTTTCGTTGTTCAAATTTTTTGAATTTAATATGCCCGTTTGAATTATCTCAATTTCTAACTATGGTCGAACCGTGTGCATGAAGATAGGGACGAGCATCGTTAGAACTTGCATTGGATCTCTAAAGAAACCACATATTGCGAGTCTAAAATGATTTTTTCAAAAACCATGGGCGATAGATCATGTACCGTAGTACAAACCGAACCCACTTCTGCGATTCGGAGACATTTGTCCTTTTACCGGATGGACGAAAGGTTTGAGATGTCCTGTTGGGACACCATCATGCTGCCTGTGGAGATGCCGATGGAGCCCAGTCCTCCGGCATCTCCGAGAAACTGTTCATAGAGGCACTCCCTAATATGTGAAATTAGTTAGTTCCGAGGCGTATTGATCTAGTTAGAGAAGTTACAAGCTGCAAGATGGTTTTCGAGAGTAGGGACACCACTACGACCAGTTTCATGGAGATGTCGTCGGATCCTAGTCCTCCGGCATCTCCAAGAAACTGGTCATAGAGGCACTCCCTAATATGTGACTGCGCGCGTTTGGAGACAAGATCTTAATGGTAAGTACGAATCGGGACAACTTCTTCATAGTCCCGGTCCAGCCACAAAACGGGACTAACACTCAAGACATTTATTAATATTAAAAACTGAGACTACAAAACAGGGACTAAAGGCCACAAACCGCGAAAGATATCCTTCGGTCAAGCCACAAACCGCGAAAGACATGAACTAGAGTTACATAATATGAGTATGAACTTCTTGTCATATGTCCTTCCTTATGATCGCTTCAGACGTAACCATGGAGCATCTTCTTTACTTAACGGAATGCTTGGGTTTTCCACCGTGAAGGGCGGAATTTCATCAAACTTATTATAATCTTCTGACATGTCTGTCTTGTCCTCGATTCCCACGATGTTTCTTTTCCCTGAAAGAACTATGTGACGCTTTGGCTCATCATATGATGTATTCGTTTGCATATTTTTTCTTTTTTTCGGTCTGGAGGACATGTCCTTCACATAGAAAACCTGAGACACATCATTGGATAGGACGAATGGTCCATCTCTATAACCAAGATTGTTGAGATCCACTTGTCATTCCGCATAACCGGTCTATCTTTACCCTTCCACATTCGAGTTGACCCATTTGCAAATAAACAAAGGGACCTTAAAAGAGACTCCATAGTCTAGTTCCCATATCTCCTCTATGTAACCATAATATGTGTCCTTTTGTCCATTCTCGTCTATTGCATCAAAGCGGACACCACTATTTTGGTTGGTGCTCTTTTTATCTTGGGCGATCGTGTAGAATGTATTCCCATTTATTTCGTACCCTTGGAAATTCAATACAGAAGATGGTGACGCGCCAACAAGTATAGCTGATCTCCAACAGTGGTGTCATTCAAGAGATGTCCATCCAACCAACCAAAGACTTCATGTGTTCATCTCAGAATCCATGATTCAAAGCTTCCCCGGTTTTTGGAGCATACAATATTCTTGTGTTCCTCGATACTGAGCTGCCAAGGTGGAATTATGTAGAAGCGTAGTGTGCTTTAGTGAAAGAATCATTCCCTACATATCATTGCTTTCTTTCCGGTGTGCCTTTTTCCACTTAGTCTTCCCTCATGCCGAGTCGAAACACCAATCGGCTTAAGGTCGAATAAAGTCAACACAAAACTCAATGACCTCCTCTGCTCCATATCCCTTGGAGATGCTTCCTTCCAGTCTAGCACGGTTATGAACATATTTCTTTAAGACTCCCATGAACCTCTCAAAGGGGAACATATTGTGCGAAATACGACCGAGAATGGCAATCTCTTCCACTAGATGAACCAGAGATGCGTCATAATATTGAAGAAGGATGGTGGGAACACCAATTCAAAACTAACAAGACATTGTACCACATCCTTCAGAACCTTGGTAATATCCGATTGATTACCTTCCGAGATATTGCATTGAGGAATGAACAGCTTCACAATGGGTACTCGAACATTTTCGGTGAAGCCCCTCAATGCAATCGGAAGCAACTCGTCGTAATCACGTGATACTCATGAGACTTCAGGTTTTGGAACTTTTTCTCCGCCATATTTATTATCCCTTTATATTAGATGAGAAGCCCGACGGCACCTTGATACCGTAAAGGACTTCAAAAGATTTCCTTCTACTGCTTTGGTAAGAGCATAGGGCACGACTTAAGTGGCGCCTTTATCCGCCTTGTTATGTGTATGCATGTTCTTTGGGTCTTTCATAATTTATTGGTCCTCCCGTGCTTTAGGTTTATCTTTTGTCTTCCCATACACGCCTAGGAATCCTAGTGTTCACGCAGATTCTTCGCCACGCATCACGTCGATTGAAGAGCGGACACGCAGGACTTTCCAATATGGCAGCTCCCAAAATATAGATTTCTTCTTCCACATGGGTGCGTGTCCTGTAGCAACGCTGCTCGGAACCGATTGGCGCCGGGACCCTTTCCAAAGATTACTTCTATGTCCTTGACCATACCAAATACATCATCACCAATGGAGTTCAGGCTTCTTCCGTGATCTGCCTCACCTTTGAAATGCTTGTCTTTCTTTCTACGGATGATTGGTCGGAAGAAATCGCCGATTCGCCAGTACACAACCTTCTTGCATTTATGCAAATATGTACCTTCGGTCTTATCTAAATAGTGGGTGCATGCCTTATATCCCTTGTTTGTCCATCCGAAGGTTACTAAGAGCAGGCCAATCATTGATGGTTACGAATAACAACCCTCGTAGATTAAATGGCTCTGTTTGTTCTCATCCCACGCACACCTGGTTTGCCCCACAACCGTAAGAGTTCTTCAACTAATGGCCTAAGGTACACATCAATGTCGCGTTGGCTTTCGGGCCTTGGATGAGCACTTGGCATCATAATGAACTTACGCTTCATGCACAACCAAGGAGGCAGGTTGTAGATACATAGAGTCACGGGCCAGGTGTCGTGGATCGCAGCTCGCTCCCAAAAGGATTCATGCCATCTGTATTTAGACCAAACCATAAGTTCCTTGCGTCACCGCAAAGTCCGGGAAGTCTCTCGATTTTTCTCCACTGTGACCCATCGCAGGTGTCTCAACTTCCGTCTTTCTTAAGGTCTTCTTTGTGCCATCGCAATAACCTGGCATGCTCTTTGTTTCGAACATGCGTTTCAACCTTGGTATTATAGGAGCATACCACATAACCTTAGCAGAACCCTCTTCCGAGGGGCTCTCCCTCAACATCACCGGGGTCATCTCGTCGATCTTATACCGCAACGCATTGCATACCGGCATTTATCTAAATTCTCATACTCCTTATCATGTAGAGGATGCATCATTAATGCATGCATGTATCTTTTGCCTAATCCCGGAGGATGAGAGTCTTCTTTGCTTCAGAGGTACTCTCGGGAAGTTCGTTATGTTTTGGAAACTTGACTTCATTATTTTCAGCATCTTTTCAAATGAGGAGTCGGTTAGACCACACTCGCCTTCCATCGCAACAATTCCAAAGTGGTACCGAGCTTTTTGTTGCCATCTTCACAATTTGGGTACAACAATTTCTTGTGATCTTCTAACATGCCCTCTAACTTCAACTTCTCATTTTCTGTTTCACGCCTCGCTTTGCATCGAAATGACCCTACCAAGTTCATCACCCTCATCCGATGCCCGTTCTTCACCTCTTTCCTCTCCATTGTCTTCCATTGCAAATTATCAGATTCAGAAACATAAGATGATAGTTGTTATCATCATCTTCTTCTTCACCATCTTCCATCATAACCCCTCTTTCCCGTGCTTGGTCCAGAATTATAGTTGGGCATGAAACCTTTCATAATCGGTGGCGCGAATGATTTTCGAGGAAGAGTACTCCTTGTTGTTCCGACATTGAACACATGGACAACGATAAATCCATTCTCTTTGTTTGCCGTAGCCACATCGATAAATTTATCCACGCCTTTGATATACCCTGCCACGCCGGTCACCGTACATCCATTCCCGACCGTTCATCTGCATCATATAAGTAAGTTTATCAAAAAACAGGACATCATAAATAGTGAAATAACCAATTCACACCGACACATGAATTGTATCAATGACCTAGAAAAGATAAGATTGCTAACCTCGATCGAGGGAAATAAAGAGGAGAAAGCTCAAGTGCGTCTCGGACACCTTCTATATTTTTGTTCTATGAGAAATTCAACGGGATTTTTCACTCAAACATTTCATCAAACACCTTCAATGCATGCATAGAAGAGAAAAAACTAGCACACCCCTCACACCTTCCACCATTCGAAAAAACAGAGTGGAGGCAGAGGGGGCTGGGGCGTTGCATTTATAGAGGGCAGGAGAATACGTCCCGGTTGGAGCCACCAACCGACTAAAAGCGTGCCACACGCCACGCAAGCAAACTTTAGTCCCGGTTGGTTGCTCCAACCGGGACGTATTTCCCCTTATCAACCGGGACGCATGCCCCCTGGCCCCGTGCCCGCTCCAACCGGGACGCGTGTCAGCATTAGTCCCGGTTGGTGGCGCAACCGGGACTAATGCAACCGGGACTAATGCTCCGCGGGGCGCGAACGGATGTCATGTTTTCTACTAGTGTTCCTTTTATTAAAAAAAACACCGAGGTGGTAGATTTTCGAAATACTCAATGCAGCCTAAAAATAGGTGTGCGCAACAAATTCTCATTTGGTTGCAGCTAAATCATGGAGAAAGAATCATTTGTCCATGAAAAATGCTTGCACGATGATCAGCATTTGCAGCAGCCATATCGGCTGTGTGCTTTAAAAAAAAAGGTTCCGACATGTCGAAAGAAAGTACGCAACATCAAAATTTACAAAATCGTTAACACATATTTTTGAGCACTGGCCTCACCATCGATTAACCACCGGAAACATGATACTACTCATTAGGAAAAATAGAAGTTTCAAAAACTGAAGGGGCATGAAGAAATAGATCTTTGAAGAATTCTCAATTCTGGAGGGGAAGAAACAAGCGGGAGATCGATGGGGAACAAATAAATCGGATGTGCCCAGAGGTACTACTGGAATGGTTGGTTTTAAGTTTCTGATCTGTTAACGTTTTTCCTTTTCTTCGACGATATAGGACTCGCAGTCCTTACATGGGTCTGGCCTTTATTCCACCACAGCCGGGTCCTGGCTGAATAGGCTTTCGGAGTCCGCGAGCTCCTCCTCAGCTGCCTTGGGTCTTTTCCTTCGAGGCCTGACGCGGTTGTAGCTCGAGTGGAGGTTGTCGCGGCACTAGTCGTGACATTCTTTGGAGGCAAGAGCGCGCTGCTGAGCGCATCACGAGTCACCATTGCAGCTCTCAGTAGCTTCAGAACCTGTTGCCAGCAAACAATCACTGAGAGCCCATCTAAAAAACTGAAAAACAAAGCAGAATGATCTAGTTCTTCGGCATACCTGAGTTTTGTCAAGAGTTAGATCTTTCTCCACAAGCTTGTTTTTCGGAATCTTTGCTGCATGTATGGCCTGGAGACTCTTGGCCAAGGAGAAATCGACGATACGCAGATCGTTGGTCACCATGAAGTTTATGGATCCTCCGTTGACATAAGCTCTATAAGCAGTTTCACCTCCCTTGCTAGGGGATTTGGGATTCATCTCGTAATAGTAGAAATTTAGAGATTTAACTACTCTCTGTTGCAATTCTTCTACCTGCAGTACATTACTGCTGCAACCGAAGAAAGGGGCAAGCTTTGGGGTTAAAAGTAAGCTTAAGCACTCTTGTTTGGCACATGCTCCCACACTCTTGTAGATATTATCGATACATCCGCCTGGTGATAATTGACTATAAGTCTTAATTATGGATCCGACAGGAATGCAAAGCAGGCCAAAGAAAAGATCAACAAAGTCTTGCCCAACTTCAGCATATACCACCGAGGAATCATCATTTGTCTGGACAAGCCTTATCTTTATTGGTTTGAACTTGGGCTCAACCTCAACTCCTTGTTTGGTCAACCAAAAGTGAGAAGAGGTCGAAGCATCCAGTGCGATAGCGACATCAAAATATAGGCCAGTTAAAGGTTTCTTTGACAGAAGGGCTCTCCTAAGCAAGCTGATTATCTGGAAGAAATAGAGTTTAACCATCAATAATTTTAAAAAAAATCTAATTTGCACAATAATTTGCATCGGGGCAGGGTAAGTCAGAGAAAGAGACCATATTGGAATTGAGGTTGAGCACCTCCTCCTTGATATTTGCTTGGTCCTGCAGCCCAAGCTTGTCGATCAGAGAAAACATGAGTGTTGTAGTGGAAGGAGCAACCTGGAGATCATCCGTGATGATGAACTTTGTGCCACTTTTGGCAAAAATCCCATCCGCCATGTCTCCAAAAGGAACATAACCATTTTGCGGGAAACTACTAAGCCTATCCATTTTACTGCGACACTTGCAAATAGCACCTGGGACTGAGCTGAAGTAGTCATTGCATCTTGAACTATAGCATGTATAACTCGCTGTTTGATCAGAATCGTCCACTTTGATTTTAAGCCGGTCGCAGTGAAACGCGGCAGCATTGACAGGGCTAAGAAGCATGGTCTTGCAAGCCTTGGTCTGGAAGTGATCTTCGCCGAGACTCTCCACGCTCCTGTACAGCTCATCAAGGCACCCTATCTGAGACTGCTTACCGAGTCGACGCACGACGGTGCCGAGAGGCAGCGTGAGGAAGCTGAAGAGGATGTCGACGAAGTCCTTGTCAGATTCTGCAAACAGCACCCTCTTCTTCTCCTTGTCGATGAACAGCTTGACAGCAACCGTTGGTCCGCTGTCGCTCGACATGGTGTGTGAAGTAGTATCCAGGTGCTCGCGTAGGTGTTGTGCTAGTCTCTGAAACTACCTGATGAGGAGGGCAACTTTAGTGGAGGCTTGTGCAGTCTTTAAATATCCACCATGGCCGAGTGTGCACAATTTAATCGTTACCTGGAATCTGAAGGGTGCTAGTGGCTCCAGACGAGGAGTCTCCTTCAGTACTGAAACGCTAGTGTAAGTGCAATCTTTACTTTTCCCAATAGGAAGGTGTTGAGGTTCCCTGACTTTATTTCTCAATAAAAGATGCATGCCAAGGAATGGAAAGCGTATGGTCTTACTTATTGCCCAGACTTGAAGCATATGGCCAAGGAATGGAAAGCGTATGGCCTTATTGCCCAGACTCGAAGGGTATGGCCAAGAAATATAACTAGTTAAGGTTTCGTGTAAAATCTGAGTTGTGTTTATATATGTCGACAGTTGATCAGGGGACAGCTAAGTTATATATTGTCTACTTTTCTTCACTAGTTTAGCCTTTCATGTGTGCTAACGTATAAAATAAACTCAATTAATTTACACCCATATATGTGGTGACCATAAACACCTGACGGTCAGCACTAGCCTTAATTTACAATTTCACACTCAGTCACTGATTTGGCTTGGCTGCTCCACATGCTCGTTCATCTGCCCAGCGAGGCACCGTCCCTTCTACTAAACTCTTCACTTCACAATCTGCACCAAAATTGCCATCGAGATTTGGAGAACCCTGGACTAAGCCGATCTGCTGGACAGATTCAGATTGTTGCCGTCAGCTGTCAACAAAATTAAAACAACAGTGTGGCATGAGTATGTACCCAGGATGGTCAGAAAAATAGTTGCAGATATACTAAACGGAAAATAGTTCTGACTCAAGAAATCATTACATGATCTCTGTTTCAGCACAAAAAAGCATGCACCGATCACAGCGTAGCAAAGGAGAAGAAGCAATCCCTTCAGGTAATGCGATGATCCGTCCTGCAAAGCACAAAAGCAATTCATTCACCGATTTTCAGATAGAAAAAAAATCATAGCATTAGGTTTTGCTAGTGAACCTATTAAAAATAATTTTAGTCACTGAAATATTTTATTCTATGATATACAGGTTGACTTGATTGGGGATGCCGAACATAACATAAAATTACCTGGAGGGTGAAGCTTGTCATTAATATTGCCAGAAACAACGAACCAGTCTCTAGCAGGTTGAGATCAAGATCCATTGGAACCCCCATGACCCAAGCTACAAGGACACTCAAGGGCACCTAGCACAGTTCAGTTCCATCAGGAAAGAGACCAAGGCAAAGACCATATGAAATTCACAATGCCTAGAGGTTAGTTAATACAGACCACAAACATGGAAATCTGCGTAGCTGACCCCAAAGACACTCCAAGCGTGATGTCCTGTCACAGCCAAAAAAGCATTGAATTTGGTGTTAATGTTTGCTCCCTCGATATATCAATGAGTATGCACAGGTTCTCGTGCTGCCTACCAGCTTGTTCTTGAAAGCAAATATCACTGCACCAGCATGCTCTGCTGCATTACCGACAATCGGAATCAGTATGATGCTAATGAAGCTCACTGATAGTTCCCAGGATTTTGATGCTGCCTACAAGGTTTGTTTAGACAAACATTGTTATCTACACTGTAGGTTAGATCAGAGTAAAATTATGGAGGAAAATTCTTCAGAACACCCATCCAAACTATACACCATGGACATAGCATAATGCTGCATACCTCAATTGTGCTTACGACATACTCTGATAGTACAGCAGTCATCACAGTCATGATTGCTAGCCAAATCATTGCACATGAAAATCCCAGCACTGCCTCATCTTCAGTGGCCAAATCCTCACCATCGTCTTCAACCTAATAAATTTGTTGATACCACAATTTTTGTTAACCAATTAATTATATACATGATGTTTGGTATTTCTGGTTTCTGATCAGCACTCTAGCATATACTACACACCTCCTGGGGCTCAAAGAGCTGACGATGGGTCTTTAGCTGAAAGTAAAGGTAGGCTGCATAGGCTAGGATCATCACAACGCTACATGCCCGGGATAGCATCAATCCTGCATCCTCAGAGCTTACTGCATGCTCCCCAGCGCTTACTGCATACCTCAGCATCAGAGGCATGGAATTGCATAGCAAACCAAGAATCAGAAGCCCTGTGCTGACATCTGCTTGCTTCTGTAAAAGTCAAAACCATATCATTATTCATGCGTCATAATAAATCCGCTCACTCGTAGACAGCATAATAGTAATAGAAAGTAGATAACTACGATGGTTACCTTGTCGTATGGCTGCTCACTGCCGAGGTTGGCAATGCCACCAAAGAAAAGGGAGGTACCAAGGACAAGCAACAAGTTGGACAAGATGGAGCCGAGCAGGGAGCATTTCACCACTGTTATTTTGCCTTCACTCAGGGCGAAGAGTGCGATAATAACCTCAGTCACATTGCCGAATGTTGCATTCAGCAGTCCACCCACTGCAATTCAAGTAGGTAACTGTATGATGTCTGAGTTGCAAGGTGGTTAAGTAGATCTGACAGTTTTCGATCAACAACTCTTACCAGTAGGACCGGTGTAGAATGCAATCTGCCTATGATCAATTAACACAGAGAACAGAGTACAAGTTTTAGCAACATAAATAAGGCAACTCCAAACTGAACAGGCTATGATTATGATGGACAGAGAAACTCACTCGGTCAGGAAACTGAGTCGCTCGGCAAGAGGAATGAGACCAATTAAGCTAAGCACAAAGAGCCACACCTGTTCGAGTCGAAAATTAGGAAAAGCATGTGTGCTTCAGAAGTTGGGGAAATGGTAAAGAAGTCCGGGATCATTCGATCAGATTAGATTATATACGAGTATACTCTTCCTCTCCTATTGGTTTAGTTACGAAGATGTATTGTTCCTGTTTAAACATATTTGTGAATGTACAACTCTGAATGTATTATTGCTGAGATGTCAAAAAACAAACCAAGCCAAGGTAAGCTGGCATTTTCTTGTATGGTCACATGTTTTCTATAGCATCGACACAGACAGTGAGAAGACATAGAGTCACATGCCGAACTAAAGAGTGGTCAAAGAGAAAAGAGAAGACAGTGCAACAAAAGGCATCTCTGCTTTGGCCAGAGGAATACTACATTGTGCGTGGCCCGTGTTGAGCTGAGCTCTTGAGTAGAAAGGAACTACAGGCGCAGTACTTGGAGCCTATGTACGGACAGGATGCACCTGCTGAGGACATTGCTAATCTTGGCATTAGTTGCATGTAAAACGAGCACAGAAGCGAGAATAGCTGTCATGGTGGTTGACTGAATATACTACTAGCAGTTAGGAGGAGAAGGTGCAGACATGAGCGGTAGAGAGCAAGAACATGCATGTGATTTTTTGCATAGTTGGGGCATACTAGTAGTTGCTGATAATTCCACGATCCCATCTGTACGGGCGTCAATTTTAATCAGTTTGGTATTTCAGGCTCCTAGCCATCACATGGTCGATCTGGCCACATGTAAGAAGAGCTCGTCGATGTACTAATAATTAAATTAAATCTAATCGCCATCATTCCAGTCTCTCTCGTAAACCTGTAGTAAGTGGTGTCTGACCGGTAAGTTTCACTTTGACCACGGGAATGTCTAGCTAGCGCAACGCTCTGCTGCATTAATCTACGAATTAATTAGCAGTGAATGTCAGCGGCAGCGCGTATATTCGCTGGTATAATAGCTAGCTGCCCTGTCCCCACGTTTTAATTCTACCAGGTGTTATAGTAGGAGAATGACAGGTGATTTTGGCCGAAATGACACGGGAACTGATGTACTTGTTGACCCCAACCGCAATCGTTTGTGTATGTTGGCGACAGCATCTCAACAGGGCACATGGAGGTTTAAACAGTACTAGTACTCCAATTGAGATGGTGGAACGAGTCATCAGAACATAAATGAATCGTCCCTACACATGACATGATCGATCCAATTGCGACGGTGGAATGGAGCAATCAGAGTCGGAGAATTTCGATCGAGCAGACAGAAAACAGCAGCTAAACTAACAAGAGCAGGTAGCTAGTACGCACGTCAGGTAGATGTTGCGGTGCCTGGCCGAAACAGAGATGGGAGCTGGAACAATCGAGAACAGGATGGAGAATTGGAGATTGGTGGAGAAGAGAGGATCAATGGCATACCTGTCCGAAGTGCATGTATCTGGCGAGGACGGCGAGCCCGACGGCGGGGAAGAGGACGAAGAGCTTGGTGCCGAGGAGGACCTCCTGTAGGGTGGAGAGGAAGGGGCGTAGCGCGGCGCAGGGCACCTTGCGGACGAGGGAGGTGTCGGACTTCTTGCGGAGGGAGGAGGAGGACATGTTGTGTGCGGTGCGGAGGCCCAGGTGCCGCAACTCCTTGGCGCGGCCGTCCCCCGCCTCCAGCAGCGCCGCCGCCTCGGCCGAGGAATCCATCAGCGCCGCCACGGAATCACGGCAGGGGAAGCAACGGAAGAAATCGATCGCCGCGAAGGTAGCCTCGGGCCTCTGCTGGTTAGTTAGTTGGACTCGGGGCTCTGCTTTCGTGCTTGGTTATTTGGAGATGGGCAGCGTCGTCACGTCGCTCCCTCACCTCCTCACCGTGGGATCAGGGGCGGGGGTGGGAACTGGGAAGAGAGAGGAAAGGGGAGGGGCGGTGGCGTGCGACGCCCCTGGTCTGGCTCTGGCTCTGGGTCTGGGTCGGGGTCGGGTAACCGGCCCGCACCGGTTAGCCTGAGTTCCGCGCGCGTGGATTTAGTAACCGCTGCCGCTCAGATGCCGGCTCCACCTCCAACCTCGGCTCGGGTTGTTGTTTCCACTCCGCGTCCACCCACCCGCCTACGGCGCAGGCGACAGCAAAGCCAATCGGCGGCGAACGTGAGATGGGACCTTGAGCACAGACACGTCGCTTTTCTTTCCTTTTTTTTATAAGTGAGAAACAAAACTTTGAAATTCCCGTGAACCTTCCTCGTCACCTTCCTCCTCACCTGTGGCAGTTCATTTTGTGTTTTCCTACTCTTGCTTCCTCTTCTTTCATGGTGTACCGGGACAACTTGAATAGGAAGAAGTTCGCGCATTTCATAATGTATTTTCACCTACTTCAGTAAAATATGTAATTTCGACGTTGTGTCCCCAAAACAGGTCAAAACACGCAAAAGCCTTTTTTTTTGTCTCGCTGGACTTTTCAAAGCGGTTTCCACTTTATCTCTGCGAACTACATTGTATAACCTAATGTAACATCTAAGACATGTTTGGTTGCTTGACGGCGTTTCTCCCTCGGTCCCTCTCATACGTGATGGTCGCATAAAGCCTGCGCAGGTGCTTTGTATGCTCCGAACCAAGATATGTCTCCCATTTAATTGCTGGAAAGACATTTTGGGTTTCATGATAAAAATTAAAGCATGATATTTGGTGAGCTGTTTTAGGATTTGAAGAAAAAACAACTGTTGTTTGGTTGTGTGCACGATGGGCGGTGTGATAACTTCTTTGAGTGGTGCAGTTTCCAGTTTGTTTGTGCAAAACTAAAAAGCAAGAAATTAAATAGACATAATTACTTACCACAGATCAACATAACTAGATCATAATAGCTTGACCCACATAATATTACGCATTGTAACTTAGCCAACATGGTAGTACACAGTTCACCACACAGACATAGCTCAACACACATGCATAAATACTGGTCACATATCACCAGAACTAGATCACTCCTCAATCATGGCAAGGGTTGGATCATGCTCGAGGCACTTTTGTACCGGCTCATTCACGGAGCAGTCAAAGATGGTGACCCTACAAACATCGTCCCTCGTCACCTTGAAGGTCAAGAAGAAGACGATCTTGACCATCCTTTGTCCATGGCAACCATCCAATTGACATCTAAGAGCCTCACCATCTAGCTGCACCTGGTGTTCGTCTTCAGCGTTGACGAAGGATAGTTTTCACGATCCGAGGAACGAAAGAGAGTTCATTTGTTCGGCGGATGGTTCAGGTCAGCATGTTTGGATCTCAAATACGAAGATGTGTGTATAATAGGTGAATCCCTCCGACTTTATTCATAAGGTGATTGAAAGATTGTACAATGTGTCTACAAGATGATCTCGGTGGGTTTATAATGATACCCAACGAGAGAGAGAGAGAGAGAGAGGGAGATATGAATCTAGAGCTATGACTAAGGATAATGGTGAAGACTTGGCGATTATGGCGTGTCCTTCAGGGGCGAATGTCTTCGGGTACTTATAGGCGTCGATGGTGGTCAAGTCCTTCCTAGTCACGTCAGATCTTCCTCTTGTCTTACATGTAATCTTGATCTCCAATATCCCTCGCACGTGTGTCTGGTCTTCGGGATCTCTAGAGAGTCGTCTTGCAGCCCCACATGTCAGGTGTTTGAGAGCTTATAGATGCAGGCCTCTAGGTCCTTGATTGTCAGAGGTCGTCGTGGGAAGGAATCATGGGTTTAGGCCCATGTCGGGTACATGCTTGAGTACACCCATCACCAACAAGCCCCCAATCAGTACCTTTGATAAGGCAGCCTTCCTTGTAACATAGTTGTTGTAGCTCGTACTCACCCTCTTCCTAGTGAGCTCGATGACTTCTTGGTTTTGAGGTGCAAGGTCCTTGTGAATGATCGAGGTCTTGGTGTAAGGTCTTCGACATGTGCAGACATCTCGATCGCGCAGACCTTCCCGTATTCCCATTCTCAAAACAGGTCTGATGAGCCTTCCCATCGCAGATGTCCCAGGGTAAAGGGATTATGACTAGGTCCTACAAAAGGGTTAATAACAAAAGGGAAGAGAACGATCCTTTTGTTCAGAGGTGTCAATAACTTTAACGACCAGAAGAGGTCTGAGGGAGAGGTCCCTTATGTGACATGGAGTACCAAACCGAGGGATCAAGGTATCCATAATTCCAGCTCTTATAATGTTGGAACCTTGCATGTGGACCCGTCTGGCACGAGGAGGTCGTAGCGGGGTTTAGGTCTAGTCCAGGATGACGCAATCAATGACGTTGTATGTTGATTTAAATTCTCCTATGACCTGAGAAGGTTCGACGAGAGGATCTCTCTGGTGGCCGTGAGGACCTAAATCTGAACCAATTGGAGAGGTCTGGTCAATAACTATTTCTTCTTAGAGCTCTTCTGCCATGTAGGAATCTATTCCGTCCAGATAAATTGAAGGTGGTGATCATAATGAGATTCCTACCCACGAGGACAGTTGGCCCCCACTAAATACTGTGGGAATCACTTTCCTTCTCACCGCCTCTATCATAAAACCCGCCATTTCTTCGTGCGTGGGTAATGTCCCCTTTCCATCTCTCAGAGCTCATCCATATCCAGATCTCCTAACTCCCCCAAAACACTTTACTCCTCTCTATTTACATGCCTCGGGTCCATGGAGGCTCTCTGAAAGAATCGTATGGGCACCTAGAGGGGGGTGAATAGGTGCTACTTCAAATTTTCTTCTTTTTCAAATTAAGGTTTGACAATAAGGTAAATTCTCTAGATAATGCAACTAAGGTGAATTTACCTATATGACAATTATGCAAGAGCTACCACAACACAAAGTAAGAACAAGGAAGTAAAGTGCGGTAAAGGATAGAAGTAACCAAAGTGGTGGACACGGAGACACAAGGATTTGTTTCCCGTAGTTCCTTCCTTTTGAGGGGAAGTACGTCTATGTTTGGAGAGGGGTGGTTTCAAACCACCAACGCCACGAAAGGCCTCCCTTGTTCTCCGATGAATCTCACCCCAACGGTATTGATTCACCTTCCACTATATCGGCAACCTTCAAGGTGGAAGCCGACACCTTTACAAGTTTGGGGCACACATCCACAACTTAATAGGAGGCTCCCAAATACAAGCAAGCTATCAAAGCAATCAAAGACAAGATTGTAAGAACCAAAACAAGAACTAAGGTTTCCAAGAAAACACTAGAGCAAAGGCCCCCTCAATGAAATGAGGAGGAAATGAAGATCTCTTTTGGTGAAGTAGTAGATCGGGTCCTCCTCCTTCGATTCCCCAAAGATCAAAGACTTTGGGTGGTGGATTGAGGAGATCTTGAAGATTTGGTGGCTCCAATGGTGGTTTTGACTTTAATGTGGATGAGCACTTTGTTCCAAGGTAGGTGGAGGGGTATTTATACCCCTCCAAGAAATCTGTCCGTTGGAGCCTTTAATGCAGCGGTAGTACCAGAAGTTTAAGCGGTACTACCGGAAAACTCCGGTACTACCGGACCTGGTACCAGAAGAGCAGCTTTCAAACTTCATATGCCCTGGCCAAAGCGGTATCACAACGTGGTGCTACCGTAAAGCGGTAGTACCGCTTATGGGAACCGGTACTACCGGACGGGCAATGGAATATGCAACTTGGTCGAAAAAACTTTCTATCACGCCAGGTAGCTACCTAGGCAGCCAGTGGCTTTTGCCAACATACAGAAGGCTACTGCCACGCTAGGTACTAAAATGTGGTACTACCGCATTTTAGTACCGGGATGATCAGTGGCCTTTTATAGGTTGGAAAAAGCCTCTGCCGTGCACGGAACTAAAATGCGGTACTAGCGCATTTTAGTACCGGAGCGGGCAGTATCTTTTGAAAAGTGGTCAAAAATCTACTGTCGCGCTAGGTACTAAAATGCGGTACTACCACTTTGTAGTACCTAGCCCGGCAGTGGCTTTTTGACAACTGATCAAAACCTACTGCCGCGTCCAGTAGCTTTTTGGTACCGCGCCAGGCAGAAAGTTCTGGACTGTTGTTTAACCATTGCAAAACCTTTTTTAATGCACCTGTGATACACTTGGCAAATAATTAGTCTGATATGTGTGTTGTTATAAAACACCAAAATCACTAGGGATAGGAAATGCTCTTTCAATCTCCCCCTTTTTGGTGTTTGATGACAACACACATTTGCAGGGTAATCCAATGATGACAAGATAGAGATGGGTCTCCCCCTGGATATGTAGAAGTCGCATTCTATCTAATACGTTACCTGGGAGTAGAAGTCGTACTTAGAGCACATACCTTTGCTAAATAACATGTGATGACCAATAATGATTAGGAATGGGGAAGGTCGTCACATACACCACATAAGATGGATTCAAATGAGAATAGCCATATTACACACAAGATGGATCTATACGATAACCACATAGTCTCACCATACATAGCACAAATAGTTAGTTCACACATAATAAGAGGCAAGCAAATAAAGTTCACAAGCGAATAAAAATCAATGGCAAGAACGAGTTTGTGACTTTTCCCTCGCAAATCCCGCATACCTAATGTGCAACTTCTCTCCCTTTGGCATCAAGACGCCAAAAAGGGGACAAGAGCAACACTAACGTCCCGGAGATCACTCGTCATCATAATCATCCCATGCATCATCATGAGTTGGCGGGGCACGAAAGGAGGAGGTGGCATCATCAACCCAGTGGCTGTGCTTGGAGATCCATTGGTCTTCTGGGGTAATGTTGTTCTCGGAGCCCTTGGAGACGATCAAACCTTGAGCCTCCATCATTTCCTTCTGACGAGCACATGACTTCTTGGCATAGACCTGGGCCTCGTACATGCGTTTCTGATTGTCCACTTGGAATCAGAATACCTTCTTGAGTTTGGCCTCAATCCTCTTGGCCCAAGATGGCTGAGCAGGCTTGCGACGTGAGACCACAAAGTCAGCATCCTTCTGGGCATCATCAGCATCACCGGATCCCTCCTCAACAGGGTTCCCATCCTCATCAACAATCTGACCATCGGCATTGTGTGGTTTGAGATGGGTCTTGATCAACAGATTCTTGTGGCGGTGAGTGACAAGGCAAAGAGAAGGCATGCCACGGGCAATAACAGGGCACTTGCTAATAATGAGAGACATGATATACAGAGCAAAAGGAGGCATCCTCCTTTGAAAAATGGCACATACCATTTCATTCCAAATAACATCCATCACATCCATAGGTTGACCGGAGTCAAGGTGGTGAAAGGTGGCGAGCATGATATCCACCATGAAGGCATGTATCTCATCAACATTCCCAGCTCGGGGGGCGACATTCTCACGGAAAATGCGATGCAAGATGTCATATGTAGGTAGAAGCCATTTGATCTTTCCAGAGATACCGCGCCCCCGGATGTACAGTGGTGCAAGAGCATCCTTCTTCTTGGGGCGATCATTGTTGTGGCACCGCAAGCCAACGGGAGTGTCCTTGCCATGGTCTTCGTACCCGAGAATAGACGCGAACTCAGCCAAAGTTGCTTGCTTGACAACACCCTCGGTCATCCAGGTGAGTGTCCGAGTCTGATTCTTGGCAAAGTGAACGGTTGCATAGAACTGAGTAATGAGCATTGGGTCATAGTTGCACCGGAACTCCATAATGGGAAGCAAGCCAATGTTGGTGCAAATCTCAAGAGCTTCAACAAAGTATTGCAGATTCTTCCTCACATGATTCATCTCGATCCACTTTTGAGGGACCACAAGTTTGTCATCTTTCATGAGTATCTCATGGAACACCCGCTCCTGGAAATCTGTATAGAAAAGGCTACCTTGCCGAGCTTGAGATTGAGCAGCCACATATGGATTGACAGTCCGCAGTTCATGAAATTATATCTCAGACAAACCAGATAGCAGCTTTGGTCCAGATGGCCCTGAACTGTGGCTCTTGCGAGGACCGGAGGGAGGAGGAGGTGGAGGAGCCTTACCACGACCAGCACTTTGCTTGACCCCCCCCACCCCGACGACCACGAGTTGTTTGCAGTTTCAGACGTGCGCTAGGTTGAGGCATGATCTCCTCTTCTGACTCAGTCTTTGACTCTAACTCATAGTCCTCAATCTCATGGTGAGCTTTGGAGCGTTTGCGAGATCCCCGGGAACCCTCGGCACCTGTGAAAGAACGAGGGAGATAGCATAGGGGTAAGGGCACAAGAACCTGAGACAAACAGATGATGGAACTCTTGGTTTTAAAAAATTGTCGACAAGACGGTAGTACGATCAAGATACGCGTAGTACCGGAAAAATATTCCCGGTACTACCGGCCAGCGACCACAGTGCAGATCTGAGACATAAATCCATGTATGGGCAGTAATCTTGATGTAAAACAGGAATTCCATCGGTCTAAGTGGTAGATCTTGTAGATGGCGCACGGTACAACCTTAAGAATACGTGTTTTAGCCAAGAATCAAAGGCACCCTAGATTCAATGGAGAAAACAAGTGAGAAGAAGAGGAGGGCGGTAGTACCGGTGTCCATGGCGGTGGAGAATGAGGAGGAGCCCGCGAGGAGGCCGGATCCGGTGTGGATCCGAGAAAAGGAGAAGGGGGCGGGGCTCCGGCAAAGTTCTCCTGCTCCGGCGGTGGCGGTGGTGAGGAGTGGAGACGGGGGACTAATGAGGCACTGAGAGGTGCCTCTCCCACGTCTCCAATCTTAAACGAAACGCATGAGCGGTAGTACCAGATCCACGAGCGGTAGTACCGTAGAAAACTACCGGTAGTACCGCACCTGGGAAGTTGCCAGACAAGATCCTGGAAACTGATCCAGAAGCGGTAGTACCGCTAGCCTTTTACGGTAGTACCGCTAGTTACCACCGGTAGTACCGTAACCACCAGAACAGAGAGCCAGGATACAAAAAGTGGAAGGTTCTTGTGCAGAGTAGATGAGTTTTATCGAGGGATAAGAATGGCTTGGGTTTAGATAATAGTACTGGGAAGTACATGCACTCTAAAAATCGAGAAAAAGATGTCAAAAACCAAACTAGAGTGCATGAGACTAATAACAATGAAAGCAACTCAAAAGATGACAAACATGAGTAAAAACCAATTCAAAAGTGACAAAAATGAGTAAGCACATCAACCTCTCGAGTGAGAGGGGGCGGTGGCCTAGGCCACCATGTTTGAGTATACTCGGCTCGGCACCACGAAGATATATCTTGGGTCCATTACCGAAACTCATCATTAAGCTCACATATCACAAAATGATATTAAGATGAATGATTTTGTTTACTTTGCGCATAACGGGGTGAGGGATGGTCCAATCAATTAGGACCGCACTCCCCCTATGTCCATGCCTACACCTAAACCAAATATGGGTCGAATATTAGGTGAGAGTGCAAGATAATCAAGTCAAGCTCCTTGAATCTACGATATTTAGTTTATTCCTCAAGTAGCAAAACCTTGCTTCATCAAGTGGCTTCGTGAAGATATCGGCAAGTTGATCTTTGGTTGACACATAGGATAGATCAATATCACCTCGAGCAACATGATCTCTAATGAAGTGATGACGAATCTCAATATGCTTTGTCCTTGTGTGATCCACCGGGTTGTATGCAATCTTTATGGCACTTTCATTGTCACATAGAAGAGGCACTTTGTCACAATGGACACCGTATTCCTTTAAAGTTTTCCTCATCCATAGCAACTGAGTGCAAGCACTAGCGGCAGTGACATACTCGGCTTCGGCGGTAGAGAGAGATATACAATTTTGCTTCTTAGAAGACCAACATACCAAGGACCTACCAAGAAATTAGCAAGCCCCGGATGTTGATTTTATATCATCCTTATGACCCGCCCAATCCGAATCCGTGTATCCACAAAGAGCAAATGTTGAGCCTTGAGGATACCAAAGACCATAAAATGGGGTATGAACTAAATATCGAAAGATTCTATTGACCGCCATTAAATGGCTTTCCTTAGGAGCCGCTTGATATCTTGCACACACACCTAAACTCAACACAATATCGGGTCTATATGCACAAAGGTAAAGCAAATAACCAATCATGGACCGGTATACCTTTTGATCCACATCTTTACCATTTGGATTTTGTTCTAGATGAGTCTTTGTAGCCATGGGAGTAGGAGTTCCATTTAAATCTTGCATTTTGAATCTCTTGATCATATCTTGAGTATACTTGGCTTGATTGAAGAATGTCCCTCCTCTAACTTTCTTGATCTCAAAGCCAAGAAATACTCTCAACTCTCCCATCAAAGACATCCGGAACCTACTAGTCATAAGCTTTGAGAATTTGTCATTAAAAGCTTTGTTAGATGAGCCAAATATAATATCATCAACATATATTTGGCATACAAAAAGCTCCCCATTGACCCTCTTAGTAAAAAGAGTGGGATCGATATTCCCAACCTCAAATCCACGGTCAAACAATAATTCTCTAAGGTGCTCATACCACGTGCGTGGGGCTTGCTTGAGCCCATAGAGCGCCTTATCAAGTTTGTAGACATGGTTTGGGAAGTTGGGGTCCTCAAATCCCGGGGGTTGCTTAACATATACTAATTCATTTAATGGGCCATAAAGAAATGCACTTTCTACATCCATTTGTTGCAACTTGAAGTTATGATGTGCCGCATAAGCAAGAAGGATACAGATGGACTCAAGGCGAGCCACGGGTGCATAAGTCTCTCCATAGTCAATGCCTTCAATTTTAGAATACCCTTGTGCAACCAATCTAGCCTTGTTCCTTACTATAATTCCATGCTCATCTTGCTTGTTCTTGAATATCCACTTTGTTCCAATAACATTGCGACAATCCTTTGGCTTCTCAACTAACTTCCATACTTTTTTCTCTCAAAGTTGTTGAACTCTTTGTGCATAGCTTCCAACCAATCCGAATCTTCAAGAGCCTCCCACACTTTCTTAGGTTCAATCATGGAGATGTGAGCCTGATGTTCACTGAACCTCTTCAATTGTGCTCTTGTGAAAATGCCTTTCCTTAGGTCACCAACAACATTTTGTAGAGTGTGGTCTCTTAATTCCAACATTCTTTCCTTTCTAGCTTCGCGACGAGCGTGGATCTCCGTGTTGTTTCTTGGGGGACCCTCTTCATCATTTTGATCCTCGTCTTGACTGTCATCTTGACCTTGATCATCATTGGAATAATCCTCTACATTGGGAGGCAAAGATTGACCTTGGTCTTGATCAAGTGCTCTTCTAGCATCAATTTGAGCTTGTCTCAAAGCAGTTTGTACGGATCTTCCTTGAGTAATTGCCTTGGAACCACTTGACACCCTAGCGAATGAATCAAGCTCTCCTTGACTAGAGTTGTCACTTTGATCACCATGTTGAGGGTCCACATCTTGTCTTTGGTTTGAGTCAATGTCCTCTTCGGTGGATGGAGCATGTTGAGGTTGTGAAGATGAGGGCTCCACTTGAATGGAGCATAGTTCTTCTCGATCCGCCATAAGGGGTTCCTCAACGGGGCGGATATATCCCACACCCATTATTCCTATGGCATCCTGAGGCATTTCATCATCTGCATCACAAGCATCAACACGCCCCCTTGGGGACCATCATATTCTTCGAAGGTCACACTACAAGATTCTATGACGGCTCCGGAGAGCTTATCATAGATTCTATAAGTGTGAGATTCGAGACTATAGCCAACAAAAATACCCTCTAATGCTTTAGACTCGAATTTAGACAAACGAACACCTTTTATGAGATAGAAACACTTACAACCGAACACCCGGAAGTAAGATATGTTGGGATTGTTACCGGTAAGAATTTCATATGGAGTCTTGTTGATTTCTTTGCGGAGTTAGAGCCGGTTTGAAGCATGGCAAGCGGTGGAGATGGCTTCGGCCCAAAAGTTGTATGGAGATTTAAACTCCGCCAACATGGTCCTAGCCATCTCAATAAGAGTTCGGTTCTTCCTTTCGGCCACACCATTTTGTTGAGGGGTGTATGCAGCGGAATATTGATGTTTTATCCCCTCATCACTAATAAAATCATTCAAGGTGTAGTTCTTGAACTCGGTGCCGTTGTCACTTCTTATGATCAACACGGGAAGATTGTATTATCGTTGGACCATGTTGATGAATTCTATGAAGGTGTTTTGGGTCTCACTGTTCAACTTGAAGAAGTATACCCATGAGTATCTTGAAAAGTCATCAACGATCACCAAACAATATTTCTTCCCACCAAGACTTGCATGAGATGGAGGACCAAAGAGATCCACATGGAGGAGTTCCAAGATCTTGGTAGACTTGATACGGTTCTTAGGCTTGTGAGGAGCGTCATGCATCTTCCCTAGAACACATGCCCTGCAAACACGATCTTTGGCAAAGGAAAATTTTTCTTTTAGTCCAACAATATGGCCCTCCTTATGGAGACTTTGCAAAGTTATCATATTGACATGGGCTAGTCGGCGGTGCCATAGCCAACCCACATCGACCTTTTCAAATAAGCACATCGGACCTGTAGTGGCTTGCTCCGAAAAGTCCACCACATACAAGTCATGTTCGACGTACCCAACGAAAGCGACCTTGAGAGACTTGCTCCACAAGAGGACCACAATATCAACATCAATAAAGATGGCAAAGCCCATCTTTCCAAGAGCAAGGACTAAAAGTAAATTGTATCCAAGGGTCTCAACAAGCATGACGTTCACTAGTGTAATGTCGTGAGCAACCACTACCTTGTCGAAACCCATTACCTTAGACTTTGATTTGTAGGCATATGTCACGGAGATTTGATCATCATTTGGCTTAAACTCCTTGACAATAGACGAGCTTACGGTCATATGACTTGTGCAACCACTATCAAGCACTGTAACACCCTCAGAATCGACCCTATGCAAGTTTTAGCGAAACCTGCCAAACCTGCATAGAAACGATTCAAAGGTGCCCACCAGGCACTTTCGTGCGGGTGGAAAACGAATTAATAACGTTACACAACAGTCCTCGATGGGACCCACAGAATAGATATATATACGACAGCGACTCAATGAGTCAAGAATACAGATATAATATACAAAGATCCAAATCACCTGGAAAACGATAGAGCGCCCGACTACGGACAAGATCCAAATGGGGCTAAGAGCCCTGAAGAATAACCAATCGCGTCCATAACCCCGCCTGTGCCAAGCCAAGGGTAACCCTGCTAACGACGTCGATCTCAAAACCTGCTTAAACAAAAGGTGCCGACAAAGGGCAAAGGAAAAGAGAGAGCGGTCGATCTTGAGGCCAAGACATGAGGCTAGAATTCGCGTCTCGCCACATAGGTATGGTGGATCGGCGGCAAGAAGATGCACTAAACAACCTATAGAGACACGATACAACCGGCGGCTATCGAGAGGGATAAGAAATACCTATTCGAACCAACTCGATACTACCATCAAACAAACCCATCACGGTGTTTCCCCTCGAGACCAAACGAGGAAGTCACCGAGGAACTCACACACGGTTGGCGCTTTATTTATTCGCTTATCGTTACAATTACTAGTCGTATAGATAGTCATCCCGATATAATAAGCAAAGGCAATTTTAGTTTAACCATTCCGCTAGTTAACACTTACTAGTCGATACAAAAGCATGAGATATCCCAAAACCCAAAGAAGCTTGTTGGTACTTTTATTTAGCCATTCCGTTATAGTTGCAATACTTACTAGTCAGTACAATGGTCGCAGCGACAACCCAACAAGCAATTGTTGGCAGTTTTATTTAGCCATTCCATTATAGTGAAGTGATTACTAGTCATTATAAAGTCAGATTTATAACACTACTTTAGTTATAGTTGTCTATGATCGAGATCAGCTCCAAGTCGCCCATAACCGCATGACACGGCTTTCAGAAAGTTTTACCTTAGGGTGCACAAATAGCAACACACACTCGATCAACCTCGAAAACCAAATCAAAACCCAACGAGGCTTTCACGACAAAGCAATCAAAGGATTCAGAAATATTTCAGGGGCACCCCATTGAGTACACCAAGAACGGTTAGTCGACCAGACGGACCCAAGGTTTGGGTGGACGGTCAGAACGATCGGGAACCCAAAACTGGGCTTGTCGATACCGCTGAATCGTGTCCCGATCCTAAATAGATCAGTGCTCCTCGCACAATCGTAAATAAAGCAAGAAGGCATGGCATAAGTACAGGATAGTAAATAAAACCTCAAACTAGTTTGTGGCCCCAAGAAATAAGAATGAATCAAGCTCTGGCTCAGGGGGGTCCCATAATCCTCCCGGATGTGGATAGCGCGAATATTCAAGGAACAGGTATCAAGTACTCGGGGTCCTACGGTACACAAGTGGACGGTTAACAACCAAATAACATCTATTGCCCACCTGTGCCTCTGCTTACCTACTTCAATTTTAGTTGTTAAACAGTAATTAAAGTTATGATCATCTCCAACAATAAACACACGGCAATACTCCAACAACTATGGTACTTGACGACACGCAATAGCACTTGAGCAAGCGACTACGATGCGCAGGTCCAACTATCTACCAAACAACAGGTAATAGGAGGTGTCCAAGGCAATATAAGGCTGCAAGGGATATCACGGGTACGAAAACTAGAGCCTCGCAACACAGATAGCAATAGATCAACAGGAGGGAATAAATACTATAAAAGTAAGATAGGTAGAAGGGGGAGATGCTCGCCTGAAAACATTGCCGAGGGTTCAACCGAAGATCGGGGCGAAGCTCACATCAACTCAACGGCCTTATCCGCGAAGAAGCAAAACACTAGAAGAAACACCGGATGCACTATTTAATACTACGGCAAAGATCGGGCATGATGCATGTATGATGTATGACATGGCAAAGCTGCGATGCAATTAGGTCATATAAAGCGGAACCGGGGTCCCGACAATTAATTGATAGGTTCATGTTATTTAACTACCCCGCAATTTAAATGTTGTAATAACATGGCAAAACAAGTTACCGGTTCGCTACACAAATTTAAATGAGGCCAATATAAGACTAGATTTGCCCGCATATGGGCCCCATATTTAATTATAAGGTGAATCGGCATAATGCCCCCAAACCACATGAGATGTATGCGAGCATGCTCAATTAATATGCAACAAGTTATATAGTTGGCAATTTATAAAATAGGGGCTCGGAAAGGGGTCACACATTGGGGTTCGATGAACTTGGTTCCGGGGTTCGGGGTTCGGTCTCAGGGTTCAGGGTTCGACGGGATCAGTCTTCGAAGGCCGGATACAAGATGAAGAGCTTGGCGTGATGTGCCGGAGATCTTGGTTCCAAGCGGTCGATCTTGTCGGGTCCACGGATCGGCCGGTCTTGTCGTTCGGAAGTAGAACTTGTCGTCCTCGTGGCGATCTTGGCGTCCTTCAGGTTCGGGTTTTGGCGTCCGAGGGAAGTACTTGGCGTCCATGAAGGAGATCATGGAGTTCCGGCTTCAATTGTCGGTAGTGGAAGTGGAGCCCGTGGTTTCCGCGAAGGGGATCTTGTTCGATGGTGAACTTGTACAACTCCCCTGAAACAATCATCTGTTTGAAAACAGGAAGCACTGGACTTCAACACTTGCTGCCGTGCTTGGGTGCCCCTCGGGTGGAGGATGTTGACGAGGAAATGCGGGCGAACACGGGTCACGAGCGCCAAAGATGGGGCCACGCTGGCCGATGGTGGGGAAGGGCTGGAGAACGCACGGGCTCGCGGTTGCGGAGGCAGCAGGCACGAGCGCAGCCGACGCTGCGAGGGAGGCACCACGGGGCGATCTTGGCGGCGGTTGCCGATTGATAGAGAGGTGGAGACGCGCGGGCCCAGTGGAGGGGAGCTGAGGGTTCGAGGCGGAGGCTGCTAGGCGGTGTCGCCGCGCTCTGCAGGGCCTGCGGTCAGGGAAGCTTAGGCGCGGCCGGAGCTTGCGGGCGGCGGGCGCTGGGGTAGCAGAGGGGCGGAGAGAGGAGGTTGCGGCTCGGCGACGAGCTTGGCGGTGGACGAGCACGGGGGAAACGGGGCGGGGCTCGCGACCTTGGGTCGATGTAGAGGCGGTGCGTGGCGGGGTGCTGGAGGAGGAGAGCCATGCGAGAAGGGGATCGCGAGGGAGAAGAACAGGGGTGGCCGGCGGTTGAAGGGTTTCGCGGCATAGTAAATCAAAATTTTCTACGGATGCGAACAGAGGGAAAGCCAAGATCTAATCTAGGAGATGCAATCAACGAGAGAGATTGGATTAGATCTTCATACCCTTGAAGATTCGCACAGTGAACGCTAAATCGAACGTGGGTGATGTAGTCGTACTCGCTTCTCCTCCTCGCGATCCGATCCGATCTAGCACCACAAGTGGCGGTGCCTCCGTGAGATGCACACGTGCAACACCTCGACGTCTCCTCCTTCCTCGGACCAGCAAGTATGGTGGAGAGATAGATTGGATCTACAACACGACGGCGCGGTATATGGTGGAGAATTTCTGCAGGCTTCTCACAAACAATGGGAGGGAGAGAGGAAGGTAGCAAGGCTGCTAGGGCTTGGAGGAAGGTGTGTGTGTGTTGGGAGGGGGCGACCACCCTCTATATAGAGGGGGGCCAGCCTTGCCCTCCTCCAAGCCTATCTCTAGTTTAAACAATTTAAACTCTCCTTATCTAGAAATCCTATCTCTAGTTTAAACAATTTAAACTCTCCTTTATCTAGAAATTCTATCCCTAAATTTAAACGAGTCAAATCTCTCTAGAATCGGCTGGGCCCTATGGGCCTTGTGCCCTGGCCCAATGCGCCAGGACACTCCCTCATAGGCCCATGCCCTCCCTAAGGTGGGGCCACGTTGGTCCCTTCCGAAGGTTCTAGAAGCTTCCTGACAATACCGATTAACCCAACAATTCCAAACTCCAAAACTGACCGCCTTATATGAATCTTATTCTCCGGACCATTCGAACCTCTCGTGATATCCCGGATCCCATCCGAGACCAACAAAAATTCATAAACCAATTATCCAATCTATCCTAGCCAAGACACGTTAGTGTGACCTGCGGTTCGAGAATATGCGTATATGATCTTCTATCAATAATCAACAACGGGGTCTGGGCACCCATATTGACTCCCACACATTCATCGATGATCCTGCCAGGATTCAATCAATCCCATATATATATTCCTTCGTCTCGCGATATTTTACTTGCCGAGATTCGATCGCTTGCATGGCCATACCTAGTTCAATCTCGCTCACAAAGAAGTACTTTACTGCTCCGTAATCCGATATCACTTTGTGATTAACTCCTTAACCACATGCTTGCAAGCGTGTTGATATCGATTACCGAGTGGGCCCGAAGTATATCTCTCCGACTTGGGAGGGACAAATTCCATCTCGATTACATACAACCCAACAGATACTTTCCGATCACCTGAGAGACACCTTTATGGTCACCCTCTCATAGGATGACGTTTGATGACCTCAAAGCTTTCTTCCGATACCGTGGAGTTGCATTATCTCATGGTCTAAGGAATACAATATTTGACATAGGAAAAGCTTCAAAGACGAACACGATGACACGATCTAATTGCTTCGCTTTGTTTGGTCTATCCACCATATCATTCTCCCAATGATATGATCTCATTATCAATTGACAACTCATGTCTATGGTTAGGAAACCTTAACCATCATTGATCAATGATCTAGTCCATAGAGGCGCATTAGGGACACGGTGTTGTTCACAAACCACACAAGTATTAAAGTTTCCGCTAATACAATTCTAGCATGGAATATAAACTTTATCATGAACAAGAATTATAATAATAACGTCTTTATTATTGCCTCTAGGGCATAATTCCAACAGCCTCCCACTTGCACTAGAGTCAATAATCTAGTTTACATCCGCAACAATCTCACACCCATGGCAATCGAGGTGTTGATCATGTTTTACACGTGGAAGAGGTTTAGTCAATGGATCTGCGACATTCGATCCGTATGTACTTTGCTAATCTTCGATCTCCATCCGCTATATAATCTCGGATTATATGAAACTTATGCTGATATGCTTGGTCTTTGGATGATATCTTGGTTCCTTAGCGAGTGCTATGGCGCCAATGTTGTCACACAATATATCCAAAGGGTCCAATGCACTTGAACCACGCCAAGCTCAAGGATGAAGTTTCGATCCAAACTCCTTCACTTGACGCTTCAGCAGCCATGTATTCCGCTTCATCTTTAGATCCCGCGATCACGCTTCGCTTGCTTCTCCAACTCACAGCTCCTCCATTCAAAATATACACGATCCTGTCTCGAGATTTAGAATCATCCTTGTCTGTCGAAACTAGCATCGACGTAACATTTTACGACAAGTCGCTCATCACCCCATAGACTAAGAACATTTCTTTAGTTCTATTTAGGTACTTTAGGATGTTCTTCACGGCTTCCAAAGGTTCCACTCGATCACTTTGATATCTCCGTCAAACTAAGAGCATTGGACACATCCTAGTAGTACAAAGATGGCATACATGATGGAACCTATGGCCGAGGCATAAGGCACTTTGCTCATAGCTTCCTATCATTTACCATAGTGGACACCGAGCCTTGCTCAATATCTTACCCGACAATATAGGCACCGAACCTTTCTTTGCCTTATCCATTCTCGAACCTTTTCGTAACTTTGTCTAGGTATGTACTCCGCTTAAAGCTATCGCCTTTTGTCTATCTCTATAGATTTTGATGCCCAATATATAAGCAGCTTCACCTAGGTCTTTCATTGAAAACACTTGTTCAAATAACTCTTCACATCGTTAAGCATGTTGATGTCATTTCCAATAATCAATATGTCATCCACATATAGTACCGTAAACGCCACCGAGCTCCCACTCACTTTCTTGTAGATACAAGCTTCAGCAATTTGGAACAAATCCAAAGCTCTTGATCACTTGATCAAAAAAACGGTTCCAACTCCGAGATGCTTGCTTCACCATAAATGGAACGCTGAAGTTTGCATACTTTACTAGCATCCTTAGGATCGACAAAACCTTTGGGTTGCATCATATACAACTCTTCATCAATGTTCCCATTGAGGAAAGCAATGACATCCATCCGCCATATTTCATAATCATGAAACGCAGCAATTGCTAATAAAATCCGAATGGACTTAAACATCGCCACGGAGAGAAAGTCTCATCGTAGTCAACACCTTGAACTTGTCGAAAACCTTTTGACAAGCCGCTTTATAGACGGTAACATTACCATCCGTCCGCTTTCTTCTTGAATATCCATTTGCACTCAACGGCCTTTCGGCCGCTAGGAGGATCCACCAAAGTCCATACTTGGTTTTCGCTCATGGATCCCATTGGATTTCATGGCTTCCACCATTTCTCGTAGTCCGCTCATCATCGCCTCATAGTTCATAGGTTCACCGTCTTCTACTAACAAGACAATAAGACAGGTTGCCGCACCACTCAAGAGGGGCACGCGACCTTGTCGACCGCGACGCTCAAGAGCAAGATCGTCCAAGCTTCATGATCCTTGTCATTAGCTTCCTCTATTGTTGGTGCAAAGGCACCGGAACAATTTCTGTGTCGCTACTCTCCAATTCAAGAGAAGGTTCAATAACCTCGCCTAGCTCTACTTTCCTCCCACTCACTTCTTTCGAGAGAAACTCCTTCTCAAGAAAGGAACCGTTTCATGACAAACACTTTGCCTTTGGTTCTGTGATAGAATGTATACCCAATAGTTTCCTTAGGGTATCCTATGAAGACGCATTTCTCCGCTTTGGGTTCGAGCTTGTCCCATCAACTTCTTGACGAAGCTTCAGATCCCCAAAATTTAAGAAACGACAACTTAGGTTTAGCACCAAACCACGCTCATACGGTGTCCTCAACGGATTTAGATGGAGCCCTATTTAAAGTGAATGCAGCTTTCTAATGCGTAACCCCAAAATGATAACGGCAAATCAAGAAGAGACATCATTGATCGGACCATATCTAATAGGGTTCGATTCCGTGCTCGCACACACCATTGCGCTTGTGGTGTTCCGGTGTATGGAGTTGTGAAACGATTCCACTTGCTTTAAGATGCGTGAGAAAATCATAACTCAAATATTCGCCCCCACGATCGGATCGTAGAAACTTAATCTTTCATATACAATGGTTCTCCACTTCATTCAAATTCCTTGAACTTTTCAAATGTTTCAGATTTATGTTTCATTAAATAGATATACCCATATCTACTTAAGTCATCGGTAAAAGTGAGAAAATAGCGATATCCACCGCCAAGAAACACTCATCGGTCCGCATACATCGGTATGTATGATTTCCAACAAGTCCGCTGTTCGCTCCATCATACCGAGAACGGGTTTTGATCATCTTGCCCATGAGGCATGGTTCATGTGTCAAATGATTCAAAATCAAGAGACTCCAAAAGTCCATCGAATGGAGTTTCTTCATGCGCTTTACACCAATATGACCTAGACGATTGCCACAAATAAGTAGTATTATCACTATCTACTTTGCATCTCTTAGCCTCAATGTTATGGATGTGTGTTTCATCCCTTTCGAGATTTAGAAGAAATAAACCATTTACAAGAGGTGCATGACCATAAAAGATGTTACTCATATAAATAGAACAACCATTATTCTCCGATTTAAATGAATAACCGCCTTGCAATAAACACGATCCGAAATAATGTTCATGCTCAACGCAGCACATAATAACACTTATTAAGGTTTAAAACTAATCAAGGTAAAACTAAGGAGAGTGCCGACGGCCATCACATCAACTCTTGATCCGCTAACGCCAAGATCGTCACCTCATCCTCGCAAGTCGCCGCTATTCCGTAGCTCCCTGCTTCGAGTTACAAATATTAGCAATCGAACCGGTATCAAATACCTGTGCACTACAACGAGGGCTAGTAAGGAAAACATCAATAACATGTATATCAAATATACCTTTGATGGTGCCACCTTCTTTTCCGCTAAGTACTTTGGACGGTTGTGCCCAAAGGACCCTGCCCTGCAATAGAAGCACTCAAAGGTCCCATTAGGACCAGACTTGAGCTTCTTCTTAGCAGAGCATTGCTTGCCGCCGCTTCTTGAAGGGCTTCTTTGCTCCTTACCTTTCTTAAAGGAGGGCTTGTTGACCATCAACACATGATTATCCTTCTTGATGTCCACTTCGCAGCCTTCACTTTTGCGAAGAGCTCGGTGATCGATGGAACCAATCTGATTATGAGTCACTACAAAACTTTTGTAGCCGGAGGAGTGATTGCAACCTGTCAATCTTGAGCTCCTCCGAATCGTGCATTCCAGCTTGTTGAATGCTGAGTGTAGCCCGACATCTTTATGGCGTGCTCACTAACGGAACTCCTTCCTCCATCTTGTAGTTAAAGAATTTTAGAGATCTCATATCTCTCGAACGGCTTGAGTCCAAACATGTTTTTCAGCTCCTCGAGAATCTCAAAGGGTCTTGAACTCTTCAAAATGATTTTGAAGATCCGATTCCATAGCATACAACATGGCGATCTTAATCAAATCATAATCATCCTTGCACGATCGATAAACAGCTTTTTCATTAGCCATGATCTATAGCAGGGCCACCTAGTGCTTTCTCAAGGACATAGTCCTTTGTCCGCCAAATGAGAATGATTCTCGAATGGGGAACCATTTGGTGAAGTTAGACCCATTGTTTCTAAGCTTTTCTATCTCAAAAAACGCTGAAGTTGAAGTTGGACTTGGCCATTGGATCTACAAGATTTGCAAGTACAATTTAGACTATGTTCATGATAAATAGTTCAACTTAATCAAATTACTAGATGAACTCCCACTAAATTCAACATCCCTCAAGTTGTTTAGTGAACACGATCCAAATTCACCACACCTAATCCGATCATCACGAGAAGAGATGTGGTTTCAATGGTGGACAACGAAGTGTCGATCATATCATTCATATGACTCATGCTTAACCTTTCGGTTCTTGTGTTCCGAGGCCATGTCAGACATGCTAGGCTCGCTGCTAGACCCAAGTATTTCGTGTAAAACTGGCTTGCACCCGTTGTATGTGAGCGAGAGTCTATAGCACCCGATCATCACGTGATGCTTGGACACGATTTAACTTTCGCAACGGTGCATACTTGGGGAGAACACAGTTTTATCTTGATCTTTATGAGGAATCATCTTATAATGCTACCGTCGATCTAAGCATAATAAGATACATAAAGGGATAAACATCACATGCATATAACTTTATGTGACATGGTATAGCCAATCCTCGCAAGAATGATCTCCATCTTGTGCGCTCCTAGCATGATCTCCATCACTCCACCATGATTGCCTCCACCACGAATAGCAACTACAACTATTGCTAACTACTTAGCGATAAAGTAAAGCTATTACATGATAAGAAGTTGACTGTGTCATACACAATTATAAAGACAACCATATGGCTCCGCCGGCTGTACTCATCGACATGCAAGTCGTGAAACATTACAAAACATGATCATCGTGATACAATATACACATCACATCTTGGGCCATACCATATCACGAAAACACTCGCAAAAACAAGTTAGACGCCTACTTTGTTGTTGCATGTTTTACGTGGCTTATGGGAGTAGATGCTAAGAACGATTCTTACCTACGGAAAGCCACAACGGTGATATTATGGTTGCCAAACTCCGTGTTAATCCCATGACAACTATAGTGAGAGAAATGACATCCACCACCGCATGTGTGGAACAAGCCACACGCCAAGTGCGGAGCCGGTCATGAACGACGTCGCAGAAGGTTGGCCTGGACCGCTTCAATCTCACTATCCCGCGTCATAAGAAGAACACAAACAAGAGGCTTGCAACAGAAAACATCAACGCCCGCAACAACCATGTTGCGTTCTACTCGTGAAACACATCTACGCATAGATCTAGCTCTGATACCACTGAAGGGTTTCGCGGCATAGTAAATCAAAATTTTCTACGGATGCGAACAGAGGGAAAGCCAAGATCTAATCTAGGATATGCAATCAACGAGAGAGATTGGATTAGATCTTCATACCCTTGAAGATTCGCACAGCGGAACGTTCGTCGGAACGTGGGTGATGTAGTCGCACTCGCTTCTCCTCCTCGCGATCCAATCCGATCTAGCACCACAAGTGGCGGTGCCTCCGTGAGATGCACACGTGCAGCACCTAGACGTCTCCTCCTTCCTTGGACCAGCGAGTATGGTGGAGAGATATATTTGATCTACAACACGACGGCGCGGTGTATATGGTGGAGAATTTCACTGCAGGCTCGCCACAAACAATGGGAGGGAGAGGAAGGTAGCAAGGCTGCTAGGGCTTGGAGGAAGGTGTGTGTGTGTTGTGGGGAGGGGGCGCACCATCCCTCTATATATAGAGGGGGCGCGGCCAGCCCTTGCCCCGCCTCCAAGCCTATCTCTAGTTTAAACAATTTAAACTCTCCCTTATCTAGAAATCCTATCTCTAGTTTAAACAATTTAAACTCCCTTATCTAGAAATTCTATCCCAGATTTAAACGAGTCAAATCTCTAGAATCGTCTGGCCCTATGGGGACTTGTGCACCTGGCCCAATGCGCCAGGACACTCCCTCATAGGCCCATGCCCTCCCAAGGTGGGGCCACGTTGGTCCCTTCCGAAGGTTCTAGAAGCTTCCGTACAATACCGATTAACCGTAACAATTCCAAACTCCAAAACTGCACGCCTTATATGAATCTTATTCTCCCACCATTCCGAACCTCTCGTGATATCCCGGATCCCATCCGAGACTCAACAAAAATTCATAAACCAATTATCCAATCTATCCTAGCGCCAAGACACGTTATGTGTGACCTCATGGTTCGAGAATATGCATATGATCTTCTATCAATAATCAACAGGGGTCTAGGCACCCATATTGAGTCCCACACATTCATCGATGATCATATCGGATGAACCACGATGCCGTGGATTCAATCAATCCCATATATATATTCCCTTCGTCTCGATATTTTACTTGCCGAGATTCGATCGCTTGCATCACCATACCTAGTTCAATCTCGCTCACGTTAGAAGTACTTTACTCGCGTAATCCGATATCACTTTGTGATTAACTCCTTAACCACATGCTTGCAAGCGTGTTGATATCGACACGAGTGGGCCAAGTATATCTCTCCGACTTGGGAGGGACAAATTCCATCTCGATACATACAACCCAACAGATACTTTCCGATCACCGAGAGACACCTTTATGATCACCTCTCATAGGATGACGCTTGATGACCTCAAAGCTTTCTTCCGATACCGTGGAGTTGCATTATCTCATGGTCTAAGGAATACAATATTTGACATAGGAAAAGCTTCGCAAAGACGAACACGATGACACGATCTAATTGCTCTGCTTTGTTTGGGTCTATCCACCATATCATTCTCCCAATGATATGATATCATTATCAATTGACAACTCATGTCTATGGTTAGGAAACCTTAACCATCATTGATCAATGAGCTAGTCCATAGAGGCGTACTAGGGACACGGTGTTGTTCACAAACCACACAAGTATTAAAGTTTCCGCTTAATACAATTCTAGCATGGAATATAAACTTTATCATGAACAAGAATTATAATAATATCTTTATTATTGCCTCTAGGGCATAATTCCAACAGCGGTGGCGTCTCCGGCGCGACGCAGCGGAGCTCGGTCCATAGGAGGAGGCGACGGACGCGGTGAGGAAGGAGAGCAGGGGAGCGGGGTGGATGAGCGGCACGGGGCCCGCGGAGAGAGCGCCAGTGGCATGGCCATGCGCAGGAGGACGAGAGGAGGGCCTGCGGCGGTTGGCATCGGGGCAGAGGGAGGGCGGTCAAGGGATTATGGAGGGAGAGAGACGCGGGAAGAGAGGTGGGTCGGGGTGGGCTAGGCACTGGGAAGTGGGAGAGAGGAGGTGGGGCTGCATCTGTCATGGGGGGGTCTGTGGGTGAGGTGAGTGCTGGGATTGGTGAGGTGGCAGGGTTGGGTGGATGGAGGGAGGAGAGGTGAGGTGGAGGGAGGGGATTGGATGGGGTGAGGTGGAGGGGCTGGGTAAACTAGGTTTGGGGTAGAAAAGGGTTTAGGGTTTGATCTGGAGGTGGCCGGCTGGGCTTTTGGGCCTGGCTGGTTGCCTCCCAAAAATAAAATAAAAGTTTTATTAGTTAAAACGGGGCATTTGAAATCCGTTGATAGACAAAACAAAATATTTCGGACAAGCCCGGTGTTTTAATTTGAATAAAGACGGGTGTAATTAGAAAACAAAACTAGGCGTTTCGAAAATAGTTTCAGACAAACAATGCATGATGATTACGATGCAATGCACAAAAACAACGCGATTTTCTAGTAGTGGTTTTGCGGGATGCCACAAGCACCCACTTTGACCCTCCGGAAGCATAAGTCTACAAAAGATCAAGCTAATTTTTAGGTACCTATTTTTCAATGGGTCCTCTTTTGTTAGCAACAAGGGTCTTGGGAACCCAAATAGACCAAGCAATATAACCATCATAAGGGCCAACATATTGTGCATACACATCACCATAATAATCACGATTAGAACATAGTGAGGGTTAGCACTTCCCACAAAGTCAACATGAGACATAGTTTTACCACTTGTGGTCTTACTATCCACAATGGTCTTGTTGGTCTCTTGTGCGGCTTGACTTCTTCTTCTTATTGTTCTTCTTCTTGGTTTTGGAAACAAAACCAATGCCCTCTTTTTCACCACAAGGTCTTTGCTTACTCAAGAGATCATCAATGGACTTGTTGCCTTGTGGAAATGTGGCCTTGGCAAGCTCCCCCTTCAACCTAGCATTTTCTTCAAAAATAGTTGTACTCCTAGATGGAATGAAGTTACTAGGTGAAGGAATATTGGCCAATTGAGTTTGAAGCGTTTCATGGGACTTTGTGAGTGACAAGAGTTCACTTTCCAAAGCCTTGTGAGACTTGTTACAAACTAAAGTCCTGCAAGTTTTTCATGAACCACACCAAACTCAATCTTGTCCTTTTTAGCCCTTTTGTATTTAGCAATAGCATGATCACGCTCTTTGATGAGTTTGTTAACAATAGTGTCATTGGCCTCATCAAGCCCTTCAAGTTTTAATTCAACTGACAACCTAGTTTCTTGTTCTTCTTCTAGAGCAATGTTTAAAGCCTCTAGCTCATGAAGGGTTTCGCGGCATAGTAAATCAAAATTTTCTACGGATGCGAATAGAGGGAAAGCCAAGATCTAATCTAGGATATGCAATCAACGAGAGATATTGGATTAGATCTTCATACCCTTGAAGATTCGACATGGAACGCTCGGAACGTGGGTGAGGTAGTCGATTTCGCCTCCTCCTCGCGATCCGATCCGATCTAGCACCACAAGTGGCGGTGCCTCCGTGAGATGCACATCGCAAAGACCTCGACGCCTCCTCCTTCCCGGACCAGCGAGTATGGTGGAGAGATAGATTGGATCTACAACATGACGTGGTGTATATGGTGGAGAATTTCGCTGCAGGCTTCGCCACAAACAATGGGAGGAGAGAGGAAGGTAGCAAGGTCGCTAGGGCTTGAGGAAGGTGTGTGTAGGGGGGAGGGGGCGCACCACCCCTCTATATATAGAGGGGGGGCGGCCATCCCTTGCCCCTACTCCAAGCCTATCTCTAGTTTAAACAATTTAAACTCTCCCTTATCTAGAAATCCTATCTCTAGTTTAAACAATTTAAACTCTCCCTTATCTAGAAATTCTATCCCGAGATTTAAACGAGTCAAATCTCTCTAGAATCGGCTGGGCCCTATGGGGCCTTGTGCCCCTGGCCCAATGCTACCAGGACACTCCCTCATAGGCCCATGCCCCCTCCGGGAAGGTGGGGCCACGTTGGTCCCCTTCCGAAGGTTCTAGAAGCTTCCGCACAATACCGATTAACCCTAACAATTCAACTCCAAAACTGCACTTCCTTATATGAATCTTATTCTCCTGACCATTCCGAACCTCGTGATATCCCGGATCCCATCCGAGACTCAACAAAAATTCATAAACCAATTATCCAATCTATCCTAGCGCCGATACGTTATGTGTGACCTCGGGTTCGAGAATATGCGCATATGATCTTCTATCAATAATCAACAATGGTCCGCACCCATATTGACTCTACACATTCATCGATGATCATATCGGATGAACCACGATGCCGTGATTCAATCAATCCCATATATATATTCCCTTCGCTCGCGATATTTTACTTGCCCGAGATTCGATCACGGTACCGCCATACCTAGTTCAATCTCGCTCACAGAAGTACTTTACTGCTCCGTAATCCGATATCACTTTATGATTAACTCCTTAACCACATGCTTGCAAGCGTGTTGATATCGACACGAGTGGGCCCAAGTATATCTCTCCGACTTGGGAGGGATAAATTCCATCTCGATACATACAACCCAACAAATACTTTCCGATCACCGAGAGACACCTTTATGATCACCTCTCATAGGATGACGCTGATGACCTCAAAGCTTTCTTCCGTACTAGGAGTTGCATTATCTCATGGTCTAAGGAATACAATATTTGACATAGGAAAAGCTTCGCAAAGATGAACACGATGAACGATCTAATTGCTTCGCTTAGTTTGGGTCTATCCACCATATCATTCTCCCAATGATATGATCTCATTATCAATTGACAACTCATGTCTATGGTTAGGAAACCTTAACCATCATTGATCAATGAGCTAGTCCATAGAGGCGCATTTAGGGACACGGTGTTGTTCACAAACCACACAAGTATTAAAGTTTCCGCTAATACAATTCTAGCATGGAATATAAACTTTATCATGAACAAGAATTATAATAATAACATCTTTATTATTGCCTCTAGGGCATAATTCCAACAGCCTCCCACTTGCACTAGAGTTAATAATCTAGTTTACATTTGGCAACAATCTCACACCCATGGCATCGAGGTGTCGATCATGTTTTACACGTGGAAGAGGTTTAGTCAATGGATCCGCGACATTCAGATCCGTATGTACTTTGCTAATCTTCAGATCTCCATCTCGCTATATAATCTCGGATTATATGAAACTTGTGTTGTTATGCTTGGTCTTTGGATGATATCTTGGTTCCTTAGCGAAAGTTATGGCGCCAGTTGTTGTCACACAATATCTCCAAAGGTCCAATGCACTTGGAACCACGCCAAGCTCAAGGATGAAAGTTTCGATCCAAACTCCTTCACTTGACGCTCGCAGCAGCCATGTATTCCGCTTTCATCAGATACCGCGATCACGCTTTGCTTGCAGCTTCTCCACTCACAGCCTCCATTCAAAATATGCACGTATCCGTCCGAGATTTAGAATCATCCTTGTCGGTGTCGAAACTAGCCGACGTAACCTTTACGACAAGTCGCTCATCACCCCCATAGACTAAGAACATTTCTTTAGTTCTATTTAGGTACTTTAGGATGTTCTTCATGGCTGTCCAAAGGTTCCACTCGGATCACTTTGATATCTCGTCACAAACTAAGAGCATTGGACACATCCGGTCTAGTACACAGTATGGCATACATGATGGAACCTATGGCCGAGGCATAAGGCACTTTGCTCATAGCTTCCCTATCATTTACCGTAGATGGACACTAAGCCTTGCTCAATATCTTACCTGAAAACATAGGCACTGAACCTTTCTTTGCCTTATCTATTCTGAACCTTTTCAGAACTTTGTCTAGGTATGTACTCTGGCTTAAAGCTATCAGCGCCTTTTGTCTATCTCTATAGATCTTGATGCCCAATATATAAGCAGCTTCACCTAGGTCTTTCATTGAAAAACACTTGTTCAAATAACTCTTCACATCGTTACATGTTGATGTCATTTCCGATAATCAATATGTCATCCACATACAGCACCGTAAATGTCACCGAGCTCCCACTCGCTTTCTTGTAGATACAAGCTTCAGAGCAATTTGGAACAAATCCAAAGCTCTTGATCACTTGATCAAAACGAAGGTTCCAACTCCGAGATGCTTGCTTCACCATAAATGGAACGTCAAGTTTGCATACTTTACTAGCATCCTTAGGATCGACAAACCTTCGGTTGCATCATATACAACTCTTCATCAATGTTCCCATTGAGGAAAGCAGTCTTGACATCCATCCGCCATATTTCATAATCATGAAATGCAGCAATTGCTAATAAAATCCGAATGGACTTAAACATCGCTACGGAGAGAAAGTCTCATCGTAGTCAACACCTTGAACTTGTCGAAAACCTTTATGCGAAGTCGTGCTTTATAGACGGTAACATTACCATTCGCCCGCTTTCTTCTTGAATATCCATTTGCACTCAACGGCCTTTCGGTCGCTAGGAGGATCCACCAAAGTCCATACTTGGTTTTCGCATAGATCCCAATTGATTTCATGGCTTCCACCATTTCTCGTAGTCCGGCTCATCATCGCTTCCTCATAGTTCGTGAGGTTCACCGCCTTCTACCAACAAGACAACCAAGACAGGTTGCCGCACACTCAGAGGGCACGCGACCTTGTCGACCGCGACGCTCAAGAGCAAAGATCGTCCAAGCTTCATGATCTTTGTCATTAGCTTCTCTATTGTTGGTGCAAAGCATCGAACAATTTCAAAGTCGCGCTACTCTCCAATTCAAGAGAAGGTTCAATAACCTCGCCTAGCTCTACTTTCCTCCCACTCACTTCTTTCGAGAGAAACTCCTTCTCAAGAAAGGAACCGCTCTTTCAGACAAACACTTTGCCTTCGGTTCTGGATAGAAGGTATACCCAATGGTTTCTTAGGGTATCCTATGAAGACGCATTCGCTTTGGGTTCGAGCTTGTCCGCATCAACTTCTTGACGAAGCTTCAGATCCCAAACTTTAAGAAACGACAACTTAGGTTTAGCACCAAACCACAGCTCATACGGTGTCGCCTCAACGGATTTTGATGGAGCCCTATTTAAAGTGAATGTAGCGGTTTCTAATGCATAACCCCAAAATGATAACGACAAATCAAGAAGAGACATCATTGATCGGACCATATCTAATAGGGTTCGATTCCTAGATTCGCATACACACCATTGCTGTGGTGTTCCGTGGCGTGAGTTGTGAAACGATTCCACTTGCTTTAAGATGCGTGAGAAAATCATAACTCAAATATTCACCTCCACGATCGGATCGTAGAAACTTAATCTTTCTCATGATGGTTCTCCACTTCTTCCTAAATTCTTTGAACTTTTCAAACGCTTCAGATTTATGTTTCATTAAATAGATATACCCATATCTACTTAAGTCATCGGTAAAAGTGAGGAAATAGCGATATCCACCGTCACGAAACACTCATCGGTCCGCATACATCGGTATGTATGATTTCCAACAAGTCCGCTGTTTGCTCCATCATACCGAGAACGGGTTTTGATCATCTTGCCCATGAGGCATGGTTCGCATGTGTCAAATGATTCAAAATCAAGAGACTCCAAAAGTCCATCGTAATGGAGTTTCTTCATGCGCTTTACACCAATATGACCTAGACGACAAGCCACAAATAAGTAGTATTATCACTATCTACTTTGCATCTCTTAGCCTCAATGTTATGGATGTGTGTTTCATCCCTTTCGAGATTTAGAAGAAATAAACCATTCACAAGAGGTGCATGACCATAAAAGATGTTACTCATATAAATAGAACAACCATTATTCTCCGATTTAAATGAATAACCGCCTTGCAATAAACATGATCCGAAATAATGTTCATGCTCAACGCACATAATAACACTTATTAAGGTTTAAAACTAATCCCAAGGTAAAACTAAGGAGAGCGTCGACGGCCATCACATCAACTCTTGATCCGCTGCCAACGCCAAGATCGTCACCTCATCCTCGCAGTCAGCGCTCATTCCGTAGCTCTGCTTCGAAGTTACAAATATTAGCAACCGAACCGGATCAAATACCTGTGCACTACAACGAGGGCTAGTAAGGAAAACATCGATAACATGTATATCAAATATACCTTTGATGGTGCCAGCCTTCTTGTCCGCTAAGTACTTCGGACATATGCTTCCAAAGGACCCCTGCCCTGTAATAGAAGCACTAAGGTCCGCTTAGGACCAGACTGAGCTTCTTTTCAGCAGGGCATTGCGCTTGCCGCCTCTTCTTGAAGGGCTTCTTTGCTCCTTACCTTTCTTAAAGGAGGGCTTGTTGACCATCAACACATGATTATCCTTCTTGATGTCCACTTCCAGCCTTCAGCTTGCGAAGAGCTCGTGATCGATCTGGAACCAATCTGATTATGAGTCACTACAAAATTTTGTAGCCGAGGGAGTGATTGCAGAACCCTATCAATCTTGAGCTCCTATGGAATCGTGCATTCCAGCTTGCTCAATGCTGAGTGTAGCCCGACATCTTTATGGCGTGCTCACTAACGGAACTCCCTTCCTCCATCTTGCGCTTAAAGAACTTCGTAGATCTCATATCTCTCGTAACGGGCTTGAGTCTCAAACATGTTTTTCAACTCCTCGAGAATCTCAAAGGGCCCGGATAGGTTTCAAAATGATTTTGAAGCTCCTTCCATAGCAAACAACATGGTGCTCTTAATCACACCATAATCATCTTTGCGCCGATCGATAGACAACTTTCTCATCACCGCCATGCAGCAGGGGGTTACCTAATGCTTTCTCAAGGACATAGTCCTTTGTCCGCCGCATGTAATGATTCTTAGATTATGAACCAGTTGGTGAAGTTAGACCCATTGTTGCTAAGCTTTTCTTTCTCAAAGAAAACGCTGAAGTTGAAGTTGGACTTGGCCATTGGATCTACAAGATTTGCAAGTACAATTTAGACTATGTTCATGATAAATAGTTCAACTTAATCAAATTACTAGATGAACTCCCACTAAATTCACCATCCCTCAAGTTGTTTAGTGAACACGATCCAAATTCACACCACCTAATCCGATCATCACGATAAGAGATGTGGTTTCAATGGTGCACAACAAAGTGTCGATCATATCACTCATATGACTCATGCTTAACCTTTCGGTTCTTGTGTTCCGAGGCCATGTCCAGACATGCTATGCTCACAAGCTAGACCCAAGTATTTCCGCTGCAGTAAACACCGGCTTGCACCCGCTGTATGTGAGCGAGAGTCTATAGCACCCGATCATCACGTGATGCTTGGACACATTTAACTTTCGCAACGGTGCATACTTGGGGAGAACAGTTTTATCTTGATCTTTATGAGGAATCATCTTATAATGCTACCGTCGCGATCTAAGCATAATAAGATACATAAAAGGATAAACATCACATGCATATAACTTTATGTGACATGGTATAGCCAATCCTCGCAAGAATGATCTCCATCTTGTGCTGCAAGATGATCTCCATCACTCCACCATGATTGCCTCCACCACGAATAGCAACTACAACTATTGCTAACTACTTAGCGACAAAGTAAAGCTATTACATGGTGTATAAGAAGTTGACTCGCAGGTCATACACAATTATAAAGACAACCATGGCTTCTCGCCGGTTGTGTACTCATCGACATGCAAGTCGTGAAACATTACAAAACATGATCATCGTGATACAATATACATATCACATCTTGGGCCATACCATATCACAAAACACTCGCAAGAACAAGTTAGACGCCTCTACTTTGTTGTTGCATGTTTTACGTGGCTTATGGGAGTAGATGCTAAGAACGATTCTTACCTACGGAAAGCCACAACGGTGATATTATGGTTGCCAAACTCCGGTGTTAATCCCATGACAACTATAGTGAGAGAAATCGACATCCACCACCGCATGTGTGGTATAAGCCACACGCCAAGTGCGCGGAGCCTCGCGACGACGTCGCGTAAGGTTGTCCCGACCGCTTCAATCTCACTATCCCGCCATAAGAAGAACACAAACAAGAGGATTGCAATAGAAAACATCAACGCCAAGAACAACCATGTTATGCTCTACTCGTGAAACACATCTATGCATAGATCTAGCTCGATACCAAGGGTTTCACATAGTAAATCAAAATTTTCACGGATGCGAACAGAGGAAAGCCAAGATCTAATCTAGGATATGCAATCAACGAAAGATATTGGATTAGATCTTCATACCCTTGAAGATTCAAGATGGAACGCTCGTTAACGTGGGTGAGGTAGTCGCACTCGCTTCTCCTCGCGATCCGATCCGATCTAGCACCACAAGTGGCGGTGCCTCCGTGAGATGCACACGCAAAGACTCGACGCCTCCTCCTTCCTGACCATCGAGTATGGTGGAGAGATAGATTGATCTACAACACGACGTGGTGTATATGGTGGAGAATTTCTCTGCAGGCTTCGCCTACAAACAGTCGGGAGGGAGAGAGGAAGGTAGCAAGGCTGCTAGGGCTTGGAGGAAGGTGTGTGTAGGGGGGAGGGGGCGCACCACCCCTCTATATATAGAGGGGGGGGCGGCCAGCCCTTGCCCCTCCTCCAAGCCTATCTCTAGTTTAAACAATTTAAACTCTCCCTTATCTAGAAATCCTATCTCTAGTTTAAACAATTTAAACTCTCCCTTATCTAGAAATTCTATCCCGAGATTTAAACGAGTCAAATCTCTCTAGAATCGGCTGGGCCCTATGGGGCCTTGTGCCCCTGGCCCAATGCGACTGTGACACTCCTCATAGGCCCATTCCCTCCCTAGGTGGGGCCACGTTGGTCCCCTTCCTAAAGGTTCTAGAAGCTTCCCAGATAATACCATTAACCCTAACAATTCAACTCCAAAACTGCACTTACTTATATGAATCTTATTCTCCCACCATTCCTAACCTCTCGTGATATCCCGAATCCCATCCGAGACCAACAAAAATTCATAAACCAATTATCCAATCTATCCTAGCCGAGATACGTTATGTGTGACCGGGTTCGAGAATATGCGCATGATCTTCTATCAATAATCAACAATGGGTCCGGCACCCATATTGACTCCCACTCATTCATCGATGATCATATCGGATGAACCACGATGCCGTGATTCAATCAATCCCATATATATATTCCCTTCGCCTCGCGATATTTTACTTGTTCGAGATTCGATCGTTTGCATCGCCATACCTAGTTCAATCTCGCTCACAAGAAGTACTTTACTCGTTCAATCCGATATCACTTTGTGATTAACTCCTTAACCACATGCTTGCAAGCTGTTGATATCGACATGAGTGGGCCCAAGTATATCTCTCCGACTTGGGAGGGACAAATTCCATCTCGATACATACAACCCAACAAATACTTTCCGATCACCGAGAGACACCTTTATGATCACCCTCTCATAGGATGACGCTTGATGACCTCAAAGCTTTCTTCCGTACTTGGAGTTGCATTATCTCATGGTCTAAGGCATACAATATTTGACATAGGAAAAGCTTCGCAAAGATGAACACGATCTAATTGCTTCGCTTAGTTTGGGTCTATCCACCATATCATTCTCCCAATGATATGATCTCATTATCAATTGACAACTCATGTCTATGGTTAGGAAACCTTAACCATCATTGATCAATGAGCTAGTCCATAGAGGCGCATTAGGGACACGGTGTTGTTCACAAACCACACAAGTATTAAAGTTTCCGCTTAATACAATTCTAGCATGGAATATAAACTTTATCATGAACAAGAATTATAATAATAACATCTTTATTATTGCCTCTAGGGCATAATTCCAACAGCTCAATCATGTGTTCATGCCCAAGTTTACATCTTACATCTAGAAGCTCTTGTGTATGAGAAAGTTGATCTAAGATGTTTCCAAAATGTATCTTATCATCTCCTTGTAGGTTAGTCATAAACTCATCAAAGGCAATTAATTCCTTTTTAACATCAAGAGATATCTCATCATCAATTTCATCATTGTCTAAGAGAGTAGAGTGAGAAGATGAGGATACCTCTGTTCCTCTTGCCATAAGGCAAGTGACGTTCTTGATGGGGGAATTCTCATTTGGAGAATCGAAGAGTGAGAAAGTCGGAGTAGAAGTAGTGGCTAGGGCTGCCATATTATTAGACGTTTCTTCTTCCTCATCATCTTCATCGTCAGAGGAGTATTCTTCATGAGTGATCAATACAATTTCTCCCTTCTTGTTGATGGGATTCTTCTTGATGAAGGGTTTCTTGTGAGATCCTTTGAGAGTCTTCTTCAACACAAGCTTACCACCATGATCTTCTCTCTTCTCATAGGGGCAACTTGCCACAAAGTGATAGCGGTCACCACAATTGAAGCAAGTTCTCAACCTAGTGGTATTCTCTTTCCCATTTGGGTTGCTTCTCCGTTGCATTTCCATCTTGGCCTTGGCGGGTTCTTCCAAAAGTTCTTTGCATAGAAGGCCATATATTGACCATGAGCAATCTTGACTTCATCGGGATGGTCCATGGAGAGTCCTTCATCACTATCATCTTCATCCCCATGGTCGTAACTTTGGCCTTCAACGCAACATTGACAACATTGCTCATACCAAGGGCACGGCACGGGCATCTTTGGCATTCTTAGCGGCTACTTTGAAGGCCATCTCTTGCATAACTTCATTTGTGGTCATGAGATGGTAGTTGTGTATTCCTTGTAGGCTCTTCAAGTCGGTGGGCTCAAAAGGCATGAGTGCACTCACATATTTCCTTTTATCCATGCATCATCCACATGTGAGGCACCCACATTTCTAAAAGCGGTGGTGGTACACCTTCTTTCATGTAGAAGCCTTCGCTTCATTGCTTAGATCATCATATCGGTTCCTCCTCATACTCTAATTTCCAACAAACAAACAGGAGGGCATCACAAGCTTCCTTGGCAATGCTAAAGTTCTCAATGTGGATAATCCTTTGTCCCCAATCCTTGTTGAATCATATGCAAAGCAGTGGCATTGAGTTGACTATTGACAACCTCTATTCTTGTCAAGTTGTTTGGATCCCCAATAAAGAGTCCATGCTTGATGATGTTCCATAGTTCAATGCAAGAGTCACGATATGAGTTCTCATTAGTGATTGCCATTGAGCAAAGGTAGCGGATTCTTCAAGCTTAGGTGGGTCACCTCTATTGTATACATGAGGGTGAGGGATTGGAGGGTCGGGAGAGTACCATGAATCACGGTGCTCACCCTTCCCACCATCATTTTGTGTGGAGGAATTAGTGTTGTCTTGTTTACCCCTGACCATTCTATCCTGGGATATGGGAGTATCCTTTAGGTAAAACGGATGGAGGATCCCCTTGAGGAGAAAGGGATGATGAGCCATCTTTGTCTTTAAGAAGTTTCTCAAGCATCTTATTGACTTTGTTGACCAAGGAAGATGTAACACCCTCAGAATCGGACCTATGCAAGTTTGAGCAAAATTCGCCAAACCCGCATAGAAACGATTCAAAGGTGCCCACCAGGCACTTTAGTGCGGGTGGAAAACGAAGTAATAACATTACACAACAGTCCTCGATGGGACCCACAGAACAGATATATATACAACAGCGACTCCAAAGAGTCAAGAATACAAATATACGGTACAAAGATCCAAATCACCTTGAAACGAGAACGTCCAGCTACGGACAAGATGCAAATGGGGCTAAGAGCCAAGAATAACCAATGGCGCCCATAACCCCCGCCAAAGCCGGAAGGGTAACCCGCTAACGGCCGATCTCAAAACCCTTAAACAAAAGGTGCCGACAAAGGGCAAAGGAAAAGAAGGAGCGCCAAGATCGAGGCCAAGACACGGCGAGGCTAGAAAGCGGTCTCGCCACATAGGTATGGTGGATCAAGCGGCAAGAAGATGCACTAAACAACCTATAGAGACTCGATACAACTGGCGGATATCAGAGAGGGGTGAGAAAGACCTATTCGGATCCAACCTGAAGCTAACACCATACAAACCCATCCTGGCGTTTCCCCCTCGAGACCGTCGAGGAAGTCAACCGAGGAACTCACACTGTTGGCAGTTTTACTTATTCAGTTATAGTTGCGGCACTTTACTAGTCAGGTTTAGGTATTCGTCCTGATAAAATAAGCAGTGGTCATTTTAGTTAACCATTCCGTGATAGTGACATCACTTACTAGTCAGATACAATTAACATGAGATAATCCCAAAACCCAGCAGTTGTTGGTACTTTTAATCAGCCATTCCGTTGTAGTTGCAATACTTACTAGTCAGGTACAATGGTCGCATTACACTCCAAACAAGCAATTGTGGGCAGTATTAATTAGCCATTCCATTATAGTGAAGCTGATTACTAGTCATTATAAGTCAAATTTATAGCGAGTAAACTTTAGTTATGCTTGTCTATGATCGAGATACTGTGCTCCAAGTCGTCCATATCCGCGACACGGCTTTAAAGTTTTACCCGCCGGGTGCACCAATAGCAACACACGCCGATCAACCTCGAAAACCAAATCAAAACCCAACGAGGCTTTCACGATCAACAATCACAGATTCAGAAATATTTCAGGGGCCACTTTATAGATCCCGCAACGGAAGCCACCGACTCAGACGGGCTCAAGGTTTGGGTATACGGTCAGGAACGAGGGAACCCGAAGTGTGGCTGGGCTTGTCGACACCGCGAATCGTGTCCCGATCCTAACAAGACAAGGTGCTCCTCGCACAATTTAAATACGTAAAGTAGCATGGCATAAGTACAGATCGTAAATAAACCTCAAACTAGTTTGTGGCCCCAAGAAATAAGACGGAATCAAGCTCGCCTCAGGGGTCCCATATACCCGGATGTGGATAGCGCGATAAAACAAGGAACAGTATCAAGTACTCGGTCTTACGGACACAAGTATGCTCGAAACCAAATATTATCTATCACCCAATCGATGCCTCTCGCTTATTTCAATTTTAGTTGTTAAACAGAAATTAAAGTGTCGATAAGTAAAACTAGGATCATCTCCAACATCAACATGCGGCAATACATCAAGAATCGTGGCATATGGCGACACACATCAGACTTGAGCAAGCAACTACGACGCCATAAGTCCAACTATCTACCAAACAACAGTAATAGGTGTGTCCAAGGCAATATAGGGCTGCACGGTATATCATAGGTACGGAGACTAAAGCATCGCAACACAGATAGCAATAGATCAACAGGAGGGAATAAAGACTATAAAAGTAAGATAGGTAGAAAGAGGGAGATGCTCGCCTGAAAACATTGTCGAAGGGTTCAACCGACGATCGGGGCGAAGCTCACATCAACTCAACGGCCTTATCCGCGAAGAAGCAAAACACTAGAAGAAGCACCGAATGCAATATTTAATACACGGCAGAAGATCGGCATGATGCATGCATGATGGATGACATGGCAAAGGTGCAATGCAATTAGGTCATATTAAGTGGAACCGGGGTCCCGACAATTAATTAGGTGGTTCAAGTTATTTGACTACCCCGCCATTTAAATGTTGTTTTACATGGTAGAAGATAGCACCGGGTTCGCTACACAAATTTAAATGAGGCCAACATAAGGCTAGATTTGCCCGCATATGGGCCTCATATTTAATGATTAGGTGAATCGGCATAAGGCCCCCAAACCACAGATATGCATGCGAGATGAATGATTAAATATGCAACAAGTTATTATGATGTTATAAAATAAGGTTTCGGAAAAGGTTCACACATTAGGGTTCTCGACGGTCTTGGGGTTCCGGGGTTCGGGCCGTCTCGGGTCCGTGGTCTAGGTTCACGGATCCGGGTTCGGTTCGGAAGCGTTCTCGGATTCCGGGGTAGTTCTTGTTGCGTCCGTGTCTTCGGTTCATGTTGTCGGTCTTGTCGTTACGACGATCTTGGCGTTTCGGGAGGAAGGACTTGGCGTCCGGGAAGGAGTACTTGGTCTGGCGTCAAGCCGGATTCGCTCGGTCGGTGCCGTTTGTCGATTCGCGGTCTTCGTGTCCGGTGAAGTACTCGCGCCTTTTGTTCCATGTCGACGATCGTATGCTCAGGGGAGACCTCGGTACCACGCCGGTATCCTTATCGTCCGGCACGAAAACGGTCTTCGTGGTTCGCCATCGGATCCGTGAAGGAGGCTCGAGGGCTTCTCGTGGTCGCCACGAACTCCGCGATCGTGGTCTTGATTCCGTGAGGGAGAGCTTGTAGTTCCGGGATCTTCGGGTCTCGATCATCGGAATCCGTGAAGGAGGCTCGACGTCCGGGGTGGAACTCTTGGCGTGGATATTCAGGCAGTAGTGCGGATGCGCAAACACGGCTCGCAGAACTTGAACCGGCGACCCGCTGGCACGTAACGGGCGCCCGAGGACGCGGGTCTCCGCATGACGAGCGAGGCGGGACCGAGGAGAAGCGAGGGCTACCGCGCAGAGGCAGACGTCGGGCCGCACCGCGCGCAAGACGGCGGCGTTGCCGAGGAACTGGCCGGGCGACGGGTCGGCAAGGAGGAAGACGGTGGCTGGGCGGCTGGGCCCGGGAGGCGCAGTGAGGCAGGGGCAGGCCATGAGCTGGGCGCTGCCATGGAGCGGAAGTCGGCAGGCGGCCGGAGGGGAGGCTGGGCGGAGGCGAGGTGAGCGGGCGTCAAGCGGATTTGGCGAAGGCAGCGCGGCCGCTGCTGGACGGAGGCGGCGGCTGGAGGCCGGAGGCTGCATGGGCGGAGTTTCAAGCAAGTGAGGCAGGCTGGCAGCGAGGCCGACGGGCAAGGCGGCAAGGCGCAGAGGTGTGAGGCGGCCTGAGGGAGAGGCTTGGGAGGCGGGCGGGCCACGCCAAGGGAGGGGGCCGTGAGGAGGAGGGCTGCGTAAGGAAGAGGTCAGTGAGAGAGGCAGGAGCGGGAGGCTGCCACATGAGGTAGGGGACGGGTGGACGCGCGGTAGGTGGGGGACAGTGGGTCCATGGGGACGCGCGGGGGTGTGGTGTGCGTGGTGTGGGTCACGCGGGTGGGCCTGTGGGAGGTCGGGCCACGGGTCAGTGGGAGTGTTGCGCAAGGCGTGGTAAAGGCTGCAGGTGCGTGAGTGTGTGGAACAGGGTGGGGATTGAGGAGAGAGGGAGAGATAGAGAGGGGTGAGGTGGCAGGTGGGGAGTGGTGGAGACTAGGAAAAGGTGAGGTGGGATCCGATTGGGTGGGGTGATGTGGAGGAGAGAGGGTAGATTAGTTGGTAGGTTTAGGATTTTGTTGGGGTGTCAGTGGACCGCTTATATTTTTCTTGGGTGGTCGATCGGGTCAATCGCCTTCGACTGCCCCTAAAAAATAATTTAATGTTTTATTTATTTTCAAATAACTTTTGTAACTAGTTTTAGACAAATAAAATATCCGAACATCCGGAGTTTGGCTTGAATAATAGTCGGGCTGTTTCAGAAAACAAAATAGGTTTTTCTGAAATAGTTTTAGACAACAACACATGAGGATGACGATGCAATGCACAAATTCAACGCGATTTTCTAGTAGTGGTTTTTATGGATGCCATGTAAGAGCTCAATCCTGTTCCAAGTTTTGAGATCTTCCATGGTCACCGTAGTATGCTCACCATCACCTTTCCTTCTTGGCTACCCATATTCTTAGGCGGTAAAGCTCAAATAAAGAGCCGAGGCTCGATACCAATTGAAAGAATCGTATGGGCACCTAGAGGGGGGTGAATAGGTGCTACTTAAAATTTTCTTATTTTTCAAATTAAGGTTTGACAATAAGGTAAATTCTCTAGATAATGCAACTAAGGTGAATTTACCTATATGACAATTATGCAAGAGCTACCACAACACAAAGTAAGAACAAGTAAGTAAAGTGCGTTAAAGGATAGAAGTAACCAAAGTGGTGGACGCGGAGACACAAGAATTTGTTTCCCGTAGTTCCTTCCTTTTGAGGGGAAGTACGTCTACGTTTGGATAGGGGGTGGTTTCAAACCACCAACTCCACGAAAGGCCTCCCTTGTTCTCTGATGAATCGCACCCCAACGGGATCGATTCACCTTCCACTATATCGGCAACCTTCAAGGTGGAAGCCGGTACCTTTACAAGTTTGGGGTACACATCCACAACTTAATCGGACGCTCCCAAATACAAGCAAGATGTCAAAGCAATCAAAGACAAGCTTGTAAAAACCAAAACAAGAACTAGGGTTTCCAATAAAACACTAGAGCAAAGGGGCCCTCAATGAAATGATGGGGAAATGAAGATATCTTTTGGTGAAGTAGTAGATCGGGTCCTCCTCCTTCGATTCCCCAAAGATCAAAGACTTTGGGTGGTGGATTGAGGAGATCTTGAAGATTTGGTGGCTCCAATGGTGGTCTTGACTTTAATGTGGATGAGAACTTTGTCCCAATGTAGGTGGAGGAGCATTTATACCCCTCCAAGAAATCTGGCCGTTGGAGCCTTTAATGCAGCGGTAGTACCGGAAGTTTAAGCGGTACTACCGGACCTGGTACCGGAAGAGCAACTTTCAAACTTCATATGCCCTGGCCACAGCGGTATCACAATGTGGTGCTACCGTAAAGCGGTAGTACCGCTTATGGGAATCGGTACTACCGGACGGGCAATGGAATATGCAACTTGGTCGAAAAAACTTTCTGTCACGCAAGGTAGCAAAATGCGGTACTACCGCATTTTGCTACCTAGGCAGCCAGTGGCTTTTGCCAACATACAAAAGGCTACTGCCATGCTAGGTACTAAATTTATAGGTTGGAAAAAGCCTCTTCGCGTACTCAGACTAAAATGCGGTACTGTCGCGCTAGGTACTAAAATGCGGTACTACCGCTTTTTAGTACCTTGCCCGGCAGTGGCTTTTTGACAACTGATCAAAACCTACTGCCGTGTCCGGTAGCAAAAAGCGGTTGTTTAACCATTGCAAAACCTTTTTCAATGCACCTACGATACACTTGGCAAATAATTAGTCTCATATGTGTGTTGTTATAAAACACCAAAATCACTAGTGATAGGAAATGCTCTTTCACTCTCCACAATATCTTTGACCTTGAACCAGTGCCACCGTTGAGAGATTCAACCACCGTAGAGCTTGAGGAGAGGAGGTCCGAAAAGTGGTCAGTGTGTGTCGACACCTTTGGCCATCTTGAAGACCTCGTCCGTGATGGGAGGCTCCCTACGAGCCACGACTTGAGAACCACATAGGAGGCTCCCTCCCTCGTTCGGCAGTAGGGAGGGATGGTGGCGCTGCTAGACCACCTTATCTGTGGGGCATCGTCCCCCTTCCTCATTCATCCTAGAGGTTATTGATAATTTCCAGATCCAGTTTCTCCACCTTACCCCCTTACGTTACCATCCTTTCATTATTTTTGCATCTCTGCCGTGTCTCGCCGATAGAACCTTTGCTTGATCTATTACTCCACTTTTACCGCCTCAAATCCTCCTACAACGTGGTGAGCAGGTTGTGCGCTAGAGGCTACTTCATTATCTCCCCGTGCTCGCCGGATCCTATATTTCCATCGGTCTAAAGGAATCATGGACCAACCCTAAGAACGGTGGCTAATTGGGGCCCATGGAAATCCATCTACCATATCTCATAATCATAATATGCAGCAATTTGTAGTAAAATCCGGACATATTTCAACATTGCTACAGGAGAGAAGGTCTCACTATAGTCAATTCCTTCCACTTATCGAAACCCTATGCGACAAGTCTTGCCTTATGGATAATCACATTGTCATCAAGATCCGCCTTCTTCTTAAAGATCCATTTATTCTTCATGGTCTTTCGAGCTTCAGGAGATCTACCAAGTTCCAAACTTTGTTATCATACATGGATCCTATTCGGATTTCATGGCCTCTAGCCATTTCTGAGTCAAGACTCTCCATTTCTTCCTTGTAGTTTCTAGATTCTTCTTGTTCATCTAACAAGACAGACATCACAAGATTACCATACCAATTTGTAGTGGTACGTACTCTTGCAGATCTCTGAACCGTAGGAGCTTCGATGTAATGATCTGTATCATTTGTTTCTTCTTTCACTATCGAGGGCAGTTCCAGCACAGATTCTATTGTGCTATCTGTACCTGGAGAGAAGGCTCAATGACCTCATCAAGCTCTATTTTCCTTCCACTTACTCCTTTTGCAAGAAACTCTTTCTCTAGAAAGGTGATGTTCTTAGCGACAAACGTTTTGCCCTCAGCTTTGTTGTAGAAGGTATACCAATAGTCTCCTTTGGGTATCCTACAAAGATGCATTTTTCACTTTAGGTTCGAGTTTATCAGGCTATAGTTTCATAACGTACGCCTCACATCCCCAAACTTTCAAGAATGATGATAACTTTGGCTTCTTGCCATGCCATATCTCATATGGTGTTGTCTCCATGGATTTGGATGGTGCTCTATTTAGAATAAAAGCAGCGGTTTCTAACTCATAGCCCCCAAAAGACACAGACAATTTAGTTAAAGACATCATGGACCGCACACTATCCAATAGGGTTCGGTTATACCGTTCCGACACACAATTATGTTATGGTGTTTCGGCTAGCGTAAGTTGTGGTACAATACCACAGTCCTTCAAGTGCATGCCAAACTCATAACTCAAGTATTTGCCTCCTCGATCTGATTGAAGGTGCTTAATCTTCTTATTGAGTTGATTCTCTACCTCTTTCTAAAATTCTTTGAAATTTTCAAAGGTTTTAGACTTATTATTTATCAAATAGATATACCCATACTCAAATCATCAGTAAAGGTAACAAAATAACGATATCCATTGCGTGTTGAGACACTCATTGGTCCACACACATCTGTATGTATGATTTCCAACAGTCTTGCCGCGCCCATAGTACCGGAGGGTGTCCTGGTCATCTTGCCCATGAGGCAAGGCTCGAGAATGGAGTTTGTTCATGCTCTTTACGCCTAATATGACCAAGACAGAATTCCATAGGTACATGGTATTATCGTCATTATGCTTGCAACGCTGGCATCAATTTTATGGATGTGTGTTCTACTCTCAAGATCTAGCAAGAATAAACCTTTGCATACACGCATGAACATAAAAGACATCATTCATATAAATAGAACAACCACTTGTTCCAGATTTAACGAATAATGATCTTGCAATAAGCAAGATCCACTCACAATATTTATGCTTAAGGAGGGCAAAGTAGCACTTATTCAAAAGTAAAATTAATCCTAACGGTGAGACATAGAGGTAGATCGTCAACGTCCTTGACATCGACCTTCTATCCATTGCCGACGCACATCGTCACCTCATCCTTCCCCATGGTGCTTATTCCATAGCTCCTGCTAGGAGTTACAAATGTGAGCAATGTAACCGGTATAAAATACCCAGTGTTGCTCATGGCGCTTGAGAACACATCAATAACATGTATATCATATATACCTTTGTATTTCATGGAAAACTGTTGGCTTTCTTGTCCTCGGGTACTTGGGGAAGCGCCCAAAGGTCCATCTCCCTTGCATTAGAAGCACGTGATGCCAGGCTTGGGCCTTGGAGCCTTAGGGGAACTAGCAACTGGCTTGCCATCCCTCTTAGGCTTTTTTACCTTCTTATGCGCCAACCTTTTAAAATTGGTTGTCTTATTGACCATCAACGCCACGTGCTCCTTCTTGATTTCCATTGGGGTTCGATGAACTTGGTTCCGGGGTTCGGGGTTCGGTCTCAGGGTTCAGGGTTCGACGGGATCAGTCTTCGAAGGCCGGATACAAGATGAAGAGCTTGGCGTGATGTGCCGGAGATCTTGGTTCCAAGCGGTCGATCTTGTCGGGTCCACGGATCGGCCGGTCTTGTCGTTCGGAAGTAGAACTTGTCGTCCTCGTGGCGATCTTGGCGTCCTTCAGGTTCGGGTTTTGGCGTCCGAGGGAAGTACTTGGCGTCCGTGAAGGAGATCATGGAGTTCCGGCTTCAATTGTCGGTAGTGGAAGTGGAGCCCGTGGTTTCCGCGAAGGGGATCTTGTTCGATGGTGAACTTGTACAACGCCCCTGAAACAATCATCTGTTTGAAAACAGGAAGCACTGGACTTCAACACTTGCTGCCGTGCTTGGGTGCCCCTCGGGTGGAGGATGTCGACGAGGAAATGCGGGCGAACACGGGTCACGAGCGCCAAAGATGGGGCCACGCTGGCCGATGGTGGGGAAGGGCTGGAGAACGCACGGGCTCGCGGTTGCGGAGGCAGCAGGCACGAGCGCAGCCGACGCTGCGAGGGAGGCACCACGGGGCGATCTTGGCGGCGGTTGCCGATTGATAGAGAGGTGGAGACGCGCGGGCCCAGTGGCGGGGAGCTGAGGGTTCGAGGCGGAGGCTGCTAGGCGGTGCCGCCTGCAGGCTCATGCGGGTCGGGAAGCTTAGGCGCGGGAGCTTGCAGGCGGGCTAGTGAGGAGGGAGAGAGGAGGTTGCGGCTCGGCGACGAGCTTGGCGGTGGACGAGCACGGGGGAAACGGGGCGGGGCTCGCGACCTTGGGTCGATGTAGAGGCGGTGCGTGGCGGGGTGCTGGAGGAGGAGAGCCATGGGAGAAGGGGATCGCGAGGGAGAAGAACAGGGGTGGCCGGCGGTTGAAGGGTTTCGCGGCATAGTAAATCAAAATTTTCTACGGATGCTAACAGAGGGAAAGCCAAGATCTAATCTAGGAGATGCAATCAACGAGAGAGATTGGATTAGATCTTCATACCCTTGAAGATTCGCACAGCGGAACGTTCGTCGGAACGTGGGTGATGTAGTCGTACTCGCTTCTCCTCCTCGCGATCCGATCCGATCTAGCACCACAAGTGGCGGTGCCTCCGTGAGATGCACACGCAAAGACTCGGCGTCTCCTCCTTCCTCGGACCAGCAGTATGGTGGAGAGATAGATTGGATCTACAACACGACGGCGCGGTGTATATGGTGGAGAATTTCTCTGCAGGCTTCGCCACAAACAGTCGGGAGGGAGAGAGGAAGGTAGCAAGGCTGCTAGGGCTTGGAGGAAGGTGTGTGTGTTGTGGGAGGGCACCACCCTCTATATATAGAGGCGGCCAGCCTTGCCCTCCTCCAAGCCTATCTCTAGTTTAAACAATTTAAACTCTCCTTATCTAGAAATCCTATCTCTAGTTTAAACAATTTAAACTCTCCCTTATCTAGAAATTCTATCCAAATTTAAACGAGTCAAATCTCTAGAATCTGGGCCCTATGGGGCCTTGTGCCCTGGCCCAATGCAGGACACTCCCTCATAGGCCCATGCCCCTCCCGGAAGGTGGGGCCACGTTGGTCCCTTCCGAAGGTTCTAGAAGCTTCCGACAATACCGATTAACCGAACAATTCCAAACTCCAAAAACTGCCGCCTTATATGAATCTTATTCTCCGGACCATTCGGGAACCTCTCGTGATATCCCGGATCCCATCCGAGACTCGAACAAAATTCATAAACCAATTATCCAATCTATCCTAGCGTCAAGACACGTTAAGTGTGTGACCTATGAGTTCGAGAATATGCGCATGATCTTCTATCAATAATCAACAACGGTCTGGGCACCCATATTGACTCCCACATTCATCGATGATCATATCGGATGAACCACGGTGCGAGATTCAATCAATCCCATATATATATTCCTTCGTCTCGCGATATTTTACTTGCCGAGATTCGATCGTCTGCAGCCATACCTAGTTCAATCTCGTTCACAGCAAGTACTTTACTCGTTCCGTAATCCGATATCACTTTGTGATTAACTCCTTAACCACATGCTTGCAAGCGGTGTTGATATCGATTACCGAGTGGGCCCGAAGTATATCTCTCCGACTTGGGAGGGACAAATTCCATCTCGATTACATACAACCCAACAGATACTTTCCGATCACCTGAGAGACACCTTTATGATCACCCTCTCATAGGATGACGTTTGATGACCTCAAAGCTTTCTTCCGATACCAGGGAGTTGCATTATCTCATGGTCCAAGGAATACAATATTTGACATAGGAAAAGCTTCGCAAAGACGAACACGATGACACGATCTAATTGCTCTGCTTTGTTTGGGTCTATCCACCATATCATTCTCCCAATGATATGATCTCATTATCAATTGACAACTCATGTCTATGGTTAGGAAACCTTAACCATCATTGATCAATGATCTAGTCCATAGAGGCGTACTAGGGACACGTGTTGTTCACAAACCACACAAGTATTAAAGTTTCCGCTAATACAATTCTAGCATGGAATATAAACTTTATCATGAACAAGAATTATAATAATAACGTCTTTATTATTGCCTCTAGGGCATAATTCCAACAGCTCCCACTTGCACTAGAGTCAATAATCTAGTTTACATCGGCAACAATCTCACACCCATGGCAATCGAGGTGTTGATCATGTTTTACACGTGGAAGAGGTTTAGTCAATGGATCTGCGACATTCGGATCCGTATGTACTTTGCTAATCTTCGATCTCCATCCGCTATATAATCTCGGATTATATGAAACTTGCGGTTGATATGCTTGGTCTTTGGATGATATCTTGGTTCCTTAGCGAGTGCTATGGCGCCGGTTGTCACACAATATATCCATGGGTCCAATGCACTTGGAACCACGCCAAGCTCGATGATGAAGTTTCGATCCAAACTCCTTCACTTGACGCTTCTGCGGCAGCCATGTATTCCGCTTCTCATAGATCCCGCGATCACGCTTCGCTTGCGACTTCTCCAACTCACAGCTCCTCCATTCAAAATATACACGTATCCGTCTGAGATTTAGAATCATCCTTGTCGGTCGAAACTAGCATCGACGTAACATTTACGACAAGTCGTTCATCACCCCATAGACTAAGAACATTTCTTTAGTTCTATTTAGGTACTTTAGGATGTTCTTCACGGCTTTCGATGTTCCACTCGGATCACTTTGATATCTGCTCGTCAAACTAAGAGCATTGGACACATCCGTCTAGTACACAAAGATGGCATACATGATGGAACCTATGGCCGAGGCATAAGGCACTTTGCTCATGGCTTCCCTATCATTTACCATAGCTGGACACTGAGCCTTGCTCAATATCTTACCTGACAATATAGGCACTGAACCTTTCTTTGCCTTATCCATTCTGAACCTTTTCAGAACTTTGTCTAGGTATGTACTCTGGCTTAAAGCTATCAGGCGTCTTTGTCTATCTCTATAGATTTTGATGCCCAATATATAAGCAGCTTCACCTAGGTCTTTCATTCAAAAACACTTATTCAAATAACTCTTCACATCGTTAAGCATGTTGATGTCATTTCCAATAATCAATATGTCATCCACATATAGTACCAGAAACGTCACCGAGCTCCCACTCACTTTCTTGTAGATACAAGCTTCACAGCAATTTGGAACAAATCCAAAGCTCTTGATCACTTGATCAAAACGAAGGTTCCAACTCTGAGATGCTTGCTTCAGTCCATAAATGGAACGCTGAAGTTTGCATATTTTACTAGCATCCTTAGGATCGACAAAACCTTTGGGTTGCATCATATACAACTCTTCATCAATGTTCCCATTGAGGAAAGCAATGTTGACATCCATCTGCCATATTTCATAATCATGAAACGCAGCAATTGCTAATAAAATCCGAATGGACTTAAACATCGCTACGGGAGAGAAAGTCTCATCGTAGTCAACACCTTGAACTTGTCGAAAACCTTTTGCGACAAGTCGTGCTTTATAGACGGTAACATTACCATCCGCGTCCGTTTTCTTCTTGAATATCCATTTGCACTCAACGGCCTTTCGGTCGCTAGGAGGATCCACCAAAGTCCATACTTGGTTTTCGCTCATGGATCCCAATTCGGATTTCATGGCTTCCAGCCATTTCTCGTAGTCCGGCTCATCATCGCTTCCTCATAGTTCATAGGTTCACTTCTTCTACTAACAAGGCAACAAGGCAGGTTGCCGCATTACCACTCAAGAGGGGCACGCGACCTTGTCGACTGCGATGTTCGATGGCGAGATCGTCAAGCTTCATGATCCTTGTCATTAGCTTCCTCTATTGTTGGTGCAGTGCAATGGAACAATTTCAGGTGCCGCTACTCTCCAATTCAAGAGAAGGTTCAATAACCTCGTCTAGCTCTACTTTCCTCCCACTCACTTCTTTCGAGAGAAACTCCTTCTCAAGAAAGGAACCGTTCTTCGACAAACACTTTGCCTTCTTACGTGATAGAATGTATACCCAATAGTTTCCTTAGGGTATCCTATGAAGACGCATTTCTCCGCTTTGGGTTCGAGCTTGTCCGGCATCAACTTCTTGACGTAAGCTTCGCATCCCCAAAATTTAAGAAACGACAACTTAGGTTTAGCACCAAACCACAGTTCATACGGTGTCGTCTCAACGGATTTAGATGGAGCCCTATTTAAAGTGAATGCAGCGGTTTCTAATGCGTAACCCCAAAATGATAACGGCAAATCAGTAAGAGACATCATTGATCGGACCATATCTAATAGGGTTCGATTCCTGCTCGTACACACCATTGCGCTGTGGTGTTCCGGGTGGCGTGAGTTGTGAAACGATTCCACTTGCTTTAAGATGCGTGAGAAAATCATAACTCAAATATTCGCCCCCACGATCGGATCGTAGAAACTTAATCTTTCTGTTACAATGGTTCTCCACTTCATTCTGAAATTCCTTGAACTTTTCAAATGTTTTAGATTTATGTTTCATTAAATAGATATACCCATATCTACTTAAGTCATCGGTAAAAGTGAGAAAATAGCGATATCCACCGCGCGTCGAAACACTCATCGGTCCGCATACATCGGTATGTATGATTTCCAACAAGTCCGTTGCTCGCTCCATCATACCGGAGAACGGGTTTTGATCATCTTGCCCATGAGGCATGGTTCGCATGTGTCAAATGATTCAAAATCAAGAGACTCCAAAAGTCCATCGAATGGAGTTTCTTCATGCGCTTTACACCAATATGACCTAGACGACAAGCCACAAATAAGTAGTATTATCACTATCTACTTTGCATCTCTTAGCCTCAATGTTATGGATGTGTGTTTCATCCCTTCGAGATTTAGAAGAAATAAACCATTTACAAGAGGTGCATGACCATAAAAGATGTTACTCATATAAATAGAACAACCATTATTCTCCGATTTAAATGAATAAGCGTCTTGCAATAAACACGATCCGAATAATGTTCATGCTCAACGCAGCACATAATAACACTTATTAAGGTTTAAAACTAATCCCAAGGTAAAACTAAGGAGAGTGTGCCGACGGCCATCACATCAACTCTTGATCCGTTAACGCGCATCATCACCTCATCCTCGCAAGCCGTCTATTCCGTAGCTCTGCTTTGAGTTACAAATATTAGCAACCGAACCGTATCAAATACCCGTGCACTACAACGAGGGCTAGTAAGGAAAACATCAATAACATGTATATCAAATATACCTTTGATGGTGCCACCTTCTTTTCCGCTAAGTACTTGGACAGTTGTGCTTCCAAAGGACCCTGTCCTTGCAATAGAAGCACTCGAAGGTCCGGCTTAGGACCGGACTTGAGCTTCTTCTCCAGGAGCATTGCTTGCCGCCGCCTTCTTGAAGGGCTTCTTTGCTCCCTTACCTTTCTTAAAGGAGGGCTTGTTGACCATCAACACATGATTATCCTTCTTGATGTCCACTTCCGCAGCCTTCAGCTTTGCGAAGAGCTCGGTGATCGTATCAGTGGAACCAATCTGATTATGAGTCACTACAAAACTTTTGTAGCTGGGAGGGAGTGATTGCAGAACCCTGTCAATCTTGAGCTCCTCTGGAATCGTGCATTCCAGTTGCTGAAGGCGTTGAGTGTAGCCCGACATCTTTATGGCGTGCTCACTAACGGAACTCCCTTCCTCCATCTTGTAGTTAAAGAATTTCTTAGAGATCTCATATCTCTCAGAACGGGCTTGAGTCTGAAACATGTTTTTCAGCTCCTCGAGAATCTCAAAGGGCCCGGCGAACTCTTCAAAATGATTTTGAAGATCCGATTCCATAGCATACAACATGGCGATCTTAATCAAATCATAATCATCCTTGCACGACTGATAAACAGCTTTTTCATTAGCCGGCGCATCTATAGCAGGGGCGTCACCTAGTGCTTTCTCAAGGACATAGTCCTTTTGTCCGCCAGCGAGAATGATTCTCAGAATGGGGAACCATTTGGTGAAGTTAGACCCATTGTTTCTAAGCTTTTCTATCTCAGCAAAAACGTTGAAGTTGAAGTTGGACTTGGCCATGGGATCTACAGTATTTGCAAGTACAATTTAGACTATGTTCATGATAAATAGTTCAACTTAATCAAATTACTAGATGAACTCCCACTAAATTCAACATCCCTCAAGTTGTTTAGTGAACACGATCCAAATTCACCACACCTAATCCGATCATCACGAGAAGAGATGTGGTTTCAATGGTGGACAACGAAGTGTCGATCATATCATTCATATGACTCATGCTTAACCTTTCGGTTCTTGTGTTCCGAGGCCATGTCTGTACATGCTAGGCTCGTCAAGCTAGACCCAAGTATTTCCGCGTGTGCAAAAACTGGCTTGCACCCGTTGTATGTGAGCGTAGAGTCTATAGCACCCGATCATCACGTGATGCTTGGACACGACGAACTTTCGCAACGGTGCATACTTGGGGAGAACACAGTTTTTATCTTGATCTTTAAGTGAGGAATCATCTTATAATGCTACCGTCGCGATCTAAGCATAATAAGATACATAAAGGGATAAACATCACATGCATATAACTTTATGTGACATGGTATAGCCAATCCTCGCGCAATGATCTCCATCTTGTGCGTTCCGGCATGATCTCCATCACTCCACCATGATTGCCTCCACCACGAATAGCAACTACAACTATTGCTAACTACTTAGCGATAAAGTAAAGCTATTACATGGCGTATAAGAAGTTGACTAGCAGGTCATACACAATTATAAAGACAACCATATGGCTCCTGCCGGTTGTGTACTCATCGACATGCAAGTCGTGAAACATTACAAAACATGATCATCGTGATACAATATACACATCACATCTTGGGCCATACCATATCACAGAAAACACTCCTGCAAAACAAGTTAGACGCCTCTACTTTGTTGTTGCATGTTTTACGTGGCTTATGGGAGTAGATGCTAAGAACGATTCTTACCTACGGAAAGCCACAGCGGTGATATTATGGTTGCCAAACTCGGTGTTAATCCCATGACAACTATAGTGAGAGAAATGACATCCACCACCGCATGTGGAACAAGCCACACGTCAAGTGAGCTTGGTCTCATGAACGACGTCGCGTAAGGTTGGCCTGGACCGCTTCAATCTCACTATCCCGCGTCATAAGAAGAACACTAACAAGAGGCTTGCAACAAAAAACATCAACGCCCGCAACAACCATGTTGCGTTCTACTCGTGAAACACATCTACGCATAGATATAGCTCTGATACCTTTGAAGGGTTTCGCGGCATAGTAAATCAAAATTTTCTACGGATGCGAACAGAGGGAAAGCCAAGATCTAATCTAGGATATGCAATCAACGAGAGATTGGATTAGATCTTCATACCCTTGAAGATTACAAGACAATGAACGCCTCGTTAACGTGGGTGATGTAGTCGCTCGCTTCCTCCTCGCGATCCGATCCGATCTAGCACCACAAGTGGCGGTGCCTCCGTGAGATGCACACGTGCAGCACCTCGACGTCTCCTCCTTCCTCGGACCAGCGAGTATGGTGGAGAGATATATTTGATCTACAACACGACGGCGCGGTGTATATGGTGGAGAATTTCTGCTGCAGGGCTTCGCCTACAAACAGTCGGGAGGGAGAGAGGAAGGTAGCAAGGCTGCTAGGGCTTGGAGGAAGGTGTGTGTGTGTTGTGGGGAGGGGGCGCACCATCCCTCTATATATAGAGGGGGGGCGGCCAGCCCTTGCCCCTCCTCCAAGCCTATCTCTAGTTTAAACAATTTAAACTCTCCCTTATCTAGAAATCCTATCTCTAGTTTAAACAATTTAAACTCTCCCTTATCTAGAAATTCTATCCCGAGATTTAAACGAGTCAAATCTCACTAGAATCGTCTGGGCCCTATGGGGACTTGTGCACCTGGCCCAATGCGGCCAGGACACTCCCTCATAGGCCCATGCCCCCTCCCGGAAGGTGGGGCCACGTTGGTCCCCTTCCGGAAGGTTCTAGAAGCTTCCGGTACAATACCGATTAACCCAGAACAATTCCAAACTCCAAAAACTGCACTGCCTTATATGAATCTTATTCTCCGGACCATTCCGGAACCTCTCGTGATATCCCGGATCCCATCCGAGACTCCGAACAAAAATTCATAAACCAATTATCCAATCTATCCTAGCGTCAAGACACGTTAAGTGTGTGACCTACGGGTTCGAGAATATGCGGACATGATCTTCTATCAATAATCAACAAAGAGGGTCTAGGCACCCATATTGACTCCCACATTCATCGATGATCATATCGGATGAACCACGATGCCGAGATTCAATCAATCCCATATATATATTCCCTTCTCGCGATATTTTACTTGCGAGATTCGATCGTCTTGCACTCATACCTAGTTCAATCTCGTTCACGTAGTACTTTACTCGTTCCGTAATCCGATATCACTTTGTGATTAACTCCTTAACCACATGCTTGCAAGCGGTGTTGATATCGATTACCGAGGGCCCGAAGTATATCTCTCCGACTTGGGAGGGACAAATTCCATCTCGATACATACAACCCAACAGATACTTTCTGATCACCGAGAGACACCTTTATGATCACCCTCTCATAGGATGACGTTTGATGACCTCAAAGCTTTCCGATACCGTGGAGTTGCATTATCTCATGGTCTAAGGAATACAATATTTGACATAGGAAAAGCTTCGCAAAGACGAACACGATGACACGATCTAATTGCTCTGCTTTGTTTGGGTCTATCCACCATATCATTCTCCCAATGATATGATATCATTATCAATTGACAACTCATGTCTATGGTTAGGAAACCTTAACCATCATTGATCAATGAGCTAGTCCATAGAGGCGATTAGGGACACGGTTGTTCACAAACCACACAAGTATTAAAGTTTCCGCTTAATACAATTCTAGCATGGAATATAAACTTTATCATGAACAAGAATTATAATAATATCTTTATTATTGCCTCTAGGGCATAATTCCAACAGCGGTGGCGTCTCCGGCGCGACGCAGCGGAGCTCGGTCCATAGGAGGAGGCGGACGCGGTGAGGAAGGAGAGCAGGGAGCGGGTGGATGGCGGCAGGGGCATGGAGAGCGCCAGTGGCATGGCCATGCGCAGGAGGACGAGAGGAGGGCCTGCGGCGGTTGGCATCGGGGCAGAGGGAGGTGAGGGCGGTCGGGCGGGGATTGCGTGAGGGAGAGAGACGCGGGGAAGAGAGGTGGGTCGGGGTGTGGGCTAGGCCGCTGGGAAGTGGGGTGAGAGAGGAGGTGGGGCCAGGGCATCGGTCGCGTGGGGGTCTGTGGGTGAGGTGAGTGGGGGAAGTGTGCGGTTGGGATTGGTGAGGTGGCAGGGTTGGGTGGATGGAGGGAGGAGAGGTGAGGTGGAGGGAGGGGATTGGATGGGGTGAGGTGGAGGGGCTGGGTAAACTAGGTTTGGGGTAGAAAAGGGTTTAGGGTTTGATCTGGAGGTGGCCGGCTGGGCTTTTGGGCCTGGCTGGTTGCCTCCCAAAAATAAAATAAAAGTTTTATTAGTTAAAACGGGGCATTTGAAATCCGTTGATAGACAAAACAAAATATTTCGGACAAGCCCGGTGTTTTAATTTGAATAAAGACGGGTGTAATTAGAAAACAAAACTAGGCGTTTCGAAAATAGTTTCAGACAAACAATGCATGATGATTACGATGCAATGCACAAAAACAACGCGATTTTCTAGTAGTGGTTTTGCGGGATGCCACAAGCACCCACTTTGACCCTCCGGAAGCATAAGTCTACAAAAGATCAAGCTAATTTTTAGGTACCTATTTTTCAATGGGTCCTCTTTTGTTAGCAACAAGGGTCTTGGGAACCCAAATAGACCAAGCAATATAACCATCATAAGGGCCAACATATTGTGCATACACATCACCATAATAATCACGCATTAGAACATAGTGAGGGTTAGCACTTCCCACAAAGTCAACATGAGACATAGTTTTACCACTTGTGGTCTTACTATCCACAATGGTCTTGTTGGTCTCTTGTGCGGGCTTGGACTTCTTCTTCTTATTGTTCTTCTTCTTGGTTTTGGAAACAAAACCAATGCCCTCTTTTTCACCACAAGGTCTTTGCTTACTCAAGAGATCATCAATGGACTTGTTGCCTTGTGGAAATGTGGCCTTGGCAAGCTCCCCCTTCAACCTAGCATTTTCTTCAAAAATAGTTGTACTCCTAGATGGAATGAAGTTACTAGGTGAAGGAATATTGGCCAATTGAGTTTGAAGCGTTTCATGGGACTTTGTGAGTGACAAGAGTTCACTTTCCAAAGCCTTGTGAGACTTGTTAAGCAAACTAAAGTCCTCGGCAAGTTTTTCATGAACCACACCAAACTCAATCTTGTCCTTTTTAGCCCTTTTGTATTTAGCAATAGCATGATCACGCTCTTTGATGAGTTTGTTAACAATAGTGTCATTGGCCTCATCAAGCCCTTCAAGTTTTAATTCAACTGACAACCTAGTTTCTTGTTCTTCTTCTAGAGCAATGTTTAAAGCCTCTAGCTCATGAAGGGTTTCGCGGCATAGTAAATCAAAATTTTCTACGGATGCGAACAGAGGGAAAGCCAAGATCTAATCTAGGATATGCAATCAACGAGAGATATTGGATTAGATCTTCATACCCTTGAAGATTCGCACAGCGGAACGTTCGTCGGAACGTGGGTGAGGTAGTCGTACTCGCTTCTCCTCCTCGCGATCCGATCCGATCTAGCACCACAAGTGGCGGTGCCTCCGTGAGATGCACACGTGCAGCACCTCGACGTCTCCTCCTTCCTCGGACCAGCGAGTATGGTGGAGAGATAGATTGGATCTACAACATGACGGCGTGGTGTATATGGTGGAGAATTTCTGCTGCAAGGCTTCGCCTACAAGCGATCGGGGGAGAGAGGAAGGTAGCAAGGCTGCTAGGGCTTGGAGGAAGGTGTGTGTGGGGGAGGGCGCACCACCTCTATATAGAGGGGCGGCCATCCCTTGCCCTACTCCAAGCCTATCTCTAGTTTAAACAATTTAAACTCTCCTTATCTAGAAATCCTATCTCTAGTTTAAACAATTTAAACTCTCCCTTATCTAGAAATTCTATCCCGAGATTTAAGCGAGTCAAATCTCTCTAGAATCGGCTGGGCCCTATGGGGCCTTGTGCCTGGCCCAATGCGACCAGGACACTCCCTCATAGGCCCATGCCCCTCCCGGAAGGTGGGGCCACGTTGGTCCCCTTCCGGAAGGTTCTAGAAGCTTCCGTACAATACCGATTAACGGAACAATTCAACTCCAAAACTGCACTTCCTTATATGAATCTTATTCTCGGACCATTCCGAACCTCTCGTGATATCCCGGATCCCATCCGAGACTCAACAAAATTCATAAACCAATTATCCAATCTATCCTAGCGTCGAGATCGTTAAGTGTGTGACCTGCGGGTTCGAGAATATGCGACATGATCTTCTATCAATAATCAGCAATGGGTCAGGCACCCATATTGACTCCCACACATTCATCGATGATCATATCGGATGAACCACGATGCCAGGATTCAATCAATCCCATATATATATTCCCTTCGTCTCGCGATATTTTACTTGCCCGAGATTCGATCGTCGGTACCGTCATACCTAGTTCAATCTCGTTCACAGCAAGTACTTTACTCGTTCCGTAATCCGATATCACTTTATGATTAACTCCTTAACCACATGCTTGCAAGCGGTGTTGATATCGATTACCGAGTGGGCCCGAAGTATATCTCTCCGACTTGGGAGGGACAAATTCCATCTCGATACATACAACCCAACAAATACTTTCCGATCACCTGAGAGACACCTTTATGATCACCCTCTCATAGGATGACGTTTGATGACCTCAAAGCTTTCTTCCGGTACTAGGGAGTTGCATTATCTCATGGTCTAAGGAATACAATATTTGACATAGGAAAAGCTTCGCAAAGATGAACACGATGAAACGATCTAATTGCTTCGCTTAGTTTGGGTCTATCCACCATATCATTCTCCCAATGATATGATCTCATTATCAATTGACAACTCATGTCTATGGTTAGGAAACCTTAACCATCATTGATCAATGAGCTAGTCCATAGAGGCGTACTAGGGACACGGTGTTGTTCACAAACCACACAAGTATTAAAGTTTCCGCTTAATACAATTCTAGCATGGAATATAAACTTTATCATGAACAAGAATTATAATAATAACATCTTTATTATTGCCTCTAGGGCATAATTCCAACAGTCTCCCACTTGCACTAGAGTTAATAATCTAGTTTACATTTGGCAACAATCTCATACCCATGGCACTGAGGTGTCGATCATGTTTTACACGTGGAAGAGGTTTAGTCAATGGATCTGCGACATTCAGATCCGTATGTACTTTGCTAATCTTCAGATCTCCATCGCTATATAATCTCGAATTAGATGAATCTTGCGATTGTTATGCTTGGTTTTTGGATGATGTCTTGGTTCCTTAGCGAGTGCTATGGCGCCAATGTTGTCACACAATATCTCCAGTGGGTCCAATGCACTTGGAACCACGCCAAGCTCGATGATGAAAGTTTGATCCAAACTCCTTCACTTGGCCTGCGGCAGCCATGTATTCCGCTTCTCTGTAGATACCGCGATCACGCTTTGCTTGCGGCTTCTCCGACTCCACTCCTCCATTCAAAATATGCACGTATCACATCGAGATTTAGAATCATCCTTGTCGATTGTCGAAACTAGCGTCGACGTAACCTTTACGACAAGTTTCATCACCCCATAGACTAAGAACATTTCTTTAGTTCTATTTAGGTACTTTAGGATGTTCTTCATGGCTGTCGATGTTCCACTCGGATCACTTTGATATCTGCTCGTCAAACTAAGAGCATTGGACACATCCGGTCTAGTACGATTATGGCATACATGATGGAACCTATGGCGAGGCATAAGGCACTTTGCTCATAGCTTCCCTATCATTTTACCGTAGCTGGACACTAAGCCTTGCTCAATATCTTACACGAAAACATAGGCACTTTGAACCTTTCTTTGCCTTATCTATTACGAACCTTTTGAACTTTGTCTAGGTATGTACGGCTTAAAGCTATCGAGCGTCTTTGTCTATCTCTATAGATCTTGATGCCCAATATATAAGCACTTCACCTAGGTCTTTCATTGAAAACACTTGTTCAAATAACTCTTCACATCGTTAAGCATGTTGATGTCATTTCCGATAATCAATATGTCATCCACATACGATGCCGGAAATGTCACCGAGCTCCCACTCGTTTCTTGTAGATACAAGCTTTAGCAATTTGGAACAAATCCAAAGCTCTTGATCACTTGATCAAAACGAAGGTTCCAACTCCGAGATGCTTGCTTGATCCATAAATGGAACTGAAGTTTGCATACTTTACTAGCATCCTTAGGATCGACAAAACCTTGGGTTGCATCATATACAACTCTTCATCAATGTTCCCATTGAGGAAAGCGATCTTGACATCCATCGCCATATTTCATAATCATGAAATGCAGCAATTGCTAATAAAATCCGAATGGACTTAAACATCGCTACGGAGAGAAAGTCTCATCGTAGTCAACACCTTGAACTTGTCGAAAACCTTTGCGACAAGCCGTGCTATAAACGGTAACATTACCATCGCGTCCGTTTTCTTCTTGAATATCCATTTGCACTCAACGGCCTTTGGTCGCTAGGAGGATCCACCAAAGTCCATACTTGGTTTTCGCTCATAGATCCCAATTATTTCATGGCTTCCACCATTTCTCGAGTCTGGGCTCATCATCGCTTCCTCATAGTTCGTAGGTTCCGTCTTCTACCAACAAGGCGGTCGAAGGCGAGTTGCCGTACCACTCGGAGGGGCACGCGACCTTGTCGACTGCGACGTTCGATGCAACATCGTCCAAGCTTCATGATCTTTGTCATTAGCTTCCTCTATTGTTAGTGCGGTGACCTTTGGAACAATTTCAGGTCTTCGCTACTCTCCAATTCAAGAGAAGGTTCAATAACCTCGTCTAGCTCTACTTTCCTCCCACTCACTTCTTTCGAGAGAAACTCCTTCTCAAGAAAGGAACCGTTCTTTGCGACAAAAACTTTGCCTTGGTTACGTGATAGAAGGTATACCCAATGGTTTCCTTAGGGTATCCTATGAAGACGCATTTCTCGCTTTGGGTTCGAGCTTGTCGGCATCAACTTCTTGGCGTAAACCGCATCCCCAAACTTTAAGAAACGACAACTTAGGTTTAGCACCAAACCACAGTTCATACGGTGTCGTCTCAGCGGATTTTGATGGAGCCCTATTTAAAGTGAATGTAGCGGTTTCTAATGCATAACCCCAAAATGATAACGACAAATCGTAAGAGACATCATTGATCGGACCATATCTAATAGGGTTCGATTCCAGGCATTCGAGACACACCATTGCGCCGTGGTGTTAGGGTGGCGTGAGTTGTGAAAGCGATTCCACTTGCTTTAAGATGCGTGAGAAAATCATAACTCAAATATTCACCTCCACGATCGGATCGTAGAAACTTAATCTTTTACATTACGATGGTTCTCCACTTCATTCGAAATTCTTTGAACTTTTCAAAGCGTTTGATTTATGTTTCATTAAATAGATATACCCATATCTACTTAAGTCATCGGTAAAAGTGAGGAAATAGCGATATCCACCGTGAAACACTCATCGGTCGCATACATCGGTATGTATGATTTCCAACAAGTCCGTTGCTTGCTCCATCATACCGGAGAACGGGGTTTTGATCATCTTGCCCATGAGGCATGGTTCATGTGTCAAATGATTCAAAATCAAGAGACTCCAAAAGTCCATCGAATGGAGTTTCTTCATGCGCTTTACACCAATATGACCTAGGCACGATTGCCACAAATAAGTAGTATTATCACTATCTACTTTGCATCTCTTAGCCTCAATGTTATGGATGTGTGTTTCATCCCTTTAGATTTAGAAGAAATAAACCATTCACAAGAGGTGCATGACCATAAAAGATGTTACTCATATAAATAGAACAACCATTATTCTCCGATTTAAATGAATAACCGTCTTGCAATAAACATGATCCGAAATAATGTTCATGCTCAACGCAGGCACATAATAACACTTATTAAGGTTTAAAACTAATCCGAAGGTAAAACTAAGGAGGCGTGCCGGCCATCACATCAACTCTTGATCCGCGTTGCCAACGCGCCGTCACCTCATCCCTCGCAGCCGTCTATTCCGTAGCTCTGTTTGAGTTACAAATATTAGCAACGAACCGGTATCAAATACCCGGGCACTACAACGAGGGCTAGTAAGGAAAACATCGATAACATGTATATCAAATATACCTTTGATGGTGCCAGCCTTCTTGTCGCTAAGTACTTGGACGATTCTTCCGATGACCCTGTCCTTGCAATAGAAGCACTCGATGTCCGGCTTAGGACCGGACTGAGCTTCTTTTCAGCGAGGGCATTAAGCTTGCCGCCCTTCTTGAAGGGCTTCTTTGCTCCTTACCTTTCTTAAAGGAGGGCTTGTTGACCATCAACACATGATTATCCTTCTTGATGTCCACTTCGCAGCCTTGACTGCGAAGAGCTCGGTGATAAATGTCGATGGAACCAATCTGATTATGAGTCACTACAAAAATTTTGTAGCTGGGAGGGAGTGATTGCAGAACCCTATCAATCTTGAGCTCCTATGGAATCGTGCATTCCAGTTGCTCAAGGCGTTGAGTGTAGCCCGACATCTTTATGGCGTGCTCACTAACGGAACTCCCTTCCTCCATCTTGCAGTTAAAGAACTTCTCAGAGATCTCATATCTCTCAGAACGGGCTTGAGTCTGAAACATGTTTTTCAACTCCTCGAGAATCTCAAAGGGCCCGGGATAGGTTTCAAAATGATTTTGAAGCTCCGGTTCCATAGCAAACAACATGGTGCTCTTAATCACACCATAATCATCTTTGCGCGACTGATAGACAACTTTCTCATCGGTAGCGCGATTCAGGGGTTACCTAATGCTTTCTCAAGGACATAGTCCTTTTGTCCGCCAGACAGAATGATTCTTAGATTGCGGAACCAGTTGGTGAAGTTAGACCCATTGTTGCTAAGCTTTTCTTTCTCAGCAAAAACGTTGAAGTTGAAGTTGGACTTGGCCATTGGATCTCTGATTTGCAAGTACAATTTAGACTATGTTCATGATAAATAGTTCAACTTAATCAAATTACTAGATGAACTCCCACTAAATTCAACATCCCTCAAGTTGTTTAGTGAACACGATCCAAATTCACCACACCTAATCCGATCATCACGATAAGAGATGTGGTTTCAATGGTGGACAACAAAGTGTCGATCATATCACTCATATGACTCATGCTTAACCTTTCGGTTCTTGTGTTCCGAGGCCATGTCTGTACATGCTAGGCTCGTCAAGCTAGACCCAAGTATTTCCGCGTGTGCAAAACGGCTTGCACCCGTTGTATGTGTGAGAGTCTATAGCACCCGATCATCACGTGATGCTTGGACACGACGAACTTTTAGCGGTGCATACTTGGGGAGAACACAGTTTTATCTTGATCTTTAAGTGAGGAATCATCTTATAATGCTACCGTCGATCTAAGCATAATAAGATACATAAAAGGATAAACATCACATGCATATAACTTTATGTGACATGGTATAGCCAATCCTCGCGCAATGATCTCCATCTTGTGCGTTCAAGCATGATCTCCATCACTCCACCATGATTGCCTCCACCACGAATAGCAACTACAACTATTGCTAACTACTTAGCGACAAAGTAAAGCTATTACATGGTGTATAAGAAGTTGACTTCATGGTCATACACAATTATAAAGACAACCATATGGCTCCTGCGGTTGTGTACTCATCGACATGCAAGTCGTGAAACATTACAAAACATGATCATCGCATACAATATACATATCACATCTTGGGCCATACCATATCACGAAAACACTCCTGCAAAAACAAGTTAGGCGCCTCTACTTTGTTGTTGCATGTTTTACGTGGCTTATGGGAGTAGATGCTAAGAACGATTCTTACCTACGGAAAGCCACAACGGTGATATTATGGTTGCCAAACTCGGTGTTAATCCCATGACAACTATAGTGAGAGAAAGACATCCACCACCGCATGTGTGGTATAAGCCACACGTCAAGTCTTGAGCCGGTCTCATGACGGCGTCGCGTAAGGTTGTCCTGGACCGCTTCAATCTCACTATCCCGCGTCATAAGAAGAACACAAACAAGAGGATTGCAATAGAAAACATCAACGCCCGCAACAACCATGTTGCGTTCTACTCGTGAAACACATCTATGCATAGATCTAGCTCTGATACCACTGAAGGGTTTCGCGGCATAGTAAATCAAAATTTTCTACGGATGCGAACAGAGGGAAAGCCAAGATCTAATCTAGGATATGCAATCAACGAGAGATATTGGATTAGATCTTCATACCCTTGAAGATTCGCACAGCGGAACGTTCGTCGGAACGTGGGTGAGGTAGTCGTACTCGCTTCTCCTCCTCGCGATCCGATCCGATCTAGCACCACAAGTGGCGGTGCCTCCGTGAGATGCACTGCGTGCGCACCTCGGCGTCTCCTCCTTCCTCGGACCATCGAGTATGGTGGAGAGATAGATTGGATCTACAACACGACGGCGTGGTATATGGTGGAGAATTTCTGCTGCGGGCTTCGCCTACAAAGCGATCGGGAGGGAGAGGAAGGTAGCAAGGCTGCTAGGGCTTGGAGGAAGGTGTGTGTAGGGGAGGCGCACCACCCTCTATATATAGAGGTGGGGCGCAGCCCTGCCCCTCCTCCAAGCCTATCTCTAGTTTAAACAATTTAAACTCTCCCTTATCTAGAAATCCTATCTCTAGTTTAAACAATTTAAACTCTCCCTTATCTAGAAATTCTATCCCGAGATTTAAACGAGTCAAATCTCTCTAGAATCGGCTGGGCCATATGGGGCCTTGTGCCCCTGGCCCAATGCGACCAGGACACTCCCTCATAGGCCCATTCCCCCTCCCGGAAGGTGGGGCCACGTTGGTCCCCTTCCGAAAGGTTCTAGAAGCTTCCGGTACAATACCGATTAACCCGGAACAATTCCGAACTCCAAAAACTGCACTTACTTATATGAATCTTATTCTCCGGACCATTCCGGAACCTCTCGTGATATCCCGGATCCCATCCGAGACTCCGAACAAAAATTCATAAACCAATTATCCAATCTATCCTAGCGTCGAGATACGTTAAGTGTGTGACCCTGCGGGTTCGAGAATATGCAGACATGATCTTCTATCAATAATCAACAGCGGGGTCTGGGCACCCATATTGACTCCCACACATTCATCGATGATCATATCGGATGAACCACGATGCCAGGATTCAATCAATCCCATATATATATTCCCTTCGTCTCGCGATATTTTACTTTCCCGAGATTCGATCGTCGGTACCGCCATACCTAGTTCAATCTCGTTCACAGAAAGTACTTTACTCATTCCGTAATCCGATATCACTTTGTGATTAACTCCTTAACCACATGCTTGCAAGCGGTGTTGATATCGATTACCGAGTGGGCCCGAAGTATATCTCTCCGACTTGGGAGGGACAAATTCCATCTCGATACATACAACCCAACAAATACTTTCCGATCACCTGAGAGACACCTTTATGATCACCCTCTCATAGGATGACGTTTGATGACCTCAAAGCTTTCTTCCGGTACCAGGGAGTTGCATTATCTCATGGTCTAAGGAATACAATATTTGACATAGGAAAAGCTTCGCAAAGATGAACACGATCTAATTGCTTCGCTTAGTTTGGGTCTATCCACCATATCATTCTCCCAATGATATGATCTCATTATCAATTGACAACTCATGTCTATGGTTAGGAAACCTTAACCATCATTGATCAATGAGCTAGTCCATAGAGGCGTACTAGGGACACGGTGTTGTTCACAAACCACACAAGTATTAAAGTTTCCGCTTAATACAATTCTAGCATGGAATATAAACTTTATCATGAACAAGAATTATAATAATAACATCTTTATTATTGCCTCTAGGGCATAATTCCAACAGCTCAATCATGTGTTCATGCCCAAGTTTACATCTTACATCTAGAAGCTCTTGTGTATGAGAAAGTTGATCTAAGATGTTTCCAAAATGTATCTTATCATCTCCTTGTAGGTTAGTCATAAACTCATCAAAGGCAATTAATTCCTTTTTAACATCAAGAGATATCTCATCATCAATTTCATCATTGTCTAAGAGAGTAGAGTGAGAAGATGAGGATACCTCCGTTCCTCTTGCCATAAGGCAAGTGACGTTCTTGATGGGGGAATTCTCATTTGGAGAATCGAAGAGTGAGAAAGTCGGAGTAGAAGTAGTGGCTAGGGCTGCCATATTATTAGACGTTTCTTCTTCCTCATCATCTTCATCGTCAGAGGAGTATTCTTCATGAGTGATCAATACAATTTCTCCCGGCTTCTTGTTGATGGGATTCTTCTTGATGAAGGGTTTCTTGTGAGATCCTTTGAGAGTCTTCTTCAACACAAGCTTACCACCATGATCTTCTCTCTTCTCATAGGGGCAACTTGCCACAAAGTGATAGCGGTCACCACAATTGAAGCAAGTTCTCAACCTAGTGGTATTCTCTCTTTTCCCATTTGGGTTGCTTCTCCGTTGCATTTCCATCTTGGCCTTGGCGGGGTTCTTCCAAAAGTTCTTTGCATAGAAGGCCATATATTGACCATGAGCAATCTTGACTTCATCGGGATGGTCCATGGAGAGTCCTTCATCACTATCATCTTCATCCCCATGGTCCAGAACTTTGGCCTTCAACGCAACATTGACAACATTGCTCATACCAAGGGCACGGGCACGGGCATCTTTGGCATTCTTAGCGGCTACTTTGAAGGCGGCCATCTCTTGCATAACTTCATTTGTGGTCATGAGATGGTAGTTGTGTATTCCTTGTAGGCTCTTCAAGTCGGTGGGCTCAAAAGGCATGAGTGCACTCACATATTTCCTTTTTATCCATGCATCATCCACATGTGAGGCACCCACATTTCTAAAAGCGGTGGTGGTACACCTTCTTTCATGTAGAAGCCTTCGGCTTCATTGCTTAGATCATCATATCGGTTCCTCCTCATACTCTAATTTCCAACAAACAAAACAGTGAGGGCATCACAAGCTTCCTTGGCAATGCTAAAGTGCTCAATGTGTGGATAATCCTTTGTCCCCAATCCTTGTTGAATCATATGCAAAGCAGTGGCATTGAGTTGACTATTGACAACCTCTATTCTTGTCAAGTTGTTTGGATCCCCAATAAAGAGTCCATGCTTGATGATGTTCCATAGTTCAATGCAAGAGCTGCGCATATGAGTTCTCATTAGTGATTGCCATTGAGCAAAGGTAGCGGATTCTTCAAGCTTAGGTGGGTCACCTCTATTGTATACATGAGGGTGAGGGATTGGAGGGTCGGGAGAGTACCATGAATCACGGTGCTCACCCTTCCCACCATCATTTTGTGTGGAGGAATTAGTGTTGTCTTGTTTACCCCTGACCATTCTATCCTCGGGGGATATGGGAGTATCCCTTTTAGGTAAAACGGATGGAGGATCCCCTTGAGGAGAAAGGGATGATGAGCCATCTTTGTCTTTAAGAAGTTTCTCAAGCATCTTATTGACTTTGTTGACCAAGGAAGATGTAACACCCTCAGAATCGGACCTATGCAAGTTTGAGCAAAATTCGCCAAACCCGCATAGAAACGATTCAAAGGTGCCCACCAGGCACTTTCGTGCGGGTGGAAAACGAAGTAATAACATTACACAACAGTCCTCGATGGGACCCACAGAACAGATATATATACAACAGCGACTCCAAAGAGTCAAGAATACAAATATACGGTACAAAGATCCAAATCACCTTGAAAACGATAGAACGTCCAGCTACGGACAAGATGCAAATGGGGCTAAGAGCCCTGAAGAATAACCAATGGCGTCCATAACCACCGGGCCAAGCGGAAGGGTAACCCCTAACGGCGTCGATCTCAAAACCTTAAACAAAAGGGGTGCCGACAAAGGGCAAAGGAAAAAGAAGGAGCGTCGATCTTGAGGCGATGCAGCGAGGCTAGAATTGGCGGTCCTCGCCTACATAGGTATGGTGGATCGGCGGCGGCGATGCACTAAACAACCTATAGAGACTCGATACAACTGGCGGATATCAGAGAGGGGTGAGAAAGACCTATTCGGATCCAACCTGAAGCTAACACCATACAAACCCATCCTGGCGTTTCCCCCTCGAGACCGTCGAGGAAGTCAACCGAGGAACTCACACTGTTGGCAGTTTTACTTATTCAGTTATAGTTGCGGCACTTTACTAGTCAGTTTAGGTATTCCACGATAAAATAAGCAGTGGTCATTTTAGTTAACCATTCCGTGATAGTGACATCACTTACTAGTCAGATACAATTAACATGAGATAATCCCAAAACCCAGCAGTTGTTGGTACTTTTAATCAACCATTCCGTTGTAGTTGCAATACTTACTAGTCAGGTACAATGGTCGCAAGCGACACTCCAAACAAGCAATTGTGGGCAGTATTAATTAGCCATTCCATTATAGTGAAGCTGATTACTAGTCATTATAAGTCAAATTTATAGCGAGTAAACTTTAGTTATGCTTGTCTATGATCGAGATACTGTGCTCCAAGTCGTCCATATCCATGACACGGCTTTGAAAGTTTTACCGGCCGGGTGCACCAATAGCAACACGCTCGATCAACCTCGGAAAAACCAAATCAAAACCCACGAGGCTTTCATGGTGAACAATCACAGATTCAGAAATATTTCAGGGGCCACCCTTAAGTAGATCCATAGCGAACGGTGACTCGAGACAGGCTCAAGGTTTGGGTATACGTTTGTGAGCATCGGGAACCCGAAAGTGTGGCTGGGCTTGTCGACACCATGGAATCGTGTCCCGATCCTAAAGATGCAGTGTGCTCCTCGCACAATTTAAATACTGAAAGTAGCATGGCATAAATGCAGGATCGTAAATAAAACCTCAAACTAGTTTGTGGCCCCAAGAAATAAGACGGAATCAAGCTCGCTCGGGGTCCCATATACCTCCCGGATGTGGATAGCGCGATAAAACAAGGAACAGGTATCAAGTACTCGGGGTCTTACGGGACACAAGTGGGCGTTCGGAAACCAAATATTATCTATCACCCACCGATGCCTCTGCTTATTTCAATTTTAGTTGTTAAACAGAAATTAAAGTGTCGATAAGTAAAACTAGGATCATCTCCAACATCAACATGCGGCAATACATCAGCAACTGTGGCATATGGCGACACACATCAGCACTTGAGCAAGCAACTACGACGCGCAAGTCCAACTATCTACCAAACAACAGGTAATAGGGTGTGTCCAAGGCAATATAGGGCTGCACGGTATATCATAGGTACGGAGACTAAAGCATCGCAACACAGATAGCAATAGATCAACAGGAGGGAATAAAGACTATAAAAGTAAGATAGGTAGAAAGAGGGAGATGCTCGCCTGAAAACATTGTCGAAGGGTTCAACCGACGATCGGGGCGAAGCTCACATCAACTCAACGGCCTTATCCGCGAAGAAGCAAAACACTAGAAGAAGCACCGAATGCAATATTTAATACACGGCAGAAGATCGGCATGATGCATGCATGATGGATGACATGGCAAAGGTGTGATGCAATTAGGTCATATTAAGTGGAACCGGGGTCCCGACAATTAATTAGGTGGTTCAAGTTATTTGACTACCCCGCCATTTAAATGTTGTTTTACATGGTAGAAGATAGCACCGGGTTCGCTACACAAATTTAAATGAGGCCAACATAAGGCTAGATTTGCCCGCATATGGGCCTCATATTTAATGATTAGGTGAATCGGCATAAGGCCCCCAAACCACAGATATGCATGCGAGATGAATGATTAAATATGCAACAAGTTATTATGATGTTATAAAATAAGGTTTCGGAAAAGGTTCACACATTAGGGTTCTCGACGGTCTTGGGGTTCCGGGGTTCGGGGCCGGTCTCGGGGTCCAGGGTCTAGGGTTCGACGGATCTGGGGTTCGGGGTTCGGCGGAAGCGTTCTCGGATTCCGGGGTAGTTCTTGTTGCGTCCGTGTCTTCGGTTCATGTTGTCGGTCTTGTCGTTACGACGATCTTGGCGTTTCGGGAGGAAGGACTTGGCGTCCGGGAAGGAGTACTTGGTCTGGCGTCGGGGCAGCGGATTCGCCCTGGGTCGGTGCCGTTCTTGTCGTATTCGCGGTCTTCAGGTCCGGGGTGAAGTACTCGGCGCCCTTTTGTTCCATGTCGACGATCGTATGCGTTGGGAGACCTCGGTGTACCACGCGTCGGTATCCTTATCGTCCGCACGATGCAACGGTCTTCGAGGTTCGCCATCGGATCCGTGAAGGAGGCTCGAGGGCTTCGGCTCGGTCGCCACGAACTCCGCGGATCAGGGTCTTCGGATTCCGTGAGGGAGAGCTTGTAGTTCCGGGATCTTCGGGTCTCGATCATCGGAATTCGTGAAGGAGGCTCGACGTCCGGGGTGGAACTCTTGGCGTGGATATTCAGGCAGCAGTGCGGATGCGCAAACACGGCTCGCAGAACTTGAACCGGCGATGACCCGCGAAGCACAGAACGGGCGTCCTCGAGGACGCGGTCTCCTGCCGCCAGCGGCGGCGGAGGAGAAGCGAGGGCTACCGCGAAGAGGCGAGCGTCGGGCAGCACCGTGGCACGCGGCGGCTCGCCGAGGAACCGCCGGCGGAGCGGGTCGGCAAGGAGGAAGACGGTGGGCGCGGCTGGGCCCGGGAGGCGCGTGAGGTGAGCGGCGCGCCAGGCGGAGGCGGGCGCTCGCGGGGACAGTGGAGCGGGCGGCGGGCGTCGCCAGAGGGCGGTCGGCGGAGGCGGAGGCTGGTGGCGAGGCGAGGTGGCCGGGCGTCGTGGCGGGGCAGTGGCAGCGCGTGAGCGGCGCGCGGCGGCGGCTGCAGGCGGCGCAGGGCGGCCAGGCGGAGGCGGAGCTCAGCATGGCAAAGCGGCAAGAGGCCGACGGGCAAGCGGCGGGGCGAGGTGAGGCGGCCGGTGAGGGGAGAGGCTTGGGAGGCGGGCGGCGCGGCCACGCCGGCGGGGAGGGGCCGGTGAGGAGGAGGGAAGCAGAGGGGGGGCTGCGTGCGGGAAGAGGTCCGGGGAGAGGGGAGGCGGGAGGGCTGCCTTGAGTAGGGGCAGGTGGGCCGGCAGTAGGTGGGGGACAGTGGGTCCATGGGGACGCCTTGTGGGGGTGTGTCTTGGCGTGGTGTGCGTGTGTGGTCGCTGGGGTGGGCCTGTGGGAGGTCGGGGCCACGGGTCAGGTGGGGAGTGTTGCGTGCTGTGTGCGTGCGTGAGTGTGTGGAACAGGGTGGGGGATTGAGGAGAGAGGGAGAGAGATAGAGAGGGGTGAGGTGGCAGGTGGGGAGTGGTGGAGACTAGGGAAAAGGTGAGGTGGCGGGATCCGATTGGGTGGGGTGATGTGGAGGGGGAGAGAGGGTAGATTAGTTGGTAGGTTTAGGATTTTTGTTGGGGGTGTCCAGGTGGACCGTTTATATTTTTCTGGGGTGGTCGATCGGGTCAATCGGCCCGTTCGACTGCCCCTAAAAAAATAATTTAATGTTTTATTTATTTTCAAATAACTTTTGTAACTAGTTTTAGACAAATAAAATATCTGGAACATCCGGGAGTTTGGCGTTTGAATAATAGTCGGGCCGTTTCAGAAAACAAAAATAGGTTTTTCTGAAATAGTTTTAGACAACAACACATGAGGATGACGATGCAATGCACAAATTCAACGCGATTTTCTAGTAGTGGTTTTTGCGGGATGCCACAGAAGAGCTCAATCCTGTTTCCAAGTTTTTGAGATCTTCCATGGTCACCGTAGTATGCTCACCATCACCTTTCCCTTCTTGGCTACCCATATTCTCTTAGGCGGTAAAGCCCAAATAAAGAGCCGAGGCTCTGATACCAATTGAAAGAATCGTATGGGCACCTAGAGGGGGGTGAATAGGTGCTACTTAAAATTTTCTTATTTTTCAAATTAAGGTTTGACAATAAGGTAAATTCTCTAGATAATGCAACTAAGGTGAATTTACCTATATGACAATTATGCAAGAGCTACCACAACACAAAGTAAGAACAAGTAAGTAAAGTGCGTTAAAGGATAGAAGTAACCAAAGTGGTGGACGCGGAGACACAAGAATTTGTTTCCCGTAGTTCCTTCCTTTTGAGGGGAAGTACGTCTACGTTTGGATAGGGGGTCGTTTCAAACCACCAACTCCACGAAAGGCCTCCCTTGTTCTCTGATGAATCGCACCCCAACGGGATCGATTCACCTTCCACTATATCGGCAACCTTCAAGGTGGAAGCCGGTACCTTTACAAGTTTGGGGCACACATCCACAACTTAATCGGACGCTCCCAAATACAAGCAAGATGTCAAAGCAATCAAAGACAAGCTTGTAAAAACCAAAACAAGAACTAGGGTTTCCAATAAAACACTAGAGCAAAGGGGCCCTCAATGAAATGAGGGGGAAATGAAGATATCTTTTGGTGAAGTAGTAGATCGGGTCCTCCTCCTTCGATTCCCCAAAGATCAAAGACTTTGGGTGGTGGATTGAGGAGATCTTGAAGATTTGGTGGCTCCAATGGTGGTCTTGACTTTAATGTGGATGAGAACTTTGTCCCAATGTAGGTGGAGGAGCATTTATACCCCTCCAAGAAATCTGGCCGTTGGAGCCTTTAATGCAGCGGTAGTACCGGAAGTTTAAGCGGTACTACCGGACCTGGTACCGGAAGAGCAACTTTCAAACTTCATATGCCCTGGCCACAGCGGTATCACAACGTGGTGCTACCGTAAAGCGGTAGTACCGCTTATGGGAATCGGTACTACCGGACGGGCAATGGAATATGCAACTTGGTCGAAAAAACTTTCTGTCACGCAAGGTAGCAAAATGCGGTACTACCGCATTTTGCTACCTAGGCAGCCAGTGGCTTTTGCCAACATACAAAAGGCTACTGCCATGCTAGGTACTAAATTTATAGGTTGGAAAAAGCCTCTTTCGTGCACGGTACTAAAATGCGGTACTGTCGCGCTAGGTACTAAAATGCGGTACTACCGCTTTTTAGTACCTAGCCCGACAGTGGCTTTTTGACAACTGATCAAAACCTACTGCCGTGTCCGGTAGCAAAAAGCGGTTGTTTAACCATTGCAAAACCTTTTTCAATGCACCTACGATACACTTGGCAAATAATTAGTCTCATATGTGTGTTGTTATAAAACACCAAAATCACTAGTGATAGGAAATGCTCTTTCACTCTCCACAATATCTTTGACCTTGAACCAGTGCCACCGTTGAGAGATTCAACCACCGTAGAGCTTGAGGAGAGGAGGTCTGAAAAGTGGTCAGTGTGTGTCGACACCTTTGGCCATCTTGAAGACCTCGTCCGTGATGGGAGGCTCCCTACGAGCCACGGCTTGAGAACCACATAGGAGGCTCCCTCCCTCGTTCGGCAGTAGGGAGGGATGGTGGCGCTGCTAGACCACCTTATCTGTGGGGCATCGTCCCCCTTCCTCATTCATCCTAGAGGTTATTGATAATTTCCAGATCCAGTTTCTCCACCTTACCCCTAATTACGTTACCATCCTTTCATTATTTTTGCATCTCTGCCGGTGTCTGCTCGGGATAGAACCTTTGCTTGATCTATTACTCCACTTTTACCGCCTCAAATCCTCCTACAACGTGGTGAGCAGGTTGTGCGCTAGAGGCTACTTCATTATCTGTCCCAGGCTCGCCGGATCCTATATTTCCATCGGTCTAAAGGAATCATGGACCAACCCGGCAACGAAGTGGCTAATTGGGGCCGGCGGGAAATCCATCTACCATATCTCATAATCATAATATGCAGCAATTTGTAGTAAAATCCGGACATATTTCAACATTGCTACAGGAGAGAAGGTCTCACTATAGTCAATTCCTTCCACTTATCGAAAACCCTATGCGACAAGTCTTGCCTTATGGATAATCACATTGTCATCAGCATCCGTCTTCTTCTTAAAGATCCATTTATTCTTCATGGTCTTTCGAGCTTCAGGGAGATCTACCAAGTTCCAAACTTTGTTATCATACATGGATCCTATTTCGGATTTCATGGCCTCTAGCCATTTCTCGGAGTCAGCACTCTCCATTTCTTCCTTGTAGTTTCTAGATTCTTCTTGTTCATCTAACAAGACAGACATCACAAGATTACCATACCAATTTGTAGTGGTACGTACTCTTGCAGATCTCTGAACCGTAGGAGCTTCGATGTAATGATCTGTATCATTTGTTTCTTCTTTCACTATAGAGGGCAGTTCCAGAACAGTTTCTATTGCGCTATCGGTATCTGGAGAGAAGGGTCAATGACCTCATCAAGCTTTATTTTCCTTCCACTTACTCCTTTTGCAAGAAACTCTTTCTCTAGAAAGGTGATGTTCTTAGCGACAAACGTTTTGCCCTCAGCTTTGTTGTAGAAGGTATACCAATAGTCTCCTTTGGGTATCCTACAAAGATGCATTTTTCACTTTAGGTTCGAGTTTATCAGGCTATAGTTTCATAACGTACGCCTCACATCCCCAAACTTTCAAGAATGATGATAACTTTGGCTTCTTGCCATGCCATATCTCATATGGTGTTGTCTCCATGGATTTGGATGGTGCTCTATTTAGAATAAAAGCAGCGGTTTCTAACTCATAGCCCCCAAAAGACACAGACAATTTAGTTAAAGACATCATGGACCGCACACTATCCAATAGGGTTCGGTTATACCGTTCCGACACACAATTATGTTATGGTGTTTCGGCTAGCGTAAGTTGTGGTACAATACCACAGTCCTTCAAGTGCATGCCAAACTCATAACTCAAGTATTTGCCTCCTCGATCTGATTGAAGGTGCTTAATCTTCTTATTGAGTTGATTCTCTACCTCTTTCTAAAATTCTTTGAAATTTTCAAAGGTTTTAGACTTATTCTTTATCAAATAGATATACCCATACTCAAATCATCAGTAAAGGTAACAAAATAACGATATCCATTGCGTGTTGAGACACTCATTGGTCCACACACATCTGTATGTATGATTTCCAACAGGTCTGCTGCCCGCTCCATAGTACCGGAGAAGGGTGTCCTGGTCATCTTGCCCATGAGGCAAGGCTCAGAATGGAGTTTGTTCATGCTCTTTACGCCAATATGACCAAGACAGAAATTCCATAGGTACATGGTATTATCGTCATTATGCTTGCAACGCTTGGCATCAATTTTATGGATGTGTGTTCTACTCTCAAGATCTAGCAAGAATAAACCTTTGCATACACGCGCATGAACATAAAAGACATCATTCATATAAATAGAACAACCACTTGTTCCAGATTTAAACGAATAATGATCTTGCAATAAGCAAGATCCACTCACAATATTTATGCTTAAGGAGGGTGCAAAGTAGCACTTATTCAAAAGTAAAATTAATCCTAACGGTAGACATAGAGGTAGATCGTCAACGTCCTTGACATCGACCTTCTATCCATTGCCGACGCACATCGTCACCTCATCCTTCCCCGGGCGGTGCTTATTCCATAGCTCCTGCTAGGAGTTACAAATGTGAGCAACAGAACCGGTATAAAATACCCAGGTGTTGCTCATGGCGCTTGTAAGGAACACATCAATAACATGTATATCATATATACCTTTGTATTTCATGGAAAACTCGTTGGCTTTCTTGTCCTCGGGGTACTTGGGGAAGTTGCGCTTCCAGTGTCCATCTCCCTTGCATTAGAAGCACGTGATGCCAGGCTTGGGCCTTGGAGCCTTAGGGGAACTAGCAACTGGCTTGCCATCCCTCTTAGGCTTTTTTACCTTCTTATGCGCCAACCTTTTAAAATTGGTTGTCTTATTGACCATCAACGCCATGTGCTCCTTCTTGATTTCCACCTCAGCAGTTTTGAGCATGGCGAAAAACTCAGCAAGGGTCTTAACCATCCCCTGCATGTTGTATTTCATCACGAAAGCTTTGTATCTAGGGGGCAACGAGTGTAGCACCCTATCAATCACAAGCTCATCCGGGATTTTGCATTCTAGGGCATTCAAGAGTTGAACGTAGCCAGACATTTTGACCACGTGCTCGCTCACACTGCTATGCTCTTCCATCTTGGCAGAGAATAAAAGCTCTGAAGCTTCATACCTCTTGGCACAAGCCTGCGAAGCAAAGACGGCCTTAAGATCCTCAAGGATCTCGAAATCATTCATCTTCTCAAAACGCTTTTGAAGCTCCGGTTCCATGGGATAGAGCATTCCACTCTGGATGAGGGAGGAATCATCCACCTTGGACTTCCGACATTCTTTTCATCCTGGGTGGCGGTATCAACAGGTTTGGCAGGAAGTTCTGCCTATAAGACATATTTGAGCTTGTAGAGGGCCAGGAGGATTCTTAGGGTACGGTGTCAGGCGGTGAAGGTGGACCCATCGGTTTTCAGCTTGTCCTTCTCTAGGAATGCGCTCAGGTTCAAGGTGGTGGGCGAGATATCTACAATGTATTTGCAAAGTGTTTAGACCATGTTCATAATATAATGAGCTCAAGTTTTAAGTTTACCCTTAAACTAAAACTAATAGGGCTCCCACTTAAAACAAATATCCCTCCATTCATTTTAGTAATCACATGATCCCATATCACCATATCACCCCCGAACGTCATGGCCGATGATATAGATCCAAAGGTAGACATTCCCAAATGTTGATCACAAAAACTTGTGATTCATGCTCTACCTTTCGGTCTCTTGTGTTCCGAGGCCATGTCTGCACATGCTAGGCTCGCCAACTCAAACTTTTGTGTATTGCAGTGCAACACGGCTTACGTCCACTGTATACGAACGCAGGTATGCCTGACACCCGATCGTCATGGCGTGCCTAATACCGAAGAACTTTCTTGGTGGTTGATGAGTGCATATTTGCATCATGTTTTATATTATTATTTTGCATTGTAGTGGTAGGATCTTGGTATTTTATGGCGTTCGCACGCATCTTTTGTTTATTTTCACCAGGATCAGGACAGATGATGAATCTGATGGACACAATTCTTGGATCAGTTATATTGGAGTGAAAAAGAGCCAAAAACAACATAAGTCGCTTATTGGGTAAATATCAATAATACCAGAAGAAACCTCGAAGCGATTGGAGGATACAGAAGGGTTAACGACCAACTATACAGCGGGAAATTTTTTTTCGGCCGTATAGTTGGCGCCGACACCGCCTCCTCAAATAGTTTCACCCCGTGCAACTCGATCAGAGAGATGACATATAGAACACCTATAAATCGCCAAAAACCTCACCTCCGGAAGGGATCTGGAGGGGGAACTTGCCCTAGGGATCCATATTCGCCCTAAGCAGATCTAGGAGGCCAAGGCATCGATCTCCATCTTCATCAACTGCTGCATCACCATCATCATCATCATCTCTATCCATCCCATCTAGATCTTGTTGTAATTCTAACACTAGTTTTGGATTTATACAAGAACTATTCATATATAATCGTTTCCATTACCATAGCCATGATGATGTTTGCCTCCATGCACTGGCGAAGGACCAAAGTTTTGGTGTGGCGAAACTAGCATCATCACAATAATTTTTTACTAAATATATGCTCATAAAGTATATGACAATCCATAATCAACATTGCACAGTAACTATAATATGCTTGTCCGTACATAACTAAGATCAAAATTACCTCTGTAATTAAACGAAACTTAAGACAATATTTCACTATGAATTTATTAAACATATAGACTTGACATGTCAAAGAAACATGAAAATATTTAATTTAGAATTATTTTATGCAAGACAAAACAGATGGAAACAGAAGACATGAGGCAAACGGGACATAAGAAGCACTAATTAGATCTAGGAGCACCAGAATCAAGGTATGACGGACGTCATAACTTGCCACACAACGTCCTCCACCCCTGCCTCCATGCCGGAGTAGATCATTAGTTCTTGGGGAGATGGAGAAACCCTAGTACATGATTGAGATAAAATAGAGATTATTATGTTATACATCATTACGTGTATGTGTTAATTATCTTCATCTTGATGTTGGGAGTTGTGCACCTCCTTAATGTTTGCCTCTTACGGGGACTTGATAAAGGGGATTACTTGTTGGTAGACGGAGGAATGATAACATTTATTGTGACTGTAAAGTAGTTGTCATCCTTTGCGTACTAACTTGAGGAAGCAAGGAGAACTCATTAAGCCATATCCATACCACGGGAGAAATCCCTTAATAGCGGAATAATACGATTCATGTTGTTTATCTGTCAGCTGTGGTTATAAAGGATGATATGAGCGGTGGTTACTGCCTATTCGTCTATATATGGAGCTCCTCCCATATACATATATGTCATAAGAATATTCGTTATAATAATCTTGATCACTTAGTCTAAATTGCTAGCGGTGTATCCACCACTCCCCGAAGACGCCTTTTTTCTTATTGCAGTTTCAAGCTTTCTTACACACGTGATTACTACTTTCTGCATTAAGTTTCACTTCACTTACATTATTGCTTCGCTCAACCAAAAACAATTCTACTTTTCTTGCATCTTAGAATTATTCCTTAAGTACTTCATTTAGTTTTAGTTAAAAGCATTTTAGTCTTTCGCCTACTGTTCCCCGTGGGATCGATATCTTTATTTCGAAAACTAGCTACAAATGATCTATGCACTTGTAGTCATCAGTGGTGCACACACAAGGGGAACAATATCATTGGAATTTTGTGAGGGATCATCTTATTTAGCTATCGTCGTATATCTAATATACTATGCCAAACAAGATATACAAACAAATACTTCAAAAGTATAGTGTCATGACATGGTTGTAGCTCCTTGATCTCCATAGAGAGCTCCAACGGAAAACGTTTCATAAACTTACCATTGCCATGCCATGACACTCGCCCCCCTGCAAAATAAAGTTAGACGCTTCTACTTTATCCTTTGCAAGTTTTACGTGGCTTTAGGGCTTTCATGGCAGAACCCCTTCCCACCTATGAACGTTGAGACACAACGTTGATTCAATGATTGCCTCTTCTCTCCCTTTTTAGGTCCCCCCGGTATTAAAATCATAACAACTATTGAAATAGAGACAGACACCCGCCAGTCACCTCGCGTAAGAGTACACGTAATGTCGGTCCAGGCCGCTTCAACAATCAATACCGCGATATAACAAGAACACGAAAGAGGGTCACAACTAGAGAATCAACACCCACATATTGTTATGTGTTCTATCTGTATGATATGTCTACCCATAGATTTGACTCTAATACCATTGTTGGGATTCGAAGCAGGAAAAAAATTCTAGCTACGTGAACACGACAACCAAGATCTATTATATATAGACATAAGTAACGGAGAGGGAGGACGGAGTTTATAACCTTCAAGACCATGGCACGCCTTACGCAGGAAGGCGTATAGAGATGAAGACAAGCGCCCCAAGTGTTGCGCCTCGAAGATATACACACGTCCGGTGTAAGGACGTCTCCCGGGCTCCGATCCAGCCGAGCAGCGGAAGAAGATGGAAGCCGGACCATCCTGCGCACGGCGGTAGTGCGGAGGTGGAGATCTAATCCTACAGAGCTAGATCGAATCTAGGTGGAGAGAGCTCTAGGGAGGAATAGAGGGAGAGATTGTTGTTGTGCATAGAGGGGAGGGGGACCCCTCTATTTATAGGAGGCGGGGGAGGGGCAAACCCTAGGGCAAAGGGGAGTGGGACCCCCAAATCCGCCGCCACCGTCGGCCCTAGGTGCCCCACGCGGGGGGGGGGGGGGGGACCCTAGGGTTTGGCCGGCCAGGTCCCCTCCCTCTCTCATATGGCGCCTAGCCCTATGAGCCTTCCTTTCCGGTGAGGCCCAATGGGCATGAGCTGCCTAAAATAAATAAACTTTTAGGTTTTAATATTAATTCCACTAATTAATATAAAACATATTCTTTATTATATTTTTACTCCGGAATACCTTCCGGACCCCTCCGATCAACATCGGATGTTACCCAGAACCTTTCCAGTTTCTCTCTCTCATTTCTCCTGTGGTGCCGGTCCAATCCCGAAGCGTCCCCACCCTTAAGTGTGCCACCCTTCGGTTCGGAGATGCTCCGGACATGACCAAGAACCCTCTTGCACCAATGATCACCAGCGGGACCTGGATATAATGACCACCCGTGCATTCACGAATCTCAACGCTTGAAACTTTCACTGCGTTGTCCAATTATCTTTGCCATACTATACCTAGGTCATCCGAGATTTGATCTCAGGTATCTCCATACTTGTGTTTGATCTCGTTTCCGATGAGCTCGTTTACTCGTTCCCGTGCTGTTGCATTCCATGACCTAGTCATACGCTTGTAACCTTTGTTAATGCAATGTCATCGAGTTGGTCACGTGTATCTATCTGTTACTTGGATTTGACAAATCCTGGTCTTGATAAAAAATTCTCAACCCGTACCTTTGAGAAACCCAATGATACCTTTATGATCACCTTTTTACAACTTGATACTTGATATCATCAAAGTCTCCTTCAAAAATGGTGATTATGCATTATCTCACAGTCTAAGGATATAGGCCACGGTGCTTCTGTGTTATCATCAATGATGAAATTTAGGTAATTAGATCTCATTGTGATTAACTTTGGGTGTTTGTCTATCATATTATTTAATTAATAATGTGACATCATTATCAATTGGCCCTATCATCCATGATCTCGAAATCATAAGATCATCGCTTGCCCAATGAGCTAGATCGCTAGAGGCAACTAGAGACCTGGTTTGTTTTCATACCACACATGTACTAACGTTTTGTATTAATACAATTATAGCATGGTAAAAAACATATTATAAACATACAAGAGATTCACCAAATTTTTTTTTTTTGCCTATAGGGCATATCTCCTTCAATCCCCCACATCAAACTTGTCGCACAACGGAAACCCTACCTCTCCACTACCCGCCAAGGCCAGGAAACCATACTGGCTGGTCCCTTGATCAGCCCGAGGGAGAGAGTGCAGGAGACATGAGAGGATCATTGGAAGAGATCTGATCATAACAGACCTCTGAGGTGTTCGCCGTCGCAGTCGTCCTAACCCTAGGAGCAAAACTGTAGGTCTTACTAGTAATAGTAGGGAACTATCGTTAGTTTTTTTTTTGGAAAATAGCATATATTAATATCATACGCAGTGCCCTAGCGTATGCAACAACACAGTGCCCTAGCGGCCATACAGATGCACGTAGCCAAAAATGAAAAAAGAATTACAAAAAAAAGTCACGCTACAATGACTCATTCATTAAAACATCAGTACTACCACCACGAGACAGCATAAGAAGTCTAGTTTCTCCAAAAATAACACCTCTAACTATCGTTAGTTATCACATGAACTCACGCGGCTGGTTGAGATGTAAGGATCAAAGACCACCCAGTCCCTTGAAGATCTTTTTTAAAAAAGTTCAGCAATATGTGTAGCTCGCGGAATAAAACGAAGATGGGCCAGCCAGCGGGCCGGGATGTCAATCTCCAGGCACACGGTATTTTTTTTTTTTGCACAAAGGGTCCAGGAATCCACAAAGTTAGTTGAGTTAAATAAGCCAAGTTAGTTAGGATTCAGAATCTTTGTTTAGATTCAAACAACAACTACAGCAACCTACCTTCTCGGATCTCCATTACTCCTTATAATTGTGGCCGACGTCGATCTCCTGGATCGTTCCTAACAAAAACCACTCCGGTCTGAAGAGACTGCAGGCATATATATGGAGATCGAAGGTCCCGCCTGCCGCGGCGCGGCCGACGAGGACGACGTGTCGCCGGTGGAGCAGGTCCGGCTGACGGTGCCGACGACCGACGACCCGACCCTGCCGGTATGGACGTTCCGGATGTGGACGATTGGCTTCGTCTCCTGCGCGCTGCTGTCCTTCGTCAACCAGTTCTTCGCGTACCGCAGCGAGCCCATCGTCATCAGCCAGATCACCATCCAGGTCGGTACAATAGAATAGATTACACACGCGCGCCCCAAGCACACCACCATGTACCACGAGGAATTCACGGATCGCGCACGCATGGATGATGCAGGTGGCGGCGCTGCCGATAGGGCACTTGATGGCGCGGGTGCTGCCGGAGAAGAAGTTCAGGGTGTTGGGGTGTGAGTGCTCGCTGAACCCTGGACCCTTCAACGTGAAGGAGCACGTGCTGATATCCATCTTCGCCAACGCCGGCGCGGCCTTCGGCGGCGGCAACGCCTACGCCATCGGCATCATCACCATCATCAAGGCCTTCTACAAGCGCAACATCTCCTTCATGACCAGCCTGCTCCTCATCATCACGACCCAGGTGAGATCCACTTAGTAGATCTGTTTAGTTTGTCCCTTAAGCCCCCATTGTTTCACACTTTTACGTGTGGTGCGTGGTGTTTCACTCGATCTATCAATTAATTGTAAGTTTATATGAATCTGATGTTCACTGCAGGTATTGGGGTACGGATGGGCAGGGCTGATGAGAAAATACGTGGTTGAACCGGCGCACATGTGGTGGCCGACGAGTCTCGTGCAGGTTTCTCTCATGAGGTGGTACTGCCATACTTGTTCCCTCTCGGATCGATTGATCATCATCTAGCACTTGATTTTCTGGACTGACAACTGAATTTGATAGAGCGATGCACGAGAAGGAGAGGCGGCGGATGACGCGCGGCAAGTTTTTCCTGATCGCGCTCATCTGCAGCTTCTCGTGGTACATCGTCCCGGGGTACCTCTTCCCGACTCTGACGGCCATCTCGTGGGTGTGCTGGGTCTACCCGAAATCCATCACGATGCAGCAGATCGGGTCCGGCCTGAACGGCCTTGGCGTCGGCGCCCTCACCCTCGACTGGTCTGTGGTCGCCTCCTTCCTGGGGAGCCCCCTCGTCTCGCCCTTCTTCGCCACCGCCAACGTCTTCGTCGGCTACGTCGTCTTCGTCTACGGCATGCTGCCCATCTCCTACTGGGTGCTCAACCTCTACAACGCCAGCACCTTCCCACTCTTCTCCAACGACCTCTTCACCGGCTCCGGCCAGCTCTACAACATCTCCGCCATCGTCAACGACAAGTTCGAGATCGACATGGACGCGTACAACCAGCAGGGCAAGATCCACCTCAGCCTCTTCTTTGCCATCAGCTATGGCCTCGGCTTCGCCACCATCGCCGCCACGCTCTCCCACGTCTCGCTATTCTACGGAAGGTACTTCCTTATATGTTTCGTCTCATTAATCTCAGCTCTTATTGTTGTGTTGCACATGTGTTATCGAATGTTTGATTTTGCTGCTTGTGCTTAAAGGGAAATGTGGCAGAGGTACAAGGAGTCGTTCAAGGGCAAGCCGGACGTGCACACGAGGCTGATGAGGAAGTACAAAGACATACCCAACTGGTGGTTCTACCTCCTGCTCGCGGCGTCCATGGCCGTCTCCTTGGTGCTCTGCACCGTCTTCAAGGAGGAGATTCAGCTGCCGTGGTGGGGCCTCCTCTTGGCCTGCGTCATGGCATTCATCTTCACGCTCCCCATCAGTGTCATCACTGCAACCACAAACACGGTACTGATTATTCTGTATTAATCGGCATGGAAGCTTCAAATTTTCCGATTGTTTGGCTAATTAATTATGATGTTAAATTAATTGCAGACACCAGGATTGAACATCATCACGGAGTATTGCCTGGGGCTGATGATGCCAGGTAAGCCCATCGCCAACGTGTGCTTCAAGGTCTACGGCTACATGAGCATGAACCAGGCCGTCTCCTTCCTTACCGACTTCAAGCTTGGCCACTACATGAAGATTCCCCAAGGTCCATGTTCCTAGTGCAGGTACTAGCTACTTCACATCAATCATCATAAATTAAGGATTATAAGCCTCAAAGATTGTTAATATGTCGGACCAAAAGTAGTACGTATATGATGCTTGAGAAACAACTAATTAAGGAATGGATTTTCAGTTCGTCGGGACGATTGTGGCATCGTCGGTGAACACGGTGGTGGCATGGTGGCTGCTGACGACGGTGCCGCACATTTGCGAGAAGGACCAGCTTCCCGAGAGCAGCCCGTGGACGTGCCCGGGCGACCACGTCTTCTTCGACGCGTCCGTCATCTGGGGCCTGGTCGGCCCGCGCCGCATCTTCGGGCCACTCGGCTACTACAACGCGCTCAACTGGTTCTTCCTCGTCGGCCTTGGCGGGCCGGTCATCGTCTGGCTCTTCGCCAGGGCGCTGCCGCGGCACGCCGGCTGGATCAGCCTCATCAACATGCCCGTCATCCTGGGGGCCACAGCTATGATGCCGCCGGCGTCGGCGCTCAACTACACGGCGTGGTGCTTCGTCGGCACGGTGTTCAACTTCTTCGTCTTCAGGTACCGCAAGGGGTGGTGGAAGCGGTACAACTACGTGCTGTCGGCGGCCATGGACGGCGGCGTGGCCATCATGGGGGTGCTCATCTACTTCGCGCTCACCAGCGAGGGCAACCAGCTGGACTGGTGGGGTTCCAGGGGAGAGTACTGCGATCTCGCCACCTGCCCCACCGCCAAGGGCCTCCTGGTGGACGGCTGCCCGGTCCTCTGAACTGAACACGATCTCTTGCAACAAAAAGCATGCTATCAGCCTAGTATATATAGATTTATGGAGCGTCCGTTGTTCTCTTTGTCAATTAGGGATTTAGATTTTAGAGCATTCAGACTGTTCAGTTCGTAGCTAGGTTAGTAAAGCTACCGTTGTTTAATATGGAAGTATGTCCGTCATCTTTCACTATTGTGTAAATATTCCAAAAAAATAGCCTGTGTTTGGAAGATGCAACTCATTTTCTATCATTGAGTCATTGCCTACAGAACCTGTTTTGTAGCTTGATCAGTGATCAACATCTCCCATTAACTTTTGGTGTTTGAAAATGGGTTGGAGTATCGAATTCTACTCCCTCCTTCACGGTTTGCAGGGCGCTGGCTGAAAGTTAGGCCTATTAGTGAGCGATTAAGGAGCATGCATTGGTGGAAGACTGTTGCATGCATAGGAAGTTGGGAGGAAATGTGCCACATTAATTAACAATTAATTCGTATGCGCCTAGGAACATTGCAGTTTTGAAAAAATCCAAATTTGATTAAGCGCCTTGCAAACTGTGAAGAAGGTAGTACAATGAAATAGATTGGACACTGAAACAAGGAAAACGAGGCATTCGTTGCCCGGTTTTTCCTTGGGGGTCGTTTGGCTTTCTAAGTACTTCCTCTTTGGAAGGCGTCTTATAAAAGCCATGCGTTTCCAAAACTCCTCTTCTCTTAGGCGCGTTAGACTTAATTACAGAATTAATGCCATCTTTTTCTTCCTCACTTCCTACTTCATGCAGCCAAGGAATTAATTCTTGCATTCAACTCCACCAATGCATGCGCCTGATCTCCTCATTTCCATTGAGTAATTACTTTTAATAGGGCACAGAATAATTAATGCGCGCATGTTTTGAGGATAAATCTGGCCCCAATCATCGTCCACCTAGGTTCCAACAATCTCTCTAAAACGTCCTCCAAACCGTGACGGAGGGAGTAGTATTGGAGTAAGAATTGTAAAACTCAATTATGATTTTAGAAAGCAGTGCATTTGTCTATCATAGAATTGGATAAGGAATTTAATTGGCAATTCCATCCTTCTCATCCCATGTCTAACCTCATTTCCAGTCAGTACCCATGTTATTTCATTTCATTTCATTTGGGAATTGTGGAACTCAATTATGATTCTACAGAGTAGTGCATTTGGCTGCCACATAATTGGATAATGAATTCAATCGGCAATTCCATTCTTCCCATCCCATGCCTAACCTCATTTCCAGTCAGTACCCTTGTCATTTCATTTCATTTCTACCAAATCTAAAGATAATATTGTAGCCCCCAAATGGAGCTCATAGAAGCCATCTGCATCGTGAACCGTTGGATTGTCCTTCCAAACATATCATGGCCGCCCGTTTCGCCTACATGTGGTCTCAGCCGTCGGATTGACTTGCCCCAAATGATCCTGACCATCCAGATCTGCCGTGCATTTCTACCCGTACCGTCAAGATCCTAGCTTCTTCCATTGATTTGTGGGCATGTGTTTTACGTGGCCCGCTGATCAGAGAGCCATGCTACGTGGTTGTGCGTCCATGGCAGTCGGGAGAGGCCGCCTGGTGGCTCCATCGTGGTTTTCCAGTCCACGCGGGGGCAATTTTGTACTTTCTCAAGCCAAACCCTATTAGCATGATGATGGAAGCCAAACGAGCCCTTAGAGCTCGTTCGCCAGCCATCATTTTGTGGCGGATCATGGAATTCAACTAAGATTTAATAATACCCAGTGTGTTTGCCCATCATGGAATTATAGGTCATTTATGTTCCAAATTTGAGGAATGGGTATTGTATGGTAAGTCAATTGCTGTAACTAGCTAACCATGTCATTCTTCTGGAAATCATTTCATAAATCTTTTTTTTGGAGTCGTGCGCTTTATTGATCAAATAATTATAATGTTATTACAAATAGTCTTGTGGATGCCATCCGAAGAAACATCAGGCCACACCGAAACCGTGCGTCCCAAATGTGCCACATGGTGACCATGACCACAGTTAACTCAATCTTTGAATAACGAACGGAGAAAATCCAAAGCCTAGGTCCTTGGAGATGTGTAAAGGAGTGGCATTGGAGATGGACCTCAAAATCACCCTTCACCTCTTGCCATAACTCATTCACAAACTGGCAGAAGAATAAAGTGTGCTCAATCGTTTCATGTTGACAGCAGAAAATACATAGAGATGATGTTGATATGTGTCTTCTTTGTAGTCGATGGCCACACGATGAGTAGTCGTGGGCAAAACGCCACAGGGTAATTTTCATTTTCCCTAGAGCTTTAGTAGACCAAAGTAATTTACAGCGTTTAGCATCCTTGATTCACTGATGAGGATCCTTGGCCCATGCGGCTATATTCGATAGCAAACTGAATAGATTGAGCAAGGTGATATGCTGATCTGACAATATGCTGACCATAGCGGGAGTGCGGCCATGATGCGAAGTCATCGCCACCGTGACGACTGACCCAAACTTGCAAAATTTTAGACGCAATGTGATCTGGAAAGATGATGCATACTAGTTTCGAGTCCCATCACTAAGAGAGTCGGTCGCCAACAAGTCTCCGCGTTTTTTTCATTCAACAACGGTACTAGAGTGCGGATAGTACAAGGGGAACCTCTGGTATCCAATTGTCGAACAAAATCTTGGTAGCTCTGCCATTCCCAATACCCCATCTTATACCCTTCTTCAACAGATCCCTGCCAACAAGTATACTACGCCATATGTATGACGATGAGAGAGGACATGTGGCATCCCAGAAATCACAGTTAGGGAAATACCTCGCCTTGAGAACTCGAGCACATAGAGAAGATTGATCTGTGATCAATCGCCAACAGTGACGACCCAATATATCTTGGTTAAATAGTTCTAGATCGCGAAAACCTGGTCCTCCCAGATCTTCCGGAGTTGATAACCACTCCCATGAACGTCAGTGGAGTTTCCTCCTACCATCATCTATGCCCCACCAGTGGTTTGCGATAGACTTACACATCAAATCATAGATGGAAACCGGCAATTCAAAATAGCTCATTATATAGGCAGTGTAGAACGATAGAGAGGGATTGGCGGAATATGTTGGATCCATTGTTGAGCCTCAATAGTGAGTATATGTAGGCGTACAGGGATCATCTTGAAGTGCAAGACAAGTTAGGCTAGAGTCCTAACTATCCTAAACTACCATAACAACCGTATACATACAATACTCTAACATATAGAGAGGGATTGGCGGAATATGTTGGATTCATTATTGAGCCTCAGTGGCGAGTATATATAGACATATAGGGATCATCTTGGAGTGCAATACAAGTTAGGCTAGAGTACTAACTATCCTAAACTATCATAACAACCGTATACGTACAATACTCTAACATTCTCCTGCAGTCGTAGCGGTAGCATCGTGAACAACTGAAACGTCACGGACGGTCAGACTAGAGATAAACCAAAGTAGAATCCAGTTGGTTGACACCCCCTCCCTCCGCGCAGTCCGAGCGAGAACGTCATGGACGGTGTCGCATCGCGGTAACTTGGAATGTAGAGGAAGCTGGTGAGATGCTCAAGCGAGGCGATAGCCCTTGTGCCGATGTCGAGGGAGCCGAGAGCATTGGGCAGTGTCGTGGTCGAGATAGCCATGCGAGGGGATGCCGTGGTCGGGGATGCCGGTGTCGAGGTAGCCGCATGTGAAGCCGCATGCACATAGTGCGCAAGGAGGATGACGGAGACGCGTTGAGGCAGTCATCGAGGATGTCGATGATAAAGCCCATGTAGTCCGAGTCGTCGAGGACGAGGTACAGCCATAGTTTTTCCAGAACTAGGCGCACATCAGGGACGAACGCACAGTCCAGTTTTGCCAGAACCGAGTATGCAAAGAAGAACTCATCGGTGACACGGTCGAGGTAGTCGTAGAGGAAGGGGCGATGCCAAAGAAGACCATGTCGAATCCGATGAAGAAGATGCACCGATCCGAGCTTCCGAGACTTAGGAACGCATCGGGGACAAAGGCACTCACAGTGTTGCCAGTACCAGGTGTGCGAGGGGCATGGACCATCTGTAGGGGTTCGTAGCATGGAAAACAAAATTTTCTACCGCATGAACACACACAAGCCAAAATATATCTACTAGATTGTAGCAATGAGTCGATAGAGTACTCACCCTCGAAGATTCTAAAGCGGTTAACAAGATCGGATTCTCGTGGGTGATGTAGTCGTTCACTTGCCGATCTCAAGATCGCGTAGACGATCCTTACGGCGCTGCGTTTTGGCAGCACTCCCACAATCGGTCACACGTTCGGTACTCGATGAAGACCTTCCTCTCCCTTGTTCCAGCAGGAAGCGGACGTTGTAGATCTCTCCTCGCGATTCCGGCGGCACGACGGTATGTTGTTAGAGTTTAGAGGGGAAATCCTACAGGGATTCGCCTAAGACGGAGCGGGTATGGTTGAGTAGAAGAGAGGCCTTGGCGATCTAGGGTTTAGAGGGCCAAGGGGGTGTGGCCGGAGGCTAGGGCTAGGACTTTGCCCTAGTCGGCGACTTGGGAGGAGATCCCTAGGTGGTGGCGGCTTGAGAGGTGGTGGCGCCAAAGCTAGGGTTTGAGGTATGGGGCAAGGGGGTGTCCTGTCCCCTCTATTTATGAGAAGGAGAGGCGGCTAGGGGAGGGAAGTCCCCCCCAACTCCCCTTGCTTGGTCGGCGGCAAGGAGAGGGAGGAGTCCTCCCTTAGGTAGGATTCCTTCCCTCCCTCCACTAGGCAACCAATGTTGGGATTTGACTTTTTCAAATTGACGTTTGACTTTTCAAACTAGAGTTTGATTTCTCTCTTCCCATTGCCCAGCCAAGTGACCTAGTACATGATGCAACCATTCCACTTTGTCATGACACATCCATGTACCCTTCCCACTCCGGATTGGTGGACCTTCTAGACCCTTCTAGAACATTCTGGTGAAAACACCGAAACAGTTCATGAACTCCGGAATTGGACTTCCTTATATGAATCTTATTCTCTAGACCATTATGGATCTCCTCGTGATGTCCTGGATCCAATCAGAGACTCTGAACAACATTCAGTATTCTTACTCACATTCCATATCTACTAAACAACATCAAATCCTTAAGTGTGTCTCCCTATGGTGCAGACATGATCGAGACTCTTCTCCGATCAATAACCAATAGAGGAATCTGGAAATTCATATGGTTCCAACATATTTCTACGTTTACTTCGTGATTGAATGAACCATTTACATACGATACCAATTTCCTTTTGTATCACGATACTTTACTTATCCGAGGTTTGATCGTCGGTATCTCTACATACCTAGTTCAACCTCGTTACCGATAAGTACTCTTTACTCGTTCTTGTGATATGTGATCCCTTGTGATCCAGTCACATGCTTGAAAGCTAATTGGATGATATTTCACCTAGAGGTCCCAGAGTATATCTATCCGTCATAATGGATGGACAAATCCCATGCTTAATCCATGTGCATCAACACATACTTTCCGAACACTCAATGCCACCTTTATAACCACCCAGTTACGAAGTGGTGTTTGATGTCATCAAAGCATCCATCTGGTGATGGTGATTTAGCATGATCTCATAGTCGAAGGATTTAGGTTACTATGTATCTAAAATCTTATAACAAACTAACTATTGAAATGACTTGATCGTTATGCTACGCTTAACTATAAGACTGTACATCACACCATTCTCCTAATGATATGATCTTGTTGTTAATAACATCTCAATGTTCATGATCAGGAAACCATGATCATCTATTAATCAACAAGGTAGTATTACAAAGAGGCTTTACTAGGGACTCTAACAAGTTTACAAATCACACAAATATTAATATTTCCGGTTAATAGAATATAGCATGAATGTAAACATTTATCATAAACACAAAGATATAATAATAACTACTTTTATTATTGCCTCTTGCGCATATCTCCAACACCATCATGAACTTGTCGTCATGTCAGAGAGACTAGCAGAGGAGGCCTCTAGAGAGGTTGCGAGGCACAGAGCAGCGAAAGGATAGATGCCGATGCTGTCTGCGGTTGTCGGAGTAGAGGAGCAGGTGGTGTAGTCGGGGATGAGGCGATGAGGCCAACGACAAAGTTGTAGTGGACGAAGACGTAGAGGGCGGAAAAAACAGCAGCGACTTGGGGTGGTCATGCTGGATGCCTAGAGTGACGATGGGGTAGTCGGTGAGACCTGCGATAGCGCGATGTCGCCATGCAGGTTACCTTGTGAAGTGCGGTGACGATGGTCGAAGTAGGCGAGGAAGAACCCGGCCGCATGATGAAGACCATGCGCAAACGGCGGTGATCCGCGCTATAGGAGATGGCACAGTGGAAACCGAGGACGTCGGTGCGCGGGGACGGCGAAGTAGTCTGCGTGCAGCATCACTACGACCCGAGGGGGTGGCATGGCATGGAAGACCAACAACGGCGTACACACCAAGGAAGGTGCGTCCGAAGCCGATAGCATGGACCAAAGACGGCGGCCCGTAGTCGGTGGTAGGCGCGTGGTCGGGGACGTGCTTAGCGTAGATAGGCGCGGGATCAGTTGATCATACCAATGGTATGCCGTATGTGCCATGGCGTGGAAGACGCATAGATCGTAGTCGATGGTGGCGTTGTCGGTGAAGTCCTTGACGATGACGACAAAGACGATCCGAGGAAGGATGGTCGTGGCAGCCTTTCAAGGAAGGCGTAGCAGCCATCCGCGGTGCGTGGCAGCCTGCCATGAGGCTGCGACAGCCTGCGGTGGTGTAGATCGTCGATGCCGATGGTCGGAGTAGAGGCATGAGTGGACGAGGGTGGTGGACGACTCAATCCGATCTAAGATCGTAAACCAAAAAAGAAAACCGATCAAGAGATCGGAAAAAGAGACTTACAGGACAAACGATCACTGGTGGAAACGGGGCTATAGGTCCTGGTTGGTACGGGGCTTTAGTCCCGGTTGCCCAACCGGGACGGGGCAATCGGGACTAAAGCCCTAACCTTTAGTCCCGGTTGCCCCACCAACCGGGACTAAAGGGTGCACCGGCGGCTGAGGCGAGGGTGGAGCATTAGTCGGTTCGTAACACGAACCGACTAATAACCTTCGCCACGGCAGATTTGGCCCATTTCTGTCATGCGGCAGAATTCATTTTGGCACATTTTGTTGCCGCGGCAGCATTTTCGCCACTTTTTGTGCCGCGGCAGAGAATTCATTTAGGTTGTTTAATTATTTATTTAGTGATTTGCACTTATCAATGAAGGAACCTTATATTACATCATGAATATCATGACAATATTACATTCAATACACGGATCGAGTTCATGCACTACATACAAAAGTTGTTATTCGATGCTACCGGCCAATTCCTTCAAAGTTGCTATTTTTTACAATCCCTATTGTCTATACACAGCCGAATAGTATTCCCATTTTGGGTCTAGGACTTCTGCATCCAAGAATTCTGCCAATTCCTCCTGAATTGCTCGTACGCGATCCTTTGGCAGAAGACCGTCCCGTAGACATTCGATCTGATTTAAAAAAGAAGTCAGCCTATATGAATGAAAATAAACACAATTTGATTGTAATTAAAAACTAAAGAAATTGTTTACGTACGTGGAGTTGCTCTAAATTCCTGTCCTTCTCATCGCACGTCTGCCGGATAAACTCGTAAACATAGTATCCACATAGATTGTTACCTGGTCCCTGCGTCAGGCACTTTACGAGAACAGAGTTCAATCAAAATAATAATCAAGCATGATAATAACTGTATCAAAACTAGAATCTCTGAATCAAAGAGATGCGCAGATATAGCTAGTGGTGCTTACATTTAGTGGTTGAAATGTAAGCTCCTCTTTCCAAACACCCCTAGCCTTGTTGGTGAACCGTTTCCAAGCGTTGTCCGGCGTAGAAAACGAATAAAATAAGTTATTAAGTACTTGATATCATAAAATTCACGAACATTGCCGATATAGTGTCGTAATGATTAGAATTACCGCTGGAGAAGTATCTGCATGTCCTTCCACGTCTCAAGGGGTTTATGTTTCGAGTCCATGACTAGTCCACGCCCTTTCTCAAGTTGAATGATTAACAGAATATAGTGGTAGCTGCGAATGCATAACTAATCAATTATATACTTAACATCGAGTAAGCGAAATAGAAAGTGTATACAAGACAATAACACTCACTCGAAGTTGTAAGGAAATAGTATTTCCCTTTTGGTTTCTTGAAACCTTAACGCGTGTACTATATTATCCTCTGTATCCTGGGGATTTGTTTTGAGATTAGCTTGATGAACCAAATATGGGTCAATGAAGCCAATGTCATAGATTTGTCCTCTGCTGCATTAGAGAATCTTCATTCTGCATATTACAGTATGATTATATACATGCAATAAACAAGGTGAGATAGCTGGAGACTAAATTAATTACAGAATTAGTACTTACAGACAATAGGCAATCGATGATCGATTTGTTCAAGGCGTCTTGATTGAATAATTGAAATAGTTCATCAAATTCAATGGATATCATGTCATCCATATCTTTCCCATAATGCTTTTTGTAACCTTCAAGACTATCCGATTAGCCCGGCCTTTGTGGCATGCAAGTACCAGTTATGCAATCTTCGCATTTTGTTGGAAGATTGTTTACCTCCTCGTGTTTTACGAGAGGTTTGCCGTTGGTATTTGTATGCTACTTCACTCACGGGAAGAACTCTAATCGGGATAAGTCTTGGGCAATACTCATACCTTGAGCAGCGGCTTCTCAGACAGCAACTACCTCTGGATCATACTGCTCTTCGGCCCCATATTTGCTCGACCCCACATTGGTTTGGGAAATCACCTTGAGAGGGGCGCAAGTCTGTTTTGCTTGTTCTCCGAGCTGGGCAACATATTTCTCGCTTGCATCAGTAGTGATCTTCGAGGATTTTTGTGCCGCATGTGACTTGAGAATAGAACGCTCATAGTCTGATGACAGCTTTGGCTCGGGTTGATGAAGAGTCTTTAGCATTTTCAACACTTTGCCTTTTTCTTCTTTGGTCTTTGGGAACTCGGCTCTTTCGCCGCCTCAACTTAGCTTAAAACGTCATTCCGCATCAACGATCGCCATCTCCTCTTCAAGATAGTCATAAGCTCTCTTGGGAGGAACCTTTGGTACTTTTGGAAGAGGCTCTTGTTTATGTTTCGCCGATCGCTACCACGGCACATTAGCTGCAGCTTACTCTTTTATCCCGAGGCGGCGATGGCTCCTTGGCGATGGCTGCGCCGGAGATTGGTGAGGCGACGAGGCGGGTGGCGGCGAAGACGGCTGCCAAGGCGGCGACCTCGTGGAGACGGGTGAGGCGGCGAAGATGGCCTTGGCGTGTGATTTGAAGCGATACATTCCTTCGCCATATAATGGTGACGTTTTTGCGTCTCCCGATGCATACATCCCTTCACCGCAGGTAGTGAAGATCCAAAACTTCAAAGGTGGGCATGATTTCATCCATCCCGACAACAGCGTAGCCCTCTGGAACCGGACGACAGTGGTAAGTTGGTGCGGGTCCAATTGGTAAGGCATAGCCGACCGCCACCTTCATTGATATGTTCACAACTTTGACATGTAGCTCGCAGTGTGTCATCTCTGTGATATCATCCACTGGGTAGCCAACAGGAGCCATCGTCGGTGCACCATCGTCATCGCCATTATCATCACCCGGGACCTCGGTGGAAGCCACACTGCTTTTTCGATTATTCGATAGGCCGGTAGCATCGAATGCAGTGTCACGAGATGGGCGGTAGTACTTTGCTCTTTAAGTGCGTTAATTTCATCTTGTTGTTGCTTTAATCGTTCTTCAATTAAACGCATTCGCTCTTTCTAACTATCTGCTTCAACTTCCGCCCTGTCCTTTCTGCTCTGACGGCTTCTATCAGGATATTTCTTCCTCTCTTCGGGAAAACCAGTCCTCCATGGTTGGGAGCCTCTTGTGCCTCGTGTTCGTCCATCATGTTCCTTATTTCCAAGGGCGAGTGTGAGATCATCATTCTCTCTATCGGGAATGAAGTCCCCATCTTTAACAGACTTTACTGCTTTTCTCATCCTCTCGATTGGCAAGGGGTATTCTTTATGTCGTATGTTATATATACACCTCCCTTCCGAGTCCAACATGCCCCCATGTCCGTAAAACCAATTCCTTGCACGTTCTACCCAATCGTCTGTCTCTGGGGTGATCTTTTTATCACACAGTTCATTCTCAAGTTTCTCCCACTTAGGAATGCCAGCCCTGTAGCCACCTTTCCCCATAGTATGGTGATACTTCTTGTTAGCAGCATTCAGCTTATTCATTGCAGACATTTTCTTAGCTTTTTCTGATGTCTTGTATTCCACAAACTCAGCCCAGAATGGTTTTATCTTCTCAAACTGAATATTCTTGAAATCAGGAGTCTTCTCTTTCACGACATAGTCAAGGTGCAATCTTTTTTTCCAGTTGGTGAAACACTCGGCCATCTTCTTCAAAGCCCACTCCCTGACCTAAGCCATCATGGCTCTCCCATGTTGTAAGGCGTCCTCAACTGGATCCTCCGCATTTGGATCCAGCTCTATCTTCGGTAGTTTGAAATTAACCATGAGCCTCTTCCACAGTAAAGCTTTGGCGTGGTTAGGGACAAATAAACATGTTCCCTCTTCATCCGCATTAGCAGGCCTATTCCAATTTCTAACGGTGATCGGGATTAAGTCCCTAACGATTACTCCGCATTGTGCCACAAATTTGGTTGCGACAACTTCGGGAGCCGTCGGTTTGCTGTCTTCAGCGACATCTTCGATCCTGAACCTCTCATGGTCTTGCAACTTTTTGGTTGGGCCCCTTTTTGGTTGGGCCTCGTCTGCTCTTTACAGTAGATTCCTTCGATCCGGAGGGCTAAAAGAAGAAAGATCGTCGTTATTATTTCTATATAGATAGCAGATGACTAATTAATGAATTGATTATATTACATGCACCTCGCCGGAGCGGTCGTCTTCTCGATTACACAAGGCATCACCTTCTCCCTTGCGTAAGGCAACACCTTCAACCTCAAACAAGTCGTCTATTCCGGTAAAAAGAGGATCACCCTCACCGGAGTTGTTCAGAAACGTTGATACGTCTAAATTTTCTTCCCCACGGATCACACCTTGGATCAACTCTTCCTTTCCTTCGTCTCTGACGTGTGGGTCCATATTTTCTGCATAGGTGGAAAAACGAATAAGTCAAAGCGGCTAAAAGAGAAAGTTAGGTACGGTGTTGAGAGATATAAACCCTAATTCACAGAAACCCTAATATATACACACACAATAATAAAAATGAAGAGAAACCCTAAACCCTAAACCTAGCTACAATGTGAATTGGGTCTGGGGCTACCCAAGTGACTAACCAGTGGGGCCGAAGACCAATAATACCAAACTAATTAATAAACCTAATAATACCTAACTAATAATAAACCTAGTAATGCAAACACCGAAAAGAAAGGGAAACAATCAACACATGGCATCGATGCAATGCTCAAGCAAGTATGATGATATGACAAGTTAATTTGCATTGGAATGTAACCCTAATACATGCTCGATGATTTAATCGGGGTTCCGAGGGGTGAAAACCCTAACTCGGGAAACTCCGGAACATATGAGAGGGGTGCATTTGTTCTTCTAATTACACTTGTCATGTAAGTTGTTGAACAATGCATGATTATATGTTAAATATATAGGTTTCATTTTTATGAACAATTTGATATATTATTTGTATTTTTCTGACTTATAAACAATAAGTTATTGATTTTACAATATTAAATCATTTTCTGGAATAGTTTTTACACCGGGGAGACCCCTAGCCAGTGAGACTGACAGAAGGGCCCCAGTGCCAACTCAGCCTCCACGCATATAGATCATTTTTATACCACATAGAAGCCTACCCACTGAGGCTGACTGATGGGCCCTAGGCCACATCAGCTGCCACGCCAGTAAGGTGACGCACGAGTGACGTCTTCATGACGTCACGCTGGCGGTGAGCTCCCAGGCAGCGGCAGCGACGGCGATAGCGGGCACGACTGGACGCGCGGATGGGCGCGTTAGAGAGCGATGCGAGGAGAAAAGAGGCGGCGCGCTCCTTGTTGGTCATCGAGCGTCGCCTCCGTCGAGCTCAAGCGGCGGCGGCGTCGGGCACGCGGGAGAATAGTACAGAGGAGAGGAGAGAAAGAAGAACACCGTGAGGATCAGCAGCTCACCAGAACACGGCGAGAGGTGGTGGCGAGGCAGGCGAGCTCGAGACGCCGGAATCGACGGAGATGACGGCGGATGGAGCTTCAATCCAGCGATTGAGGTCACGCGCGAGGAAAAGTAGCCGGACGCGTGGGAGGCGGCGATGGTGGCGGGACGCAGCGTGGGTGGCGGCGAGCTCGGGCAGCTGCCGGCGTCGAAGGCTGCGTCGGTGAAGCGAAGAAGTGAGATGGGAAAGAAGAAGAGGAGGGCGCTTATAACAAAGGAACTTTAGTCGGTTGGTGGCTCCAACCGACTAAAGATATCGTCGGTTGGAGCCACCAACCGGGACGTATACTCAATCTTTTCATCGGACCAAGGGTTGGCCTTAGGTCTTTAGTCGGTTGGTGGCTCCAACCGACATATTCCCCTTTTCAAATTTTTCGTATTTTCTCTCTGTTCCGCCTTTATTTTTATTTTGGGGCTTAAATTTGTATTGTTTTTAAATGATAATTAATTTGGAATTTAGAAAAACTTTAAACATAAAACTGTTTGGATTTGAATAAATAATTCAAAACCATTTTCTGCTTTAAAAATAATTAATGTAACCATTTAAAATATGAACCATTTACAATTAAAAAGAATTAACTTATATTTTTTAATATCAATTTGGAATTTAGAAAACTTTAAACATAAAAAGTGTATGGATTTGAATAAATAATCCAAAACCATTTTCTATTTTTAAAAAATAATTAATGTAACCATTTAAAATGAATTAACTTATATTTTTGAATATTAATTTGGAATTTAGAAAAACTTTAAACATAAAAAGTGTTTGGATTTGAATAAATAATTCAAAACCATTTTCTGTTTTAAAAAATAATTAATGTAACCATTTAAAATATGAACCATTTACAATTTAAAATGAATTAACTTATATTTTTTTAATATAAATTTGGAATTTAAAAAAAACTTTAAACATAAAAAATGTTTGGATTTCAATAAGTAATTCAAAACCATTTTCTGTTTTTAATGGGCGGAAAAAAGGACTAAAATAATGCGGAAAGAAAATTTGATTAGGATAGAATTGGAATTAAAGTACATAACGAACTAACACAAAGTTACATAGAAATGAAAATTAAGATACATGGCATTAAGCCACAATCGGCCGAACTTGTTTTGCAATGTTGAATAATTTAGTCATGCTCCGCCTACACCTATAATACCGCCATCGTAGTCGCTATACTTGCCGCCATGTCGCTATCGCCGTCGTCAAGAAGTTGAACCTTGAAGGTTGAGTACGAGTGGGCCGGATCGAGGGTAGCACAAAGGGGCTAGAGTCAGCCGGCCGTGTCGTAGGCCATAACGCTGGAGAGTCCGACAGCGCCACACCGGCCGACGACCGGCCTCGTTGAAGTTCGAGGAGGTGGGCCCTCCTCCTCGTGCTGAAAGTGCCCTCTCACGCTGATCCGAAGAAGGCTTCCCAAGTCGGGAAATAGTCGGGATGCCATCTGGGATTCCTCACGCTCGGGCGTGAGCTCAAGTAGTAGTGGTTCGTGATGGCCATCCCGACGCCACACCTAGAGGGATGAGGAACCTCACACCTCCGGCGCCAAAGATCCGGAAGCGGGACACAGAGTCTGACTTGCAGAGGTAGTTCGAGGCGCAAAGCGCCTCCGCCTCCCTGGGAGTTAGTGGTACGGTGGAAGCCATGGGAAAGAGTGATGAGATTGCAGATATGAGTCTAGAGATCTGCAATGACAATGGAGGCCAACCCTACATATATATATAGTGAAGAACTGGCGGGAAGAACTAGAGGGAAGAACTGGCGGGAAAAAATGGCGGGAAGAAAAATGGCGGGAAAAATGGCGTGTCGACATTATGTCGTGCGGCGTGTACCTTGTCCCGGATGGTGTCACCAACCGGGACTAAAGATGAATTTAGTCGGTTGGAGACACCAACCGGGACAAAACACGAGTCAGCACTAATAATAGGGGTGAGTGTTGGAAAATGGAAAAGGGCTTTTCCGTGCGACAAAAAGGAAAACTTCCTCCTGCAACATCGTTCTCCATACCAATGTCCACACACATGCATAATATGGGCACAACATCACAAACTATGCCGTGATTCAGCACATAACATCGGTCATTTGGACCGAAAGCCATGAAACCTCGAACATGATAGGTCATTTTGTGAAGGTTTTTTCGAAACATGATCAATATACCAAGTCTGGTATTTTTACTTTCAACTATGTAACATAATATGACACCACGCGAAGGATTTTCATTGTTCGGATTTTTTTGAATTTATTATGCCCGTTTGAATTATCGAATTTCTAACTATGGTCGAACCTGTGCATGAAGATAGGGACGAGCATCATTAGAACTTGCATTGGATCTCTAAAGAAACCACATATTGCGAGTCTAAAATGATTTTTCAAAAATCATGGGCGATAGATCATGTTCTGTAGTACAACCGGACCCACTTCCTACCGATTCTAGCAGACATTTGTCCTTTTTACCGGGATGGACGAAAAGGTTTGAGATGTCCCTATTGGGAGATAGTCCATGTAAGGTGGTCTAGTATTTTAGGAAAATGGGACGGTAGCATCGAAACGGCATTTTGGTGGTTACTTCACAAAAGCGACCCGTTTTTTGCGCCGGAAAATGGAAAAGGGCTTTTCCGATGCGAAAAGGAAAACTTCCTCTGCAACATTGTTCTCCATACCAATGTCCACACACATGCATAATATGGGAACAACATTATGTCGACATTATGTCGCATGCGGCGTGTACCTTGTCCGATGGTGTCACCAACCGGACTAAAGATCAACTCGTAGTCGGTTGGAGACACCAACCGAGACAAACGAGTCAAGACTAATGATGGGGGTGAGTGTCGACATTATTTCATGTGTCGACACTATGCGAAATGCTTGTACTATAAATAGGCATCCTTGAGTCCAGTCCTCCAGCTAGTTTGAGGCATCTCCAAGATGGTTTGAGGCGAGGACACCATGCTGCGATTTGAGGAGATGCCGACGGAGCCCGATCCTCGGCATCTTGAAACTGTTCATAGAGGCACTCCTAATATGTGAAATTAGTTAGCTCGAGGCGATTGATCTAGTTAGAGAAGTTACAAGCTGCAAGATGGTTTTAGAGCCGGGACACCACTGCGGCCAGTTTGTGGAGATGCCGACGGAGCCCAGTCCTCCGGCATCTCCGAGAAATGGTCATAGAGGCACTCTAATATGTGAAATTAGTTAGCTCCGTATTGATCTAGTTAGAGAAGTTACAAGCTTCAAGATGGTTTTTGAGCGGGGACACCACTGACCAGCTTGGGAGATGCCGCCAGATCCCAGTCCTCCCAAGATCTCCAAGAAACTGGTCATAGAGGCACTCCCTAATATGTGATCGCGTTTGGAGATCAGATCTTAATGGTAAGTAATCGACAACTTCTTCATAGTCCGGTCCAGCCACAAAACGGACTAACACTCAAGACATTTATTAATATTAAAAGCGAGACTACAAAACGGCACTAAAGGCCACAAACCGCTAAATATATCCTTGGTCAAGCCACAAACCGCGAAAGACATGAACTAGAGTTACATAATATGAGCATGAACTTCTTGGCATATGTCCTTCCTTATGATCGCTTGACGTAACCATGGAGCATCTTCTTTACTTAACGGAATGCTTGGGTCTTTTCCTTGTGAAGGGCATTTCATCAAACTTATTATAATCTTCGACATGTATGTCTTGTCTTCGATTCCCATGATGTTTCTTTTCCTGAAAGAACTATGTGACGCTTTGGCTCATCATATGATGTATTCGTTGCATATTTTTTCTTTTTTTTGATCCGGAGGACATGTCCTTCACATAGAAAACTGAGACACATCATTGGCTAGGACGAATGGTTCATCTCTATAACCAAGATTGTTGAGATCCATTGTTGTCATTCCATAACCTGGTCTATCTTTACCCTTCCCATTCAGGTTGACCCATTTGCTTGTGAAACAAAGGGACCTTAAAAGAGACTCCATAGTCTAGTTCCCATATCTCCTCTATGTAACCATAATATGTGTCCTTTTGTCCATTCTCGTCTATTGCATCAAAGCGGACACCACTATTTTGGTTGGTGCTCTTTTATCTTGGGCGATCGTGTAGAATTATTCCCATTTATTTCGTACCACTTGAAATTCAATACAGTAGAAGATGGTGACACGGCCAACAAGTATAGCGATCTCCAACAAGGTGTCATTCAAGAGATGTGTCCATCCAACCACCGAAAGACTTCATGTGTTCATCTAATCCATGATTCAAAGCTTCCCGGGTTTTTGAGCGCATAATATTCTTGTGTTCCTCGATATCTGAAAAGTCGCCAAGGTGGAAATATGTAGAAGCGTAGTGTGCTCTAGTGAAAGAATCACCGTCCTACATATCATTGCTTTCTTTCCCAACGTGCCTTTTCCACTTAGTCTTCCCTCATGCGAGTCGAAACACCAATCGGCTTAAGGTCGAATAAAGTCAACACAAAACTCAATGACCTCCTCTATTCCATATCCCTTGGAGATGCTTCCTTCGGTCTAGCACGGTTATGAACATATTTCTTTAAGACTCCCATGAACCTCTCAAAGGGAACATATTGTGCGTAAATGGACCGAGAATGGCAATCTCTTCCACTAGATGAACCAGAGATGCGTCATAATATTGAAGAAGGATGGTGGGAACACCAATTCAAAACTAACAAGACATTGTACCACATCCTTCAGAACCTTGGCGTAATATCCGGACTGATTACCTTGAGATATTGCATTGAGGAATGCACACAAATTCACAATGGGTACTCGAACATTTTCGGTAGAAGCCCCTCAATGCAATCGGAAGCAATCGTCATAATCACGTGGATCATGAGACTTCACGCTTTGGAACTTTTTTCTCTGCCATATTTATTATACCTTTATATTAGATGAGAAGCCCGACCCACACCTTGATACCGTAAAGGACTTCAAAAAGATTTCCTTCTCTCTTTGGTAAGAGCATAGGCGGCATGACTTAAGTGACGCCCTTTATCCGTCTTGTTATGTGTATGCATGTTCTTTGGGTCTTTCATAATTTGTTGGTCCTCCGTGCAGTGTGTATCTTTTGTCTTCCCATACACGCCTAGAAATCCTAGCAGGTTCACGCAAAGATTCTTCGTCACGTGCATCACGTCGATTGAAGAGCGGACACGTAGGACTTTCCAATATGGAAGCTCCCAAAATATAGATTTCTTCTTCCACATGGGTGCGTGTCCTGTAGCGACGTCGTTCGGAACTGATTGACCGCCGGGACCCTTTCCAAAGATTACTTCTTTGTCCTTGACCATACCAAATACATCATCACCAGCAGGGATTTCAGGCTTCTTCCGGTGATCTGCCTCACCTTTGAAATGCTTGCCTTTCTTTCTTACGGGATGATTGGTCAGAAGAAATCATCGATTCGCCAGGTACACAACCTTCTTGCATTTATGCAAATATGTACCTTCAGTCTTATCTAAACAATGGGTGCATGCCTTATATCCCTTGTTTGTCTGTCCTGAAAGGTTACTAAGAGCAGGCCAATCATTGATGGTTACGAATAACAACCCTCGTAGATCAAATGGATCCTGTTTGTTCTCATCCCACGCACGTACACCTGGCACTACTAGGAAAATGGCCTTTAGTAGCGCACCTGGAAACATCATCCGTGGCGCACTAGCAGTGCGCCACGGGCCTTGCGCTATGGCTATCTCTGCATGGCGCATCGCCTAGTGCGCCCACTTGTGTAGAAAGCGTGGCGCACCTGGTGTGCCACGAAGTTTGGCAGGTGCGCCACTGGATTCTCTGGCGCACTACCTAGTGCGCCACTAAGCTTCCATAGTGCGCTTTAGATGTAGTGCCACGTAGGTAGACCATGTGCCACAGATGTATTTTTGTTTTTTAGTTTAGCCAGATTATATACAATACAGATTATATACAATATTACAGCAGATATACACACACAGATACAAGATATACAATTATATATATAAATACACAATATGAAAAACAAGATTGAAAGAAATACTATAGATAAGTCTCATACATGAACATAGTATAAGTTACATTGTTTGATCTGTTACAAAGTAGTAGTTGGTGATATGCAAATACATGTGTCGATCGAACAAGTTAGAGCCCAGCTCGCCTAGACATCTAAACTAGCTAGACACAAACGGGATAAACAACCAAAGGAGATAAGCATGATCACCGCATGACGAAGGTGTAGGTCTTCATCCGTTCCTTGTCGCCCTAACTCCCGCTAGATAGCGCGTGTATCTAGCTTCCGCCTCCGCCATAGTGTTGTACCCTTTGTAGCTATTGCCCTGAAACGGTGCACTGTCTCCCAGCAGTCTTCCCAATCATCGAGACTCGAACCCGTCCTTGTACACGACGTACCACGCCATCTACAAGTTGACAATAATAACTAGGTGATTGAAAAACATGTATAATTAAAGTCGCATATGAAGATACACTTATAGAAAGTACTCTTAAATCAAAAGGAGCAAACTCAAAAAGCATGCCTCATATATAACTAGGTTGTTGGACACGGAATATGCTATGGATGGACGTACCAAGTAGGATGCACAACACCGGACTTGTGCATAGCACATGCGCAGGCGCAATCCCATCGTAGCACATTCACATACATAGTGTGCCACGACATTTCAATCATCGGCATTATTCTCGAAAAAGACCAAAGTAACTCAAAAAGCATGCCTCATATATATACATAGGTCGTTGGACACAAGAATATGCTACGATGGAACCGTACGCCAAGTAGGATGCACAACACCTGGACTTGTGCATAGCACAAGGCGTATAATCCCATCGTAGCACATTCACATATATAGTGTGCCACGACATTTCAATCATCGGCATTATTCTCGAAAAAGACCAAAGTAGCTCGAAAAGAATGCCTCATATATAACTAGCTAGGTCGTTGGACACAGGAATATGCTATGACGGAACAGTTAGCCAAGTAGGATGTACAATTCCTGGACTTGTGCATATCACAAGGCTAACTATCCCGTCATAGCACATTCACATATATATTGTGCCACGACATTTCAATCATCGGCATATTCTCGAAAAAGACAAAAATAACTCGAAAAGAATGCCTCATATATATACATAGGTCATTGGACACAGGAATATGCTACGATGGAACGGTGAGCCAAGTAGGATGCACAAGACCTGGACTTGTGCATATCACAAGGCTCACAGTCCCATAGTAGCACATTCACATATAGCGTACACAACATTTCAATCATCGGCATTATTCTCGAAAAAGAGTAAGGAAAAAGAAGGACCAAATTGAGCAAATGACCAAAGAGTAAGCAAAAAACCAAGCATTGATATATAATAATAAGCAAAATAAGTTCACTTGTCGTCCACACACACACACAAAGGTCATCTATAGTTTGTAACTACACCTAGGCCAACATCAAGCCTTCCGCTCGGCTTAGGGAACGGAGGACGCCTGTCTCGTCATGAACTTCCTATAGTCACCCTGCATCTCTAGGCGATCTTCTATGTCATGGTTATTCGGATATTTCCTCCGTAGAAGATCCCCAAGTCATGACATCACGAAGATGATTGCCCCAAACTGTTGTCGATGCGATACATCTCTTGTCTAATATCCGAATCATTGATCTTGGCCTTTGCTTCGCCCACTGCTTGAGATGATCCGCAGAGAATTCTGCTGGTCAAGTAGGAACGCCCTCATGTGATGGAGTGCGTAGTAGGCTTCCTTCTTACTGTTTTTCGGCTGCTTCACGCAGGGGAACTCCGTTACGTGGTTGAAGACGTGTCTGCCAAACTTGACCTTCTTACGCACGAAGCTGGTGCTTTCCGTCGAGGCAAAGCCAGTGAGAGCATCATCCAGAGCTTCCTTGATCTTGTCGTAGTTTTTCTTCTTTTCTAGACTCCCCGAGTCGAAATACGTCGTGTACGAATGCTTCGGCGATAAGGAGATGAGCGTGCAGTCTTCATCTCTGCGCAAAAAATTCAAATGGAATGTGTTGGAAAAATAATGATGATGATCTAATAAAGCCAATCTACGGTGGCGAGTGAATACCGACTTACTCGGGAAAGTAAGGCACGAGAATGTATTCCTTTGTCTTGTTCGCCACGAGGATTCTTTTTAGGTACGAGGCCACGATACGTCACACATGTAGTAGGGGTCCACTATAGCGATGCCCGGTGTGTTCTCTCTAATGATCTGCGTGGCCAGGCTGAGAGAAAAGAGACGGACCATGGTATAGTGCAGCGGGTATAGGTGGAACATATTGAAGATGTCCTCGAACCGCAGGAAGAACAGATCCGCGGGGCAAGGTCGTGAAGCTCAAGCCTGGTGGCACCTTAACCACGAATACCGGTGCGAGGATCTTTCTCCAATAGAAGGCGTCTCTCTATCGGCCGACGTCATGCACACTCTGCAGTTCGAACCGGCGAGCTTCCAAATTCTTAGGTAGCATGGGCTCACCCGCCACATGAATCCTCCACATAATACCCTCGGTCTTGGTGGCCCGTCCCAAAACCTGATCGGATTCGCGTTGTTGACGCCACGGGCTCGAATGCTAGATTTTCTTTCTGCCCTTTTTCCTTTTGGAGAGCGGGCAGGCACCTATCCGAGCACCGCCGCCCAATGTAGTGTGTCAGGCTTAGAATAAAGGCGGTTGGTTGTATCAGCTGGCTCAGAAGGCAAGCCGGGCGTCTCGAGAACCAAACAAACGCTTGGTGATAGTGGCTTTTCATGGGGCCACCAGGTCTTCTTCGCTGCAAACCGAGTCTGAAGAAGTGATCATTCCAGCTTCGCCGCCCTCGGCGGATCTGCGCCATGTGCATATCATCAACATGATCATCCGACCCACGTGGAGGTGACGGCAGGCGTAAGGTTTGCCACCGCTTGTCGCCCACGACAGCGGTGTTATGCAATGGCGTGATGGCCCCGCCGCCCCAAACGAATCATGCTCTTTGGCCATAGAAAGAATAAGCGAAGCAACCGAGGACGTATCGACTCTTCTTCATCCGCCTCGGGTTTAATGGGAGGTTCCAGTCGTCAGCCCCTTAGAACCCGACTAATTTGAACCTCGCACGCCTTATCCGCATCGCTTTGAGTGGAACGTGCGCTGCAAGGGTTGAACGATGGTACCCTTGGCAACATCCTCACCGTTGTTCACGTAGCATAAGAGAGTGCAAGGAACATCCGTCATGGAAAACATGTACGCGTCGTCGAGAGATGCCATAAGAGTAATAGATGGCATGAAAGGCGGTAATTAAATCAATTTGTTTACCGTGATGGCGCCGAGATCGGCTAATGTCGACGCACCGCATACGCGACGGGCGGCAAGAGACGGAAGGGCTGCTTGATGGCGCGGTCTGGCCGGTGTATTCTCCTACCGACGGTGCTTGAGCTCCGTGCCGCGACGATGGCGGGGGCACCAACATGTACTCCGCTGCGGTGATGGCAGGGAGTCACCAACACTTGCGGCGCCAAGGTGCTAGCTTACGGAGTCACGAACACGTAGTTCGCTTCGTCGGCCGCGTTGTTCGAGTGGTCACGACCATGCTTGGAATCGGCACGGCCCTAATCGACCACCCGCACTCCGATTCATTGACTCCACCAAGGTAGGCAGTGAAGGACGTGAGGTGATTGCCAGTTGTCTTGGACGATCTCAGGATCCGCCACTTGTGCCTTAAGTTCTTGAACCTCTCGGTTTTCCTCCTCGCTCCTTCAAGCCGACGGCGCCACATGCGTCCTCGGCGGTGGACCAAAATGATCCACCCAATTCTTACCTCGAGGTCGGAGACGGCCAGCCGGCAACGGCTTCTTCAGAATCTCTATTTTCTTGGCCCGGTTCATCGCCTGTTAAAGGTTATCCACCGGTGGCCGCCGACCACGGGATGAGGAACCCCGATCCATGACTAGCAACAATTTCCTCCTCTGTAGAAGAAGTAATGAATCATTTAGATCATCGATTAGATTGCAATCGTGTTGATCCACGGTAATTAGATTATACTTACCACAATTTCTCGAATTCCTTCACCGCAGATCCGGTGAGTTGTTTGGTTTTTGGGTCCACATGGTAACGGGCTCGATGAAGTTTCGAACCTGCCCGGTTCGAATTTGCAAAGGGTTTTCTATCCCTGATCTATACACTTCGTCCTCCTTATTCCATTTGGCCTCCGTGGTTCTCAGATCCACCAGATCCGAGATGGTGATGACCTATATTCATCGCCGCAACACCTTTCCCGACTACTATTGGCAGGCTCTTTCGATTCACACCTCTCCTTGAACTCCGGAACTGATCTTCGGTGATCCGGGTCAATCTTCTCGGATCTCCTCGAGACTTTTGCCTTCTTTATAGATCTTCTTCTTTATCCTGGTTCTCGGTGGCGGCGGTGCTCATCTTTGTGAGGCGGATTTGTTTACTTGCTCCCATGATAATTTGTGTTCGACACTTAGCGGGAACTTGTATCTTCGTGCGCCTTCTCGAAGAGGTGTGCATGCCATTATCTTTATGCGGAGATTCTCGGTGTTGACCGAGATGGTTGTCCGTGATCGCCGCCACTTGCCCACCGCACTTTTGACGACAATGGAGGCTCCAAAGGAACCCCGATGGGCTCACTTGCAATTTCCTCTGGCCGTGCCGACCGTGTTCGGGTGCGGTCCTTCACTTCTTCTTCTTCTTAGGAGGGTTGCTACCACTCCTGCCCTCGCCGCCATCGGTGGTTTCATCGTCCGCTCCTTCTCGCTTCTTCCTCGCGTCTTCCATCTCATCATCCTCGCTCTCCGAAGGATGGTATTCTTCATCGCCTTCTAGCCGGCCGCCTCCCGTAATGTCAATTGTTTATTCGGAGGTCGAGTTCTCCTTCAGATGCGCTTAGAACATCTAGCCTCGTCGTTGTCACACATCTTTACACTAATAAAAAAATTGGTTAAATGCACGGAAAAATCCGCATGACCTTTGCTAATTTTCTTAAACTAGAGTGCCCGATTTCAAACGGAAGTTAATCAACATTCCGCAAAAATCGTGACTCGTTTCATACAAGAACCTCGCATATATATGGCCAGCATAGCTAGCACACAATAAATGGCCATCATAGCAGCACAACCAGCATAAATGGCCCAAGATAGCCAGCATAATCGCACAAAGACATAATAAATCTGTTTCAGCAAAAATTACTGGACTTGATGCATGAGTGATGTTTTATTTCATGCTTGGGTTAAAGAATATATGACCATCTAGTGCTATATTAATCTACAAGCTAAAAAAATATGACATAGTAACAGATTAGTTGCACAAATGCCTCATATGGAGTCCATGCATTGAATGGACAAGTACAGTACACTATCACATATTTTGTAGTTCATCCACAAAATATTCTTAGGACCACACAATACCAACAGGTGCTATGATGTACCAGATGACAACAAGTTTTGCAAGGGACACCAACACTAGAACATCTACCACATCTATGGGCATAATGGAACAAAGAAAATGGAGGAACCAGAACACCAGAACAACTACCATATTCAACAGCACAAACATGATCATATAACCTCCCGCACTCTCGAACCCTAATGTGTCAACAACCTCTGCTACTTTGAACCCTAATGTGTCAATACTTGTCAGAGATAAATATGAACCTTATGTGTCAGAATTTTAAAAAATTATGTCAACCAGAGTGCAAAACCGTATGTTGTACAACATCAAGCATCGCTTTGACTCTCTTATTTAAATTAATACCTAGAACTAGAAGTACTTGAGCATTTAAACCTTGGTGTACTAAATAATCCAAGGTCAATCTAAATTAAGCTTGCATCATTAGTGATATATATATATATATATCTATCGACAGCATAATCCAAGGACAATTAAAAATGTTCATCAATAGCATACAATTGTATCTCTGTCAACTACCTATATCTCTGAAACCACTCTGAAACCACTCTGAAACCACTCTAATCATGGACATCTAGTACATCTAGAACATAATTTGATCACTGTCAGAGGCATCAATTAAATCATCAGGTGCTAACCCTAACCATTGCTCGAGGAGAGAGGGGGAGAAGGATAGAGGGGAGGGGCAGAGCTCACCTCTGAGATTGCTCGAGGAGAGGGGAGATGACGACGAGGGCCAAGGACGAGGTAACGAGAGGGGAGGAGCGGCGCGCCTGCCGCGGAGGAGCCAACTCTGCAGGAACCTCGCCGCCACCGACCTCCTCCTCCACGGAACGAGCGCGCGGGCAAGGCGGCCTCCTCCTCCTCCTCCTGGCGTGGCGGCCTCCTCCTCTTGGGATGCGGCGGCGGCGGCGCCTCGATGGGGATGGGGACGATGCGGGGATGGGGATGGGGACGATGTGTCTGAGGATGACGATGGGGAGGGCCTGGCTCACGGTGACTAGTCCTACCCACTTAGGCGTAGCGCACCCTGGCCAAGTGCGCTACGGATAACCGAAGCGCACTTGGCTGTGGTGCGCTACGCCTAGTGAGTAGGACTAGTCGAGAAGAGGGATGCGACCCCTTTGCTAACACTAGCACCGCCTTTACCCCACCTTTGGTTCTCCCATCGCTCTATTCTAAACTGTTAGCACCTGTGTTGAATCTCGGTGCCACATTTTTAATTTTATTTTAAAATACTTTTAAATGTTCCAAAAATGCCCAAAAGTGGTGATATATGATACAAATGTTTTGTTTTGTTTTAAAATACTTTTAAATATTCCAAAATGCCCAAAAGTGATAATATATGTCATAAAAGTGGTACAAATTAAATATGCTTCAAATATCTCATAATAATTTGTCCATAAATATTACAATCTTTTTCGACCACGCGTTTTACAATATTTTTTGAGCTAGCATTTTACAATCTTTTTTCCCTTCTTTGTCGCGGTTGAATAATTTAGCCCCGGCACTTTAATGTTTCTTCTTTCGAACGGGCTACCTTTTTTGGGTAGGGTTGTCCTTTTTCTTCTTGTGATGTATGTTGCTGCATCGTAGTCGTCGTCATCTTCAATCTTTGGGTCGCCGTACTGGTCGAAGTCTTGCTCGTTGGCGACTCCATCCATTCCGATGATGTTTCTTTTTCCTCTCCTCACGACAACACGGCTAGGCTTTGTCGGGTCGGTAATGAAAAAACATTGGTCCACTTTGGTAGCCAGTACCCATGGTTCATTTTTCGCGGCCACGTTTGCACCGGCGGCCTTGGATTTGGCTGCTTCGGGTATAACCATGGTTGTGAAATACCGGTCTTCTCTTTCGACGCTCTTTGCCCATCTGACACGGAACATCGGCACCTTTTCTCCACAGTAGTCGAGCTCCCAGATCTCCTCGATTCTTCCGTAGAATCTTTCCTTCACGTTGTCATCGGTGTAGAATTCCGACGTTACGCCTGAGTTCTGATAATCACACTTGTTGTCCTTTTCCTCCGTGTAGAATGTGTAGCCATTGATATCATCGCCGATAGGTCACCAGGTTTTGCATCGGTCCTGCGACAAGGTGAATATGATCTTTCCGTGTCAAGAATGCGAGCGGGGATTATCAAGGAGCGTCGCCTAAACCAACGCGTGAAATCTGAGTTGTGCTCTTTGATTATTTCTCCTGCGTCCTGTATGCCCGGCCATGTACTTCTTCTCGATTAACCTTTTGTGCTTCGTACCCAAGGATCGACCAGTTCTAAATGCAGTAGCGCTGACGAGGTTTGCTCGATCAAAGTCTACGCTGGCGTCAATCGATGCATGCAGTATGCGACGACCCTCTCGGTGACCAGATCCGTCGAGCTTGCCAAGGTGTCTTTTGACGGGAAGACCGACAGGGTTCTAGATGTCTAGATAATTCGTGCAGAAAGAGATGCACTCTTCGGCCAGAAAGCCCTTGGCTATGCTTCCATCTGGACGGACCTGCGAACGTATCCTTTGATGTGTCCGCTCATCCTTTTGAACGCCATCATGCTTAACGAGGAACATCGGCCCGAGTTATCGATGTCCTCCACGACATGGACCAGCAGATGCACCATAATGTCGAAGAATGCGGGTGGGAAGTAGACCTCAAGCTCACATAGTATCACCACGATCTCCTCCTCAGAGCCTTCCGAGCTGATTCAAGCCAATCGACTTCCTAGACATGACGTGAAAAACTTGCATAGGCCAAATAACATTTCACGGACGTGCTCGTCCATTATCCCTCTTAGTGCGACCGGAAGTACTGCGTCATTAGAACGGCACAGATGTGAGACTTCATGCCATCAACCTCGCTTCGCCTCGCCTAGGTATCTCGCTTATCTTGCCAGCGTGGCAGTAAGGAAATTTGACTCCTAGAAGGCACTTGAAAAACTGTTTGATCTCATCCGGCTTAGAGTGAAGCAAGAAGGAGGCGTAATATTCGTTCTTCTTGAACTTTTACCCTTCCGACGACCTTGTGTCGCTCCGACTCATGATCATCGCCATCTTCCCGATCATCGTGAGTAGTCGTCCTCCGTGAAGCTCCTTCCGATACCCAAGCATATCAGGTCGTGCCTTGCTTTGACCATCTTTCGTCCTATCTGGCATGTTGATTATGGTGGCGACTGTACTCGCACCGTTTTCGTGATATGCATGATGTCGAGGCTATGAGGCGTGAGGAGAAACTTCCAAGATGGCAACTCCTTAAATCGACCTTGTTTTCCATACCTTCATCACGCTTGTCTTGTTGCTGCCTCTTCGCTTCTTTCCAGGCTTAGGACAATCTTTCCGCTTTTTTTGACTCTTCCACTTCTTCGCTCCTACGCCTGGGATTCCTCGTCTCGATTTGCCATCGAACAGGTCTCCACGCTTTCTCCATGGATCATTCTTGCCGAGCCACCTCCGGTGCGCCATGAACACGGTTTCGATGACCCCGATCTTTCTCTAGTTGGAGATAGCTTGTGTTATCCATGCACCTAACGCGCAGTAATCCTTGGATAACCTGCCCGAGATATACCCGCAACTCGGATAGTCTTGCACCGTAGTGATCAACACGGATCTCATAGTGAAATAATATTGTGCGGGCGTCGTAAGTATTGGCTCGATTCCATAACGTGGCTAGCTCCTCTTTCAACAGCCCGAGATATAGATTGATGTCGGTACGGTGTTGTTTCGCCCTTGAATTAGCATACTCATTTGTATGTACTTCTTCTTCATGCACAACCATGGAGGGAGGTTGTACATCCATACAAACACGGCCAAGTGTTGTGCGTGCTCGCTACCGAACGGATTGAGTCCATCGGTGCTCGCACCAAGCCCGATGTTCTCGAATCTCCACCGAATGGGAATTGAGGTCCAATCTTTCAACGGCTAGCATCTCGAAGGGTCGCCGAGCTCATCATTTTCGGGTCATCATCATCTCTGGCTTCTTCCTTTCCGCATGCCATCGCATGAGCTTCGCTTCCTTAGGGTCCGCGAAATAGCGCTAAAGACGAGGAGTGATAGGAAAGTACCATACCACTTTTCGAGGTGCTTTCTTCCCTTTCTTGTATCGACTCACGCCGCACACCGGACATGTGGTTTTCTCCGCGTCCTCGCCCGATAAATGATGCAATCGTTGATGCATAAG